>CM023454.1:135419792-136084792 GCA_013339765.2 Haemaphysalis longicornis
TGTGGAGCTGGACCCTCAGGAATGGCAGTTGCACCTCCGGCGGGTGTTGCGTCAAGGGAGTGGTGAGGGCGAGAACCGGTAGCTGGATTCGGGGCATTTACACGGGTCAGTGGGGGCCAGTCCAAGTTCAAATGCCGACTTGGTTCAGTTTGCAGTGTGGCCTGTGCGAACGTAGGCTCCTGTTGCGTTTTACGACTTTGCGTTTTGCATCGCTAGGTGTCCAGACACCTAGCGATTGAAAATCACTCTTTCGATGATGTTAAAGTCACGCTTCTACAGAGCAGTTTTTCTAGCTGTAGGGATCGAGAACAATGTGAGTCTTAATCTACAAATTTATTACGCTGAAGGGGGGTCATAATGAGAGCCCTGGAACCATGACTAATTCGTGCGCTGCTGACCATTGAAGCATTGTGACCCCGGTACATACGGGACCTTATAGTTTTGCTGTCCTTTTGCTATGGTAAAATTAAGCCCTTCATGTGCATCGGCCTTTCCCGCGCAGGGCATTGCACGGTCTGAGGTTTACAGGCAGCCTGTTGCTCCAGGTGTGAGGTTGTACATTGTAACACCAACAACCTACCGTTATGTTCCGCGGTCACTATAATTATCTCGTCCGCTCCCGGCCCCCTACCTAAACTTCCCTTCCCGCCCCCGCTATTTTTTATTTTTTTCTCTCTCATTTCCTTGTCTGAAAGCTCAGCAAGCATAACACGCCTCATTAATTACCAGATGGTACCCATTGCCTGTTTATGTCGCCATATGTCATACATATTTTATCCTTGAGAAATGTGAAATGGAATGTTGAAGCTTTTCATTCCAACCGAGAGTGTAAGAAGTATTTTATTTTGGTGTCTGTTGTGGCTTATGCCCAGGGTGTCTTGTAATCACATTGTGATCCCCAATGCTGGTGTTGACGGAGTCGTCGCGTCCTTCCTGTCTTTTCGCTTATGTTTCACTTTGCTTCTCTTTTTCATGGTTTTCCTCTTTTTCTTTTCTTCTTTTCTATTTTTTTGGTTGCACCTGAGGCACGGCACATACCGGCGGTCGCCTCTCCTTGTTTTCATGTTTTTTAAAAATTGCCGCGCTCCGCCATATTTTCTAACTACTAACAGTTAACCGGCCGTCCATTGACCTGGGGCGACATGACGAGACGCCGTGTACAAAGGGAAGTGGAGGCGGGGAAGGGGACCCCTCAAATGGGCTCCCCCATTGGCTTTTCTGGGACCCCTCCAAAGTCGCGGAGGCTGCCTCCGCTTCAGATACAGTAATGGGCCCCGCTTGCATTCTTGACGATGCCGCTGAAGACAGTCGGTAGTTAATCCTTGTTTCCTGTCACGCGCATGAAAACTCACTGCTCGTGGCGGCGTGTGCTTTGTAGTTTTTCCCTCTCGGATACACCGGATGCTTATGGGCCTTTCGCCACCCGTGAACTCGTCGAATTTCCTGTTATCCCCACCACTCGCTTTCATGCAGTGTGTTCCTCCTTACCTCTTTCTTGCCTCCTCCTAGCCACCTTGTTCCTCCCTCTTCCTTTCCTCCTTTCTTTTTTTTGTGAGGCTCTTTTTCGCCTGCATTTGGCAGAATAAGCTCTGTATGGTGTGTGTGGTCGTTTGTGTGTTTGTTTCCCATTTGGCTTGTGTTTCGGGGCGCCGCCCCCACTCTGAGTCCGGACGATTTTACCCAAAGCTTTCATTCCTGAGGAAGACCGGTCTCAGGTCGAAACTTTGGAAATAAAGTCTCCGAAGAGCGTACTTCTACTTTGTGCCTATCCCTGCAGCAACTAAGGACTGTACTTCACGGCTATATATATATATATATATATATATATATATATATATATATATATATATATATACAGATAGATATATATATATATGCATATTGTGAGCGATGTTTTTATACCGATCGCTACAGTGGTCATTCTCCCCATTTATAGCATCTAGAAACACTCCCATCATCAGCATCATCTTCATTCACCCACCACCGGCTGCCACCCTGATATCCCGTGCCTGGTGCGACCGTCATCTTCGTCGGAATCTCGGCGGGTTGTTCCTTTCGCGAAGCCGGAATAAACGGTCTGCGCTTCCCCGTGACTTTGCCTTTCAACTGGTGGAGTTGCCTTTTGACCCCGTCCTCCGCCGATCCCACTTACAGCCTTGGAGCTCCGTTCCCGTCGGCGCATCCTGCTACCAGCTCCGCCGATGCAGCGAGAAGCCAGGTCGGAGTCCGCCGCTCAAACGGCGTCGACGTGGTTGCTAACAAGCCCCCAGCGTGACCCTCCCTTCTTCGCTGGTCTTCGCGGGGAGATGTCGACGACTGGCTCGACGAGTTCAACCGCGTCAGCCAGTTTAACCGGAGGGATGACGTTTGCAAGCTGCGCATTGTCCCCTTCTCTCTAAACGAGGTGGCGAAGACGTGGTTCTACAACAACAAGGATGTTTCGCTGATTGGACCACCTTTAGGGATGAGGTACGCCAGGCCTTCGGCACCCCGTCTCTTCGCTCCGATTGTGCCAGAAAGAAGCTGAACTCTCGCGTGCAACATCCCGAAGAAACATACATTTCTTACATCGAGGACGTTCTTGCCCTATGCCGCAGGGTGGACGAAAGCATGCCTGAGGCTGACAAGGTGCGCCACATCTTGAAGGGAATTGCTCTTTTCGCATTTAGCGCCCTTGCTCTTCAGAACCCCACAAGCGTTAATGATGTGTGAACAACCTGCCTACGTCTCGACCAGTTGCAGTCTCTTCGCTTGCAACCTCAGGCTTCGTCAACTTGCATGGATGGGGACATGGACTTACGTACCCTGATACGTAGTATCATCCGTGAGGAGCTAGAAAACCATACCTCACCGTGCCCCCCACGTGACAACTGTCGCCCGAACGCGTTTTACCTGCGAGACCTCATTAAGGGGGAGCTTGCGTCCATGACGGCGGTACCATCTGCTAACCCCGCCCCTTCTACCATCCACGCCATGTCATACTGCGATGCCGCTTCGAAACTACCCATGCGAGTGGAAGCTCCCCCGCTACCACCCTCTCCCGGACATCTGACAGCAATTTCAACCGGTCCGTATCCTCAGCCATACTACTCGCACGTCCGTCCCGACCGTCAGCTTTTCCCGCGGGACCGCCCCGTCTGCTACTACTGTGGTATTCGGGGCCACATTTCTCGCTTTTGCCGGCGACGCCAACAGGACGAGCGACGAGGTTACGCGCATGATGAACGGGATGACACCCGCTTTGTCTACGGGGCTCGTCGTAATGGGTGTGTTTCGCCTCCTCGCCGTCCTTCGCCTCCTCGAGTCTCGACCGATATTTCTTATAATCGCGCGGCACGACGTCGATCACCCTCGCCGTATCGCCGCTCACTGTCGCCTCTTCGACCTGCTTCCCATCCCACTGACCAGGCTTCGGAAAACTAGCGCCTGCAGTTTTTGGAGGGGAAACTGCATTGCTCCGAGAAACCAGAACTCCTCCGGACCGTCCGTCGAACATTTTATCCGTAGAAGTGGAAGGGGTGTGTATTGATGCGCTTGTGGATACGGGAGCCAGTGTTTCGGTTATTAGTGCACAGTTGAGTTCCCGCCTGAGAAAAGTTAGAACTCCCTATACCGGTCCGTGTTTACGAGGAGCAAATGGTGATAACATTCGCCCCTCTGGATACTGTACAGTGCGTGTTATGATTGACGGGCTTCTACATCACATTCAGTGTGCGGTGCTGACTCTATGTGCTTATCAAATCATTCTTGGGTTGGGACTTTTTATCAGCATCGTCCGCGGTAATTTCGTGCCGACAACCGGCTATTCACCTCACCGAGACAGCCATTGCCAGTGTGTAAGATGCGCCAATACAGCGTTTGGTTGCTACCCAAGATTGTGTTCTGCCTCCCGGTGAAGAAACTGTATTTTTTGTGGCCTGCGACAATATCGCCGACGGAGATGTCTTTGTCACACCAGCTGGCAGCTTCGCTTGTAAAGGAGCCATAATACCCCCATGTCTCGTTCGCTTTTAGCGGGGATCTGCTCTAATCGCCGCATCGAATGTTGCCTCTGAGCCGATTCTCCTTCCACAAGGCATTACCGTTGCCACTATTTCCCAGGACGACGTTTCCTCTCCAGCACTTTGCCCTCTTGCGTCAGTGCAGTGCGCCTGTAATCCAGAGCTTGCGGTCTCGTGCCTTACTTCTACCATCAGCCCTGAGCTCAGCTTGGAAAAGTCACGGGGAAGCGCAGACTGTTTATTCCGGCTTCGCGAAAGGAACAACCCGCCGAGACTCCGACGAAGATGATGGTCGCACCAGGCACGGGATATCAGGGTGGCAGCCGGTGGCGCGTGAATGAAGATGATGCTAATGATGGGAGTGTTTCTAGATGCTATGAATGGGGAGAATGACCACTGTAGCGATCGGTATGAAAACATCACTCACACTAAATATATCTAAATATTTATACATAGATATATATATATATATAGATATAAATATATGTATATATATGTATATATATGTATATATATATATATATATATATATATATATATATATATATATATATATCTATATATATATATCTATATATATATATCTATATATATATATATATATATTTATCTCGGCCAGCAACTTGCCTTCTTAGGTGTAAAACTGAAGGCCTACGTGGTCTGGAGGGTTTATCACACTATCAGACCACGGAATCTCGAAGTAGGCATGCCCCGTTTAGTCAAAGGATTTAAATTTCTGTCCGGCGAACGGCAACGTACACGAGGTCCAGCTGAATGAAGATTTTGCTGAGTTTACCGGCTCACTGAGACTAAAGGAGTACTTTCACGACAGAGTGAAGAGTAACACCGCTGATCCAAAATTACCCTTAACCCGGCATTGGACACCCCTAATTCAGCGAGATAATTTTCTTCACTGATACAATAAGGCTGTGCAAGTTGACATCATTTCCGCTGATAAAAAAAAAGTTCAGGGACGAAAGACTTCGGGCTGGAGGAGAAGAAGAGACTTCATAAAGAAACACTAAGCTTTCTTCCTGACATTATATTAGGCCTTCGGGTAAAGGTGGAGCTTTCGCCATCTTGAACAAGACAGACTACCTAATTAAGGTGTACAGACAACATAGTGACACTTCTTTTTACAAAGCAGTGTGTAGCGATCCAAAACCTTCCTTTCAGCTGAACGTGCAGGAAAGGCTATCTTCAGTTTTTCATAGAGGGAGATTACCGAGACAATTGCATGTTCACTTTTGCCTCTAAATCCACTTCCTGGGTGATTTTACTTGTTACCAAAAATTTATAAGATCATCCTCGCCGACCTTTTGTTTTTGCCACAGGCACTGTAACAGAAAATTTGTCCAGCTTTGTAGACATCCCCGTAAAAGACATTCCTGGACCCTCCCTTCTTACACTAGGACACGACCGATTTTCTCTGCCAAATATTAGACTTGCGCCTACCTGCCGACAGCCTACTCGTCAACATGGACGCTGTCTGCATCTATACGAACATTCCAAATGAGGGCGGCGTTAAGCAGCCATTGAGTTGTATAAATAATCGGATTCTCGCAACAAACCTGTCCATAGTCAAACTGTGAATAACTTCTAACAATGAGTCTTAAAGTGAATAAATGTTACTTAAACGACAAGCCCCTAAAACAGACTAATAGAACCACAATGGGCACAAAAATGTGTTCAAACTATGCAAATATTTTCCTTGGCAAGCTGGAAAGAAAATTTTTCGCCACAAGAACACTGCAGGCGCTTTTCTATGAAAGATTAATTGATGACATCTTCCTCATCTGGTGTCATAGAGAAGCAGCCTTTTAGAATTCATTACGGCCTTCAACAACTTGTACGACCACATTTCTTTTTCCCACTTGCATTCGGCATGCGAACTCTACTTCCTGGACGTGACAACAAAAATATCTGTAGAACCACTCTCGACTTCCTTGTATAGGAAACCGACGGATAACCACAATACCTGCATTCAAAAGTAGCCATGTCGAGCACTGAAAGACTGGCATGCCGTACGGCCAGTCGCTTAGGTTTAAACGGCTCTACTCAGACCCTAATACCTTAACTTCAAAGTGCAAATGGTTTTGAAACAATCTCCTATGTCCACAGTATCCGCCGACTTTCATAGATGACGCAATCGCAAAGGCTGACAGGAAAGACAGACTGAACTCCTAAACGATGCGAAACCATCCACTTCAAAAGTAGAAACCAACCTTATTCTCACATATTCTGCAAGGGCCCCGAACTTGATTGACAACTTAAAAAGTATTATAATGCCCTCCTCGAAAGCTAGAAAACGAAACGCGTGTTTTCTGGGACTCCCCGAATGGTGTAGAGGAGAGCTATGAGCATAAAAAGCATTCAAAAATTATGTAAAATGAACACCTTCAAAAGCAAAGGATGCGAACCATGCGGCAAAGTGCAGTGCAAGCTTTGTCCGATGATGCATAAAACCAGAATCCGCGCAGAGAACAGGGTCACACTTCTTCCGTATACAGGGCAACTTCAACTGCGACACGGAAATGTAATTTACCTCCTTGAATGTTTATTCTGCCACGCGAAGTACATTGGACCGACAGGAACAGCCCTCAGAATGCGCATTAGCAATCACCAATGTTATGTAACCGCAGTGTTACACCTTCTGATATTGAAGCACATCACCACAGTAGGGCACCCTTTCGACAAATTTGCAGTCTCTACTTCAGTCAGTCTTCAGGACACATCAAGACCATGAAGAGGGGGAATTTTTCCCGATTTAGAATTTCAACGCTCTTTCAAAGGGTAAACGACAATGCTGGTAAACTTACCGCCCTTTCCGTGTAATGTGTAAAGGTTTGTGATAGATTTTTCTTGCACCCATTTACTAGTTTCTTGTCTGGATATTTCATTCATCCCCTGTAAATACCAACTATGCTTGCTGCAGCGGTTCTGAGTTCTTTAACGTCGTAGGATTAGCCGAGCAGTCCTTTAAAGGAACATGGAGACGAGGAATGCTGACTTGAAAGAAACAGGGTTTTGTGTGTCAACTGATTCATGAACGAAGAAACAGGGATTCTTGATTTTTTCAGGAGAGTGATGATTGGAAGTGGGGGAAATGAAACACTGGTGCCGCCAAATGTTTGGGCCGATCATGTATGGTGGTGCTTTAAAATGCCATACAACATTGAAACAAAGGAGGGGCCCGGTTTCTTTCTTCGTGCCGTTTATCCTGGTGCTGAGAGAGGTTCCGAAGCTCCAGCCCTGGCAAATAGACAGGGAGGCTATCGACCGGAGCTTGACCAAGGTTCCTAGTGCCAGCCTTCGTGGTTTTCCTTTCACTTTAAGAAACCCCAACAGGGTTGGTTGCAGCTTATGTTTTCGGGCTAAGGGTCCACGTTGACACCAATGCCGTCACAATGAATACTGAAGGTACCCCTTGTGGGGTAGTTTAAGAAAGCTAGAGCACTAATACAGAAAGCGTTAACAAAGCCCAATCCAGCCAAACAACAAGGAATGCCGACAAAGAAAATTGCTTTGAATTCGAATTTGTGCCTTTCAAAATATTGGAAATAAAAAAAATTGTGCAGCAAAACAATAAACAAAAGAATAAAGGAGGATCTGAAATATACATTAAATAATAAGAACCAGCAAAGAAAGGGTTGTAAAGAAAAACTTAAGGATCATATACACCCGCTTCAGGAAATGTATATGGAGTGGCGATAAGAAAATCAACTATGATGGTATGTGCCTCAACAATCACTTCTTGAAAATGAAGGTTCTAAGTAGAGTAGCCCTTTTCTACACTAATGTTCATGCTGTACATTGCAAATATATGCAAAAAACAGGAGCACAGAAGGGAAACGAAAACAAAATATTGAAATGCTCACACCATTACAAAAATATTGACATTCCATAATAAAGCGAAGGAGTCATAGACAACTCACCGAGAAAAATGCAGCAAAAATCTCTAAGAAATCTGCAAAACCAGGCTGGGGTGTCACAGGTGAAAAATGTTTCAGAAATAAAAAATTGTGCTTTACATCTTAAAGCCGATATGGGATGCTTGCGAACAAAAAGTGTTATCTACCAGCAGGTGCACGAAGAATTGTGCACGGGGTATAGGAGAAATTCGCATACTTTCCACATATTCTAACAAGGTGCGAATACAATCGCGCACTTCTCAGTAAGGGATACATCTGGCTTTAGAAGTTCTCGCCATTACCTTAACCGCAAAGTGATATAGAGCACAATAGTGCTAAGTTCCGAACCGCTTGAATGGGCGTTCAAAACACTGAAAATAGCCTGAGAGACCGCTGTAAGAATGCAGGGAACGAAAACCGAAGTGAAAACTAATTTGATCCTAAGAACGAGCTTTTACTGTGCAGCAGCGTTACGGCAAAAATTACTGTGAAGCACCAGCAGGTTTTAAAAAAATTCACTAAAGATCATAATCATCAGCGTCTCCTTAGAATTAGCGGTAGTTGTGAAATCCTCTTAGGAACGTTTATAAATTTTCTGAGGCTTTGTTCGCTAAGCAGAAATCACAAGCACTTCATTGACATCTGATTTAGTGGAGTGTTCAACGGGCCCTAAGGGAGCTTGCAGAAACCATATACAGTTCGCCAATTTAAATATAATGCTGCACTAAAACGTTCCCGACTGCTACAAATATTGTTTTGGGAAGCAGTGCGTATAAATTGCGGGGTATATGTATAGGTCCTGTTTACGTTCGACAGGCTATTTATTTCATGTACGGAAGCACGCTTTTATTTACCTGAAAGACTGTTTATAAATGCCACCAATTGGGCAAACGTAAAGTTGTTCGCTTTAAAATAAAGCCCCTGAAGCTTGCGATGATACGTTTTATGTTCCCGTCTCCTGAAGCAAGAGTTTATCAAAAAATAGCGGCCACATCATTTAAAACCGTTTCACCCCGATGCAATCGTACGGATTTTAAATGCACTTCATTACTTTTTGGCCCGATGTGGATGATTGTTTAACTGGCGGAATATCTTTTTTATGCTTTGTTTTTTTCACCAACGCGGTACAACAATCTTTGGCTGCTTAGATGGGAAACAGTTTTGCGCTTTATTACATATAGACCCAGGCATGTACGAGACATCTATACATATAGCACCTGGGGTGGACATGTTCTTTTTGAAATAATTTTATTCCCAGAAAATTTTAAATGTTTTATTTAAAATGATTTAAGCATTTTCGAAGTTGACTTTAGGATACCACTACCGTCAGTGTTCTGATACACACCAACCTACATAACTAAAAAATACTAACACACACATTTTACTTAGAGATGATGATGCCCCGTCCGAAGAATTCTAATGAATTGAAGCCTTATTGGAATATCTAAACGTTGTCTAAATGCAGTCATATGTGCAACGAAAACAACAAAAACCGTTTTATGTGAGCCAACGAATCACTACACTGCTATCACTGCCCTGCAATAAAAGAAACCTAGTGCAAAAAAATATTGCTTACCTCCGGAAACTGAAACTAATTTAACCCCATGTTATCATCTGATGGGATATATATAGAGAAAAAGTGTTTTCAAGCTTTCCAAACGTAGACGCTGTACTAAACACCTGAATCTTTTTCCCTGGCCTGCTGAGGTACTCGACAACCAAATGATACTGCACTTCTCTTTTTCCAGTAACTATTGATATCAAAATATTTCGGCTGCTGACATTTCAAGCATTTAGCCTTTCTAAAGGTTATTTCTCAGCATACGTTTGCGAAACGACGTCCCCTATAATAATTTATGCATATTTTAAATAATTTCTAAGAGAAACTGGGTTTAATCAAGAATACGTGCATTCTCCTTGGCACTTCTAACAGCGTGACAATGACAATGGTAGCAATAAGCACTATACAACAACGATACTCGGTAGTATTAGCACTACAGCAATAACTTAAACTGCAAGGCCTTATTCATGTGAAAACATTTCAAAACTTCTTCAAATGTTTCTTTTCAAAACTACAGCGCAGCGAATCAAACTTTTGCATAAAATGATCTGAAGTGACACAATAAATTATTATCGCTAATCACAAGTGCAACAATTTGGGTGGAATAGCTCGTGAGTACACAACTGGTGTAAAGACATTTTTACTTGAAAAGAATTCGCAGCGCAAATTAAATTGTAGACTAGGATGTTTATTTTAAAAACAGAGAATGAAAGGATGTTCATTAAGATAGATTTATTATTCAAAACACAAAAACGAATGCGAAAAAGGAGGTCAATTACATCTCTACTCATTTAGAGGGCTTAAATCATTTTCAATGTTTTGGTCCTAATACTCGGAGTTTCCTGAACACTTGTGTCTTTCAGGTACTTACATGTCATTCAAGAACTTTTAGGAGAACCTTGTTATTCCAGGTCAATCCGAAAAAAAGAAAACCTTCATCACTGTAGCGCCAGTAGGACCTTTTCGCTCAGCTTAGGCGCCACGTACTTGCGAAATGAAATGCGTAATTGAGCATTCCCTGCGAAGGTAGGTAAAAGACGAAAGAGTAAGAGCCAGCCGAGTGGAGTTCCAGCGTGCGCAACGTATCGTACCTCCGTGCAAGCGGCTAACCTTAGCTTCGTTTCAGCAGCGAATTCCGAAACTGTAAGAGTAGAAAAGAAAAGGCCTACATAGCAACAGAACGTGCGGGCAGTCTGCCTGCTCTCCCACCAAATCCAAGCTGTCGCTCGATGTTGTTCGCCTTCGCCATGCACTCTGCGCGTTCACTGAGGGTTGTCCCCCAAACACCAAATATTGTCTGCGAAACGACGTCCCCTATAATAATTTATGCATATTTTAAATAATTTCTAAGAGAAACTGGGTTTAATCAAGAATACGTGCATTCTCCTTGGCACTTCTAACAGCGTGACAATGACAATGGTAGCAATAAGCACTATACAACAACGATACTCGGTAGTATTAGCACTACAGCAATAACTTAAACTGCAAGGCCTTATTCATGTGAAAACATTTCAAAACTTCTTCAAATGTTTCTTTTCAAAACTACAGCGCAGCGAATCAAACTTTGCATAAAATGATCTGAAGTGACACAATAAATTATTATCGCTAATCACAAGTGCAACAATTTGGGATGGAATAGCTCGTGAGTACACAACTGGTGTAAAGACATTTTTACTTGAAAAGAATTCGCAGCGCAAATTAAATTGTAGACTAGGATGTTTATTTTAAAAACAGAGAATGAAAGGATGTTCATTAAGATAGATTTATTATTCAAAACACAAAAACGAATGCGAAAAAGGAGGTCAATTACATCTCTACTCATTTAGAGGGCTTAAATCATTTTCATGTTTTGGTCCTAATACTCGGAGTTTTCCTGAACACTTGTGTCTTTCAGGTACTTACATGTCATTCAAGAACTTTAGGAGAACCTTGTTATTCCAGGTCAATCCGAAAAAAAGAAAACCTTCATCACTGTAGCGCCAGTAGGACCTTTTCGCTCAGCTTAGGCGCCACGTACTTGCGAAATGAAATGCGTAATTGAGCATTCCCTGCGAAGGTAGGTAAAAGACGAAAGAGTAAGAGCCAGCCGAGTGGAGTTCCAGCGTGCGCAACGTATCGTACCTCCGTGCAAGCGGCTAACCTTAGCTTCGGTTTCAGCAGCGAATTCCGAAACTGTAAGAGTAGAAAAGAAAAGGCCTACATAGCAACAGAACGTGCGGGCAGTCTGCCTGCTCTCCCACCAAATCCAAGCTGTCGCTCGATGTTGTTCGCCTTCGCCATGCACTCTGCGCGTTCACTGAGGGTTGTCCCCCAAACACCAAATATTGTCTTCACGAACTTCCTCCTCGTACTACCCAACCGCGAACTTTATGGTTTCCTTGGATAATATAGTGCTTCCTAGAGAAAAAACTCTTTCCTAGCAATACCCCACGTGAACGCTCGAAAGAAAGCGCGTCTTCTTACCTATTTGGACATGTTTTGGTTTTGTTCGGTATTGACAGGTTGGAATGGTTGAAAGTTTTAAAACTGCATTGGATTCTATAGAACGAGTTGACCTTTCAGCTCGTTTGTGTTCACCAAAATAGTACTTGTTGCGACTGCGTTGCAAAAAGCATTTAATCCCTTAGGATAACATACCAATTATTCAATTTCAACTTGCGAATTACGGGAGCCATATTTTCTGAAGTACGTGTCTAATAGCTTCTTTGCGTACGCAACTAAGCCTTTGTAGCGAAGCCGGAAGTTATCTCGGTTGACCGCGCAATGAAAAAAAAAAACAGTACGGGTGTTTTTGTTTGCCTTAGTTTGACCATTCTAAGCAGCGCTCAACTGCACCTTGTGATCTAACTAGCCCCAGAACAACAGCGAGAATTATCAGTTCTACAAAACCATGAAGCGTAATAATTGAAGCACCTATATCTAATATCACTGAGCCTGGTGACAACCATTCCTTATTGTAGCAACACAATATTTTAGGCTCAACTAAGCTTGGGCTTTGTCTTCCATGTGTAGCCAGCATATTATTTGATTTAAAGATATAATCATGCAACATAGTGCTTTATTCCGCGTTCCACATTTTGTTAACAACATTCAATGTGCCGTAGCATTCCCTTTTTGCAAATATTTATGTTTTCATATCAATTTTGTCTGAAATTCCAGATACTATTTAATTTAGGAAATGTGTTTTTGATGTATGCCAACAACACTCATCTCGAGATGGTTTAGTTCCCTTGCATTTTTTACTACTGCTGTAGTGCCTTCAATATTAGGCTGCTGGCTGTGCACGAGCTGCTGTGTCCACCTTGAAGACTCCCCAGCAACTGAACTGCTCTCCAGACACCGTTCGTTCTCACTCTATTCTGTGTTTGCTGCACTGTCATCGCCACAATATGTTATGCTCTCCCCCCTTGCAGCCACGTGTTTTAGCACTCCATACTCACTAATCCTGAGGTGGTGCCCAGCAGGCCCCATTCACAGTTGTCATTCATGTACTCGCTTTCGGTTCCTCATACGCGCATTAGCCCATCAAACTGCACCCCTTTATTCATTCCAGATATTGTTGTCTGGGTGCCAGGTTCGTGTACTAGCGTAGAGTGGACATGAACCCTGTGAATGTATCCGGGGATGCACTTGGGTTACAAACAATACAGCTTCTTTTAAATACAATCCCGCATTTTGTAGCAGGCAAATTGAAATAAAACTTTCACACCAGAAAACTACGCCTGTTACAATTATACAAAACATTGCATTAGGCATAATCAGCATAATTTAAAAACGTACGGAATGTGTTTCATTGATATGTTATTATTCGCGCTCGGCCATACCCGAATGTGGATGCTATTAACAACTTTTATAACACACCATTGGTTTTTCGACAAGTATATTACGTTTTCATTTGGAAGTTCCAATTTGTAGAAAAACTGCCGTTAGTTAAGTGACAAGGCATAATTGAGGTGCTTGCAAATGGCTTGAAATAGTTACAAAAGGGTATCGTGAAAAGGTTTTGTAAAATCACAATTTTGATGAATAGGTTTCAACCGTTCAAAACATTTGGCAACTGTAATACGCCATATAAAACTTCACAGGGTTTGTTGACCCGTTAACTGCTTTCACCCCTTCGTTAAATATTGTCTTATATTAAGTATAAAACACAGTTTCGTGGTAACAATCATATTCCTTTCTGCTCTAGGCCTTACCACAGTACTGCTGAAACCCTTGGTTGAAGAATTATTGATTTAAAACTGCGATTGAAAGGCAATTTGTACATGTGTACTTGTCTCCAATATGCCAACGACATCGAGATTTGAAAAAGAGGATTCTGTTTGTTTTAACTGTTCAGATTGTCTCAAGGTAGAGAAAAACCAAACGTCAGCTTTATTCGTTGGAGACATGGGTTAGTTTTTACCAGAAATGTTCCACTCATCCTACTGTAAAATTTAAAGAAAATAATTGAGGATCATACGACAATTTTCAATGCTATTCAAGGATCGCCGCTTACAACAATGTCTCATTTAACCACGCAATTTTATCCAGCTGGTTGTACAAATAGCACTTGGCAGAAGTAGCAAACACATTTGCTATCAAGCCAAGGCCTTCTGCTCGAAAATGCATCCCAGAAATATCAATTGATCTTTGTATTAGCGCCGTATTCTCTGTGGCATCATGCCAACACCCAGCGAAAAAGGTTATGTGATCATCCTTAAGTTTTTGTCACTGACCCCTTCTCACTTTTTGAGAACAACAATGCACCCGTCGCACACTTGATATTCGGTTTGAACTAATTTTGTTAGAAAAAGAAAACCCACACCCAAACAATTACTTGAGCATTTTTGTCTGTATGCAGTAAAGCACAAGTTGGTTTCACACCCACAAAAACATTTTCATTTCATTTCATTTCATTTATTGCATCCCTAAAGGCCCGAGGGCATTACATAAGGGGGGGCAACAAATACGCTGTGAGGGTTTACAATTCAATGTGAACAAATTATTACAAACAATACAGTTCTAAATACGCATATTGTAGGTTGGTCAAGAACAACAAAAACTAATCAAACAACAAACAAAAGAAACGCTTTGACTGGGAGTTCAAGCAACTTGGCAAAAAAATTATACATAAAGTACGGTGGTAGGGTATATCTACAACTACGGGTTATTGGGTGGAATCAAAGTGGGATTCCAGTTTTGCGCGGAATGATGTGCGGTCAGTTGAGGCAACAATGGTGTCGGGGAGGTGATTTCAAAGTGTACATGCTTGGAAAAAAAGGAGTCATTTTTTTGCGGATGTACGACCGTTGATTCGTGCTATGGGGGTAGAATGGTTAATGCGAAAATTTATATTTAGGGACTGTAAAAGTTCGTCTCTTGATTTCGGGCGGAAAAGGAAACTGTGCCGGAGGCTTAGGCGTTTATTGAGGCGGCGTGATGCATGGGATGGCAGTTCGATTGATTGTTTTAGGGTGGTAATGCTGATTTCTCTGGACAACTGTGAGGTTATAAAGCGGGATGCGTGGTTTTGGACTGATTCTAGTTCGTTAGCGAGATAAGCCTAGGATGAATTCCAAGTGAACGATGCGTGTTCGAGCTTTGGGCGTACGTATGTTACGTATGCTGGTTTTTTAACGTCAGGAGATGCAGATTTTAGATTACCGCGCAGAAAACCAAGCGTGCGCAGAGCGTCTGAGCAGATGGACTGCACCTGCGGCGCAAATGAAAGAGATGGGTACATATGCACTCCGAGATACTTGTATGACGAAGCCGAATCGAGAGGAAGCGAATTGATAAAGCAGGTATGATGAACAGTGGCGCGCTTACAAGAAAATGACATCGATTTGCATTTGGTTAGGTGTAACGGCATTGATGAGTCTTGGCACCATACCGCAAGTGTTGAGGTCTTGTTGTAGTTAGTACTGTTTTCAATGTTCTGAATGGGGGAGTATATGACAGAGTCGTCTGCAAATAGTCGTAGTTTTGTTTGAATGTTCGTTGGCAGGTCGTTTATGAATATTAAAAATATAAGAGGTGATACGCCCGCGGCCTGAGGGGCGCCTGATGATACGTTATTTAAAGAGGAGTTATGATTATTAGCAGAAGTGAATTGTTTACTGTTAGAGAGGAAGTGTTCAACCCAGCAGACAATATTCGGTGCAATGCCAAGGGAATGAATTTTGATAGTAATAGATTATGTGGTGCGCGATCAAAAGCTTTGGAGAAATCAAGGAATATGGCATCAATCTGTAGGTTATCATGCATGCTTTTTAGTGGGTCGTGGGTAAACTCGGCTAATTGGGTCTCGCATGAGAAGTGCTTTCGGAAACCGTGCTGGTAATTATAGAAGAAATTTATTGATTCAAGGTGAGTCGCGATGTGAGAAGATATAATGTGTTCCAGTAATTTAGAAGGAATGCTAGTCGAGGGAAATCGGGCGGTAGTTTGCTGGATTACTTCGCTCTCCTGTTTTAAGGATCGCTACTATTCGGCCTATCTTCCAATCGTCTGGAATTTCGCTTGTTTCAATGGACTGCGTGAAGATGAGGCAAAGAATCTGACTAACCACTGTGACGGTGTTAACTAAAAGTTTGAGGGTTATTTGGTCACATCCTGGCGCTGAAGATATCTTAAGACCAGTGAATAGTTTAACGATTCCTTCAGGGTTAAATGCTATTTCGGGGGATACAGCGCCGGGGGAACCTATAGGTAGTCGTGTGGACTGTGCAGTGTTAGGGGTAGAAAAAACAGATGTAAATTAGTCATTTAAGACGGTGGCAACGTTTTTTGTGTGAATTGGTTCCCCGTCTGGGTCTAGAAGATCTATGTTGGTACTTTGATTTTTGTGAGAGAGCATGCGCCAGAATTTAGTAGGATTTGAGTGGAGGATAGATAGCAGGTCACATAAAAAATATTTATCTTTGGCTTTTTGTAGTTTCTTGATATATGTTTTGGCGCACAGGTGATATTTGTTCCATGTTAAAGGGTTATTGCATTGACTGGCGGTCCTGTCAAGGTGTTTTTTCGATTTAAAAGGCTTTTCAATTGTTTGTTGAACCAATGATTATTTGAATCTGATTTTACGCGAATGGTTGGAATATATGGTTTTTCTAAGTTTAGTATCGTGTTTTTGAATATCTTCAAGGTGGCGTTTACTGAACGGGATTGATATAATCCGCGAAAACAGTTAAAAAAGAATCAAGTTTGTCGTTGATAGCGTCAAAATTTTCTCGTTTGTAATTAGTTATACATTTTTCAGTTGGCGACCTTTTAATCAGAGGTAGAGATATGCAGTTGTGGATAACGTGATGGTCGCTGAAGCCAGGGAGTACTGTTGTGCGCTTTATGTCATCTGGGCTTGATGATAGAAGAAGATATAAAGTGTTATCGCCTCTTGTGGGGCACGTTATACCTTGGTGTAGGATAAATCCAGCGTCAGACCGAGGAATTGCTTGGATTCGTTGGACGGGGATACACTAGGGGTTGAGAGTAAAGGCCAGTTTATTTGAGGGAAATTAAAATCACCGAAAAAAAAATAGGGGCTTCCGAGAACTTGTCTTTAATCATGGTGAGTGAATTGGAAAGGAGGATGGAAAAGTCAGGTTCAGAGTCAGGCGGCCTGTAACAGATACCAAAAATTGCCTTTAGGGCAACGTTTGAGACTCGCACACAGGTTAGTTCTAATGTGTCGTCATGAGTGATAAGAGAAGATGACAGATTGTTTTTAATAGCTATGAGCACGCCTCCACCCCGCCGATCAGTGCGATCATGGCGATATAAGGTGAAGCCCATGTTAGACGGGAAGATTTCGTTGTCGAGTACGCCTTCGTGAAACCACGTTTCCGTTAGCACGACAATGTCGGCTTTTACATCTTCGACAAAACTGTGTAGGCTGGCGAGTTTAGGCAGCACGCTTCGTATGTTTGTGAAGGCAACATTTATATTTGGCGTTGATAATCGGCTTGGTCGAGGGTTAGAGGTACAATGAACAGAGGTGCGTCATTCGGTGGTTTTGCTGTTCAGACCTGATGATTCATCAGCTATGGCACGCACAGTCTGTTTTTTGTTGATTTCTACAATTTTATCACCATTCTGGTTGTTCATGTAGTACTTTTGTCCACGTGAAATCTGTCGAGGCTCAGTTTAAATGCACAATTTTGGCGGCGGATGGACTGCAACAGCTTTGACCACGCAATGCGGGTGCCAGCGGCGAAATCCTCCCTAATGGTGAAGTCTGAGCCTTTAAGCATGCTACCGCAGCTCAAAATGCGTTCCTTCGTTTTATAGTGGGCAAGTTTAACATTGATAGGTCGAGTTTTGTTTTCCGAACAGGTCCCGATTCGGTGCGTGCGTTCCATCGCAACCGGTTTAAGAGTAAGTTTAAGTTTGTCGTCACAAAACGTGGATATCTTTTGCTCCGACTCTTCCCATGTTTCCTTTATGTTGTCTTTTATGCCAATGAAGAGAAGATTGTTTTGTCGTAGGCGGTTGCTGGCGTCATTAGTTGCGGCTTCGAGCACAGAAATATCGCGGCTTATCAGGGATGAATCCTTATTATCGCTAGGGTTGCTGGTTTGGGGCTTTAGATTTTCTAGGTTTTCGAGTCGGTTGCTAATTGAAGTAATTTGTTCTTCTTGGGCAGCTTGGGCAGTTTTAAGGCCGGCAACCTCTTTTCGAATAGTTTTTAAATAGATCTCGACGCGTTTGATAGAATCTAAAACTGCGACTATTTCACTGCTCCTTGTTGGGGCAGGATTCAATTCCACGTCGCCAGAGAGCAGCAGTATAATTTGAGAACATAGACCAAAAGCAATCGCGTCAACGCACAAGTCTAATATACTACGCAATTTAAAGTCGTTGGGGCACGACACAGCAATAAGAAAACGATTACTGCTTCTACACGATTTACAATTGCTCAGATAACTAACCTGCAAAGTCAGAAGCGGGGTGAACATGGTGTGGCTTGCGGTGCCGTGCCCCACCTATATGTCGTGCCCCACCTTATATTTTCAATATAATGTTTGGAATGCCAAGCTCAGTCAGTTGTTTTCAAAGCCGATCGGCTGCCAGGAAATGCGGAAAATGCATCGCGTGATTCGACATCAATTGCTTGCTGTGCCATCTACAGACCTAATGTTCAGCCCTTTTCCATCGTCCTCGCATTACGGTGGCCGATTACTACCCCGTAAGCCATGTTCTCATGGGAATTGCCTTTTATATAATCAAAATTATCATTGACGAGTTTGGAACCACGCAGAAGAGTACTTGGTTTGGACAAGCGAATAGTTAATTGATATATCATAGATGTGCGCGTTGTACAGCTCGCCCAGCATAATCACAATCTTCCATTATAAAGGCATATGGTGCCTGTTTTCGAAATGGGTGAAATTTAAATAAAATAAAACTGCAGTGAGAAGAACTACTCGCCAAGTTTCACCTAGAAAATAGTGTTGCTGAGTATATTGCAGAATGTACGGGCAGGGGATATGGGCCAATCTGGCGGCTCGGGCTCTTTGAAGTTGCCAGCGAAAAACCGAGACAACATTGACCCAGCTGTGTGGCACCCTTCT
The DNA here is from genome assembly GCA_013339765.2 of Haemaphysalis longicornis. Lineage (NCBI taxonomy): Eukaryota > Metazoa > Arthropoda > Arachnida > Ixodida > Ixodidae > Haemaphysalis > Haemaphysalis longicornis. The sequence continues at coordinate 135,438,820 of CM023454.1, forward strand.
TGCGTCGCATCCATGACATTCTGGAGCCGAAACCTGGGAGACTGAGGCCACCAGCAGGCTTGGCGCAGAATTCGAGGATGCGAGGACTGGTGTCACCCGTTTCCTTAAATAGGTTGCACTGTCGGAAGATATGGGGAGTCGACTCAAGAGAGCCAAAAAACCCCACCGAATCCACAGGGCACAGGTGACAAAGATGGTGGCCGTCTGATGTGCGGCTATCCCCGACCATAGCGGCAAGAATGAGTCAGAGCCTTGAATCAAAAACAACACAAAGAATTATATTTAGACACGCAATTTACAAGCACAAGCACGAGGTAGCGAATCAATAAGGACAGACAACTTAGAACGAATTCAAATACACAAAACAGTCCAAAATTAGACAAAATGATACAAACAGGAGAGTTAACGAGTAAATATTACGAAGCGGAGCTGTGAACTAAAAAAAACAAAACGAACAGTTCGATGCATATGAGAGAGACAGAGTCCCAGCAAATTCACCGACCGGGCCGGACGATGCACCGCTGTCGGAGGGAGATTCGGCTACCTGGGGAGCGTGGCTTCGTTGTATGCCAGCCCGTCCGAGACGTTCACGGTGATTCAAGGCCCGGGAGTACAATGGTGTCCTCCACGGTGCGGGTCGCCAATGGTGTGATGCACAACTGGCAGGTGCCATTGTCGCATCACGACTTCCAATGTAGCTGGTTTGCTTAGGCGCGGCTTGTCTTGTTACAACCGTGCCAGCGCGAAGAGGAAGGGCACAGCACCCAACGCGCCCGCCGCTGTCAGTAAATAACTTCTTCTTCCTTCTGGAATCATCGGCACTCTTTAGCACTGGCAAGGCCATGCGTGCCTCCTCGAGAGTTCCCGAAGCTTCGATGTAAGCTGAGCGGGGGAGCTTTTATTGTTGTTGTTTTCTTGCCGGCGAGCCGGCGAGTGATCATAACGGTAACTTTTGCGCACTCGATACGGGGACACAAAAAAGATGACACGAAAACAAGCGCAGAGTGATCCTGTTACCGCCTCTTGGTTCGAGAAAGTTTCAGCATTGTCTCGGGGCAAATGGAACCGAACTGAATGAATAGGACGGCTACAAGAAGAATTAGGTGCGCTGTACAATAAAATGAAAAATTTATACCGTACCTTTTGATGTCGTACGCTCGACTTTGTGACACAGCCCCCAGTTTCAGAATATTATGCAATAATATTCCCAAAAACTCACCTAGTCGTGCGTCCGCGTCGTTCACCCTTAGTGAACAAAATATGCTGTGTCTACCAACACAAAATCAAGTACAGTACAGTTTTCTACATAGGAATAATGAAAGGTACAGAAGTCGCGCACAGAACAGTGGTTTGGCACAGATTTTTCAACAAATACACACTCTATGGGCCACTCATAAGTTTAAGAACAATATAGTTCTACCATTCGAAATAAGCCAGTGCCCATAATAAATGTTTGGACAGTAGTAAATACAGGAGCGAAACTCACGAACATGCGGGTTGCACTCCAGTGCGAAAGTTTCGTATACGCTGAAAAACAATAAGTGTCGGTCAGTACTCAGAAATACGTACAATGCGCAGGTACAATGAAACTCATAAGAAACATAACTAATATGTTGTTCACAAACAATAACATGCCACCGCAACGTTCACGAATGCCACCACTAGTAACGCCAATAATACACGGCAAATGTACTGTATAATCAGTAATACACATAATTACATTTTAAGCCAGGTACAATATAGAAACCATGAATGTAAAGGTCATAAACCACCTTGTGACTATACAACCCAAAATATCTACTCACGGTACCCAATTACTGGTATACCTGGATTTTTACTCTGCTTAGGTAGTCTGCTGCCACATTCTCGCTCCCTTTAGTATGTTCGACTGTGAACTGGTATTCCTGTAAAGCAGACTCCAACGGAGGACTCTACTGTTCAGCTGTTTAGCTTGCTTATTGTAATGGAGCGGCTGGTGGTCGGTTTGCGCAATAAACAGCCGACCGTACAAGAACGCGTTGAACTTTTGGACTCCCCAAACAAGGGCAAGACATTCTCTTTCAATAGTGCTATAAGAGGCCTCTCTGGGCACAAGTTTCCTGCTGGTGTAGGCTATAAGGTGAAGCGTGCCCTCGTAGCGTTGCATGAGCACGGCGCCGAGGCTGGTATGAGAGGCGTCAGTGCGGAGCACGAATGTCTTAATGAAGTCTGGGAGTCTAAGTATAGGAGAGCTAGAGATGCGCCATTTGAGCTCCTGGAAGGCTACTTCTTGAGCGGTACTCCAATTGACGATGCTGTTTCCCCCTTTTTTGGTGAGTTCGGTTAGCGGTGCGCAGATCTCGGCATAGTTCGGAATAAATTCGCGATAATTACTGTTAGGCCGAGGAATGCGCGAACTTGCCGTTTTGTTTTTGGAGCCGGCGCTGTCTGCATCTTTCGCAGGTTCTATTCTCGCGGTGCTAGTTCTCCTTGTCCAATTCGATGCCCGAGGATGTCGATCTCTGTTGCCTCGAACTCACACTTGCTTGGGCGTACAGTCAGTCCAGCCGCTTCGATTCTGCTGAATAATTCACGGACTGATGCAACGTGCTCTTCCCACGTGCTCTTGGCAATTAACACGTAGTCGTGGTAATGATTAACCCCGGGGACACCGTTGACGATTCGCCGCATCAGCTTGGCGAAGACGGCGGGACCGGTTTTGATTCCCAACGGCATGTAACGGAACTGATAAAGTCCCGACATTGTGGAAAAGGCAGTCTTGGGTTTGGACTCATCCGAAAGAGGAATATGCCAGTACCCCTTTACGACGTATAATTAAAAAAAAATACTTTTTGACACCTGCCGCCGCAAATACGGCATCGGCTGGGCATTGGTTCTTAATCGGCGACTAGCATGTTGAGTTTTCGGTAGTCTGCGACGAACCGATTGGTGTGGTCGGGCTTTTTCACCAGCAACACCGGGGAGTTATACGGGGACACGGAATCTTCTATGATTTCTAGGGCCTTCATGCCCTGTACTTCCTTCTCCATGTCCTCCACCGTAGCGAAGGGCAGTGGGTATTGTTTTACGTGAACCGGGGTGTCGGTGGTGAGCTCCAGGTGACATTCGACCAAATTTGTTTTTCCCGGAACGTTCGAGAAAATCTTAGAATGTTGCTTCAGTTCTGACTGAATTTGTGCGTTTTGCGTTGCTGTAAGATTTGGAGAAAGTTTGATGTCAGCGATGCCTTCCATCTTAACAAAGTCCGGAACCGGTATGCCGCTCTCTTCGCTCGTTTCAGACACTCCGCATATCACGTTGCACATCGTCTTTTCGGGGTTCGGTTTCCTTTCTTCGTACTTCTTCAGCAGGTTGGCGTGAAAGAGTTTGGGCCCACTTCGGGGCTCGATGACGTATTCAGCTTCCCCTTTTCCTTCTCTCACCTCAGATGGTCCCTTTCAGTGGAGAAGGAGTTTCTTGTTATCTGTCGGGAGCAGGACTAAGACCTTGTCTCCGGTCTGGAATCGTCGATTCCTCGTCTTTTCGTTGTACAACTTCGCATAACGGGGTCCTGTCTTCTCGAGTTCTTCGTGCGCTACGTCACAGGTTTCCTCCAGCCTGATACAAAGATCGAGAACATGTTGATACGTAGTTTTGGTCTCCTCATCCAGACTTATTACACAACATTTCCTTCAGGATGGACAGGGGACCTCCGATGTGGCGGCCGTACAGTGGCTCGAAGGGAGAGAACCCGAGGCTTGCTTGCGGCACTTCTCTGTACGCGAAGAGCAGTGAAGCTAGGTAGCGGTCCCAGTCTCGGAGTTTCTCCGCACACATTCGCTTCAACATGAGTTTTAGGTTCAATTGCACTTTTCAACCATCCCGTTTGCCATCGGGTGGTATGGGCTAGTGTGGAAGGTGAAGACTGAGAGTAGTCCCACCACTTCCTACATGAGTTCGGACCTGAAGTTGGTCCCTCTGTCACTCAACACCTCTTTAAGGACTCCCACGCGAGAAAAAACCTCGACTAGCGCTTCGGCTACGCGCTTCGTATCGATGCTTGGCAGTGCAATTGCATCCGGGTACCGGGTTGCACAGTCCATCAGCGTGAGGATGAATCGGTTTCCAGCCTTCGACGGTGGGTGGATGGGACCGACTATGTCAATCGCCACTCGATGGAACGGTGTTTTTATAACCGGCGTCGTTCCCAGGGGTACTCGCGGCACTCTTTCCTTGGGGATCGTTCGTTGGCAACTGTCGCACGAACCGAAGAACCTCTTCACGTCTGCTGTGATACCCGGCAATTAAAAGTCTTTCAGTATCCTGTCCTTTGTTTTCTCCACACCCACGTGGCCATCCATGATGGCGTCGTGGGCTGTTTTCAAGAGGGTCTGCCGGCGGCCTATGGGGACGACTAGTTGTCGTACTTCCCGACCGGTCTTCTCGGCGAATCGCCTGTAAAGCAGGTTATCGTCCAGCTTGAATTCGATCTTATTGATCATGTCAGGGGGTATTTCTTCCTGGGTCGGTTAAGCCATGGGGTCTTCCGGGGCTGTCACTCCGTTGATGTTGCCGAGATTGAGGTCGCACAGCGGCGTCTTCATGCAGAGGGCTTTCACCCTTCCGCTGTAGTATGCAGTCTGTACCTTGATCTGCGCCTCAAGCAACTTCCGAATGGTGGCGTCCGCTAAATATACGGGGCTAGTCTCCCCGCTGAGATCTTCATCTCTTACTAGGTCTTTTCGCACGCTCACTATGCTGCACCCCGTTTCACGCAAAGCTGAAACATCCTGATCGGCCAACTTCCCCGAGCAAAAGGCATACGCTCCCCTGGGAACTCCGATTCCATCATAATGACCGCGTTCACGACCGGGATCTACGTGCCATTCTTGAGTTTTACTACAAAGCCTTCGCTGATCTCGTCGGGCTTTGGCTGCTAAGGTGGTGCGTAGACACACAAAACTTGAGGCACTTTGTTGTTGCTCCAGCAAACGTCTGCCCTGTGTCCATGGCGCCCGCACTTGAAGCATTTTGGAGCGTTGTTTCCCGTGAAATTGCTCAGGCAGTTATTTGCGTGGTGCCCCAACTTGTTACATAGGTAACACTTGGGCGGAGGCTTCTGACCGGCCGTTTTCTTCTCCGGCTCAATGCGTCTGGATTCTTCTCATTTCTCCCTTTTTGCCTTTCCTAGATTGGTGCTTCTCTGCGCCTCACGGTACTGGTCGGCCAGTTCAAGCATTTCGGCAAGAGACCCGCCGCGGTGGCTCAGTGGCTAAGGCGTTGCGCTTCTTAGCACGAGGTCGCGGGTTCGATTCCCGGCCAAGGCGGCCTGCTTTTCTGATGGACGCCAAAAGCAAAAACGCCCGTGTGTACGAGATTTCGGCGCACATTAAAGATCCCCAGGTGGTCAAAATTAACCCGGAGTCCTCCACTACGGCGCGCCTCATCGCCTGCGTTGCGTCGGCGCGTTAAACCCCCCCAATCAATCAATCAATTTCGGCAAGAGACTTCCCTCTTCTTTCTTTCAGGTACAGAAAAGGACTTGGGTGACACCCATTCAGAAATTTCTCTTTTATCAGCTGCTCCCGCAGTGACGCATATTCCTTTCGTATTTCGGCTAGCTCTGTCCAGTGGTCGAAGTAGTGGCTCAGGCGAGCCGCAAATTGTGTGGCGGTTTCGCCATCTGCCGGCGTTTCACTTCTGAACTTCTCTCAGAAGCCATCCACTGTGAAGCGAAACCTTTTCAACAGCGCGGCCTTGACATTGCTGTAATCAGTGGTGTCCTCTGGAGTCAATTTCCTAACCACGCTCAGTGCTTCGCCGCTTAAGCGGGTGGTTAGAGCAGTAGACCATTAGTTTTCCGGCCAAATTTGGCTTCTGACTATTTCTTCGAAGCGACGAATGTAAGCGTCGAGATCATCCTTCTTTGCGTCAAATGCCACAAGGAGCTTGCTCGGGTTCAGGCGCACGCCGTTATTTTCTTCTCTTATGCTCCGATCGGCTGACGTAGGGTGTCACTCCAAACGCAGTGCCTCGATTTCTGTTTTTAATTTCTCAATCTCATCATTGCGTGCTTTCTCATCTCGCTCCGCTTTCACTCGCTTCCATTCTGCCTCTGCCTGGCGGGCTTTCTCTTCTCACTCCGCTTTCTCTCGCTCCAACTGAAGTTGCCTCTGAAATTCCTTCCTCATTCTCTTTCAGCCCTCTCAGCCTCTTCTCGGGCTGCCTGTCTTGCTCTTCTCGTTTTCTTCCTTTTCTTGCTGCGTGACCCGCTTTCGTAGTTCGGCCCCTGAGAGGCCCAGCTGGTAGCCCAGCACTACAATTTTCCCTTTATCCGTGATTGCAAGTGTATCGCAATCAAGTCACAATACTCTAGCTTCTAGCTACGTATCTCTACACACAGAGAAACGGAACAACGAGACCAATAACTTATAAAGGCAGTAACAGCTTATACCAAAAAAAAGTTCCAGGCTCTTTCTCCTCCTTACCGCTCACATCGCACGGCCTTCCGCGGACACCAGAAATTGTCACCCGTTTCCTTAAGTAGGTTGCACTGTCGGAAGATATGGGGAGTCGACTCAAGACAGCCAATAAACCCTACCGAATCCACAGGGCACAGGTGACAAAGTGGGTGACCGTCTGATGTGCGGCTATCACCGACCAGAGCAGCAAGAATGAGTAAGAGCCTTGAACGAAAAACAGCACGAAGAATTATATTTAGACAGGCAATATACAAGCACAAGCACGAGGTGAGAATCGATAAGGACAGACAACTTAGACCGAATTCAAATACAAGAAATAGTCCAAAATTAGACAAAATGATACAAACAGGAGAGATAACAAGTGAATATTACGAAGCGCAGCAGTTAGCTAACAAGGAAAAAAACACTTCCATGCATTTGGGAGACAGAGTCCCAGCATATTCACAAACCGGGCTGGACGATGCACCGCTGTCGGAGGCGATTCGGCTAACTGGGAAGCGTGGCTTCGTTGTAGGCCAGGATGTCCGAGACGATCACGGTCGGAGGCAATTCGGCGGCCTGGGAAGCGTGGCTTCGCTGTAGGACAGGCTGTCCGAGACGTTCACGGTGATTCGAGGCCCGGGAGTACGATGAAGTCCTCCAGGGCGCGGGTCACCGATGGTGTGATGCACAACTGGCAGGTGCCATTGTCACATCACGACTTCCAACGTAGCTGGTTTGCTTAGGCACGGCTTCTCTTTTTATAGCCGCGCCAGCGCGAAGAGCGAGGGCACAACACACAAAGCACCCGCCGCCGTCAGTGGATAACTTTCCTCTTGCTTCTAGAATCATGGGCACTCTTTACAACTGGCAAGGCCTTGCGTGCCTCTTCGAGAGTTCCCGAAGCTTCGATGTAAACTGAGCGGCGGAGCTTTTATTGTTGTTGTCTTCTTGCCGGCGAGCCGGCGAGTGATCGTGTTACCACCTCTTTGTTCGATGAAGTTCCAGCATTTTCTCGGGGTGAATGGAACCGCACTGGATGGATAGGACGGCTACAAGAAGAATTAGGCGCTGTACAATAAAATGAAAAATTTATATGGTACCTTTTGACGTCATACGCTCGACTTTGTGACAACTGGGGAACTGGGGTCCCCAGGAGGCTACCCGAATCTGCGGGTCTCGTCATCGAATGCTGTCCGCCGCTTGTGCTCGTGCCTAGGCTATGGAGGAGCTAGGCGGCCACCGTAAAATTGCGAGAGAAGCCGCCACAAGGGGCGCAACTGCCATTCAATTCCTGCTGTGGGTTCTGCTCACGTCAACCGCCGAGGTTATTTATTTATTTATTACTTACTGCAGACCATCATTAGGTCCAAGCAGGGGGGGCACAAGAAGATAAAATGCAAAAAATACACTCGCACCTGCGCGCCATCAACAGCAGGTACGAGTAAATGACTGCCTTCGATAAACGCATCCAGGAGGCAATCGATTAGGATGAACTGAAAGTAAATTTGTTCGAGAGCTTTGACTACGACGAAACGTTGGGATTGCCCGCTCGCCGATCTACTTAGCCAGACTCTCCGCGGATCCTTCGCTATTTGGTGGCCGGCGTGAAGGAAAGCCGTATTCCGAATTGCTAGACCACGGTTCCCTATGATGACAGCAAGATAACCGCTGAGGCTGGCGAGGTAGTGAATGCGCCCGCTTTGTGTGAGCCTTAAGATTGGACCGTCTATAAGTCATCACTGCTGCCAACTAGTTTGCTTATTCACAGCAACCAGAGAAGAAGGAAACGAATTCCTTCGCGGGAAGACTGGATGTACCAAGTAGCAATAATATCGATGACTGCATCGTCCTTGCTGGTCGTCATGGAAGTGGCTTCCCCAAGGACTTCGTGACCCACATCTACGATGATGCGGCCGACCCGGGCCCGTCTAGTGTGATGTTCTCCTGCAGTTAGGACGTCGCTGCTGCTCGTGGTGGTTGCTTGCTGAGAGAGCAAGTGGTTGTTGGGCGTCGTAAGCGGGCGCAGTTCCCACTTGCATGACGGTGGCAGCATTGCTCTGGGCCGTGCATTCCCTACTGTTTTCCATGCTGGCTTCAGCGCCTTCTGCTGTTTCCGCCCCCAAACCGCGCACTCGTTATCCAATTCCGGTCAAACCCCGGTGATTCAACCTCGTCGTGGCAAACTCGTGACCGCAACCTGACAGCTTAGGTGGCCCGCTGGACGATTTTCTGGGAAGCTCCTAGAAGCCACCCCATCGGCTGCCACGATCATCGATACTCAGGCAAGGTGCGCAGTTCACGATCACGATGCGGGCACACCACGAGTAATCACCTTCGATAAGCTACCAGCCATGGCGACCGACACTGGATACGCGCGTGCCTGCCACGCGCACAAAACTGAGCTCGTTAGAATGAGTCGACTTTTAAGAAGGGTGTGAAGTTCCCCTAACAGTTCTTCTACAATCGTAGGAGTTATGGCAGACCAGGCTGCCACAAGAACTGTGAACTAGGCGCTGGGTATCATCCTCCCTCCAACCATGAGTACTGCTCGTTCGCCAGCGGAGCCATGTGATCAGCCAAACCAAAATGTTCGATGAGTCTAGCAAAGAGGAGCTCGAAACCCTGGTGGCACAGAAAGTCTGTCCCAATACCGGCCCGTGTATGGCCGCTTTCCGGCATGTCCGGCCAGCATCCAGGTTCTGGCAGCCACTGATCATACGATGAACGGCCAACATTTGGCTACCAGCGCTTCGGTATTTCTCTAGCCGCCCATGTTCAGCCCTACAACGGAAGCTGCCCGGCTACCAGATATTCACTTCCATTTCATCTGCCGTTGTTGAGAAAGAGAATGGCCGAAGTACGGATTTAGGGCATGCGTTTTTCCTTCGCGAAGCTGGGTTCAGCCGAAGCACGGCAAGCGACCGGCCACAGAATACCCGGGTTCTTGTGGCAGTTGGTGTTCGAAAGGAGACCGACCGGAGCATGGCTGCCTCGCCTTCGCTGTTTCAACGGTGAACCGGGCGTCCGGCGGCAAAATGTTCGTTTTCTTCTGGCAACCGGTGTTATACAGGAGACGGGCCGACGCATGGCCCCAGAATGTACATTTTTCATTCGGTTAGCGGTCCTCGGCCGAATTACGGCAAGCGAAGGGCCACAGAATTTTGGGCAACCGGTGTTCAAGAGGAGAACAGCCGACGTAAAGTATCAGGTCAAACGTCAGTCTTTCTGTAAGCGGCGTACAGCCGAACAACGGCACGGGTCTGGGCGCCGAGAATTCACGCGGAGACGTGTTTGGAAGGAGACCCGCCGGTCTAGGGCCAGTTTTTGTATGGGGGAAGAAATAACCGTTAGGGAGCCGAATGACGACGACGCGTTTTTTATCCGCTCGGTGTTTCTACGTTTTAAATGAACGAAGTTCGTTTGTCAAACAGTATTGAGTGTTCTAGGAGAACGGGCAAGGTGCAACGACTCATTGGACTTTACCAGGGAACCTCTCAAGTCATCGGAATGACATTTGTTGCCACAAGAAGACTGTGCCAAACCGACGCGAGAGCTAAGCCTCGCCAGTCATAGCCGCTACCACGCATCGCCCGCCGGCTTCGTCGACGCATCAGCTCGAGGCTATTCACCCCCTCAAGAAATGGAGACAATTGGAAACATCGACCCGGCGGAGATGTTCTACCCGAGGTGGCGGTGGTTCACCAAAATAAGTGGCCTTAAACGGCGTCGAGCAAGCGGCCACCGCGCAGGAGCTCAACCGGCGCCATTTCAAGGACTCCCCACTAAAGAATAGCAGGGTTCGCGAAAGCGGAAGTTTACGGCTATTCTTCTTACAATACTGTGAAAAACAATTTTGCACTATTTTATTGGTGATAAACATAGAAGAGGCTAAGGTCGTGCATTGGTAGGCTCAACTTCGTGCCCTGCCTCATTGGATTTTATGACTGCCTATTTAGGAACGTGTGTTATTTTAAATTTGCCATAACAACAGAGCCTTGTGAATGACAAAGCCTGCATGTTAATTTCGTTTCGGTGTTTGATGGTGAACTTACATACACTTCAGAAATGTCTTATGTGTTTAAACATAATCGCCAGCATTCTAGCAAACACGGATTTCATCGGGTTTTTCTTGCTCAACGCAGCTTGTTGAGTTCACGCACGATTTGGCTCAAGCAATAGATTAGCTTAAAGTAGTAGACTGTATTTTCGTGTACTGCAAAAAAGCATTGGGAGGTGTTCCATATCAGCTTCTTGTTAGTACATTGCGGGCTATAAACTGAATGAATGTGTTATTGAGTGGATAGCAGAGTATATCTCTCTAAGACAGCAGTCGGTCGATCTCAATGGTTGGTCGTCCGGATATGTTCCCGTTACCTTAGGAATTCCCGAAGGGTTAGTTGCGGGCCCTCTTTTGTTTCGTTTATACATAAATGGTATAACTATTTGCCTCAAATCTTTGTTCAAAATGTTCGAGAATGACTGTGTAGTTTACAGGACTATAGCGAATAACCGTGATTCCGAATATCTGCAACATGATTCTAATTTAATAACATCCTGGTGGGCTGATGTTGAATGTTAAAAGTCGTTGAATGTTAAAAAGTGTGTTAACGACACCATTACAAGAAAACCTTCATTCTAATTGAATACGTATACCGTAAATTGCACTGCTTTAAGAACGGCATGGGAATATAAATTACTAGGAGTGTATTTAACGAGTGGTTAGAGGTAAAATAGGCACGTTGACAACACAAAAGTTATGGCTTCACGTCTATTTGGCTTTCTGAGATAAAATTTCAGCGAACCTCCACCTACCTTAGAAGAACAACCGCATTTCAATCATGCGTGCTCAATGTTGTAGTGCGTGTGTGTTTTCTGGGATCCCTACAACAAACAGCTGGTTGATAAGCTCGAAAACATACAGAATAGGGCAGTGCGCTTCGTATAAGGTAATTGGCACTGTAAACTTAGCATGAGGAAGAGTAAAGGTAAACTTGAATTGTAAGACGGGAAAGATCAGAGAGGAGACCTAAGGTTGGAATTTTTTCGTAATATCTATCATTCGAAAACTGGTATAGAAGGGGAGAAGTACATCCTAGCGCCATTCCACATATCCCAAAATGGGTAAGCTAGCTTAAAGCAAATAATTAACTTTTTTTTAAAGGTGACGGCTTGCGCGATTCATTTTATATTAGATTATTACGAGAGAGTAGTTATCATTCACGTATGATTGTACCAAATATTTATAATAACGATTTTCACCGCCCTGTGTGTAATTATTTTGTTCTTTGTTCTCATTATTGATGCTTACTGTTATGTATCTCTGTGCTGTAATGCATGCAAAGAAGGCAATAAATAAATAAATAAATAAATAAATAAATAAATAAATAAATAAATAAATATATAAACTTGCCCAGCCGCAAATTCGCCTCCGACGGGTTGAGAACCTTACGCATTCTAACTCGACAAACGAAATATTTACTGTTTTATTTGTTGCAGTATGGTAAGTTTGCTGTATGAATACTACTATTGCTATGTTATTGGTTTTAAACAAATTATGAAACTGTAGTGTTCCGCCTTTCTTTGCGGTGAACACAGAGGGATACAACTGCAGCCACATGAAGCAAGGCGTCATTCGACACGAGTGTAGAATTTTTTTACCGTAGTACGACATTAGAGAAAAATTAAGTTCTTTAGGGCTATCAAGTGCTGTTTACGTAACTCATAAAAACAACATAAAAAAATAGATTGAAAATGAAAGCACCTGATCGATCTCTCCTAGGATCAGCACTGTGAAAGATCATCAGAAAAGTTTATCGAGAAGAAAATTCCTTTGCAAGAAAACCGGGCGAATACTGGACATACTTTTTGTGTGAAGGAAATTATATTGAATCCTCCTCAGTTTTTGTGGAGTACCAAAACACTTCGTTAAGGCAATCGAGCAGGTTTTATATACAACAAAAATGGTCAAGCAACTGTTGTAAAAATAGTTGATTCAGTCAAAGCATAAAATTGCTCCGCAAGATTGTCCGAAATGAATTTGGCTAAAAGCGGTAGTTTCATGTTTGTAAAATTCAACAGCCTCCCGCAGCCCCCCCCCCCCCCTTTCCCCGTTTATTACAGGTAAGCCGCCCCACAGAGGATATCAGGACCTGGACAATACATCTATTGCAGCTCTACAAAGAACTGAATATGTTCTGTGTTCGACAGTAAAAGAGGAACAGCAATTAAAGGAACGACGATTTGTGAGCACTGTTTAATAAATCAATTTTGCTGTCAACTGAGGCTGGTAATTAAGCAAGGATGCGTTGATGGCTGGACGGCTCGTGGTTCCGCGCGAGCTCACTTTTATGTGGCTGCATTGGACACAAAATGCTGGGTTTGTGCTGCTGCACAGCGTGACTGAGTCATCTGCTTGCGCGACATGCAGTGACCGGCCTCAATACAGTTAACGTACTGTGGCTGAACTCCACTGCCCGTAGCACAGCCGTATTTCCGGCAGCTTTAGTCCGCTGGAGTCCGGCGACCGCACCCCGGCTGTCCTCCGGTGGCCGTACTTCGGCCGTACACGGGTGGCTTTGGAATGGCCGGAGCCGTATGGCTGGAATCTGGCCGTATGAACGTAAGCCGGTCGACTGGCCGACGGACACAGGCCGTTGGAGATCCATGGGAGTACGGCCGTATACGGCCAAAAGGCCCACATTTGGATACGGGGCGAACATGGCTGCCGGAAAACGGCCGGACAGAAAATCACCGGCCAAAGTACACCGGCTTGTTTTAGGCCGGACAGTCCTGTGCTGCCTGGGAACCTTAAAGGATGCTTGCATGATAAACCTCCGAAAGCGCGGAAACTGGCTCTCAAAAAATGACAGTGACAGAACTGCTCCTGTGGTGTACGGGGCTCCAGATGACTAGGCAGCAGCATATTACCCGCGGCTGGCAGGATTACCTCGGTCTAGGGTCGTCTCGCTTCCTTTACTTGGACATCCTGAATTGCGCTGGTGGGCTTCGTCTGCGCGATGATATTCACGAATATGCAAACTATATATGTACTTGCCTTTTTGGTTAGTCCGTTGTCGCTGCGCTTCTCCTGAACGTCGGAGTGCTACACCTGAACGTAGGTTTTGCCTGTAGTGCCTGGGCGTATTCACTGTGATTGTACAAACTTTCCCATTTCTTTTTTTAGTGCTGGGGCTGCGCACGTGGGATTCCTGGGAGTGTGTTGATGATTATAACCACGTCTCCACGCGCACAGGCAACGGGTCTAGATCCAACCTAGCTCGCGTATCGTGTTCGAGGCAGGTGCCTGCCATCAACCCAGAGAACGGGCGACTGGCGGTGCGACTCTGTTATTGCGTTGCATCCACGACGTCTTGTGTATTTATGATTATATAAAGAGGCTGCTCCGTCAGGCATGGGGGCATGAACCCAGCTCACTCCTAACGCTCGGGGCATTGCTCGTGGTCAGTGCAGTTTACCGGCGGGTGACTTTGTGGCCGCTTTTATGGTCACATCCGCGAAATTCTGGTGTAACTAAACCCTGGAGACAACCAACCAGCAGACCTTACCAGAAGCAGCACTGCCTTCGTGCACACCCGGCCTGCGATTCCCCGGAGGCCGCCGTATTCTGCAGGCCTCCTCATCAAACGCTATCCAGCACCGGTGCTCATGCAGATGACACCAGGTCACTTGGAGTTGCCGATTCTTCAGCCGTGAACAGACTTATCCGCAATGGTGCCGCGGTTCCCGCCGCTACAGATGAAACGCAAAAATGGCTATTGAAAATCGGAAAGTTCCGTACATAAGCAGATCGAAACTTCTTAGAGCGTTCTCAGACAAAAAGTACTTTATGCAAGCTGGCCCGATGAAGCCTTGTAGCTCTGCTAATGCGAGATTTATACATGCACATATGGGTCCTGGCAAGACGTCTACAACACTTCTTGCAGACGTCTCAGAAACTTCTCGTTGACGTATGAATCACTGCTTTTCACAATGTTTCAAAAACGTGTCGAATGGTTTGAAGAGCGTTTTGCAAAAACATCATATCTATGTTTGCTGAAGACTTACTGAGTTGCCCCCACTACGTGGGTACACTGCTCACATAGGCCAGACTCAGGTATTGGTCCAAGCTGTATGCACAACTCACGCACCAAGCAGGTGCCTCTGTAATGCTCATTGGGACTGCTCGGTGTTCTTGAAATGGATATTTGTGGTTAAACTGGCGCATTTTAAAGACCTAATCAGAGAAGAGGACGGCTTGTTCTCGGGTGTTCTGAAAGCAAGAGCTGGGCTTGCAAACTACTTAATGCTGGTGACAGTATCCAAGGGCTGCCTGTGTGATCCGAGAAAGCACCAAGTGGCAGCAAAGCGGAAAACGCAGTTAGCACAATGAAGGTGAGAGGTATTCGCATGAACTAATAAGAATTACGGCGTTCGATGCAGCATTGATTTGTTAACATTAAAAGCCGGTTTTGGGTCCTTGTACTGTAAAATCATGGAAATGGCAACAACTATAACTGATCCAAATGTTTTGAACCTCAAGCTTTTTTATTTTTTCAAAATGAGCTATACATGTTAACGCTGTATGGACGCCTTGGGGATGCTCTTACAAAGAAACATGTCACCTTCAACAACCTATTTATTCGTGACCAGTGATGGTAACTTCATGTGGCAGACTTCATAAATTTGGGTTTTTTCTATGAACCCCAGCATCATTGTTTGTTGCCCCCAGCTGTGTTTTCCCATGACAGCGAGATATCCGTTTATAACAAAATGCACCGTGTCACAATGTGTAGGAATAGTGAATTCGGAAAGTTATCGGATAGAAAGAGAGCTATTATTAGGCAAATACGGAAAACTGTCATTAACTAAAAGTTAAAATTATGTAAATATCGGTTAAATAGAAACGCTTTCTTCGCCATGCATTTACCTGAAATAGGCGCCATGTATTTGACCCTTTATATTCAACAATTGTTTTCCGGGGGACCCCAAACATGTCGAAATTTTGATACAGAGGACACAAGGCAAACTCCGCGGCAGGAGAATGGGAGTCGTAACCCACACACGATCGCCAACTCGTTATTCAGTGTGTCGGCGTCGAAGAGTATTGCGTCCGGCATCCACCAGCTGATGGTACGTTATACGAACTCGTGCGAGCTGGCGGGCCTCCGTCGCACGTTGAAGGTATCCTTGGACGTCGGCGTTGAGGTCGTCGTCTTCTACGCGCTGAAGCATGGCGACGAGCATCGTAGTCGGCCATCTTGCGTAGACATGCTCGAACGGTGTCATCTGCTTAGTTTCCTACGTCGCTGTATTGTGCGGAAACGTGACATACGGGAGGACTTCGTCCCAACTCTTGTGTTATCGTCGACGTACATTGACAGCATATCCGCGATCGTCTTGTTGAGACGTTACGTAAGTGTCCATTCATTAGGGGGTGGTACGCCGTCGTTCATGGTGATCCGTGTTGCTGTAGCGTTAGATTCCTTGCATAAGTTCCACAGTGAAGCGAGTTCCGCGGTCCGTGAATCGGACTTCAGGGGCTCCATGTCGCAGCACAACAAAATGAAGTGCGTCAGCGACCGTCGCAAAATCTGATACCCCGAAGTCGGCTCTGCAGGCTTTTTATCTTTCGGCGCGCGTGGTTCTGGAACCATCGATTCACATCTAGAACACTGTAGTTTCAAGACGACTACTCTAGGCTGTTCACGTTACTTCGGAATGCTCCCCTATAAGAAAGGATAACACATGCGTCACAGAAAGAAAGAACAGAACACGCGCTTTTCTTGGCACAGAGATAACACCGACTGGCGCCGCCGGGCGGCACAAGCAAAACATAAACAACAAACTCATTTCATTGTTCGCGGCATAATGCGTTAGCATAAGTAAAGTAGTAATGTTAAAATTTCTCCATAAGGACACGTATGTGGTTCACCGGTATTCCTCCCTCTTCTTTTAATACAGTTCTATCTACAGAAATCAACACAAAATGTGCACGAAAGGAGCAGTGGGCACTCTATTAGCTTTATTGTTGCTCAGGCAGCAATGCACCAAAAATACGTTAGACGACTATCTCAAGGGAAGTTATCACACCAGTAAACGTGTAACAAGACTGATTATGGTTAGATGCAATGCACATTTTTGATGGTCTCTTATCATAACGTAGTTAAGCTGTTCTTACAGATTACAAAAATGAGGGACTTGCATTACATGTTGATTTTGGAATAAATTGCGCACTAACAACACCAACTTGTGTAGGCAAAAATGATGATGCTTCCAGTATTTCTATGATTTTTATTTGTGTTACGTGCGTAGCGGTATTGTAATGTTGATAATTATTTTTCGGATGCACGTTACATAACTGCTCCTAACCTTAACGGCATAAGTATTATTTTTTGCATGTAAAAGGGATCTTGTGAACGATTTCCTATTCAGTCTCTGTGCTCATGCACGTTATCTGCTCGCTATTTTGTCCAACTGTGGGAAACATTGCGCCGATAGAGAAATACTGAAAATTCCTCGCTCCTCTAGTTTAGAGAGGTAAACTTGCAGCAGAGGCACCAGCAGACAGAATGAGTGGAACCTGGAAAACGCCCAGGCAGCACAGGACCATTCGGCGTTACTCAAGCCGGTCTACTTTGGCCAGTGCTTTTCCATCCGGCCTTTTTCCGGCAAAAGTGTAAGGCCCGTGTCCAAATGTGGGCCTTTTAGCCGTACACTGCCGTACTCCCCAGACTATGCAATCACTGGTCTCCGTCAGCCGGTCCACCGGCTTAAGTTCATACGGCCAGCTTCCCACCGTAGGGCACCGGCCATTCAAAAGCCAACCTTTTGCGGCCGAATTGCGGCCACCGGAGGTCAGCCAATATTTGGTCGTCGGACTCCAGCCGGCCTACAGCTTCCGGAAATTTGGCCATGGTGCGGGCATTCGAGTTCAGCCACCGTACGTTAACTGTGCTGCAACCGGTGGACGATCACTTCATGCAGCGCAAGCAGATGACTCAGTCGCACTGTCAACAGCACAGACCCGCCATTTTGGAAGAGATTGTTGTTGGGCGAGTAGGCTCATCTTGGTGATAAACACGGACTTAGCGCGAAAAAAACAACACAAGCAGAAAGGACGGCACAAGCGCAAACTCTCAACTACGTTTTATTGGACACAGCACAGACGTATAAGTACACTTGTCTTTTGGTCGCTCAAGAGCACTTTCTTCAACCACAGCAATATTTATCCCAAGTGTAGCTGAGCTCAGCATCACACACCGCAAATAATTAAAAATGCACGCTTCGTCATTGACAAGGCTCTGTTATCGCAAATAGAAGATAACACTTGTTTTAAATAGGCAGCCATAATTTCAAATAAAAAACAGTGTAGGGCCCCACGTTGAACCTACAACACCCCAAGCGCAGCCTCTAATATTGCCGTGAACCATGTATGGGCTTGCTTATTTATTGTTTTTACTGCCGCGCCACGGCCGTCTATGTTATCTGCATTCCTAACAAAGCTCGTCTTCCATTCTTTATTTTTATGCCGCACGGGCTATCACATTCAAATAAGCCAACTGTTTCGCCCTAACTTCGCAAGCCCAGAATAATCGTCTGTGATCTGCAATGTTCTGGATGTGAATCGATGGTTCCAGAATCACTCGCGCCGAAAGATAAAAAGCCTGCAGAGCAGACGCCTTGGCATTTGATTCTCGACGCTCGCCGATGCAAGTCACTTTTTTGACCGCTGCTTCACCGCATCTGTATTCTTTTGAGTTGTTAGGGGAGCACGAGTTCGCTCCAATAAACTTGTTTCTCGTTCAAGACAACTACGCCGTCCTTGGCTTTGTGACATCTGGTGAAGGTGCTGGGTATTAACCCCTTTATGCTCTCTACGACATCTGGAAGCCGCCAAGCCAGCCCTACCACACAAAGCCGCCGACTGCAAGGATTGCTACCCGAGTTCGGTCTCGTGAAAGAAGGGCCCAAGAGAAGGAACGCTGCAACCAACACCATGATGCAAGAAACAACGTCGCCAATCCTCCTGCAGCAGCTCCGGTAACCGCCATCTTTCCGGATAGCCCCCGCTGAAGACCCCGAAGAATGGCAGGGAAAGCTGGAGCGCGTCCGCATCTTCAACAGGTGGGACGACGAAAAAAGTTTCCGGCATGTCTTCTTTTACTTAGAAGGTGCTGCTCGAACTTGGTTCGAGAACAATGAGACTTCTTTGACCGACTGGACTCAAATCATAAGGTAGTTCCTTAAGACATTCACTACCGTTGTGAGAAAAGAGCGAGCTGCACTTTCACTTCAAACTCGAACGCAGCACCCAAACGAAAATGCCGTGATCTTCGTCAAGGAGATGAAGCGACTTTTTCGCCGTGCGGACCCCGAAATGACCGAAGAAAAGAAGCTCAGGTTTCTAATCCGAGGAGTGAAGCAAGAGCTTTTTGCTTGTCTAGTCCGTAACCCGCCGAAGACGGTGGCAGAATTCGCGTCTGATGCGGCCGCGATGGAGAAGACGCTAGAAATTTGAACGAGACAGTACGACCGCCCTGTCAAAGTGCTAGTCTCGAAGACCATCGGTGCCGCAACTGGAAGCTTCGATACATTGCGCGAGACCATTCGAGCAGTGGTCAAGGAGGAGCTCCAGAAGCTTTTTCTAACAACGCCACAACCTCAAGTGGCTTCTCTGACTGAAGTCATCCGTGAAGAGGCTCAACAGGCGCTGGGAACTTCTATGCCTTCAGAAGCACCCCGTCATCCCCAAGCGATGATCTACTCCGCAGCTCTTCGTCAACTCCGCCCTGCTCCAAACCGTCGTCAAGAGGCCCAGCCATACCGCCGTCCAATGCCGCCCGCCCGACGCCAAGGAAGATCTACGTGTGGCGAACGCCCGATAATCGCCCGCTGTGCTACCACTCCGGAGAGCCCGACCACATCTTCCGTCGCTGCCCTTACAAGAGGATCGGTCTGCGAAGATTCTCCGTCGACGCACCCCGCCCCCGACCCGGCCAGCGCCCTACTGAGATCGAAGAATACCTGTCCAACACGAAGAGAGGACCTGCCCACTTGAACCGTTCGCCGTCGCCCTACCGGTACCAGTCGCCAAACCGCCATTACACCGCCGACTTCTCACGCGGAAGGTCATCCAGCCCACGCAGGGGAAACTAAAAGCAGCAACTTCTGGAGGTGAAGTTGCAAAATTGCGAAAAAACGAAAACCCTCCAACGACGCATGGCCGCACCGAACACAGTACCTGGAGCCCAACGACTCGATCCAACCCTGACGTGACTCCCGAACACGACGACGACACGACGCGACGCGTACCCGAAGCGACAGGGACTGCCGCTGTGAAGATGAGGAGAAAGACGACGCATTGTAACCGACGATCAACACGCACAAGCCGAGATACAACGCCCCTACGCACCATAAACTCGAGGAAAGCGGCGTCCGACGTCCAGTTGTCCATCGACGGCTGTGACGTAGGCGCCCTCATCGAGACGGTAGCCGACTACTAGGTAATGAGCGGCTCATTCGCGTCGAAGCTGAAGAAAGTTACAACAACATGGGATGGTCCGCATATACACACAGCAGGAGGCCATCTCGTAACACCAAGTCGAACGTGCACATCACGCGTCACCATAGGCGGCACCAGGTACCCTGCTGAGCCTAACTGCTGCACCGACGTAATTCTCGTAATGAACTTTTTGAAGGACAACGGCACAATAATGATCTGCAGACCAAGTCGATAAATTTTTTCCTCCGATCACTCCACAACACCGCAGCCGAACCCCGATCACCGTGCTGCTGTCAGGATCGCCGACGATCAAATCACCCTGCCACGCCGGGCAAGCTTGATGATCGCTGTGTACTGTGAGGATGCTGCTTCTGACATCGACGCTATCGTAGAGAGTGATCGAAGGTTGCTTCTCGACCGTGGTGTCTCCGTTGCAAGAGGGATTTCGCAGTTTAAGCAATGCCAATCTCACGTTTTTGTCACTAATATCACTGAAGAGTACCAGCATATAAACAAGGAAGCTGCAGTTGCGTTCCTCGAAGAAACGCAAGAAGCAAGTGAGGTGATCGCGGTCGCCGACTTTGAACGCACACCCGATGACACCTTCAAGCTTCCGCAGCCTTTCGACGAGAATCTGGCGCTACCGCAAGAACAACGAAACAAACTATTGGCTTTGCTGCGTCGCTACAGCGAGGGTTTTTTGTCGAGTTAAAAATTACGTCAGACATCCCTAGCGAAGCACCGTATTATAACTGAAGATGGAGGCCTACCTACCCGACAGTCACCATACCGCGTCTCTTCCCATGAACGGGAAGCCATCCGGACTCAAGTCGACGACATGCTCAGCGACGATATTATACATCCATCGAAAAGCCCCTGGGCTGCGCCGGTAGTACTCGTAAAGAAAAAAGACGGCACATTAAGGTTCTGCGTTGACTACAGGCGACTAAACAAAATCACCAAAAAGGACGTGTATCACCTGCCACAAATCGAAGACGCCCTTCACCACCTCTGCCATGCCAAGTACTTCGCATCGATGGATTTGAAGACCGGCTGCTGGCAAATTGAAGTGGACGAGAGAGACCGAGAGAAGACTGCGTTTATAACCCCGCACCACCTATACGAGTTCAAGGTGATGCCTTTTGTGCTGTGCACTGCGCCAGCAACGTTTCAAAGAGTCATGGACACTGTGCTAGCTGGCCTGAAGTCGCACACTTGCGTCGTACACCTCGACGACATTGTGGTATTCGCCCGGAATGTCTACGAACACCTTGCAAGGTTGGAGTCTGTACTCGAGGCCATTCGTACATCGGGGTTAACACTGAAGGATGAAAAGTGTAGTTTCGCGTGTGAGGAGCTGCAGTTCTTGGGCCACGTCGTCAACGCCGCGGGAGTCCTACCTTGCCCGGCAAAAACTTCGGCCATTGCAAACTTCCCAAGGCCGAAAAACAAGAAGGGCGTGCGAAGATTTCTCGGACTGTGCGCATACTACCGGCCCTTCGTCGCAAACTTCGCCCGCATTGCGGAGCCACTCACACGGTTGACGAAAGATAGCACGCCTTTTAGCTGGGAAAACGACCAAGAAAAAGTATTCTGCGAGCTGCAAAAACGCCTGCAAAGCCCTCCCGTGCTCGCTCATTTCGACGAAAACGCCGAAACAGCAATGCACACCGACGCAAGCGATATAGGCTTGGGAGCCGTTCTCGTCCAAAAGAAAAGCGGTAGCGAAAAAGTAATCGCCTTTGCTAGCCGTGGTCTCTCGAAGGAGGAGAAAAATTACTCAGCCTCTGAAAAAGAGTGCCTCGCAATATATGGGCCATTTCAAAATTTCGCCCATACGTATATGGTAGACCATACAAGGTTGTCACAGATCACCATGCGCTGTGTTGGCTCGCCAATTTGAAGGACCCCTCTGGCCGTCTTCAGCTGTGGAGCTTGCGCCTGCAAGAGATCGACGTTACACTCGTCTACAAATCCGGCAGGAAACACTCCGACGCCGACTGCCTGTCCCGCGCCCCCGTGGACCCGCAACCACTAGACTCCCATGAAGACAGCGCGTTCTTCGGAGTCGTTACGGAGGAGCGAACCTAGCCGCCAAGCAGCGTGCCGACCCCCGACTTGCGCGTCATGATCGACTACCCTCGAAGGGACGAAATGTCGCCATGCCTAGGGCGTTCAAGCGGAAGTTGCCAGCATTCAGCCTCAAAAACTCCGTCCTCGTGAATAAGAATTTCAGCCCCGGAACGAGAACGCATTACCTACTTGCCATCCCTGAAGAGCTTCGTGACGAAATGTTGGAAGTGTGCCACAATGACCCGTCTTCCGGACATCTCGGCACAGCTCGAACTATTGCAAAATTCAAGGGGAAGTACTTCTGGCCCCGCCTTACATCCGCCGTCAGCCACTACGTTCGGAGTTGCCATGACTGCCAGCGACGAAAACACCGCCGACAAGACCCGCCGGCTTTCTGCAACCGATCGCGGACCCCTAGAGGCCCTTTCAACAGATTGGAATGGACCTTCTAGGCCCGTTCCCTACGTCAAAATCACAGAACAAGTGGATTGTCGTTGCGACAGACTACATGAGGATCTACGCAGAGACCGCCGCTCTTCCAAGGGGCACTCACAGGAAGTCGCAAAGTTCTTCACAAGCCAAGTTGTGCTGCGACATGGAGCCCCGGAAGTCCTAATCACGGACCGCGGAACGGCCTTTACTGCGGAGCTGATGCAAGGATTATTACGCTACAGCAACACGGATCACAGAAGAACGACGGCGTTCCACACCCAAACGAACGGACTAACAGAACGTCTGAACAAGACAATGGCAGATATGTTGTCAATGTACGTTGATGTTGAACATAATACTTGGGACGAAGTGCTCCCGTATGTCACGTTTGCCTACAATACGGCTTTCCAGGAGACGACGCAGCTGACGCCGTTCGAGCTTGTCTACGGAAGACGGCCAACTACAATGCTCGACGCCATGCTTCCGCACGTAGAAGACGACGACCTCAACACCGACGTCCAAGGATACCTTCAGCGTGAGGATGAGGCCCGCCAAATGGCTCGAGTTCGTACAACGCGCCAGCAGCTCGTGGATGCCGGGCGCTACAACCTCCGACGCCGAGACGCCGAGTACCACCCAGGGTTTGGGTTTGGACTCCCATCCGACGACGGGGACTCAGTGAGAAGCTTCTGCGACGATATTTCGGACCCTACCAAATTCTACGACGTGTCGGCCAACTTACCTACGAGGTGATCCCCGATGGTGATTCCGGAACATCACGACGACGCACGCGGCCCGAAGTCGTCCACGTGGTTTGCTTGAAACCTTAATATGCAAGATGACGGACTATTTTGGAATTTTGGAATCAGAAGCGTATGGAATTTTACTCATTGTACGACACATTGTTGAAACTCAAATTCCCAATTCCATCATCTATACAGATTCTTTGAGTGTCGTTCGCGCACTGTCATCGCACAAGCCCCCCAAAAACCACATAGTTAATCTTGTATTCAGCACTACCATGTCCGTGTATGCACAAAAGCATGAGCTGGTCCTCTGCTGGGTCCCAGGACGCGCAGGGATCGCTGGAACGAGTTGGCAGACGAGAGGGCCGGTGCTGCTGCACTCAGGAACATTGTGGACATTACAACGGTACCCTACACAGACCTCAAGCCACACATAAGACAACACCTGCGCAGAACATGGCAAACACACTGGGACGAACAGACAGACAACAAACTACATGTAATAAAGCCACACTTGGGACGGTACACAGCTGACTCACACAACAGACACACGGAAGTCGCCTTGGGTAGGGTACGGATAGGGCACACCCATGCGACGCACTCGTATCTGCTGACGGGATCTTCTAGACCCCAGTGCTACAGGTGCGGAGAGGCTCTATCCGTAGTGCATATAATAATCACATGCAAGGCACTTCACACAACACGACACAAACACTTCAGAGAACTCTACAGACAACATATTCCCCTACATCCTTCGTTTTTTCTAGGTGACGAAGCCATTGTTTCCGTGAAACGTGTGTTTGAGTATTTGTCAGAAGTCAAGTTTTTAAACCTCATTTCCTATCACGCATCATGAAATCTGGCCCTATACACCAGCCATGCTCATTGTCGTTTTATGATTTTACTTTTGTTTTTGCTGATTTTACTTAGTGTTTAAGGTATCACCTCTCATATACGACTATTGTTTTGGCGCTCTTTGCCCCAGTTGGCCTTGCGCCATAAACATCAAACCATCATCATCATCATGTTGTTTGTTCGGACTGTCTTTTATTTTAGCATCGGGTCGATGCACTCTTAGAGGGGGGTAATACCACGAACCATGTATGGGTTTGCTTATTTATTGTTTTTATTGCCGGGCCACGCCCATCTGTGTTATCTGCGTTCTAATTTTATGCCGCACGGGCTATCACATTTAGATAAGCAAACTGTTTTGCCCTAACGTCGCTAGCCAGAATAATCGTCTGTGATCTACAATGTTCTGGATGTGAATCAACGGTTCCAGAAACAGTCGCGCCGAAAGATAAAAAGCCTGCAGAGCAGACGCCTCGGCATTCGATTCTCGACGCTCGCCAACGCAAGTCACTTTGTTGACCACTGCTTCGCCGCCTCTGTATTTTTTTGAGTTGTTAGGGGAGCGCAAGTTCGCTGTAATAAACTTGTTTCTCCTTCAAGACAACTGCGCCGTCCTTGGCTTTGTGACATCTGGTGGAGGTGCTGGGTATTCACCCTTTATGCTCTCTACGACATCTGGAAGCCCCCAAGCCAGCCCTACCACACAAAGCCGCCGACTGCAAGGATTGCTACCCGAGTTCGGTCTCGTGCCAGAAGGGCCCAAAGGAAGGAACGCTGCAACCAACACCATGATGCAAGAAACAACGTCGTCAATCCTCCTGCAGCAGCTCCGGTAACCGCTATCGTTACGGGGAGCCCCCGCTGAGGACCCCGAAGAATGGCAGGGGAAGCTGGAGCGCGTCCGCATCTTCAACAGGTGGGACGACGAAGAAAGTTTCCGGCATATCTTCTTTTACTTAGAAGGTGCTGCTCGAACTTGGTTCGAGAACCATGAGACTTGTTTGACCGACTGGACTCAATTCATAAGGTAGTTCCTTAAGACATTCACTACCGTTGTGAGAAAAGAGCGAGCTGCACTTTCACTTGAAACTCGAACGCAGCACCCAAACGAAGGTGCCGTGATCTTCGTTGAGGAGATGAAGCGACTTTTTCGCCGTGCGGATCCCTAAATGACCGAAGAAAAGATGCTCAGGTTTCTAATCCGAGGAGTGAAGCAAGAGCTTTTTGCTTGTCTAGTCCGTAACCCGCCGAATACGGTGGCTGAATTCGCGTCTGAGGCGGCAGCGATGGAGAAGACGCTAGAAATTTGAACGAGACAGTACGACCGCCCTGTCAAAGCGCTGTTCTCGGACACCATCGGTGCCGCAACTGGAAGTTCCGATACATTGCGCGAGACCATTCGAGCAGTGGTCAAGGACGAGCTCCAGAAGCTTCTTCCAACAACGCCACAACCTCAAGTGGCTTCTCTGACTGAAGGCATCCGTGAAGAGGTTCAACAGGCGCTGGGAAATTCTATGCCCTCAGAAGCACAACGTCATCCCCAAGCGATGATCTACTCCGCAGCTCTTAGTCAACCCCGCCCTGCTCCAAACCGTCGTCAACAGGCCCAGCCATACCGCCGTCCAATGCCGCCCGCCCGACGCCCTGTAGACCAATTCCAGGCGCCAAGGAAGACCGACGTGTGGCGAACGCACGATAATCGCCCGCTGTGCTACCACTGCGGAGAGCCCGACCACATCTTCCGTCGCTGCCCTTACAGGAGAATCGGTCTGTGAAGATTCTCCGTCGACGCACCACGCCCCCAACCCGGCCAGCGCCCTACTCAGAACGACGAATACCTGTCCAACACGAACCGAGGACCTGCCCACTTGAACCGTTCGCCGTCGCCCTACCGGTGCCAGTCGCCCAACCGCCATAGCACCGCCGACTTCTCACGCGGAATGTCCTCCAGCCCACGCGGGGGAAACTAAAAGCAGCAACTTCTGGAAGTGAAGTTGCAGAACTGCGAAAAAACGAAAATCCTCCACGACGTGTCGGCCAACTTCTACGACGTGTCGGCCAACTTACCTACGAGGTGATCCCTGATGGCGATTCCGGAACATCACGACGACGCACGCGGCCCGAAGTCGTCCACGTGGTTCGCTTGAAACCTTACTATGCAAGATGATGGACTTCTTTGTTGTTGTTGTTGTTGTTGCTTGTTCGGGCTGTCTTTTATTTTAGCATCGGGTCGATGCACTCTTAGAGGTCGGTAATACCGCGAACCATGTATGGGCTTGCTTATTTATTGTTTTTATTGCCGGGCCACGCCCATCTGTGTTATCTGAGTTCCAATTTTATGCCGCACGGGCTATCACGTTTATATAAGCAAACTGTTTCGACCTAACGTCGCTAGCCAGAATAATCTTCTGTGATCTACAATGTTCTGGATGTGAATCGACGGTTCCAGAAACACTCGCGCCGAAAGATAAAAAGCCTGCAGAGCAGACGCCTCGGCATTCGATTCTCGACGCTCGCCAACGCAAGTCACTTTGTTGACCGCTGCTTCGCCGCCTCTGTATTCTTTTGAGTTGTTAGGGGAGCACAAGTTCGCTCCAATAAACTTGTTTCTCCTTCAAGACAACTGCGTCGTCCTTGGCTTTGTGACATCTGGTGGAGGTGCTGGGTATTCACCCTTTATGCTCTCTACGACATCTGGAAGCCGCCAAGCCAGCCCAACCACGGGCCGCCAAACTCAGGCCGGTTTCCTTCCGAACACCAACTGACATATGAATACCAATGTTCTGTGGCCGGTCGCTTGCCCCGCTCCGGGTGAGCACCGTTTCCCGAAGGAAAAACGGATGCCCTACGGCCGGCCGTCGGCCGTTGTTCTTCTGAACGTTGGCTACCGAAAGTAAACTGTATATCCGGCAGCCTAGTACCTGCCGCTGTTTGTCTGAACAAGGGCGGCCGGAGAAATACCGAAGTGCTGGTAGCCAAATGTTTGCTGTTTAATGGGTAAACAGTGGCTGCCAGAACCTGAATGCTGGCCGGACATGCCAGAAAGCGGCCATAGATGGGCCAGTCATGGGACAGACTTTCTGTACTGCCTGGGTTTACAGTACTACTCAGGTAAACCTATTCTGACATGCTGAATTTCACTTTGATGCTCGAATATAATGAAAAACAAAAAATTGTGTTGAGCATGAAAGGCGCCAATGAGAAATAAATAGGAGTTGCCATTCCACACCCCCTCCAATATTTTTGCATTCATCACGTATTCTAGATACACCCCTTTCGCATTGCGATTTGACATATACAATATAATACACAGTGTTATGATGGTTATGGATGCGTACGACTTAGGCTGATAGCCTGTACATTCTTTATACGCCATGATGTCCAGTTTCGCAGTCATCGGTCACGATAAAGTCAGCGTAAAAAGATTGCAACCCCTAGTGTGTATTTTTTGCAAAACTTAGTGCCTGTCGCTGGTGTGTACTTAAAAATAATTCACCCTGCGTTCATGTTACTGCGTAGTGATAGCTTGTTAACGACGTGCTTAAGGAAACGCTACTTACTACATTATTTTGTTGTTCGCGCCGGGTCATTGGGGGACCCATCGGGAAATACGGTAGTTTTCATGCATACAAAGGCTTGAGCAAGGTATTTGGAAGATACACTAATGACACTGCTTAACCCTTTGATACCGAAACTGTTACTTTACTGTGGCGTGTGAGACGTTTTTATGATCTAAAAGGACTTCCAACATCCAAATCATGAAGTCAGAAAAAAATTGGTTTATTAAGATGGACCCTCGAACACAATGAACCTGGGAAATACTGTGCACAGGCTGCCGATATATCACTTGCACAAGAGAGCTACCTTCATTTCCCTGATTAATGAAACAAGTGCAGACATTTACGGGAACTTTTTATTGCTGACATTTGTAATTACAACGAAACTGCACACTTCCCTTTACCTGCCAAAAGTTCATTGAGTCACCCGGACTCGATGCGAGTTGAAACACGTAAACAGTACGTTTTGTACCCATGGAAGTACAAGCTGACCTCTCTTCTTAAATGTTTGAAGGTCAGTGGTCTTTTCTCGGTAGATAGATACTGTTAAATATAAAAAACGACAAACGACGAAAGAAAAAATTTGCGTCTTGATCTAGGCTGATTACTAGGAAAATGTCTCGTCCGGAAGCATCTGTTGGTTGACTCCCATTTAGTTGTCTCGGAAACATTGTTGAGTTGCACGGCGCAAGGCCCATGCCGCTGTAAAGAAAAGAGCTGCCACTCAGGCCCATTCTACTGCCGGGCAAGAAAGCAGTTCCTGGAAGTCTCCCGGACGGACAACAAATCATATCATTCCTGCGACCGAAGACAGTACAGAAAACGTCTGAAAACGCACTTTAAGAAATTTCGCATGTTTATTATTTGAGATGTCGTCGGCCTCTCCGCAGATGTTGCACAGCGGGAGATTGGTAGCATATTGGGCCACAAATCATGATTAAAGTTTGTTTTCGTAAAATAGAACAAAACATGGCGGATAGTTCTTCGTCGTCCCGCCTCTTAAACATGCGGACTCGCTGCACTTTCTCCAGGCAGTTCTCGGGGTCTTCAGTGGAACATCCGCAGAACGAAGGTGGTTCCCGTGGCTGTTGCTGGACGATGGGGGAGTGGCTTCATGCATCTTGGTGGTTGCAGCGGTCGTTCTCTTGTGTCCGTCTGGCAGGAGACCAAACACAGGTGGCAGACCCTGCAGTCGGCGGCTGGCTCTAGTTGGACTGGCTTGATGGCTTCCAGATGCCCTTGCGAGCATAGGGGTGCGTACCCAGCACCTCCACCAGATGTCACCAAGCCAAAGAGGACACAGCTGTCTTCACGAAAAACCAGTTTAGTGGGGCGAAGTTGTGCTCCCCTAACAACTCATACACACAGAGGTGGCGAAGCAGCCTTAAACAAAGTGGCGTGAGTAGGCGGGCGTCGACGATTTGAATGCCGCGGCGTCTGCCCTGCCGTTATTTATCTCTCGGCACGAGGGCTTCAAGAACAGTCGAATTACAGCCAGAAAACTGTAGGTTATCGAAGAATATTATAGGCTGGTGACGTTTGTTCGCGTCGGTCTCTCTATCAAAGAAGATACACGAGCGGCATGAAGAATAAAAGATGCCTTTAACTTGGCCTACGGCTATCTCAGATAATATAGCCCGGCGCAGCCGGTCGGCAAAAACACAACATAAACAAACAAACCAAAAACAGGTTTTTGACAGTATGTTATTTGCTATCTGAAAAATCAATCATGCATGCATTTTTGAATAAAGCATACATCAAAGTCCACTTTATTATTTATTTTGGGCCTAGGATCAGGGCTTTTCCTTTTGGTATTTTGGATTGATTTGGTTTTGTACAACAATGTTAACAAGTAGGCACACTGGCATTACGTGCAGTTGCTGAGGAATTATTGTGGCTATATAAATGTCTTGGTCAAGGCTTCTTTAATTTGCCCTTGTGTGTTAGCCGACGGAGACATAGAGAAATAGAGACATAAAAGCAGATGTGCAGACAATACAGAGACAAAATTTTTCCGCTCAAGTTGCCTAAGAAAGAACGTCAACTTTATTAGTTTTTCCCATTTCTATTTTGGAGCTCCTGCCGAATGCAACAAAGCGATTACCTACTGTGCGTGATATTTTCTTTAGCATCAGCACTGACGCTCAGGCCATGCTACTGATTTGCGTTTTTTCCAAGTTCTGAAAACGCATTTTTAGAAATTTCGCACATTTATTATCTGAGATTTCTTTTAAAATTATTTAGTAGTCCCCACCTTCTGAGCTTCACTAACAATGCACAATTATAACTGGGGCAATGTGGGCACGCGAATTGACCTTTGTCACTGACAGTAGATTAGGTATCGTGAAGTCCTTACCAAATCAAACAACTTCAAGCATCCGTGGTATCCACATATAAAAATACTGTGTGATCTGACTCTCAAAATGATATTTTTGGGAAGTTTTCGCCGCGTTGTAATTTTAGAGTGAGTATTACATCGCAGATACTGCACACAAGAAGCAAAAACCGCATCATTCGAGCTCTACTGAATAGCAGAGTGGGGTATTGTAGCCTGCACTAGCATACTTCAAGGTTACGAAAACGGAGTATTCCACTCCAAAACCTAGCCTTCCATCAGATATTAAAACTAAGGATTCACAACTCGTCAAACGCGTCAACTGAACCCCATTCCGTTTGACATTCGGACCACATAAAACACGTCTGTCGGGCCGACTCAACCCACATGCAACTTTACAACTGCAAAACCGAAAAGTCTGCATCCTAATTATGTTCCGAAATCAACTGAAAATATCACTTGTATAACACAATATGACACTTATCTAGCACATACGTTAGAAAAGCAATGAACCTACCACTACAAGCCCGGTACAACCATATATTCTTCGCTCATGCTAGACGAATGAATGCTGGTATACAACGCCTCTGCTACTTTCATATATGCTGTGAACACGCAAGGCACCAAACAGCATACCACCGCTCATATCACAGTCATGAAATTGGAATACGTCGAAGCTATCACACTAAGAGGCCCAATGGACACGAAGGGTACCGCAATGTCCGGCTACTCTCAGGTTTTACGCCGCAACTTCCTTCTTGGCCCCATTCCAAAAACGGCTGAGAGCAACCTTCTAGCCATCAACCTCATTTCCGAAAAGTATTTGAATTATGGCGATAATTATTGTGACCAGCGATAGTTGATTATGCACGAGTACTGAACTCTAATTTTACTTCGACTTAAAGGCAACTGAGAGCATACCTAGCACCAATAGCCCTACCACCAGTGATTGCCCTAAATGCTTGTGGTCACTGTCTCTTTTAGCGCAGCACCACCGCCGCGTTCTCTTTAGTAACCGAAACCGATGCGATTGCCCAGATATACAATATAGGGCCCGCGGGAGATTGACAAACCGCCATTCAGTTCCAAATAGTTCTCCCAAAAAAGCTCTGTAACAACATGAATTATCGAACAGGTTGTCGGGGAGTATAAATCGATAGTGATATCTAAGTGGTCTCCTGTTTCTCCGCGTGGCCTACCTATGTTCTCCAGGCAAGGTGCCATTTCAAACAGTCCGTGTGTACGACTCCAACACCGCAATGCCGACTGAAACACTCAGGAACGCTCAGAAGCTGTACGTTCAAAGACGTAGTCCTTCTTGCTTGTCATTGTGAAACCCAATTGACAAGCCCTGCATTACAAGTGCCTCTGTACCTTCTCCACACGCATACTGCCTGGCGTTTCCGACTTACCCTCAGCAGACGACTGCCGTAAAATCACCTAGATATATAAACGGTGCCAATTTAGGTCTTACCTTTAACCATCCCGGAATTATTTATGCTGAATAACCTCCCGCTCCAACATTGCTCGTGAACGTAGAATGCTTCCTCCCAAAAATTACTTAATTGAGCACCTGTAGATCAAGCCTAAAATTTTATTCATTGATGTAACTTTCAACATTTTTACCCATAGCATACAATATGTAAATCAATGGCGAGCCGGAAGTTATTCAGACTGCTCAGAAACCTCGGATATGACGCCAACCTGTGTCATCAAATCTAAACACTTCGAACAACGTTTGTGTCGCACGTTCATGTCACGGATGTGTGAACGTCAGAGTTATCAGTGGAGTACACTTAAGGTCTAAGCCGTGACTGCAACCTAATGGGTATCATTATTTCTGTATGCAAATATTCAACACCTCAGCGATAATTTCAAAGTACTTTTGCTCAGCAGATTCCCTCGCGTGATATTGTTTTCGATGCATAGAGGATCCCTCTTTTTCGCTAGACAAATAAATGTTCTCAATTTTGGTAACAATTTGATATTACCCCGAGTTTAAACCGATCTGAGGCTACATTATCCAAGCCTTTAAGTTAATAAGGAGGAAATAAAAATTGAAATCAAAATGAACGAGCTGAATCCTGTGCTTGTTTCCAATAGCTTTATGTGAATATGAGATCCATACAATTCACAGCTGTTGCCTCACATTTCAAATTATGTTTTATAGGCAGGACGTTTTTTCCCCTTTCTACAGGATTCAAATGTGTTTCTTAATAAGAAGGAAGCATTTTGTTATGCCCTGCCACAAATTACTGTCCTTCTGAGTGTCTCGGAATTTTTTGCAGTGAACATGCCGTCCTACTCACTTTACGTAACTCACAAATTTATTGCTAATATCGCTGACATATTATTTGCAATTTAGACGCGGTTTCCTGCGTGGTATTGTAATGCTGCCAGTTTTATAGCACTTGATAACTATGCCGAACCTATCACACCAGTTAGTAATATTACCGTTTTATTAGGGGTAAATAAAGGAAACTGCTATCAATTATTTATAATTAGCACACTCACGAGCTTATTTATTTAGTCACGCCTGCATTAAAGTTGTCAGAATAGTACCTAATAAGCACCAAGAAGATGGTCGGTGTTAATACACACACTTGGATCCTCTCGCGGCAGTACATCAATCTGTTAGGATTGACAGGTTTAATTTTTTTAACCGTGGTTTTTTATGCGAAGATAGAGCCGTGCTCTCTGATGTAATCAGAAATCTCTTGCACAACGCGAACAGCTATGCGTTCCTGCTGCAGTGTATTATTACTGGAGAGTGCAATACCTTCTCAAACAAATATGATGGGGCCCAAAATATATCATCAATTTGTGTTCTGTTGTCAGTGTCATTGTGAAAGTCTAGTAGGACACACAGCCACTGGGGAAAATTTCTGAACTCCTACTGGAAATATGTTATTTGGTTTAAAAATGACTGCAGCAGCCTCGAGCGTATTAGGAAAAGCAGTTCGAAACGACCACTTAATCATAACACTGGTGTGATGTAAGCAGCCAGCACTTTGATCCTATCTTCGCACACGGGTGCGCTATTTCTTGATAAGCAATTAAAAATTAGGTATCGTGATTGAATGAGGATTGAGACACAACGTAGAAACACTGAACCAATATAACCCCATACACATCCAGCTGGCTACTGGGGCCAGAACATTATTTTGCATTAGGCTATAAAGAAAAGCAAACGGCCCTTTTGTTCACAAGGTGCTTTTTAACACCCACACCGAGTACGTTAAACAAGCAGGTTAAGCAATACACTGTACTAATAAAAATAATTAAAAAAACGGGGATGGAACCTCACTGCTTTATTCTACGTCCCTAACAATCCAGACCACAACGCATACACCATAGCAATGACGGCAACTTCTCAGACGTGTGCGCACTTTGCTGACGTCACAAAATAAATCCAACACAGCCAGATTTTTTTCACCCTTAATTCTTTATGAACAAGGCTCCCGTACAATAGCCAATGCACCTTTTTGTAGTTTATAATCATTTATGTTAGGTGTGAGTTTTACTGTTTGTCAGGCCTGTATGTACCTTAGTGTCAAGTGTAGTAAGAGACGCTTCTGACAAATGAAACATTAAACATAGAATAAATATACTATAAAACGTTCTGCTTAGCTGGTCAGCAGTTAATATTGGTCAGTTTTCACAGAGTTTTCTACTTAGTGCTGCCGAACAGACTTCTTGTTTCCTGACCGCCATCACTCAAAAGTTTGCTATGTGGTCTGCATAAGTCGTAACAACCAGTTCTGCATTCTTTCTATTTTGTGTCCATCAAAAAGAACATACTACATCTTTAACAATGTGCGCTGGATTACGTTTTTGTGTTCTTTGGGTGAAAGATGTCCCTCATAGTCCAGGGGTTGGCTTGTTTATATAACACATTATATAAGATAGGATGCAGCAGTGCTTTCTAGGTATGACACCGTTTTGATACTTATCTGGCATGTTGAATACACTGAAGCCCACATGAGTATGTCAAACAACAAAAAACGAACATTTATTTAAAGGGATGGCTCAAGGCCACATGGGGACGAGAAGGGAGGGCAGGTTTGAGACCTCAATAGTGTCCCAACAGGAAGGAGGCCAGAACGAACCGCCAAAGTGCGGATAAAGTCTGTTTGATGCGGCCCTTCGGACGGAGCCAGTCCTCGTAAGCGAGTACCCAGGCAGGCCAATGTGTCTCATGTGGCCTAACGAGACCTATGGAGTCCCATACAAGGTGATGGATGGTTCACTTCAGTGACTGCCCACATGCGTAGCAGACGTACGAAGGGTCGGTTGGTGATGCCACCGCAGATGAAAGGTATTCGGAAGCTGCTGCCGTGGAATCGCCGGTCCTCATTGCTCTAGTCGAGGCGTGCCTCCACATGGCCATGACGTCATCAGTTAAAGCGTATCCGGGGCGCGCATGGTTAAGGAAAACATGTGCAGCGCGGCTAAGCAAAAGAGGCACTGGGTCCGGGTTGATGGGCACTGTTGAAAGGATCTCCTGTCAGCGGCGCTGTTTGCGGCAGCGGCGTTCGCAATCGGGAGAAAAGCAGAACTCCTCAGTGCGGGAGCCGTCAAGCTGCGGGCGGAAATTTCGACGAGCCTCGCTCGCCAGCTGATGGGCCCACTCACTACCGAGGGCTCTTGCGTGCCCGGGTGTCAGGCGAACGGTCACAGTAATGCCAGTGCGCATTCGCAACGTTGCACATGAACGTTTAATGTTATGAGCGACTGAGTGCCGTCTGGGTGGTCCAATGAGATAACGTAAAGCCTCTGCGCTGTCCGTAAATATGCTGACGCTTCGGTACGTTTGGGGATGAGCTGCCAGTAGGCGTAGAGCCAGCTGGACCCCCCTCGTCGATGGCGCGAAGCTCCAGCACTGTGCCGGTAGGTGGAATGGTCATCTTGAAGCTGCGGGTTGTGTCTACGACCGGTACGTGTGTAACGGTGGCGAAGGACGCCCTTTGTATATGGCGCCGCCACAAGGCAGCCACCAAGACAGGAAGTGTTGCTGAGTCTTCTGTGTTTAAGGCAGGTGCGGTGACCGAAGGAACATGTCTATGCGATGGGTAACTTCACTGGTGACGTGGAGTGGGTGCTGGCCGTTGCTCAGTAATGAGCTCATCCTCCCAAGGTGGAATGTGCTTATGTATGGTTGGCACAGACGTGTCGAAATCCTCACCGGCATGGCACAGTAAGCGGCGGCCCTGGCGAGTGAGATTGTGACGGTTTTTCGCACCTTCTGCCCTGGATTGGAATATACTTTCGAGAGTGGGAAGACCAGCGTACTGATAGAGCTCCTCAATCCATGTGTGTCGTGGAAGACCAGTTAAAGCTCGAAGCGCTTCCCGGTAAAGGACTTCTAGCTGGTGGGTCTGGTGTTTGGTGAGGGAATAGCACATGGTGCCATACGTGGCTTTGGACACAAGTACACTTTGCACTAAACGCCGAGCTACGTCCTGCGATGAACCGCCAAATGTGTTGGAGATGCGGTGAATGAGGTGCAGGAGGCTACGCCACTGCGGCCGAAGTTGCTTGATCCAATCGGTAGCGCCACCGTTCTGGTGAACGGGCTTCCCGAGGACACGCACCCAATCCTGTGGAGCAGGCTGGAGCGAAACGCCGTCAATGGGTAAAGGAATCCGGGAGCGCTCTGCAGGTGTGCCCCGTATGGCCAGGAAGTCTGTTTTCGCCAGCGATATTTTCATTCCAGTGGGAGCTAGGAGGGCGCTGAACGTGTCTAGGGCCTTCTGTAATTGACGAATCGGGGCATCGGTTGTGGGGTTGTCACTTGCCTCAGTCCAAATTGTGATGTCATCGGCATAGGCCGTGACAGTAATACCGTCCACCACAGACACCCCATAAATCAACTTTCAGAGAACCAAAATAAAAAGAATAGGGGAGATGATAGCCCCCTGGGGCAATCCGTAGCAATTGGTGTAGGAAATGGTGTCGTGGTGGCCGGATCGAATCTCGTATGTGCGGTTAGCCAGGAAGCTCCGTACAAAATTACGTAGCTGCTTACCCGGATAAGCATCTACTTGGGCATCGAGTACCGCTGAGTTTGATGCGGTGTCGTAAGCCTTTTGCAAATCAATAGGAACCAGAATGTGTGGCAGCTGATACCGGCTTGCTTGCACCAACTTTCGTAGAAGGTAGAGACTGTCGTGGGTGCCTAAATTTGGTCGGAAGCCTGTCTTAGCCAGGTGGAAGTAGTTGTTTTCTTCTTCCAAGTGATGACTCAGTCGAGTCGTGGCCATCCACTCAATCAACTTACAGGCGGTAGACGTAAGCGAGATTGGACGCAAATTTTTAAGGACTGCAGGATCCTTGCCTGCCTTGGGAATGGGTACCACAACAGCGTGATTGAGGGCTGAAGGGACGACGCCACTGATCCATATGTCGTTAAGTGCCTCAACAAGCGCCTCTTTGTGTGCTACTGGCAGATTGCGAAGCATAGACCAAGACACACCGTCTTTTCCTGGTGTGCTACACATATTGATTTGCTCAAGCGCAACCGTGAGCTCAGCAGATGTAAATGGCATCTCAATCTTTTCGCTGTCGTCCACTGGCTCCAGAGCGTAGATATAAGGTGGTGGATGAGACGGGGGTTGGGGGAAGAAAATACGTGCCGCCTCTCTTTCGAAGACCTCACGGGATTGCCCAGTACGAAGTAGCACCGTATCCACAGTACCATGCAGCTTTGTACGCTCAGCTAGGCTTCGGAAGGTGCTCCACGATTTCCTGGGACCCCGTGTGAGAGGAAAAAGAGTCGCAGTCCTCTTCCGAACGCTTGCGGCAAGGAGCTCTGCGTATTTTCTATTGTTCGCTGTCTGGTGGCGGGGGCGCACAAGGTCAACATAAGTGCAACCTCCGGTCCGATAGCGCTCCTACAAGTCGTCGTGAACATTCCATAGATTGATCAGGTGTCGGGCAGGAGCAGGAGTGTCCTGGTCCACTTCGACGACCGTTGTAGCACCATTTGCAGCAATGAAAATGCGATTTAGCAGAATTGTGAGTGAGTTTAGGTTCGAGTTGCGATGTCTTTCGGTTTCGAAAAATTGAAGCTCCCTGAAACAGGACCAGTTTACATACCGGACCTTCTTGTTAATTTTCCGCGAGGTGCTGGAAAGCGTGATCCAAATGGAGTAATGGCTACTTCCCCAAGATGAAGAGTCGCATTTCCATAATGACACCATGAAAGGAGTGGCCCAGGTCAAATTGGGAATGGTGCCACGCTCGCTCGGCGACTGTCCCAGCCGCGTGGGGCACGACAGATCATTAACAAGGATGAGGTCATCATATTCTGCTGATTCCTCGAGGTTGCGGACGCGGATGTTGGTTACGCGATATCCCCAACTCGTGCTGAGGGCATTGAAATCACCCCCAATCACAACTTCGTCCCGGGGGTACAGAGCACGCAACTGTCGCATCCAGTCAAAATTTGCACCTGGTAATTGAGGACGCACATAGGTCGATGCCACAAGTAAGGTCCTCCGTCCAAAGAACACGCGGACAGCCACTACTTCCTGAACATCGTTGCACATGCCTGCAGTAGGCACCTGGCAGTCAGGGGTTCCTCTCAGAACGTATAAAGCTTGTCTGTTGCATCACTACGCTGGTGGCTTGGCCAGAAATGGAGGTGTAGCGAATGGTGGGTACCTCAAAAGAATGGTAGCCTTGTATGCCCGGGCCTTTTCTTTTCGTCTCTTGGAGCAGGACTACCAACGGCTTGCGATCCAAAGCCCGCAGAAGTTCATTGAGCTCTGCGCCATTGGCGCGCCTCCCGCGACAGTTCCACTGCAGCAGCAACAGGGCTTTACCACTTCCTGCCATGTTCTGTGTTGAATGTACCGATGGATCATGATGAAAGGCCGGGGTCGCTTGGGGTGCTGCTTTGGACACAGCGGGATCTGCAGACTGAAACAAGTGTGGCCAGTACTTACAGAGCGCGATGTCAAGGTGTTTGGAGATCAACCAGATTTATAAGGTCTTCAACCTGTGTGGCGGTCCAGGCGCAATGAAAACCGGACGTCTGGCTCGTAGAATTCGTTTGACTGAAAACCTGAGTGGCGTGGTTCTCCTGCTGTGCTCTAAGTTCTGCTGTCTTTCGGGCTTTTGTGGCACAGGCGTGCTTGTATTCTTGCTGCAGTGATGACAGCTCAGTTTGTAGGGCTGTGATCTTTGAAGAAAGACAGTCCAGGTACTGCGAAGACGGAGCATTGTTGGGCACCTTTCGTGATTGTTTCTTCCGCTTGTTTCCAACTGACGCGCTGCCGGAACGCTCACGAGATGGTAAACGCGCAGTCGTGGACGACAGGTCGGGTGTCGGGGAAAGATGCGGGAAAACCACGGTACTGCTTTTGTTGTACTGTCTGCGCGGGAATGAAGGTTGTAGGTAGTTCTGCCTACCGAGGGGGGTTCAGGCAACGGCCTCGTCAAAACATCACGCACAGAACATTGCAAGAGGAACAATTGCGCTTTACTCAAGCAGTGGAAAATGAAATATAAATGGAACAGGGGATACAATCAGCCAAGCACATAACAAAAGCACTTCAGGGTCCCAGGGCTTACGGTACGGCGGGACGAACGCCGGGCCTTGCTGACGTGCGTCTTCCTCGAGGTGGCTGACGGCGGTCGCTTCTCTCTTGTGACCGGCGGCGCTCCCGGCCGGCAACTCCCCCCGCTACCAAGCGCCGCTGCCCTTATCTAGCGTGCCCAAAAATGTGCCACGCCCCCTCCATCGCACAGTCTTTCTGCCGTGTGTTCCCAGATGGCAGGAGAGGTGGCGCGCGGCAGTTTGAACGGCCTAACGTGGGCGCTCACAGGGAAGAATCCCCACACTTCCCCCCCCTTGGAAAAAAAAAAGTTCTTGGTTCTTTGCTACACGAAGAGAGAGAAAAAAAAAATAACCGAAAGAAAAGGGAGAAAAAAAAATGTCCGAGACTCGTTTACACACAGCCCTCGGAGTCCAGGATTGCGTCCATTGCTTGGCGCCGCTAGTCTGGGCGCAACCGCCGCAACATTGCCAAGGCTTCTTCCAGGGCGTCCTGGCTGTTGTTGCCCTCCGGGCGGTTGGCGCGCAAGGCTCTTGAACGCTCTCTGTGGAGAGCCCCGGCACGGTGGTGACGCCAGCTGATTTCCGGCACTTGGCACACTTCACACAGCGCAGCCAGTTCTTCCTGGGTGACGTTCTGCGATTGTGAGCCCCTGAAAGGGGGCCGGGACGGAGGTGCGCGGCGTGCCGACGAGCACTTGAGGCTGGTCGGACCACTCGAGGCGAGAGTGCCAGCCCGCCGGGTGGCCCGAAGGTGACAGCACCGTCCACGTGGCCACCTCTTCCGTAGGTCGTGCTGGACGGTACGGTGACGGGAACGGGCGGCGCCGTGAACCCTGGGGCGGAGCCGAGCGTACCGAAGTACATCTTGTCGCATTCCCGGCCAAGTTGCTGTGCGACATAACTTTTCATAGGGTTTTTGCCCAGACGAGTGACCCGCCAGAGCGGAGTCATAGTAGTAGCCGATGAACAACTTACGCAACTTGCGGGGAACGACAACTCGGAAAGGAGTTTGTGTTTGAGTCGTCGTCTGCCTGGGGAATGTATCGCAGCAGAATACCATGATTTCCAAGCAAGTAGCTGTCAACCTCGTCGTTCCGGGAAGCTTCTGGAGAGTCTGTTGTCGAGAGCTTGTCGATGACTTTGCGACATAGACCATCGCTCCGCTGTGCCGCAACCAAGTCCTGCTGGCTCACCAACGATCCCCAACGGTCGTTCGTGGGGGCCTGCACTGCTGCAACCACCATACTTTCTTCGTTTTCCACCTGTGTATCAGTAAAAAGGGGAGCGCGTGACAGCGCCTCAGCAACTGTATTAGTGGTGCCTTTCTTGTATTCGATGGAGTAGTCATAACGTTGCAGCGCGAGTGCCCAACGAGCGAGTCGTCCTGCTGGGTTTTGAAGCCTCTGAAGCCAGGAGAGAGATTGGTGGTCAGTCTGAATGGTGAAGCATGCTCCGTCTAGAAACATGTCAAATTTTTTCAGCGCGAACACAATCGCTAGGCATTCCTTTTCGGTGACGGAATAATTGCGTTCGGCTGGCGTCAGAGTGTGACTGGCGAAAGCCACTGGTCTCAACACTTGATCCCACTCTTGCAGAAGTACCGCCCCCAAGCCGAATTCACTGGCGTCTGTTTGTACCACAAACGGCTTGTTTAGGTCAGGGAGTTGCAAAGACGCATTTTCTGCTAATGCTGTCAGCAAGGTTTGAAAAGCGGTCTGTTGTTCGGACGCCCAACACCACTTCTTGCCTTTGCGAAGTAGTTCATTGAGCGGTACAGATATGTTCGCGCACTGGGGAATGAACTGGCGATAAAACGCAATCATGCCAAGAAACCGTTGCAAGCTTTTGACGTCGCTCGGCGGCGGGTATTGGAGTATGGCTTGCAGTTTCTCTGGATTTGGTCGCAGAACGCCCTTGTCAACAACAAATCCGAGTAAGTTGATTTTTTCCCCGGCCAGCTGTACTTTGCCGGGATGTATAGTCAGCCCGGCTGCGCGCATGCGCTGTAGCACTATCTGCAAATGTTCCACATGTTCCTCGAACGAGCGTGAAAAGACAGTGACGTCGTCGAGATAACACAAAGCGAATTTGTGTTTCGCGTCACCCAGAACAATGTCCATCATCCTTTGATATGAACTGGGGCTATTGCTTAGACCGAAAGGCATACGCACGAATTCAAACAACCCTCGGTGACATGTAAACGCGGTCTTCGGTACATCGTCTGGGTGCATTTCTATTTGTAAATAGCCACGTGAACAATCCAAGGTCGTGAAATACTTCGCGCCTGCCACGGCATACGTTATTTCGGTCACCGACGGGAACGGATAGGCATCTCGTTCCGTCATGGCATTCAGTTTTCGGTAGTCGACACAGATTCGCATAGATCCATCTTTCTTACCGACTGGGACGACGGGGAACGCCCAAGGACTCTTTGATGGACGAATGACGCCGGTGTCGAGCATCTCGTCCAAGGCTTTGTCGAAAAGCGCTCTCTTGGGGGCGTTCATTGGTCGTGGGCTGCATCACCATGGTTTTGCGTTCCCAGTGTCGATGCGATGCTGCAAGACATCCGTTTTTCCTGGTTTTTTCCGTGAACATGTCCGCATACTGGCGCAGGAGGTCTTCGAGCTGTTTGCGCTGAGACGACGTTCCTTTGAAATTCTGCAGCTCCTGTAACAGGTCTGCCGGCAGGCTTTCAGTCGACAAAGCAGCGCGAGACCTGCAGGGTAACGGGGGACCCGCGAGGTCTCAAACGGGAAAAAACCTGGGTCGTCGCCAAGGTAGTACCCGCCAGCTCTGATGTCCAACCGCATAGCAACATCTGCGATAAAATCTGTGCCTAGGATCATGGCAACCGACAAGCCCTTGAGATACAAAAACCTTTGTCTCTTAGCGCGGGAGCTAACCGATATGCGTAACCGAACAGCGTTTGTGCTCTCCGCGGCCGCGCTCGACGCCATACTAAGCATAACTTCGGTATGGCGAAATTTTACCCGCTTTGCCTTGCAGTGTTCGAAAAGCATATCGCCGATAAGGGAAACTGTGGAACCGGTATCAAGGAGTGCAGTTACGATCTTGCCGAGCACTTTGACACGAATGGTTGGCGACACTAGCTTGGGGGGATACTGCATGCGATCCACCGAAGGCACAAGAAAAGATTTACCAGGTGTGTTGGCCCGCTGCGACTCGCTGCCTGG
Source organism: Haemaphysalis longicornis (assembly GCA_013339765.2). Lineage (NCBI taxonomy): Eukaryota > Metazoa > Arthropoda > Arachnida > Ixodida > Ixodidae > Haemaphysalis > Haemaphysalis longicornis. The sequence continues at coordinate 135,480,519 of CM023454.1, forward strand.
CTTCAGCGACGCCGGGACGTGAAGTTTCCCGAACGCGGAAATCTGTCCTCGGTGGCGGGCCCCTGCTGACGGGCCTGGTTGCGTCCGTACCACATTCGTCTTCGGCTCGTCTTCGTGTGGGACCGGGCGGCCCACGGCCCCGTAGCCCACGTTGGCTGGGACCGGGTGGCCCACGGCCCCGTAGCCCACGTTGGTTGGGACCGGGTGGCCCACGGCCCCGTAGCCCACGTTGGCTGGGACCGGGTGGCCCACGGCCCCGTAGCCCGCGTTGGCTGGAGTGCGGTCACGGTATCGGTTCTGCGGCCGCCTTCTTGGTGCAAATTCGCCCGGATCCAAAGCCCGGTGTGTCGAGGACTGCGGCGCCCACGACTGGAAAGCGCCAGGCCCGTTCCAGGCACAGCTGGGCTCCAAGGATTGGCTCGGCGTTGGCGGTGGTGCATACTGCAATTTGGCGAGCAGGCACTCCTGAATAGCGCGCGCGTTCGAAGCAACTGCATTCAAATCCGCGTACGTTTGAGCATACAAATACGGCTGGAACCGAGGATGGCACTGCCGTAACACACGGGCAACTTGCTCAGCTGAAGTAGTCTCTGGGGCCGCTCTCCTGTATAGTTCCTGCATAGCGCGTACATACTCTAACAGGCTTTCGTTAGGGTGTTGCGTCCTGAGATCTAACTCACGGAGAATGCGAGTGTCGTATCCAGGCGGAAGGAACTCAGTCCGAAAGCTTACCACAAAGGTGGCCCACGACGCAAACGGGGACTGCAGGCGCCACCAGCAGGCTCCAGGCCCTTGGAAAACCAGTGGCAATACCCTGGTTAGCATATGAGTGTCCGACGCTCCGACGGCGGCCTTGTAGACATCGAGCTTGTCAAGGAAATCCGCGACGGACAGACGGCCGTCATAGCCGCGGTAGGTTGGGATGTCAGGCTGAAGACGGGGCGCCGGGTCTTGTAGAGTGCCCAGGTGTTGCGTAAGAGCTTGACATAAGCCGGCCACTGTGGTGAGAGCTTCGCTGAAGGCGGTGTCGGGGGCCGTGGCCCCGACGACTGTTCCCGAACGAAGTTCCTTTCCGTCGGCAGCAGACTTCATTGCTGGACGCCAACGAAACTCCGAGAACCAACGAACTCGGGCGAAGGAGCTACAAAGATGCCACCGTATAAATCGAGCACGCACCAGCACAAAGTCAACTGCGGATAATGCTTATCAGTTGCGGCGCTCGCCGGAAAACTGGACATTCGGTGCCGCGGAAAAGAAAGCTGGGTAGTGCGCAGGCTCGTTGAAAAGAAATGAATGTCGGGCGTAAGAGCAACAACATTATAACCCGGCTTTCAGCAGCAAAATACATTTCGCTAAGCTGAAGTGCTAAGTTCCAGAAACAGCTGCCGCTTGCAAACAAATGCACGAAAGTTTTAGTCGCAATTTGCTCCTGTGCGTAAGCGTCTTGCTGACAAAGGACTGTGCTAGCCTAAATACACGTTGGGCGCCACTTGTAGGTAGTTCTGCCTACCGAGGGGGGTTCAGGCAACGGCCTCGTCAAAACATCACGCACAGAACATTGCAAGAGGAACAATTGCGCTTTACTCAAGCAGTGGAAAATGAAATATAAATGGAACAGGGGATACAATCAGCCAAGCACATAACAAAAGCACTTCAGGGTCCCAGGGCTTACGGTACGGCGGGACGAACGGCGGGCCTTGCTGACGTGCGTCTTCCTCGAGGTGGCTGACGGCGGTCGCTTCTCTCTTGTGACCGGCGGCGCTCCCGGCCGGCAACTCCCCCCGCTACCAAGCGCCGCTGCCCTTATCTAGCGTGCCCAAAAATGTGCCACGCCCCCTCCATCGCACAGTCTTTCTGCCGTGTGTTCCCAGATGGCAGGAGAGGTGGCGCGCGGCAGTTTGAACAGCCTAACGTGGGCGCTCACAGGGGAGAATCCCCACAAGGTTTGGAGCCAGTGATGTGGCGGCGGGGCAGACTGTGGGAACGCTGGTGCATTCGCTTCTGCATGATCTTTAGGCGGCTGATTTTCAACTGACAATTGGTATCACGCGCTGTATGGCCTGTCTTCTTGCAAAGGTTGCAATATGGCATCGCATCAGGACATTGGTCTTCTTTATGCGGTCTACCACATTGGGAACATACAGCAGGATTGGGGCAATGTTTCTGCAGGTGGCCATCCCGGTGGCACAATAACAAACCAGTGTGCGAGGAACATAAGGTTTCACTTTACACAACTCGAGGTAGTTGCGGACGGTTCGAGGAGGGGCAGTCGTGTCGAACGTCACAATGGAATAATTAGTCTTTCCAAGACGACGAATATCTAGTATGACGGCCGACTCACATGTTGTCTGGCTTCGGAGGTCCTCGTCAGAGTCGCCCGGGTCGACTTGGATCAGGCCCCTAGCTGTCGCTTTGGGGTGCATGAGGTGCGCCTCATATTTTAAATTTTCACCATTATTCTTGCATATGTTTTGCGCACAGAATACTAGTGCCTATGTCAGTGTTGTAGAACGTTATAGTGACGGAATCGCTTCGGTGGTTGACATAAGTAGACGTCAGTCCGTTCAAGCACAGCAGCAAGCCCTTCGCGGGAAATGGCGCCGACGGAAACATTGTTCTTTTGGGCGCAGCAGTACCGTGAACTTCTCCTTAGCGATTCGATCATGCGCTGCCGTGGAAAGGCGTGGTCGCGCTCGACAATATCGGGAAACTTATGTCAAACCGACTTCGGTATTGCCTGCTTGAGGAACATTCGTACCCGCAGTGAAAGTTGAAGTGGAAGTTGAAGTTGATTCATAAAAAGTAAACGGTTACAAAGGAAATTTACAGACAAGGGTCCCGAAGTCAGCGACTGCACTAGGACCCTCGATGATGAAGTACACAAAAAACTTTACAGAAGCAGCAGTTGAAGCGAAAACAAGTGCAATAAAACATTTGTGAAGAAAACAAATGTGCAGGAACATGTAGTGCATGGTTTTCATATGGAATTTACTAAAATATTAAGCTATGTACATAAACGCGGCATTCCAAAAACAAATTATCATTATACACAATTAAGTACTAACGGTTTACAAAAGTACACAAAAAACTAATGTGCAAACAAATGACGAAAGTCAAACCAGCAAAACAAAGAAATTAAAAACATATCAGATTAGAAGAAGATTTTTTCAGATTTTTTAAAGGCTGTGATAGAATGTGATGATGTAATATTAAGTGGTAGGCGGTTCCATAGATTAATTGCGGCAAAATGAAATGTTTGCTGGCCCTAATGAGTTTTTACCTTAGGTAACAACAAGTTATTATTGAAGGCAAATCTAGTAGTGTTATGGTTCACTAAAGTACCTACGTCAAGAAGTTCAAAACATAATTGGTTGTTGAGTAGTTTGGAAAAAGAAATACCTAAGTTATAATCAAACAATGCTGTGACCGATAAAACTGAATTTTCGCGGAGTAGAGGTGATGCACTTGAATGGCGAGGGCTGCTAGTAATGATACGGATAGCTTGATTTTGAATGTGCTGAATGGATGATAGGTGGGTGTGATATGTGTTACCCCAAGCAATGATTCCATAGTTGATATGACTGTGCATGAAAGTGAAGTAAAGTGATAACAAAGCTTTGGTTGGAAAGAATGGTCGTGCCTTGAGCAATGCCCGGATGCCAAAGGCCATTTTTGTTCTGATATGATCAACGTGAGATGTGAACTTAAGGTTAGTGTCAAGAATTATGCCAAGAAATTGGACGCAGTCGCATGATACGATCCGATTAGAGCCAACTCTTAACTCTGGCAACATACCTAACACTTTCTGGTGGCTTCTAAAGATCATAAATTTAGTCTTAGTAGGATTATTAATTAAATTATTTCTGCAGCACCACTCAGTTACGTCCGTTAAAGCAGCGTTTAATTTATCAGTTAGAGATACTACACGTGTGTCTGATAATGGTATTGTGGTATCGTCAGCGTATAAAAGACAATTGTATCTGTGTAAAAAGCTGGGTAAGTCATTGATATAAATATTAAACAATAAGGGACTGAGAATGGAACCCTGCGTGATACCTTGGTTAATAGTTTCACAGTCAGAGAATGAGCCAGCTGCAGCTACCACGTATTGCCTATCAACCAAGTAATTTTTTAATAGAGTAAGTGCTGGACCGGTTATACCATATGCTTCCAGTTTCATGAATAAAATTTTGAGAATAATGGTATCAAAAGTTTTTGTGAAGTCTGAGAATACAGAACCAACATATTTACCACAATCAATAGATTTTTTAATAAAATCGGTTAGGGTTAGTAAAGCCAAGCTAGTGGAACACTAGTGAGGTGGTTCCTTGCGGTGGATGCGTGTTGGTATCGCTCAACTTGCGCTTCTTTAAATTGCTTGCGTTGTCCGCTGAATGCAGCAGCTGAATATCGGAGTTCGGGGACATTGTGGAAGGAGAAAGTGTGATGTTGGAAGCGTCCAGCTTAGATTAGGGTGGGCTTGAGCCTTTTCTGTGGGGCCAGATCCTAGGCCTACGGTAGTTGAGGGATCTACACTGACTTAGATCACTCAAAACTGTATCAAACCGGATCAAATTTTTACAGAACATGGCGGAATATTACCTGGGTCATTGTGCTGAATTTGAATGTGATCTCAGCTCACCTTCATTGCACTGGCCTGAACATATTCAGCTCCAGGCAAAGTTGTTGTTGTTGCAAACTTTATTAGAAAGGAAGGCCAAAGGCCAGGTGGGGGTGGGGTGGGGAAGGGAAGGGAGGACGGAGCACTGTTCTTATAATGCCGGCTTCAAGGGTTCTCTTCAGGAGTCGTGCAGACCACTGCTATATTGCCCGTACTAGGCCGCTTTTTGTGGCATAAATGGCAATTTCGAAGAGTGTGTCGTGGGAGAGGGATGTTGGGTCGATGTAGGTAGAGGTGTCGTGGTGTAGGGGAGTGAATGTACGAAATCGAGAAAACTTGAGGCAGTGCCAGATGAGGTGGTGGAGATCGGCTGTGATGGAGTGGTAGCAGTAGGGACATCGGGGGGCGTGCTGGGGATAATACCATTGTCGAATGGTCTCTGGTGCCGTACAGGTGTTGGTCAGGAACTTGTTCAAGAAGATCTCTTGTGCTCGAGTTAGGGTGGGGAAGGAGGTGAGGTGGCCTGAAGGGGTGAGTGACTTGAGGCGTTGTTGTTTCAGCTGCTTGAATCTACGGAGCCTGATTGCGGGAACGAGAGTGGGGTCATCGTCAGGGCAGTTGGGCCAGGGGTGGTCCGAGAACGGCGGCGCCGGGGGTCCATCGGAGGCTATTGTGAGAAGGGCGTCCTGTGCAGCCACGTGAGCTGCTTGGTTCCCAGGAGCGGCTGGTGGTTCATGACCGGGGGTCCAGTCGATTCGGACTTGGCAGCCTGATGTTTGGAGCGCAGTGATTTGATGAATAATGTGGTGGACAGAAGGGTGGGTGGACATGGGATGACAAAGTTCTTGGAGAGCTTCATATGAGTCTGTTGGGATGCGAAGGTTGGGGGGAATGCGGAGATGGTAATCGTACATAAAGTAGTCGAGAGAATCGTGGATAGCCATGAGCTCCGCGTCCTTTGAAGTAATATTGGGAATACGATGATATTTGGCTCCCATGATGGATAAATTGTCCGGGCTGATCCATGCTGTGCCGCCGTGTGGGTTTATGTGACTAGCGTCGGTGTAGACGTCAGTTTCACCCGGTCGTTTAATTGAGGCAAGACGTCGGCAGCGTTGCTGTCGAAGCTCGGGCTTCGTGCGTGCGACGGGTTGAGAGGTGACGGATTGAGTGAAGTGGGGCCGCTGCCGTGGGGGTATTGGGGCTGGAAAATTAGGTAAGGGTGTTGAAAATTATCATCGCCACGCTTCTCCGATGCATGAAGAGGACGAAGAATAAACCTAGATGCGACGGAGATTGTGAGGGATAGCTCACGCTCAGAGCTCGCTCTCGCGGCTCGAGGCTGGCTCCTCGAGGAATCGAACGACGAAGACACCACTGGGTGCCGCGAAAATAAACCCTCTGCCTCTGCTTGGAGAGCTTCATTTTTCGACTCCCGCCACGCCTTGGCTCAACATTTTTTGTGGCCTCGAAACCCTCGGCGTGAAACGGTCCTCCTTTTCGTCGATGCTCTCAGACATCCTGTTGCTAGCCCTTCCGCACGACATCGTGCTCCAGTACCACCGCGCGCGCACTGCTGAAACACCTACACCGCAAGCGGATGCACCTGAGGATTTGCCGACAGACCTAGACCGTCTTCTGAAGTTCCTCAGCCCGAGCTGGAGAACCTTGAAAAGAGTGGTTTCAGGGGTCAGAGAGGACAAGACACCAGGCCTGAATATGAGGCTGAGAAAAGCATCCGCCCTAGAGACTCTAAGCCCACATCGTGTGTTCTCTCCAGCACTTCGGCGACGTCCGGTGAGGGGTGCGCATTCTGCAAGTCAGAAGGTCACATTACGGAGTCTTGTCCTGCGGACATACCTTCGGAAAAGAAGATGCAAATTTTGTCGAAGGAGATGCGATGCTTTCGCTGCACGCTGAAAGGACACCGAGCACGTGACTGTCGCCGCAAGATTACCTGCAATGCGTGCGCCGGTAGACATGCATCAAGCGTCTGTAGCCCGAGAAAGAACAACGCACAGGATTCTCGTTCTGAAGGAAGTCCGAACCCACGCACGACGGTCTGCGCATCAGTCGGAAAGAAATCAGGAGTTGACACAAGTATATGCGTTCTCCTCCAAACTTTTCGAGCCTGGGCAGTGAGTGACAACGCCTGCCGCTACGTCCGAGGCATATTCGACGGTGGCAGCCAGCGGACATTCGTGACCGAAGAACTTTGCAAACACCTCAAGTTGAAATGCGTCGGATTCATCAATATTGCTCTGAACACGTTCGCCAACGCCAAAAGTCAACAGGCCGCGAGGCGTCGTATTGTCGAGCTTCGAATGAAAAGCCAATTTTCCGACACCGAAGTTGTCCTCAGCGCCATAGAAATACCCCACATTTGCCAAGACATCGAGGGCTCGACGATGGATTCGTCCTTCGTTCGGGCTTGCAAAACATCGGGAAAGGAAATTGCTGATGAGCTGCTTCAACCTGACGTCATCACTCGCGGTGGCATAAGCATCCTCTTTGGATCAGACCAGATGTGGAATATAATGTCTGGCGAATTGGTGAGGTCCCAAGAAAACCAGGCTATGATTGCTATAAACACTAAACTTGGATGGACGTTTCAAGGCAGCAGCACCAAGTTGACAGGGACAGCAACTACTTCGCGCACGATGGTTTGCGTTCTGAAGGCCGACGTAACCCAATGCGACGATATCATTCGATCGTTTTGGGAAGTCGAAAGCAATGGGATCTTGGACCCGATGAGCAGTGGTACCTCAAAGAGCTCAGCGTTAGAGCACTTCGAGAACAACGGCTCCTTCCGACATGAACGACACCAACTGGAGCTACCATGGAAAACTACCCGTCGAGGTTTCGAACAAGGACATGCAATCCGGAAATTTCGTGACAGAAATCAACTATCTCTCGGGGGTAGGGGCTACCGGTGCTTCAAGCATAAACTAGCTGAACCTTTCCTTAGATGCGGGCGGTATCGTTTGGATCGGGGGATGCTTAGCCCATTTGAAAGCAGTGAAAATGCAGAACCCAATCATATTGCCTGCAAATCACCCATTTTCGTCTCTGTTGGCAGCTAGAGCCCACACTCAAGTTCTACCCGGCGGCGTGAGAGACACGATGGCACAACTACGAGAGAAATACTGGATTTTCCGAGCAAAATTCTTGGTGAAGCGAGTGGTCAACGGCTGCCATCTGTGCAAGCGGTTCCGAGTCAGGCCCGGAGATGCTCCGACTGCCCCCCTTTCGAATGACCGCCTATCGTCTACAAACGCGTTTGAGGTTGTAGGAGTGGACTTCGCTGGGCCTCTCTACGTACGATCGCCAAGCGGCGATTCCAAGTGCAACATCGCTCTCTTCACGTGCGCCACATCAAGAGCGCTTCACTTGGAGTTAGTCTCTTCGATCACAGCAGAGGACTTCTTGCTCGGCTTTCGGAGATTCGTGGCCCGCAGGGGTTTACCCAGGGTCGTGAACTCAGACAACGCCCGAACTTTCAAGAAAGCCTCGGTGGACGTAAAACGAGTCTGCCGACTCCTCTCCGATCAAGAAGTCGCTGAGCATTTAAGCAATGGTGGGATCAGGTGGAAGGTCATCGTACCTAATGCCCCGTGGTGGGGTGGTTGGTGGGAGCGGCTGGTTAGGACGGTTAAGCAAGCACTCAGAAAGGTACTGGGGAGAGCCAAGCTTGGGTTTGAAGAACTGGCTACCGTCCTCACCGAAGTAGAAGCCGTTGTGAACTCCAGGCCTCTTACTTTCGTGGAGTCGGACATAGGGGAGCCATGTGCTCTCACTCCTGCCGATCTCCTCATTGGTCGCAGACTTACGCATGTGCCTACCAAGAGTGACTCGGGAAACGATACAACCACCTGTTCGCGCACTGATGCCGTGCGGCGGTATCGGTATCGAGAACGTTTGACAGAACACTTCTGGGCTAGGTGGATGAAAGAATACCTGTTGCAGCTTCGGTCTGCACACTTCACAACAAAGAAAGCGGCCACTGAAGTCAAAGTAGGAGAGGTGGTGTTAGTGTACCAAGAAAAAACACCGCGCCAAATGTGGAAACTGCCCATAGTTCAGGAGGTCTACAAAAGCACCGATGGTACCATCCGTTCTTGCAAGATCAAGCTGCAAGATGGGCTTGTGACAACCAGACCCATACAAAGACTTTACCCTCTTGAAATTCGTGCCTAGCCATTTTCTCGCGGCCCGGAATGTGTTGAAAATTATCATCGCCACGCTTCTCCGATGCATGAAGAGGACGAAGAATAAACCTAGATGCGATGGAGATGGTGAGGGATAGCTCGCGCGCAGAGCTCGCTCTCGCAGCTCGAGGCTGGCTCCTCGAGGAATCGAACGACGAAGACACCACTGGGTGCCACGAAAATAAACCCTCTGCTTCTGCTTGGAGAGCTTCATTTTTCGACTCCCGCCACGCCTTGGCTCAACAAGGGAATATTGCTTCGTTGATCCCACGCGGTGAGGAGCACGCCTTGTGGGTGAGTTGTCGTTTAAAATCGTATTGATCCATTTGTTCATGAATGATGCGGCCGATTGGTGGGAGGGTCACTGCTTGTTGGAGGTTTGCAATTTTTGTATGACGTGGGAGGCCAGTGATGGTGCGTAGGGTGGAATTGTGAAGAACTTGTAGCGTGCGTCGTTGGGTACAGTTGAAGTCATAATGTGTCCCTCCGTGTACAAAAGAATGCCCACCGCTACTGCTCTGCCGAGGGTGGTGATAGCCCTTTGTTTGGCTCCCCCATGTTTGTTTGAGAGCCGTCGGAGGGTGTGCTGCACGAAGTTCCATTTCTGCTTAAGGCGATTAAACCATATTGTGGGGCTGTTTCTGGTTCCAATGTAGACTCCGAGGAGTTTAATTGTTTCCAGTCTGGCTGACACAGAAGTGGAGGCGACACTGACTTGAGGTGGCACGTAATCGGTGGGGGGTTGACGGCCGAAGATGGCGAGGAATTCTGTTTTGTGAGGTGCGAGGAACAGGCCAAGGTCGGGGACGACCTTTTCGAGTCCCGTCACTGCGCACTGGAGGTCGGTAATCATGGCGTCTTGATTTGGGTATTGGGCTGATTCGGTCCATATAGTAATATCGTCGGCGTAGATAGTAAAGCGCGCTGTGGACTCAGTGGTGATCCGTCTTGCTATTCTGGTGATGGGTAAGTTAAAAAGAGTTGGGTCAAGTATGGAGCCTTGTGGTACACCCCTATCAAGGTAAAACACTCGGGGAGACCAGCCGGGGTAGGTTCCGTGTAATTGAATGGGGCGAGCTTCAAGGAAGTTTCGGATCCAGGTTTGAGCTTTCTGGCTGGGAAATGCCTCAGCAAGTTCTTCAAGGATTGCTTGTTGGCTAACGCAGTCGAAGGCTTTCTGTAAGTCTAGTGCGAGAAGGTAGTCGGTGGGTTGTCGGGAGTATTTCCGTTTAATCACCCGTCTGAGGAGCCAGAGGCTGTCAGCGGTGCTGAGATTACGGCGAAAACCTGTTTTTGAGGGGTGAAAATAGGGCCTTACGAATTCAAGATAGTCGCCGATTCGGTTATAGATGAGCCGTTCTATTAGTTTCCAGATAACGGGAGTAAGGGATATCGGTCGGAGATGCCAGAAGTCGTCGGGGGTTTGTTGCTTCTTGTTTGGTTTCGGTATTGAAAATATAAGCGACAGTTTCAAGTGGTTAGGGTCGAGTCCGGTTTCCCACGAGTGATTGAGTTGTTCGAGGAGGTGCAGCTGGGCTGGTTCAGGTAGATTCCGTAGGTGAATCCATTGAATTCCATCGTGGCCAGTGGCGGATTTGGCCCTTCCTTGACGGAGCGCTGTAGTCAGTTCAGCAAACGAGAATGGGATTTCAAGTTCAGGCACTGGGTCGTGTATAGTAATATTTGGTAAAGGTTACGGAGGAGTAAGTGAAGCTTGAGGAAAGAAGCTGCAAAGGAGAGTTTCTTCAGTTAGGGAGTAGTTTTTGCTGGTGAGCATTAGAGTTGCCACTATTGGTGTGTGGCTGCGTTTTTTGTCACCAAGGCTGCGATGAAGTTTCCACAAAGAACTGAGTCCCGGGAGTCTGCCGAGGTCGTTGCATAATGCCGCCCAGTTTTCGGCGGCCAGTGATTTTTGGTAAGCCGTGATCGTTCTGTATTGGTCACGTATGCGACATAAAAGGGAATGTCTTCTGCCGGAAGTACGATAGAGTTGCGTGAGGTACTCCATGCGCTTCCATAAGTTGGTCAAGTAGTTGTCAAAAGGAGGGGAAGATTCGTCGCAAGTTATGGTCTCTTTTGAGGCAAAGTACGAGTTCCTAATTATGCCAGTCATTTCCTCCAGTGAGGACAGGGGATCGTATTGTAGAAGCTTCTCTCGGAAAGTGGCCCAGTTCAAATGAATGCGAGTAGTCTGACGGTCTCGTATGCGTTTTCCTCGAAGAGTTATGAGTATAGGAAGGTGATCACTACCCCAAGTAGTGGAGTAGGGGGCCCACGTTTTCACAAGGCCCGGGGAAGCCTATGTTAACTCAGGGTTGGTATCGGTATGATTGGGATGGAGGGCGATCCGAGTATAGGTGGTATCATTGATAATATGAACGTAGGCCACTTCGGTAGAGTCGAGGAGGTATTTTGCCCTACCGGAGTTGGTGGGATAGCCCCAGGTAGTGTGGGGGCCGTTAAAACCACCTCCGATGAGAATGGGGGTGGAAGGGTATTCATTTCTGATATGTTGGAGCCATGAGAAAGCATCTGAGCATGTTTGATATCTGGGTATGTAGTAGGCGGAGACCAGGATGAGCTTCTTGGCCCTGGGAAGATAGGCGATGATTGCGACAATTTCGTAGAAGGGGGAGGAAGAAAGCGGCAAAGACAACTGAGTCGCTGGGACAGAGGAGTCAAGCAGGATAGCTGCGTGGCCAGGAACTTGGGAGTTGCGTGGAATAGAAGGATTGATGAAGACGTTGTATCCTGGCACCTGAGGGGTGGTGAGGGTTTCTTGAAGTAGGAGGGCGGTTGGTTTTATGTGTTTTATTTTGGCTGCGATTATTGTCTTGGCGGTCGAAAAGCTTCTGCAGTTCCATTGAAGAATGGTGGGAGGGTTATAGGTCATGGTGTGGGTCGTGGTGGGACTTTCGAGGGGTTCAGGTATGGCTTCCGAAGGTCGGACGTTGGTGATGACTTGATGGAGGAGGTCTCGGATTTGCCGGAGCTGTCCATCGAAATACTCATGCATACGACGACCATCCTCCAAGCGGGCGACGCGTTCCTGATGTATTTCGGTTCGAATAGTTTGAAGCGTTTGAGTTAGTTGGGGATCGTTTTTTCATTGAGAATTAGTGGTGTTCTTGTAACTGGGGCTGCGGTTGCGGCGGGGGGCTGGAGTACCAGATCGGTTTGGTTGAGAGGTAAACGATGCGTTCGTTTTAGTTGACTGGGCTCACTTGAGGTCTGCAATTTCTGCTTTGAGTTTCAGATTTTCAGCACGGAGAGCATTTAACTGGTTTAGGATTTCGGTGAATTGGGAACTTTTGTCCGTTGTTTTGGAAGAAGTTTTGGGATCGTTTTCAGGAATATTTTGTTTGAAACGGTCAGCCCATGAGATGCCTTGAACTTTGTCCTTGATGGGAGAGTTCGAGCTTGCTGTGTAGACGCGGCCAGGGCATGTGGGATTCAGCGAGATTTGGCCAAATTCATCACAAACGACACAATATATGGATGGTCCGCAGTCTTCTTCATCGGGATGAGTTTTGCCGCAGGAGCGGCAGATGGTTTGGGAAGGGCAATATTAAGTGCGAATGCACTTTATAAGAGACCCTGAATTCCGGTGACCGCCGTCCTTCCACATAGCAACAGCTGCGGGTGCGCGCGCCCCTCGTCTTCCTAGGCAACGGGGGGAGATGGGCGCGCGCTGCCTGGCCGCTGACATGGCACATACCCACGTGGGGGATTGGCCAGGAATCTCCTCGTCTTCCTTGGCAACGGGGGGAGATGGGCGCGCGCTGCCTGGCCGCTGACATGGCACATACCCACGTGGGGGATTGGCCAGGAATCGGGCGTGAGAAGGCCTAATGCACCCGCTTAAAGGAGTACTGACACGAAATTTCAAAGCTGAGATCCGCTCTAGCAATCAAGTACAACGACAACACAAATAGGTGTCTGTGCATGGCACATACCCACGTGGGGGATTGGCCAGGAATCGGGCGTGAGAAGGGCTAATGCACCCGCTTAAAGAAGTACTGACACGAAATTTCAAAGCTGAGATCCGCTCTAGCAATCAAGTACAACGACAACACAAATAGGTGTCTGTGAATAAATGCATCTTTCTTTCTTTGTAGTTGTGTGTGTGTGATCTCTCTTTCGCGAACATTACCGAACCGCGGAAATTCAACTCCTGCATTCGCACTTTCACATTCTTCCCCTCGGGGAAATGCGGGGAACTTTTTTGGACAGGTGACCTATATTGTGGCAGTTGTAACATACCATACGGCGGAGTTGGTAGGGGGACACTTTTACTATGGCCATGTAGTATTTGATCACTTTTGGAGCAGTAGGTGAGTCGAAAGTAATAACGGCCTTATTAGTGCGCCCTAGTCGGTGGCAGTTGAGGATCTGTGCTTGTTTAGAACGAAGCCACTTTTTGATTTCATCGTTGGAATCGCCAGGTTCTACATCGATGAGTCCACGTGAAGAGTTGGGGCGGTAGAGAGAAGTTCTGATCTCGACGGGCAGCGTGAAGGTTGCTCCGGCATGGGGAAATTGTAGTTGTGTGACCGTGAGCAGTCGCTGCATGTGTGTTTCTTCGTAAGTGGTGATGTTGAGGCAGTTTTTGAGGATATCATATCTGTGGGAGGCGAGCTCAGCTAGATATGACTGGGGGGCAGTGTTGCCAATCGAGGGCGTGTTTGGGGATGTTGTGGACACTAAATGTTGAGAGCGGCCTTAGTACGAGCAAAAAGCGTGGTCTGCTCACTCGGTCTGTTTGGTTGATCGGGCGTTGTGCGGCAGAGCTACGCTGCCACGTTATGGACGTGCGGCGGGGATCTTGGTTTTGAGGTTCCCTAATGGCTGGGGTTCATGGTTGACTTCGGCGGTATCTGCTGCGGTGTCTTGCATATTTATGTCCTGGGGGCTTGAGGGTCGGCTCCGGATGCTCACGGTGACTGACTTGGAGGGGTGGCTAGGCGGTGCAGGAGGTATGGGTTCGCACACTGGAGGAGCGGTCGACGCTTCTTGAGATGCTGGCAGCACCAGTTGGTTCGAGTAAGGCAGCAGCGGCGGGCGAAGCAACGGCGGCGGGGCCGACGACGACATGCCGCCGGAACGGAGGCGTTAGGCCTAACGGCCAAAGCCTCGGATAGTAGGGCTCGCCGGGCGTCGAACAGCGCGCTATGATAATCTAGGTAAGGAGGTAGATGGTTACACACTCACAAAGATCGGTGAGGATGGCGAGGAGTCAGTTTTGTGGAAAAAAGAGACATTTGCACAGACACTAGACGAGCGCTGTTCCCATTGTCTTCGTCTTCCTCCCCAGGCAAAGAAGGCCCCCGTCTTGTTTGTTCTTCCTCCCACGAGTATGTCGATACCATTTTTATCATCCCTGGAAAAAGAGTACGACACTTTTATTTTCGCACATCGTGTATACGTGACGAATATCCGCGTGAGATAAACCAAGCTTACGATCAGAGATGCCTTCACAACGATGGCATTTGTTTTATTTAAGGAATGCTTTCAAAAAAGCTGATGTAAAAAGCTTTCATTGCTCTGAGTATCACTATTAACCTTTGAATACCTTGAATAGGAATATAGATCCGCAATATTCAATGAAAACATTATATTTTTGTTTATATTGGAGCTGAGTAAGACAGTGGTAGTCGAATATGGTTAGTCTTCACAATAATACTATCCCAGATAAGTGCAAGATTTACATTGTGAACCTGTAGAGAATATTCTGAACGTCTGGAGGATATCGAGAATTTATCAAAATTGTGTGAAATATTTCTTCAAAATAAAATAAAATTGTTGTCTAACACACCTTGCTATAACGTAAAATAGTCTTCCAAGAGTATAATTTTGGAATGCTTATGGTATGTTACCTTAGTGATTTCTCTCGTAGATTTAAGGTTCCCAAAACCAGTTTAAAATCATCATCATCATCAACATCACCACCAGCCTATCTACGCACACTGCAGGGCAAAGGCCTCTCCCATTATTCTCGAATTACCTCGGTCCTGTGCCAACTGTGACCAATTTATCCAAGCAAACTTGATCTCATTTGCCCATCTAACTTTTTGCCACCCCCTGCAACGCTTGCCTTCTCTAGGGATCCACTCTGTTACACTTAATGACCAGCGGTTATCTTGCCTTCGCATTACATGCCCTGCCCACGTCCATTTCTTCTTCTTAATTTCTACTAATATGTCTTTAACAGCAGTTTGCTCCCTGACCCACTCCGCTTTCTTCTTTTCCATTAATGTTACACCTATCATTTTGCGCTCCATTGCCCGCTGAGTCTTTCTCAATTTAAGTTGCACCCTTTAGTGAGCCTCGAAGTTTCTGCCCCGTAGGTGAGGGCCGGTAAGATGCAGCTGTCATACACTTTCTTCTTCAGTGACAATGGTAGGATACTATTCATTATCTGAGAATGTCTGCCATATGCACCCCAACCCATTCTGATCCTTCTAATTATCTCTGCCTCATGGTTTGATCTGGGGTAACAACTTGGCCTAAGTAGATATAGTCGCTTACCACTTCCACTGCCTCGCCACCTATCTCAAACTGCTGTGCAGTCCCGAGGTTAGTGATCATTACTTTAGTTTTCTGCATATTAATTTTCAGGCCCACGGCTGTACTCTGTTCGCCCAGTGCGGAAAGCATGCTTTGCAATTCGTCCCCCGAGTTACTTAGCAAGGCAACGTCATCAGCAAATGTGACCTTACTGAGGTATTCTCCGTTAACCCTTACTCCCACCTGTTCCCAATCCAACGATCTCAATACTTCTTGTAAGCATGCTGGGAATAACATTGTAGAGCTTGTGTCTCCTTGTCTGACACCCTTCCTTATAAGTAATTTACTGCTCTCACTATGGAGGATGGTGGTAGCTGTAGACCCATTGTAGATATCCTCTAGTATTCTTACATAATGCTCATCTACCCCCTGGTTTCGTAATGCCTGAATGAATGCTAGGGTTTCGCTTCGCACGAGTCAAATGCCTTCTCATGATCTATGAGGGCTATATAGGGAGGTTCAGTATACTCAGCGTACTTCTCTATCACCTGATTGATCGTGTGAATATGGTCCATTGTTGAATAACCTTTACGGAACCCTGCTTGTTCTTTAGGTTTACTGAAATCTAAGGTTGCAGAGATTCGGTTAGCGATTACCTTGGTAAATACCTTGTAGACGACTGACAGTAAGCTGATCGGCCTGTTTTTTCAAGTCCTTCATGTCGCGTTTCTTATGGATTAGGATGATGTTTGCATTCTTCCCAGATTCCGGTACCATTGCGGTCATTAGGCATTGCGTATACAGGTTTGCCAAATTTTCAAGTACAATTTCTCCGCCATCCTTCAAGAGGTCTGCTGTTATCTGATCCTCACCAGGTGCTTTGCCCCCTTTCATTTCTTTCAAAGCCTTCCTTACTTCTTCGGTTGTTACTGGTGGGATGTCTATCTTCTCTGAACTACTGTCTCGTTCGGCATTATCGTGTATATCCCGGCTACTGTACAGGTCCCTATAAAACTCCTCGGCCACTGTGAATATTTTATCCCTATTTGTGATAACATTGCCTTGCTTATCCTTAGGTGCATACATATGATTTCCCCCCATGCCAAGACGTCTCTTCACTGCTTTAAGGCTACCTCAGTTCTTTACAGCATGTTCGATCCTGTTCATATGACACTTCCGTATGTCAGCTGTCTTACATCTATTGATTAACTTCGAGAGCTCGGCTAGTTCTATTCTGTCAGCTGCGGTAGACATGCTTATGGTTTGCCGTTGGCTGATTAGATCTTTCGTCTCCTGTGAAAGTTTACCAATATCCTGTCTAGCCATAGTGCCCCCGACTTCTACTGCACACTCCGTAAGAATGCGTGTAAGGTGGTCGCTGGCTTCTTGTGTCGTAAGCTAGGCTTCCTCGTTAGGGACAGAATATCGGTTCTGCAGCGCGATTCTGAATTCTTCTACATTACGTCTTACGTTAGCTCATTTATCGGCTTCTTTCGTACGAGCTTGTTGCGGGCCCTCTTCAAATCTAGCCTAATCCGAGATCTTACCATACGGTGGTCACTACACCTTACCCTTCCGAGCACTTCCACATCCTGCACGACGCCAGGGTTATCGCATAATATGAAGTCTATTTCATTTTTGTGCTCCCCATTCGGGCTCCTCCAGGCCCACTTCCGACTCTCCCGTTTACAGAAGAAAGTATTCATTATGCGTAGGTTATTTCATTCTGCAAGCTCAAGTGGTAGGTCCCCCCTCCTATTTCTACAGCCCAGACCATACTTCCCAACTGCCTTGTCTCCAGCCTGATTCTTGCCTACTTTAGCATTGAAGTCCCTCATAACTATGTTATACTGTGTTTTTACTTTAGCCATTGCCGATTCCACATCTTCATAGAAGCGCTCCACTACTTGGTGGTCGTGGCTGGATGTGGGCGCATAACCCTGCCCCAGCCAGAGCCTGTGCCTCTTATTGAGCCTAATTACAAGACCTGCTGCCCTTTCATAATGCTATGGTATTCGTCTATGTTGCCAGCTATGCTTTTATTGACTAGAAGTCCCACTCCCAGTTTCCTTCTGTCCTTTAGACCACGGTAACATAGGACGTGTCCATTTTTCACCACCGTAAGGGCTTCGCCTGCCATCCTAACCTCGGTAAGCCCTATTGCATCCCATTTATTGCCCTCTAATTCTTTGAGCAACAGCTCGAGACTTGCTTCACTAGATAAGGTTCGCCCGTTAAACGTTGCCAGGTTCAGATTCCATTGGCGGCCTATCCGGATCCAGGGATTCTTAGCACCCTCTGCTGCGTCACAGGTCTGACCGCCGCCGTGGTCAGTTGCTTCGCAGCCGCTGGGGACGGAGGGCCGAGGGTTAATTGGCGTATTCATGAAAGGTTGTGGCCGTCACTACACCAGCGTTGCCAATCCTTCTCTGGTGAGGGAGTGCATTGCCGGCAATGGTCGCCGGGGTCAGGCCGCAGCCCAAGCCCCTTTGTGCAATTCCATCAATACGAGTATTTTTTTTTAATCCGGTGGGAATTGTCCGGCACCGTGATTCGAACCACGGTCCTTCTGCACGCGAGGCTGGTGTTCTACCTCTACGCCATCGCTGCAACCTCTACGCCATCGCTGCAATCTCTACGCCATCGCTCCAACCCAGTTTAAAATATATCCTACCAAAACTTTGTTTTGGTAGTATACTTTATTGTTTCTCCGAAATATGGTTGCTTTTTTTGTAGTATACAGTTTAAAATATATACTACCAAAACAAAAGCAGACCTATCTCGGAGAAACAATAAAACCCGTATATTTTTTCAACCCATCAGTGTGAAACATTTTAATAAACTCATACCCATGTTTAACATGATAGGTGCTTTCAAGAAATCTCTCCTGTGACGTCATGTAGACACCATGTCCACTTTGTTATTTCAGATAATGAGATTTTACGTCATCGACATATACAGCCGCGAAAGATCATGGTAGTAATTTAAAATATGTTATGCTCCTCCAATATGATTCAGTTCCATTCAGTCTGGAAGTCCACAACTATACAAGACCTTGAAAAAGTTTCTTGCTTAACAAGTTTCAAAGAATTGTTGCAAATATACCAACCACCTTCCTCATTTAAAAATTGCTCAGCAAATATATTGCAACGCCTCCTCCAAAGGTACACAAATATATATTTGGTTTGACACGCAAACATCATTTCAACATTGACAATTTATTTGTCAACGTTTGGAAATGTACAGTGAACTATCCCTATATACACAGCTCCACACGAGAAGTAATGAAAAACAGACTGCCTAAGTAACTTAACTGGCTTTGTAGTGAAGGCATTCTCCTTGTTGCAGTTGGAATAAAAGAATATGTGCCATTTATCAAAAACTTTATTTCAGGTGAAATTGAAGACTGGATGCAGCTTTCTTGGGTCTGGCGATTCCCGCTGTGCTTTCTGCATTCTCTGTACATCGATTGGTGCATTTTTGTTATTTCACTTGTTTTGTCTTCGTATTTAGGCTTCACAGCTTCAAAGTATTCCTTGTGAATCTACTCTTTGGGAATTTACTACAGCTGTACTGGTGGTTTTTTCAAAACGCTTGCCTGTCCCTACTCTCCGATGCACCTTGTGGGAGTGTGCACATTTGTAACTATGAGATTTGTCGAGGGGGCATGAGGGCACGACTAGAATAGCACACAATTTATGACTGGTATTCTATGCGCGGTATGTAGGACTCATTGAGTGGTCGGTATGACACCCAGAAACAGGCTAAGATGATGGGCCCTGCTTGTCAATCGATGGCATACTACCTGTGCCTATCTCAGGAGCGTCGATGTGCTCTCCGAATCGGTGTGCTCTCGGTGTGCTCTCAGAGCTTGCGCCCGTGTTCCCTACCTTCGGCCGCGTAACTGCAGTGGTATCGGCCACCCTTTGAACCGAATATATAAATGCTGCGCTCGCAATCTCGCTCATCTTTCGTAGAAGCACGACTGAAAAGGTGAACAATCCAGTTCTGGTTTTCGTTGCGCACATCCTAGGCCTTCTTACGTGGTCGGTATCGTACCCTGCGACACGGTTCTACGATGCGCCCTGTATGTCGACAGGTGAACGACTACACTTGGCTATCTGCGGAGCGTCGTTGTGCTCTCCAAACAGTACAGAGACAGCGAAATGCTTCCTACCTTGAGCCGCGCAACCGCAGGCACATTGACAACCCCTCCTTGCAAACATCTAACAGCTGAATTCGCGTGCTCGCTCGTTAGTGCGTTTGTAAGAAAAGGCTGGAATTAGCAATATTTTCAGACTGGTCTTCTTTGTTTAGATCCTAAGCTCCCTTGCGTGGTCGGTGTGGTACCCTGCTACACGGTTCGTCGATGGGTCCTGTCTGTCGTAGGTTGACCGACTACGTGCGCCTATCTTTTCAGCTTCGTTCTGCTCTCCGAACAGTACTGCTCATACACGCCTGGTCACCGCGTTCGACCGCGCAACTGCAGTGACATTGACCACCCTTCCCACCGAACATTTAAAATGTTGGTTCGCATGCTCCCTCGTCAGTGGACATTGACACAACACAGGATAGGCCAACAATTACATGCGGTCTTTCCGCAGATCCTAGGCCACCTTACACCTTTCGTGGTCGGTGTGCTACCCAACAAGACGGTTCGACAATGTGCCCTGCTTGTCGACGGATGACCTACAAACCTTGCCTATCTGCGCAGCGTTGTTGTGCTCTCGAAACAGTACTAATCCTGCGCCCCTGTTTCCACCTTTCGGCCCCGCAACACCAGTGATATCGTTCACGAGTTGACGCATGGTTCCGTCAGTGATATCGATCAACTTTCCATAAGACAATTTAAAAGCTGGGTTTGCGTGCTCACTAGTCAGTGCACATGGAGGCATGACTGGAGCGGCCAACAATTCCATACTTTTCTTTTCGCAGATACTAGGCGTCCCTACGTTGTCGGTATGGCACCCTGCAACATGCTTTGACGAGGGCACCTGCCTGTCGACAAATGAAATATTACCCGTTCCTATCTGCGGAGCCTTATTCAGGACTCAGAACCGTACAGAGCCTGAGCCCTACTCCCCGTCTTTCGGGGCGAAAACCTGTGGCGTCGAACACACTTATATCCGATCATTTAAAAGCTGGGCTGGCATGCTCAGTCGTCCGTGGGCATGTAGGCATGACTGGAATAGCCGACAATATCCGGCTGGTCTTTTTTCTGCAGATTTGAGGCCACTTTACGTGGTCGGTATCGTACCCCACAATGCGTTTCGACGATGGGTCCTGCCTGTAGAAGGATGAAATACTACCATTTCTTTATTTCTTTATTTATTAGAATACCCTCAAGGCCCAAAGGACGTTACAGAGGGGCTGGGGAACAGTACTTTACAACACGCAAAGGAAAAAAAGACAATAAAATACCAGGCAAAAAACAGAAGAAGCGAAAAGAATAACAATAGAAATAAACTACAAAAAAACGGATATGTAAAAAAGCAAACAAGCAAACCAAACACAACACAGAACGAACACTGCAGTATTATTACAAAAAGTGCTGAGTAATGTCATTTTTAAATAATGAAGGGTCTTGAATGGTTACGATGGAAGAGTGTAGGTGTTTGCATTCTAAAGTTTCTGGGTAAAAAGGCAGTTGAAAATAATCTCGTATGGCAAAAAGGAATGGCAACTTTATGCTGATGATCAATGACTGATGAGCGGTATGATGGTTCTTAAATAAGGTCTCGCCTCATTGATGAGTTGTGAGAGAATATCTAATGAAAGAGGTGAAGTCGTGCCACTTTTCTTCGGAGAGTTAAATCTGGTAGTTCCTGGTTAGATTTCATTAGCGATACGCTTACACTACTGGAGTAGGTTGAACAAATAAAACGAGCTGAACGGTTCTGAACGGATTCTAGCGTAGTGATTTGTGTGGGCTACAGGGGATCCCATATTGCGGAAGCGTACTCAAGGTTTAAAAGCTTGGTTCAAGTTTGCCTATGGTCGGAGCGCCGATGTGCTGTCCGCCCCGTAGAGACTCCGCCCTATTCCCCATCTTCACCCCCACAACGGCAGTCACATGTTCAAACCCTCCATCAGAATATTTAAAGGCTGGGTTGTGCTCGCTCGTCAGTGGGCATGGAGGCTTGACTGGAGTGGCCAAAAATTCCAAACATGTCTTTGCGTCGATACTAGGCCTCCTTACTTCGTCGGCAGGGCACCCTGCAACACGCTTTGACGAGGGGCTGTGCCTGTCTACGATTGAAATACCACACAGGCCTATCTGCGGAGCGTCAATGTTTTGTCCGAACTGTAGAGCGCCTGCGCCACTGTTCCTCGTCTTCGGCTGCACAACCGCGGTCACATCGGGCACCCTGGCATCAGAATATTTTAAATCTTGGATAGTGTGGTCGCTCGTCACTTGACATAGAGGCACCACATGACTGGAGTGGCCAGCAATTAAATACTGGTCTTTGCAGAGATACTACGCCTCCTAAACTGGGCGTTATGGCACCTCCAACACGTTTAATGAGGGGCCCTGTGTGTCTACGAATGAAACACTACCAGTGCCCATCTGCGGAGCGTCAATGTTCTCTCCAAACCGTACAAAGGCTTCGCCACGGTTCCGAATCTTGGGCCGCATATTGGTTGTCACATCCACCACCCTTCCATCAGAATATTTAAAATCTTTGTTCGTATGCTCGCTCATCACTGGGCATAGAGGCACGACTGGAGTGGCCAGAAATTACATACTGGTCTTTGCAGATATACTGGGACGCCTAAACTGGTCGGTATGGCACTGCAACAAGCTTTGATGAGGGGCCCTGCATGTCTACGAATGAACTACTACCCATGTCTATCTGCGGAACGTCAATGTTCTCTCCAAACCGTACAGAGGCTGCGCCACGGTTCCCAATCTTCGGCCGCACATTCGTTGTCACATCGACCACCCTTCCATTAGAATATTTAAAATCTGTGTTCGTATGCTCTCTCATCACTGGGCATAGAGGCACGACTGGAGTGGCCAGAAATTACGTACTGATCTTTGCAGAGATACTAGGCCTCCTAAACTGGTCTGTATGGCACCTGCAACAAGCTTTGATGAGGGGCCCTGCGTGTCTACTAATGAAATACTACCCATGTCTAACTGCGGAACGTCAATGTTCTCTCCAAACCGTACAGAGTCTGCGCCACGGTTCCCACTATTCGGCCGCGCATCTGTTGTCACATCGACCACACTTCCATCAGAATATTTAAAATCTGTGTTCGCATGCTCGCTCGTCACTGGGCATAGAGGCACGACTGGAGTGGCCAGCACATAAATACTTTTCTTTGCAGAGATACTAGGCCTGCTAAACTGGTTGGTATGGCACCTGCAACACGTTTAATGAGGGGCCCTGCGTGTCTACGAATGAAAATCTACCTATCTCTGTCTGCGGAACGTCAACGTTCTCTCCAAACTGTACAGAGGCTACGCCACGGTTCCCAATCTTCGGCCGCACATCCTTTGTCACATCGACCACTCTTCCATCAAAATATTTAAAATCTGTGTTCACATGCTCTCTCGTCACTGGGCATAGAGCCACAACTGGAGTGGCCAGCAATTACATACTGGTCTTTGCAGAGATACTAGGACGCCTAAACTGGTCGGTATGGCACCTGCAACACGTTTGATGAGGGGCCCTGCGTGTCTACGAATGAAATACTACCCATGTCTATCTGCGGAACGTCAATGTTCTCTCCAAACCGTACAGAGGCTGCGCCACGGTTCCCAATCTTCAGCCGCACAACCGTTGTCACATCGACCACCCTTCCATCAGAATATTTAAAATCTGTGTTCGTATGCTCGCTCGTCACTGGGCATAGATGCACGACTGGAGTGGCCAGCAATTAAATACTGGTCTTTGCAGATATACTAGGACGCCTAAACTGGTCGGTATGGCACCTGCAACACGTTTAATGAGGGGCCCGTCGTGTCTACGAATGAAACGCTACCCATGTCTATCTGCGGAACGTCAATGTTCTCTCCAAACCATACAGAGGCTTCGCCACGGTTCGCAATCTTCGGCCGCACATCCGTTGTCACATCGACCACCCTTCCATCAGAATATTTAAAATCCGTGTTCGTATGCTCGCTCGTCACTGGGCATAGAGGCACGACTGGAGTGGCCAGAAATTACATACTGGTCTTTGAAGATATACTAGGACGCCTAAACTGGTCGGTATGGCACTGCAACAAGCTTTGATGAGGGGCCCTGCGTGTCTACGAATGAACTACTACCCATGTCTATCTGCGGATCGTCAATGTTCTCTCCAATCTGTACAGAGGTTGCGCCACGTTTCCCAATCTTCGGCCGCGCATCCGTTGTCACATCGACCACCCTTCCATCAGAATATTTAAAAGCTGTGTTCGTATGCTCGCTCGTCACTGGGCATAGAGGCACGACTGGAGTGGCCAGAAATTAAATACTGGTCTTTGCAGAGATACTAGGCCTCCTAAACTGGTCCGTGTGGCACCTGCAACATGTTTAATGAGGGGCTCTGCGTGTCTACAAAAGAAATACTACCCATTTCTATCTGCGGAACGTCAATGTTCTCTCCAAACCGTACAGAGGCTGCGCCACGGTTCCCAATCTTCGGCCGCACATCCGTTGTCACATCAACCACCCTTCCACTATATTATTTAAAAGCTGTGTTGGTATGCTCGCTCGTCACTGGGCATAGAGGCACGACTGGAGTGGCCAGAAAATACACACTGGTCTTTGCAGAGGTACTAGGGCTCCTAAACTGGTCAGTATGGCACCTGCAACAAGCTTTGATGAGGCGCCCTACGTGTCTACGAATGAAACACTACAATTGCCAAACTTCGGAGCGTCAATGTTCTCTCCAAACCGTACAGAGGCTTCGCCATGGTTCCCAATCTTCGGCCGCAGATCCGTTGTCACATCGACCACCCTTCGATCAGAATATTTAAAAGCTGTGTTCATATTCTCGCTCGTCACTGGGCACAGAGACACGACTGGAGTGGCCAGCAATTACATACTGGTCTTTGCAGAGATACTAGGCCTCCTAAACTGGTCGGTATGGCACCTGCAACAAGCTTTGATGAGGGGCCCTGCGTGTCTACGAATGAAGTACTACCCTTGTCTACCTGCGGAACGTCAATGTTCTCTCCAAACAGCACAGAGGCTGCACCAGCGTTCCCAATCTTCGGCCGCACAGCCGTTGTCACAACGACCACCCTTCCATCAGAATATTTAAAAGCTGTGTTCGTATGCTCGCTCGTCACAGGGCATAGAGGCACGACCGGAGTGGCCAGCAAATAAATACTGGTCTTTGGAGAGATACTAGGCCTCCTTAACTGGTCGGTATGGCACCTGCAACACGTGTAATGAGGGGCCCTGCGTGTCTACGAATGAACACTATCTATGTCTGTCTGCGGAGCGTCAATGTTCTCTCCAAACCGTACAGAGGCTGCGCCACGGTTCCCAATCTTCGGCCGCACAACCGTTGTCCCATCGACCACCCTTCCATCAGAATATTTAAAAGCTGTGTTCGTTTGCTCGCTCGTCACTGGGCATAGAGGCACGACTGGAGTGGCCAGAAATACACACTGGACTTTGCAGAGATACTAGGAGTCCTAAACTGGTCAGTATGGCACCTGCAACAAGCTTTGATGAGGCGCCTTGCGTGTCTACGAATGAAACACTACCATTGCCTATCTGCGGAGCGTCAATGTTCTATCCAAACCATACAGAGGCTGCGCCACGGTCCCCAATCTTCGGCCGCACATCCATTGTCACATCAACCACCCTTCCATCAGAATATTTAAAAGCTGTGTTCGTATGCTCGCTCGTCACTGGACATAGAGGCTGGAGTGGAGAAGCCAGCAATTCTATACTGGTGTTTGCGGAGATACTGGGTCTCCTTTCATGGTCAGTATGGTACCCTACAACACGGTTTGACGAGGGGCCCTGCCTGTGTCCGAACCGTACAGAGCCAGCGCCACTCTTCCCCGTCTTCGGCCGCACGACCATAGTCACATCGACTATACTTTCATCAGAATATGTAAATGCTGTGTACATGTGCTCGCTCGTCACTGGGCATAGAGGCACGACAGGATTGGCGAGAAATAGCATAGTGGTCTTTGCGGAGACAATAGGCCTCTGACGTGGTCCAATGGCTCCTGCAACACGCTTTGATGAGGGGCCCTGCGTGTCTACGAATGAAGTACTACTAGTGCCTATCTGCGGAGCGTCAATGTTCTCCCCAATCCATACAGAGCCTGTGCCAAGGTTCCCCATCTTCGGCAACACGACCGTAGTCTTATCGACCACCCTTCTATCAGAATATTTAAAAGCTGTGGTCGTGTACTCGGCCGTCACTGGGCATAGGAGCACGACTGGAGTGGCCAGCAATTCCATGCTGGTCGTCGCGGGGATACTAGGCCTCCTAAACTCCTTGGTATGGTATCTGCAACATGCTTTCATGAAGTGCCCTGCATGTCGACGAATGAAATACTACCAGTGCCTATCTGCGGAGCGTGAATATTCCCTCCAAACCGTACAGAGCCTCCGCCACGGTTCCCTTTCTTCGGCCGCACAACCATAGTCGCATCGACGAACCTTCCATTAGAATATTTAAAAGCTCTGTTCGTGTACTCGCTCGTCACTGTGCATAACGGCACGAATTCAGTGGCCAGCAATTCTAAAGTGGTCTTTGTGGAGACACTAGGCCTCCATACGTGGTCGGTATGGCATCTGTAACACGCTTTGATGAGGGGCCCTGCATGTCTACGAATGAAATACTACCCGTGTCTATCTGCTGAATGTGAATGTTCTCTGCAAACCCTACAGAGGCTGCGCCACGGTTCCGAATCTTCGGCCGCACAGCTATGGTCACATCGACCACCATTCCATCGGAATATTTAAAAGCTGTGTTCGTACGCTCGCTCGTCACTGGGCATAAAGGCATTACCTGAGTGGCCAGCCATTAAATACTGGTCTTTCCAGAGATACTAGGCCTCCTAAACTGGTCGGTATGGCACCTGGCACAAGTTTAATGAGATGAGCTGCGTGTCTACAAATGAAATACTACCCATGTCGATCTGCGGAACGTCAATGTTCTCTCAAAACCGTACAGAGGCTGCACCACGGTTCCCAATCTTCGGCCGCACATCCGTTGTCACATCGACCACCCTTCCATCAGAATATTTAGAATCTGTGTTCGTATGCTCGCTCGTCACTGGGCACACAGGCACGACTGGAGTGGCCAGCAATTGCTTACTGGTCTATGCAGAGATACTAAGCCTCCTAAACTGGTCGGTATGGCACCTGCAACACGTTTAATGAGGGGCCCTGCGTGTCTACGAATAAAATACAATCCATGTCTATCTGCGGAGCGTCAATGTTTTCTCCAAACCGTACAGAGGTTGCGCCACGGTTCCCAATCTTCGGCCGCACATCCGTTGTCCAATCGACCACCCTTCCATCAGAATATTTAAAAGCTGGGTTCGTATGCTCGCTCATCACTGGGCTCAGAGGCACAACTGGAGTGGCCAGAAATTAAATACTGGCCTTTGTAGAGATACTAAGCCTCCTAAACTGGTCGGTATGGCACCTGCAACACGTTTAATGAGGGGCGCTGCGTGTCTACAAATGAAATACTACCCATGTTTATCTGCGGAATGTCAATGTTCTCTCCAAACGGTACAGAGGCTGCACCACGGTTCCCAATCTTCGGTCGCACATTCGTTGTCGCATCGACCACCCTTCCATCATATTATTTAAAATCTGTGTTCGTATGCTCGCTCGTCACTGGGCAGAGACGCACGACTGGAGTGACCAGCAATTACATACTGGTCTTTGCAGAGATACTAGGCCTAATAAACTGGTCAGTATCGCACCTGCAACAAGGTTTGATGAGGGGCCCTGCGTGTCTACGAATGAAGTACTACCCTTGTCTACCTGCGGAACGTCAATGTTCTCTCCAAACAGCACAAAGGCTGCACCAGTGTTCCCAATCTTCGGCCGCACAGCCGTTGTCACAACGACCACCCTTCCATCAGAATATTTAAAAGCTGTGTTCATATGCTCGCTCGTCACTGGGCATAGAGGCACAACTGGAGTGGCCAGAAAATACACACTGGTCACTGCAGAGATACTAGGGCTCCAAAACTGGTCAGTATGGCACCTGCAACAAACTTTGATGAGGCGCCCTGCGTGTCTACGAATGAAACACTACCATTGCCTACCTGCGGAGCGTCAATGTTCTCTCCAAACAGCACAGAGCTGCACCAGTGTTCTCAATTTTCGGCCGCACAGCCGTTGTCAGAATGACCACCCTTCTATCAGAATATTTAAAAGCTGGGTTCGCATGCTCGCTCATCACTGGGCTCAGAGGCACGACTGGAGTGGCCAGCAATTACATACTGGTCTTTGAAGAGATACTAGGCCTTTTAAACTGGTCGGTATGGCACCTGCAACAAGCTTTAATGAGGGGCCCGGCGTGTCTACAAATGAAGTACTACCCTTGTCTACATGCGCAGCGTCAATGTTCTCTCCAAAACCGTAACGAGCTTCTGCCACGGTTCTCCATCTTCGGCCATACAAATGTAGTCACATCGACCACCCTTCCATCAGAATGTTTAGAAGCTATGTGCGTGTACTGGGTCGTCACTGGGCGTAGAGGAACGACTGGAGTGGACTGAAATTTAATAGTGGTCTTTGCAGAGACACTTGACCTTCTTACGTGGTCGGTATGGCACCTGCAATACGCTTTGATTAGGGGCCCTGCGTGTCTGCAAATGAAATACTATCAGTGCTTATCCGTGGAGCGTCAATGATCTGTCGAAACCGCACAGAGCCTGCGCCACGGTTCCTCATCTTCGGCAGCACAACCGTAGTCACATCGACCAACCTTCCAACAGACTATTTAAAAGTGGTGTTCCTGCGCTCTTTCGTCACTGGGCATAGAGGCGCGACTATAGTGGCAAGCAATTCCATACTGGTCTTTGCGGAAATACTAGGCTTTCACAACTGGAGTGGGCAACAATTCCATACTGGTTTTTGCGAAAATACTAGGCCTCCTTACGTGGTCAGTATGGCCCCTGCTACATGCTTTGACAAGGACCTCTGCCTGTCTATGTAGGAAACACTACCTGTACATATCTGCAGAGTGTCAATTTTCTGTCCTAACCGTACAGAGCCGCGCCACTGTTACAATCTTCGGCCGCACAACTATAGTCACACTGACCACCCTTACATCATTGTATTTGAAATCTTGGTTCGTATGTTCACTCGTCACTGGATATTGAGGCTGGACTGGAGTAGCCAGCAATTCCATACTGGTGTTTGCGGAGATACTGGGTCTCCTTACGTGGTCAGTATGGTACCCTACAACACGCTTTGACGAGGTGTCCTGCCTGTGTCCGAACCGTACCGCGCCTGCGCCACTGTTCCCTATCTTCGACCACACGACCGTAGTCACATCGACTATACTTTCATCAGAATATTTAAAAGCTGTGTACGTGTGCTCGCTCGTCACTGGGCATAGAGGCACGACATGACTGGCGAGAAATAACATAGTGGTCTTTGCGGAGACAATAGGCCTCTTACGTAGTCCTTATGACACCTGCACCACGCTTTGATGAGGGGCCCATCGTGTCTACGAATGAAGTACTACCAGTGCCTATCTGCGGAGCGTCGATGTTCTCCCCAAACCATATAGAGCCTGTGACACGGTTCCCCATCTTCGGCAGCACGACCGTAGTCTCATCGACCACCCTTCTATCAGAATATTTAAAAGCTGTGTTTGTATGCTCGCTCGTCACTGGGCACAGAGGCACGACTGGAGTGGCCAGCAATTACATAGTTCTCTTTGCAGAGATACTAGGCCTCCTAAACTGGTCGGTATGGCACCTGCAACAAGCTTTGATGATGGGCCCTGCGTGTCTACGGATGAAGTACTACCCTTGTCTACCTGCGGAACGTCAATGTTCTCTCCAAACAGCACAGAGGCTGCACCAGTGTTCCCAATCTCCGGCCGCACATCCGTTGTCACATTGACCACCCTTCCATCAGAATATTTAAAAGCTGTGTTCGTATGCTCGCTCGTCACGGGGCATAGAGGCACGACTGGAGTGGCCAGAAAATACACACTGGTCAGAGATACTAGGCCTCCTAAACTGGTCAGTATGGCACCTGCAACAATCTTTGATGAGGCGCCCTGCGTGTCTACGAATAAAACACTACCAGTGCCTATCTTCGGAGGGTCAATGTTCTCTCCAAACCGTACAGAGGCTGCGCCACGGTTCGCAATCTTCGGCCGCACATCCGTTGTCGCATCGACCACCCTTCCATCAGAATATTTAAAAGCTGTGTTCGTATGCTCGCTCGTCACGGGGCATAGAGGCACGACTGGAGTGGCCAGAAAATACACACTGGTCAGAGATACTAGGCCTCCTAAACTGGTCGGTATGGCACCTGCAACACGTTTAATGAGGGGCCCTGCGTGTCTACAAAAGAAATACAACCCATGTCTATCTGCGGAACGTCAATGTTCTCTCCAAACCGTACAGAGGCTGCGCCACGGTTCCGAATCTTTGGCCGCACAGCCGTTCTCACATCGACCACCCTTCCATCATACTATTTAAAAATCTGTGCTCGTATGCTCGCTCGTCACTGGGCATAGAGGCACGACCTGAGTGGCCACCAATTAAATACTGGTCTTTGTAGAGATACTAGGCCTCCTAAACTGGTCGGTATGGCACCTGCAACACGTTTATAGAGCGGCGCTGCGTGTCTACAAATGAAATACTACCCATGTCTATCTGCGGAACGAAATGTTCTCTCCAAACTGTACAGAGGCTGCAACACGGTTCCCAATCTTCGGCCGCACAATTGTTGTCACATCGACCACCCTTCCATCATAATATGTAAAAATCTGTGTTCGTACGCTCGCTCGTCACTGGGCAAAGACGCACGACTGGAGTGGCCACCAATTAAATACTGGTCTTTGGAGAGATACTAGGCCACCTAAACTGGTCGGTATGGGACCTGCAACACGTGTAATGAGGGGCCCTGCGTGTCTACGAATGAAATACTACCTATGTCTATCTGCGGAGCGTCAATGTTCTCTCCAAACCGCACAGAGGCTGCGCCACGGTTCCCAATCTTCGGCCGCCAAACCGTTGTCACATCGACCACCCTTCCATCAGAATATTTAAAGGCTGTGTTCGTATGCTCGCTCGTCACTGGGCACAGAGGCCCGACTGGAGTTTGCCAGCAATTACATACTGGTCTTTGCAGAGATACTAGGCCTCCTAAACTGGTCGGTATGGCACCTGCAACAAACTTTGATGAGGGGCCCTGCGTGTCTACGAATGAAGTACTACCCTTGTCTACCTGCGGAACGTCAATGTTCTCTCCAAACCGCGCAGAGGCTGCACCAGTGTTCCAAATCTTCGGCCGCACAGTCGTTGTCACAACGACCACCTTTCCATCACAATATTTAAAAGCTGGGTTCGTATGCTCGCTCATCACTGGGCTCAGAGGCACAACTGGAGTGGCCAGCAATTAAATACTGGTCTTTGCAGAGATACTAGGCCTCCTAAACTGGTCGGTATGGCACCTGCAACACGCTAATGAGGGGCGCTGCGTGTCTACAAATAAATACTACCCATGTCTATCTGCGGAACGTCAATGTTCTCTCCAAACTGTAGAGAGGCTGCACCACGGTTCCCCATCTTCGGCCATACAACCGTAGTCACATCGGCCACCCTTCCATCAGAATATTTAAAAGCTATGTGCGTGTGCTCGATCGTCACTGGGCGTGGAGGAATGACTGGAGTGGACTGAAATTTAATAGTGGTCTTTGCGAAGACACTTCACCTACTTTCGTGGTCGATATGACACCTGCAATACGCTTTGATTAGATGCCCTGCGTGTCTGCGAATGAAATACTACCAGTGCTTATCTGCGGAGTGTCAATGATCTCTCGAAACCGCACAGAGCCTGCGCCACGGTTCCCCATCTTCGGCAGCACAACCGTAGTCACATCGACCACCCTTCCAACAGAATATTTAAAATTGGTGTTCCTGCGCTCTTTCGTCACTGGGCATAGAGGCACGACTATAGTTGCAATCAATTCCATACTGGTCTTTGCGGAAATACTAGGCTTGCACAACTGGAATGGGGACAAATTCCATACTGGTTTTTGTGGAGATACTAGGGCTCCGTACGTGGTCAGTATGGCACCTGCTACACGTTTTGACAAGGAGCCCTGCCATTCTATGTAGGAAACACTACCAGTACTTATCTACAGAGCGCCAAAGTTCTGTCATAACCGTACAGAGCCCGCGCCACTGTTTCCAATCTTCGGGAGCACAACTATAGTCACACTGACCACCCTTTCATCATAGTATTTAAAATCTTGGTTCGTATGTGCGCTCGTCACTGGACATAGAGGCTGGACTGGAGTAGCCAGCAATTCCATACTGGTGTTTGCGGAGATACTGGGTCTCCTTACGTGGTCAGTATGGTACCCTACAACACGCTTTGACGAGGGGCCCTGCCTGTGTCCGAACCGTACAGAGCTTGCACCACTGTTCCCCATCTTCGGCCGCACGACCGTAGTCACATCGACTCTACTTTCATCAGAATATTTAAAAACTGTGTACGTGTGCTCGCTCGTAACTGGGCATAGAGGCACGACATCACTGACGAGAAATAACATAGTGGTCTTTGCGGAGACAATAGGCCTCTTACGTAGTCCTTATGGCACCTGCAACACGCTTTAATGAGGGGCCCTGCGTGTCTACAAATGAAGTACTACCAGTGCCTACGTGCGGAGCGTCAATGTTCTCCCCAAACCATACAGAGCCTGTGCCACGGTTCCACATCTTCGGCAGCACGATCGTAGTGTCATCGACCACCCTTCTATCAGAATATTTAAAAGCTGTGGTCGTGTACTCGGCCGTCACTGGACATAGAAGCACGACTGGAGTGGCCAGCCATTCCATACTGGTCGTCGTGGGCATACGAGGCCTCCTAAACTGCTTGGTATGGTATCTGCAACATGCTTTCATGAAGTGCCCTGCGTGTCGACGAATGAAATACTACCAGTGCCTATCTGCGGAGCGTCAATATTCCCTCGAAACCGTACAGAGCCTCCGTCACGGTTCCCCTTCTTCGGCCGCACAACCATATTCACATCGACGACCCTTTCATTAGAATATTTAAATCTGTGTTCGTGTGCTCGCTCGTCACTGGGCATAGAGGCACGACTTCAGTGGCCAGCAATTCTATAGTTGTCTTTGTGGCGACACTAGTCCTCCTTACGTGGTCGGTATGGCATATGTAACACGCTTTGATGAGGGGCCCTGCGTTTCTGCGAATGAAATACTACTCATATATATCTGCGGAATGTCAATGTTCTCTCCAAACAGTAGAGAGGCTGTTCCACGGTTCCCAATCTTCGGCCGCACAACCATCGTCACATCGACCACCCTTCCATCAGAATATTTAAAAGCGGTGTTCTTATGCTCGCTCGTCACTGGGCATAGAGGCACGACTGGAGTGGCCAGCAATTACATACTGGTCTTTGCAGAGATACTAGGCCTCCTAAACTGCTCGTTTTGGCACCTGCAACACGTTTTGATGAGGGGCCCTGCGTTTCTACGAATGAAATACTACCCGTGTCTCTCTGCGGAGTGCCAATGTTCTCTCCACACCGTACATAGCCTGCGACACGGTTTCGTATATTCAGCGGCACAACTGTAGTCACATCAACCACTCTTCCAACAGAATATTGAAAAGCTGTATTCGGGCGCTCGCTCGTCATTGGGCGTAGAGGCACGACTGGAGTGGCCTGCAATTTAGTAGTGGTCTTTGCAGAGACCCTAGTTCTCCTTACGTGGTTTGTATGGCACCTTCAACATGCTTTCATGAGGGGCCTTGCGTGTCTGCGTATGAAATTCTACCCGTGTCTATCTGCTTAGTGCCAATGTTCTCTCCAAACCGTACATAGCCTGCGACACGGTTCCTTATATTCAACGGCACAACCGTAGTCACATCAACCACCCTTCCAACAGAATATTCAAAAGCTGTGTTCGTGCGCTCGCTCGTTACTGGGCATAGAGGAACAGCTAGAGTGGATAGCAATTACATACTGGTATTTGCGGAGATACTAGGCCTCTTTACGTGGTCGGTATGGTAAACTACAACACGCTTTGACGAGGGGCCCTGTCTGTCTACGAATAAAATACTACCGGTGCCTATGTGTGGAGCATCAATGTTCTGTCCGAACCCTACAGAGCCTCCACCACTGTTCTGCATCTTCGGCCAGACAACCATAGTCCCATTGACCAACCTTCCATCAGAATACTTAAAAGCTTGGTTCGT
Source organism: Haemaphysalis longicornis (assembly GCA_013339765.2). NCBI lineage: Eukaryota > Metazoa > Arthropoda > Arachnida > Ixodida > Ixodidae > Haemaphysalis > Haemaphysalis longicornis. Next base: position 135,514,250 of record CM023454.1, read on the forward strand.
TATCTCGGACGTCACTGGGCAAAGAGGCACGACTGGACTGGCCAGGAATTTCATAGTGGTCTTAGCGGAGATACTTGGCCTCATTACGTGGTCGGTATGGTACCCTACAACACGCTTTGACGAGGGGCCTTGCCCGTCTACGAATGGAACACTACCAGCGCCTATCTGCGGAGCGCCAATGTTCTCTCCAAACCATACAGAGCCTGCGCCACGGTTCCCGATCTCCAGACGCACATCCGTAGCCACATTGACCACGGTTCCATCAGAATATTTAAAAGCTTGGTTCGTGTGCTCGCTCGTCACTGTACATAGAGGCGCGAATGTAGTGGCCAGCAATTCTAAACTGGTTTTTGCGGAGATACTAGGCCTGCACGACTGGAGTGTGCATCAATTCCATACTGTTTTTTGCGGAGATACTAGGCCTCCTTACGTGGTCGGTATGGTACCTGCTACACGCTTTGACAAGGTGTCCTGCCTCTCTACGTAGGAAACACTACCAGTGCCTATCTAAAGAGCGTCAATATTCCTTCCTAACCGTGCAGAGCCTGCGCCACTGTTTCTCATCTTCGGCCGCACAACTGTAGTCAGAGTGAACACCCTTACATCATAGTATTTAAAATCTTGGTTCGTTTGTTCCCTCGTCACTGGACATAGAGGCTGGACTGGAGGGGCCAGCAATTCTATACTGGTGTTTGCTGAGATACTGGGCCTCCTTACCGCTGTTCGCCGCCTTCGGCCATGCAACCGCAGTGATATCGACCACTCTTCCATCTGAATATTTATAAGCTGGATTCACTTGCTTCCTCGTAAGTAGGCACGGAGGCTTGACTGGTGTTTGCGCCGATCCTAGGCGTCGTTACGTGGTCGGTATATTACCCTGCAACACGGTTCGAGAATGGGCCCCGCCTGTCGACTGATGACCTACTACCGGTCCCTATCTGCGGAGCGTCTTTGTCTCTCCAAACAGTACAGATCCTCAGCCCCTGTTTTCTGCCTTCGGATCCACAACCGCAATGACATCGACAGGACTTCCTTCCGTATATTTAAAAGCTGGGTTCGCGTACTTGTTTCACATTGGGTGGGGGGGGCACTCCTGGAACAGCCAAGAATTCCAGACTGGTCTTTGGGCATTTTAGGCCTCCTTTCGTGGCCGGCATTGTACCCTGCAACATCCTCCGTCAATAGGATCTTCCAGTCGATGGATGACCTAGTACCTGCACCGGTCTGCAGAGCGTAGTCGTGCTCTCCGAAATGTACAGACCCTGCGCCCTATTCCCCGCCTTCGGCTGCGCAACCACAGTGAGATCGGCCACACTTCCATCCCAACATTTAAAAGCTCGGTTTTTATTCTCGCTACTAAGTGGCATGGAGGTACGACTCAAATGGGGAAGAAAACCGGGCTGATCTTTGCGCAGATCGTAGGCTTCCTCAGTGAGTCGGTACAAAAACCTGCCACATGCCTCGTGAAGAGGCCCTGCCTGTCTTCGGATGACCTACTATCCGTGCCTATCTGCGGAGCGTCGTGGTACTCTGGGAACAGTGGATTGCCTGAGCTCCTGTTCCAGCCTCCGGCAACCAAAATGCAGTGACATCGGCTAGCCTTCCATCCGAACATTTCAATTATGGGTTGGTGTGCTCGCTCACCCGTGGGCACGGAGGCACAACTGGAATCTCCAATTCCAAACAGCTCTCCCTTGCGCAGATCCTAGGCCTCCTAACGTGATCGCTATGGCACAATGCAACACGGTTCGACGATAGGCCCTGCTTCGATGGATGATCTACTAACCGTGCCTATGTGCGGGGCGTGGTTGTGTTCTCCGAACAGTTAATAACCTGCGCCCCTGTTCGGATGCGCGACTGGAGTGAGATGAGCCACCTTTCCATCCGAACATTTAATGTAGATCTGCACCTTCGAAAAACGTTTAGCTCAATCGTTACAATTATATTTTTCGTTAGTAAAGCTTATATAAATAAAAACTTCAAAATATTCAAAGTACTAAAAATGTCTAACGAAAAAATTCATAAAAAAATCCGCACAAATATGCAAGTTGTGCAAACCGTCATACCTACAAAATTGTAGGTACGATTCAAACACGTCTTTACAGGAACGTAATTAAGGCAATAAACTGTGCACCTGACCTTCACGAATACCAAATCCGAAAGTTCAGTTGTGTAATCATAAAACGACTGACAAATTTGATATGCCGCATGTTCGGGTTTAACATAACTGGCCATAATATGAAAATATATTCTGTTATTCTGCTTTATAGCATAGTTCTATTTCTAAAGAAACAGCATGCGAAAGTTCTTGCGAAAATATTTCCTAAAAAGCAGTACGCGATGCTCGCATATAACTGTAACTCCAGCCTATAAAATACTATAACTCTCTCATGGCAATTCTACAACTAAATTCGGGGTATAATACGGCATACGAAAAATCGCGGACAACCAGACACAAACGCACGGAAAAGCAATTGCGCGCAACGAGAATAAGAGCATGCAACCCAGTGCCCTTTAGTGGAAAGTTTCCAATAAATCGAATGTAGAATGTCTAGGAAATGTGTCCAAAAGCTTATCGTGTACGTAATTAAATAAGTATTACATAACATATATACGAAGAAACGTTTATGACGATATAGCAGATGCTCCTGAATTGGAAGCCTTCAGTTTCATTTTCGATTGCGCCTTGGAGGGGTTAAAAAATGATCATAACTTTGAAAGCGACTGGTTAACAGGAATTTTTTTTCTCTTAATTTTCTTCATTAAACATGAATGTTAGAAATTCTGAATTTAAAACAAACTTTTTTGTAAAAAATTGTATTTTCCAAGGTTGTAACCTACCTTAAAACTGGGTTTTCCTACTCCCTGGTGAGCGGCTATGGAAGCACGACTAGGATGGCCAACAATTTATGTCTCCTTTTGTGCGGAGATCCTACGCCTCCTTCTGTGGCCGGTATGGTACCCTGCAACACGCTTCGACGATGGGCCCTGCCGGTCTACGGATAACCTACTACTCGTGCGTATCTGAAGAGCGTGGCTACGCTCTCCCAACAGTACAGAGCTGCACCCCTGTTTCCCGCCTTCGGACGCACAACCGCTGTTTTGTCGGCTACCCGTCTATCCGAACATTTCAAATATGGGTTTGCGGGCTCGCTGGTGAGTGGGCATCAAGGCACGACTTGAATAGCCAACAATTTTAACTCTTCTTGCGTGCGCAGAACCTAGGCGTCCATATTTTAACGGCGTTGTTGAAAACCAGAAGACAAAAGAGCCGGGAAGTGGAGAGGGTATACCATGGATTCCAGTTAAATAATGATGAAGATAATGTCAGCATTCGCGGAATCGGGGACCTTCTTTCACGATATCTCGCCTGCCACTACAGAGTGAGTAAACTAGTTGGCCGAGCAGTGTTGTCTGTTTTACTTGCCCATTCACTTTCAAATTTATTCCGGTTCCGTTTTGGGATGGGGGATTGGTCTTCCAATCGGTGGTTGTAGCGTCGATGGCGTTTCCAGCCATTACACCTGCGGACGGTGACAGTTTTGTATAGTACCCTGCAAAACGCATCGAGAATGGACCCTGGCTGTCATCAGTTGACCTAAAAGCTGAGTTAATCAGCGAAACGACATTGTGCTCTCCGACATTTTGCCGCGCAACCGCAGTGACATCGGCCACCTATTCATCCGAACATTTAAAAGCGGGGTTGGCGTGCTCCCTCGTCAGTGAGCATGCACGCACGCCGGCAATGGCCCACAATTCCCGACTGGTCTTTGCGCCTATCCTAGGCCTCATTGCGTTGTCACGCTTGGACTATGGGCACTTCCTGTCGATGGATGAACTACTACCCATGCCTGCCTGCGGAGTGTCGCTGTGTTCTCCGAACAGTACATAGAGTGCGCTCCTGTGGCTCAGCTTCGGCCGCGCACCGCACTGACATTGACCACGTGTTTATTGCAACATTTTAATGCTCAATTTGTGAGCTCGCTCGTCTGTGTGCATGAAGGCATGACTGGAATGATCAACAATTTCAGACTGGTCTTCTTTCAAACATCCGAGGATTTCCTACGTGGTCGGTATGGTACCCTTCAACACGCTTTACGATGGGCCCTGCCTCTCGACGGATGACCTATTACCTGGGCCTATCTCTGGAACATCGTTGTGCTCTCAGACCGGTACACAGCACTACCCCTCTTCCTGGCCTTCGGCCGCGCAACCATAGTAATATTTACTACCCTTTCATCCGAACCCTTAAAACGTAGGTTCGCGTTCTGGCTCATCAGTTGGCATGGACGCACACCTAGAATAGCCAACAAATCCCAAATGGTGTTTTCGCAGATCCTAGGTCTTCCTACGTGGTCGATATAGTACCCCGCAACACGCTTCGGGAACGGTCGCTGGCTGTAATCGCATGACTACTACAAGTGCTTATCTGCGGAGTGTCGTTGTGGTCCACGAACAGTACAGAGCGTGCACCCCTGTTCCGCAACATTGGTCATGCAACCGCGGGGACATCGGCCACCTTTCCATCGAAATATTTGAGAGCTGGATTTAGGGGATCACTCGTCTGTGGGCACGGAGGCACAAGTGGAATGGTCAACAATTATACGCTGGTCTTCTTTCTGCACATTCTAAGGCTTGTTACGTGGTCGGTATGCTACCCGGTACACGGTTCGACGATGGGGCCTGCCCGTCACCGGATGACCTACTACCCATGTATATCGGCGGAGCGTCTTTGTGCTCTCCGAAAAGTAGAGCCGGTCCCCTTGTACCTCGGCTTCGGCCTCGCAACCTCAATTAGTCCAGGCCACTCTTCTTATAGAACATTTCAAAGTGGGTAGTCGTGCTCGCTAGTCAGTGGGCATGGAGGCATGACTACAATGGCAACTAATTTATTACTCGCCTTTTGTGCACACATCCTAGGGTTCGTTAGGTTGTCGGTACGGTACACTTAAAGACCCTTCGAAAATGGTCTCTGCCCATCAACAAATGCCCTACTACCCGTGCCTAACTGCGGAGCGTCGTGCTGATCTCTATACAGTACAGAGGCTGCTCCCTGGTTCCCACTTTCGCCCATGTAACCGCAGTACATCGGCCACCATTCCATCCTAACATTTAAATAGTGCGTTCGGGTGCTCGCTCGTCAGTCGGCGTTACGACACGACTAGAATGGCCTACAATTCCAGACTAGTCTTTGTTCTATCTTAGGCCTCCTTACGAGGTCGGTATGTACACTCCAACACGGTTCGACGGTGGGCCCTACCGGTTGACTGATGACCTACTACCCGTACATATCTGCGTAGCGTCGTTGTGCTGTCTGAACCGTCCAGTGTTTCGCCCTTGTTCCACGCCTTAGGCCGCGTAACCGCAGTGATATTGGCGACCCTTGCATCCGAACATTTAAAAGCTGGGTTGCGTGCTCACTAGTGAGTGCGCATACAGGCACAGCTGGAATGGCCTACAATTCCTTACTGGTCTTCTTTACGCAGATCCTCGGCCTTCTTACGCGGTCAGTATAGTACCCTGCAACACGGTCAACGATGGGCTCTGCCTGCCGACGGATGACCTACTACCCGCCCGTATCCGTGGAGTGTCGTGCTCTCCGAACAGTAGAGAACGTGCGCACCTTTTTCCCACGTTCGGCCGCGCAACCGCAGTGACGTCGGCCACCCTTCCATCACGATCATTTAAAAGCTGGATTTGCGCGCTCGCTCACCTGTGAGCATGGAGGCACGACTGGAATGGTCGACAATTCCAGACTGGTCTTCCTTGCGCCTATCCTGGGCATTCTGACGTGATCGGTATTCTACGGTGCTACTCGGTCCGACGATGGGGCCTGGCTGTCGACAGATGACCTACTGCCCGTGAATACCGGCGGAGCGTCGTTGTGTTCTCCGAAAACTAGAGAGCCTACGCCCGTGTTTTCTGCCTTCATCCCCACAACCGCACTGAGATTGGCCACTCTCGCATTCGAACATTTGAAAGGTGGTTAGTCGGGCTTGCTGCTCAGTGGGCATGGAGGTGCGACTAGAATGGCCAGCAATTTATTACTCGTGTTAGGTGCGCAGACCCTAGGCCTCCTTACGTGTTCGGTATTGTGCTCCGCCACACGGTTGGATGATGCGCCCTGCCTGTCGACAGATGACCCACTACGCATCCCTATCTGCGGAGCATTGTTGTGCTCTCCAAACAGTACGGAGCCTGCGCCCAGTATTACCGCCTTCGGTCGCTCAAATGCAGTGAGCTTTGCCACCCTTCCCTCCGAACATTTACTTGCTGGGTTCGCGTGCTCGCTCAGCAGTGGGCATGGAGGCACGATGGAAGGGTTAACAATTTCCGAGTTCTCTTCTTCGCGCAGATCCTAGACCTCCTTAAGTGGTCGATATCCTACCCTGAAATTCGCTTCGATGATGGGACTTGCCTTCGACAGATGTTGTACCACCCGTGGCTCTCTGCGGAGCTTGGTTGTTCTCTCCGAAGTGTACAGATCCTGCGCCCCTGTTTCACACATTCGGCCGCGCAATGACAGTTACATGTGCCAAACTCCTCACCTAACATTCAAAAGCTGAGTTGACGTGCTCGGTCGTCAGTGGCCATGAAGACACGACTTGAATGAGCAACAATTACTTGCTGCTCTACTTCGCGCAGATCGTAGGCCTCTTTTAGTGGTAGGTATCGTACCCTGCAACTCGCTTCGGTGACGGGTCCTGCATGTGGACGGATATTCAACTACCCATGCCAATCCCCGTAGCGTTGTTGTGCTCTCCGCCTGCGCCCCTGTTCACCACCTTTGGCAGCGGAACCGCCGTGACAAAGGCCACCCTACCACCTGAACATTTCTAAGCTGGATTCTCCTGCTCGCTGGTCACTGGGCATGGAGGCACAACCAGAAAAGCCAACAATTTATATTTCGGATTTTGCGCGCAGATCATAGGCCTCCTTAAGTTATCGGTACAGCACCCTGCAATTCGCTTCGACAATGGGTACTCCCTTCCGACGGATGACCTACTGCCTGTGCCTAGCTGCAGAGCGTCGTTGTGCTCTCAGAACAGTACAGAGCCTCCGCCCCTGTTTTACATTTTGGACCGCGCTACCGCAGTGGCATCGGCAACACCTTCATCTGAACATTTATATATGGTGTTCGCACACTCGCTTGTTAGTGGGCATGAAGCACGACTGGAATGGCCAACAATTCACTAATCATCCCAATTTCTCTGTAATTATTGTAGTCAACTTGTGCACATTTTCGACTGTTGAAGCCAGAATATCGCTTTATTGTCGTTCTTTTATGCCGTGGAATGGTGTTGGACATGTCCTGTGATTTGTTAATGTGTGGTGACATCGAACAAAATCCTGGACCTGTAGATGAAGCTATGACTGAATTGTTTAAAATATTAAAGAAAACATACGCGCATAAATCCGCATTGAGGAGAACCAAATGGACATGTCCCTGGCTATCTCTGAACTCAAAGATGCGTGAGTACCTAGTTTTAACTGAATAAGTGCCAGTATTAAATGTTTAGAAGCACTTGAAACTCAATCGGGTACCTACGACAGCAGGAAGCTTGATACGAACGAAACAATTCTACTTCCATGGCGCATGAAAAAAAACTTATCGTTTTAACCACGTTTTTATGACTCTGAACATCGAGCTCGGTGAGGCAACATAGCTTTTTATGCAATCCCCGCCACCAAATCAGAAACATGGCAAGATTAAGAGAAGATTAGCGCACTTGCTGCCGAAAATCTCCAGTTTAAAATTTCAACTGGTAGCATTATCCGTGCCCATCGCCTCCTCAGTCCCGCGGTACACAAATGGGTACCGTAACCATAATGGCAAGTGTTTTGCCTCATTCAAACTTCGCGCGTCAAAAGTTGTTTCCCCGCAAAAACCATGCCTCCCTTTCTATTAGCCCCCCTCCCCCCCAGGTGGCGCGTTGTTTCAAGTCATTTCTGAATAGGCAGGCTGCAAAATTGACACTCAACGGCGCGAGAGCTGCAAGGCGTCCACAAGGCAAGCAAGACCCAGAGTACCCAAGTGGCACCTTCAAATTTGATTACTTGGGTTTGCTTTTTTGCTATTGTAATTTTTTCGTGTTTATTTCGATGGATATTGAACCGAATAAAAGTGTGCTGTAGCATTTTTGTAGCTTTTTAGAAGCATTGCAGCATTTTTGAAAATATTGATCCCTAAATTCTACGCGCACTGAATCCCAGAGTACCGAAATGAGGACCATTATTCTATCGCTTTCGTTTGCTTTTTTGTTATTGGTATTTTTTGCTTTTATTTCTGTATATAATGATCGACTAAAAGTGTGTTACAAAATATTTTTGTATTTCTGCATTCTTGGGACTGGAGAAGATAGAAGTGGGAGATTTGTTCCTGGTGGAACCGGCCTATAATGACATAGGTTCTTAACCATGAAATTAAGGAACCTGTTTTTGAGAAGCTTTCATGACTTGATAATTCAGATGTCAGCCTTACAATAAATTTTGCCTTACAACACCACTTGCGTGCAAAAAGGCTTTGGAACATGGTAAAAGCTTAGCTGAGATGTGAGTTTTAGGTGATTTTAAGGGGCAGCGATTGAACTGTAAATGAGAAGCACCACACGAAAGACAATTCGCGTGCCGGTACTTCGCACCGGCGACATAGTTCACAGCGTGAATATGTGCGAATTCATTGGGCCAAATCTGGCTGAATTGACACGGATCATCGCGCCATAAATGCATTATTGAATGGACAAACGTGCGTGAAGTGTATATATACAGCGTTTTAACGACGGTATTGGTGGTACGTTGTGACGAGTTCCGGGTTGTTTTACCCCTTCACGATCATTGCTTTGTGATCGGTGAAGCGCAGAGACAGTGGTTCTTCGAGCGGGAATAGGTTTCAGTCGGCAAAGATGAGGTATATGCACGCTCCCCTGACGGTCGTCGGTTGATACTGGAACGCGCTTATATAGGCATTGCACCTCAGCGCCTTTGCGTGTTATTCGCTGTAGTAACTCTAGTTTAAACTGTAATTCCAAATGTTTTTTTCCTCGAATTATCCTTGAGAGTGTATGGTTTTTGCTGTGTTGTTCGTGTTTTGTACCCATTGAAATGCATGCTCTTTGGTACTTAAGTTTGGAGTGCTGTCCGAAGGTAGCGCTCGGATGGTACTACAGTGTTTGCCGCTCCTGTTTTCTTTAAGGCCCACAGAGAGAAGCAACTTACAAGGGGAGAGGAGAACGCGACAAGAAATCGGTGTCATGTTTCCGGCCAGAATGGTAAATGACGTTTAGGTCAAATTCTTGGATGTGGAGGTCCTTGCGGCTCAGTATACAATAGGGGTCTTTCAGTGATGATAACAAACAAAAAGCATGGTCATCCATAACCACATCGAAACAACGCCCCTAAAGTGAGGGACGGAATTGGTTGATCGCCCAAATTATGCCCAAGCCCTGTTTCCTTGCGACAGAGTAGTTAGACTCCGTCGAAGTACATTGAGAAGACGACAACATCCTCGAAAAAACATACACATGTTTGCACTTCAATCCCCGCCTAAAGCTGTTCACCTTGCGTTCTAAAGTTAGCTGGAGGATTACACAAACCAAACGGCATGACGTTGAATTGGTTTAACTCGTCAGGGGTAACGAAACCTGTCTTTGGTGATCGGCGTCCACCATGGGAACATGGCCATAACAAGATCGGAGGCCTAATGACGCTAAAAACTTGGCACCTTGCAAAGAATCTAGAGCGTTATTTACACGGGGCAAGGGATAAACGTCCTTGCGAGTATTTTGTTGTGACGTTGGTAATTAACCCGGATCGAATGGAACCGTTTTCTGTTTCACGAGGACAACCGCAGATCACTACGGTCTGCTGAACAGTTGAATGATGCGTCGTCGCAGGATATCCTTGACTTCGTCTTTATTAACGTCGCGTTCGGTACCATACACGTGGTACGGTTGCGGAAACGAAGGTGTTTGGGTCCCGGTGTCAATGTGGTAACGAACACTCCAAGAAGACCTAAAAGGCTTTTTTCCTAGTCAAATGAAGCACGAAATTGGTTCAACATCATGGTGAGGTGATCACGCGGCGAAGGCGAGAGACCATTCTCTATCATAGACCCAAACACATTCGATGGCTCAGTATAAGGCGACGGGGTCAGAGTACGCACACAAAGCCGAGTGTCATCGTGAGAGATGTCCACGATTAGGTTACGTCAGTGACTTCGGCGTATTTGAGGCCCTCTCCGGTAGTCACCGTCAATGATGATTAGGATGTGTTGCAGAGGGTCAGGGTATAAAAAACATTGTATGTGCAAAACAGCAGATGGGAGTGTCAGGGTCTTGCTACGTGTGTTGAATCTCCCGATGGGTATGCGTCAGCAATCATCAGCATCGCCATGTAGACTTCCCGTGCGAGTAAAGTGATCGTGCCCGTTATGGGCATCCATGTCCCAGTCCGCTACAACGTGAAAACAGGTTCGTAGGAAAAGGGTAATTGAGCCACGAAAGGAATGACAAGACACGGGTACTAGAACCGCGGACAAAGGGGGAATATCCTTGTCGGTAGTGGCAACAAGCTTTGCAGAAACAAGCGCGAGCGTGTCGTCCAAGGGCTCTATACACACAAAAGGCAGCTCCAGTTTGGCATGGGCTCAGTCTATGACAACTATGGGACACGATAAGGAGCCCCGCCAAATATGACTTTGCATGAACACCACCGCCGCACTTAAACCTTAACGAAGCACAGAACGCCTTGAGTAACAACTCTTGCCGTACATGCAGCGAAGGGACCCGCTTAATGTGCACCAGCAGTAAGATGACAGACATGTTGCCGGAGTTGTTACTTTTCGAATTTTGCTGCACAGCTTCTCATGAATGGTGGACACAATATTCATGGGGAAGAGATGGGGACTGCGTTAGCTCCACGATGCCACAGGTCTTGCCTTTGTAACTGCGGTCAACAAGTTTCCCCTGACTTTGCGTTGGGTTGACTACGCATTGGGGATAAGGAGCGGGGACGTGGCGAAGTCGATCGACAGCGGCTCAAGCTCTATCCATCACACGGAAACTAGCTATGCTACACTCCGACGGGCATGTGGTCGTGGGATGGACGCGGTATGTAGGCATCGCTTTCCTAGGTGGAACAGCGGTAGGAATAGTCGGGTAACGGGGAGCGACGACGGCCGAAACGAGCATGTGACCCAAGATTTCGCCAGCGGAACGCAATGGGCGGCTACCTGGTGTGCGCCATGGATTAGCGGAAGCCTTTACCCGAATTGGAGTGCGTGCTGGCGTTGTAGCAGAGCGATGCAAAGGGGGGTCTATGTACCGAGGCCTCGGTGCGACTTTAAGATAAGCAATAGGCGTGGGGCAATTGGCTGCTTGTAGGAACCAACTGTACGGATGAGTAGCCGTGAATTCTGTATAAGAAATGGGCGTTATTACCCGTGCGTGATGAGAGACCGGCGGGAGAGACTCAGCGACTTTCTCTCGGATGTTCCCGTGAAGAGGCGAAGATTCGCGGACACCTTGGTACACGAGAGTTGCATGTGGGGCATACAGGGAAGTAAAAACTTGCTGGGCCACCTCTTCATGCATAAGGTTCTTAATCCTTAATTGCACTGGAGCGATGTCCAAGCACAGCGTTGAAAGGAACACTTCAATTCACTGGTCGTTGGCGAGGGGAAAAACGCTGCTTTCAAAGCTCCTCATATCTTTGTTTCACGATTTTTTTAACAATATGTGGAAGCCTCAGTGTCCTTCATGATATGTCTAATATTTTAGGCCTCGGGCATTGAGGCTTTGACGAGCTTACATAAATCGAGAACGTGCTCGATGTGGCTGTTGAAGATTTTAACAGCCTGTGGAGCCCAACCTCCTAGGAGCTTGCCTACGCGAGGTTTACGCACAAATGGCCGCATAAAGACATCTGTAAAGTGCCTCTTGGAGGCTTTCTACGTGTCAAACGCAGCTCGGTGATTTCTGTACCACATTTGATCTGAGGCCACATTTAAAGGCAAGAACGAGGCAGCTCGAAAATCGTGGCGATGTGTCAGCTGCCGTGCTACAAAAAGCAAAGGGGGCGGTAGGTTGGGCAGTGATTCGGATATCGCACGCACTCTTGTGGACATAGTGCAAAAACTCGATGCACTAGCCGGCTTGCCAGCTCAGGTTATCGAAGTACAGCAATCTAACCCATTCATGTCCCAAAAGTACGACGAAGTTGTGAAAAATCAGGCGGAGCATGAGGCGGAGATACGTGGCTTGAAGCAACGCGTCGGCAAACTGGAATGCAGGTGCGCCAATCAGGATGTTCTGTCCCTCCAGGCAGCCGTGAACGACTTAAAGTGGCGCAGTAGAAAGCAAAATTTGGAAATCCATGGAATTCCACCTTCTGAAAATGAAAACTTGATCTCTAAACTTAACGACGTAGCCCGGAGTATTAGCTTGTCTGTACTTTCTTTTGTTGATGTAATGGATGTACACAAACTTCCCTCGAGACATGGGATAGTGCCAGGCATCATTGTGCGCTTTTCGCACCAATCGTTCGAGACTCTTGGTTTGACAAACTACAGGACCTAAGGGCTGCAAATTCGACAGTATCAATTCCTGAGAACCCCACCAAATACAACAGCGAGCTCCTTCGGTACACTCGTGACTGGGCAAGTGAAAATGGATTCCGCTTTTCCTGGCATTCTAATAACAAGGTTCTTCTCAGGCAAGAACAGGGCTTATGCGGTTGTTATTCACAGCAAGGATGGACCTTGACAAAATGAGTGCGGAGTGATTTGTTGGTGTTTCGCGGTACATTTGCCCAATTTGATAGAATGCCGCTATCACGGTACTATCACAATGCCACTTCATTTCGCTCTACCGCTTTTCCCGATAAGAATCCCGCAAACTTCTTGAGCTTCTATCACTTAAACGTGCGTAGCCCAAGGGATAAAGAAGACGAAATGTGTATTTTGTTTTCGTCCCTAAATCACGAATTCGACGTATTGGCTTTTAGTGAGACATGGTTTTCCGGTAGTCAAGATGCAGTGACATGTGCAGGTTATAAATGTGAGTCGATATCACGCGACACGCGGAAAGGTGGCGGTGTAGCACTTTATATTAGTAATAATTTTTCTTACCAGCTTATCCGACAGTACACTATAATGTTAAATCTGGTTAAATAATGTTAAATCTTGTGCGTTTGTGGCAGGCGTCTGGGTCCGTCTGGGTCCCTCCCAGAGTTTTTTGAATTCCTTGAGTCCTTGTTAGATTATCTGGCATCCGTAAATAGTGATGTGGTGATTTTGGGTGACTTTAATATTGATTTTTTGCATCCGTGTGAATCTGTTAATGAGTTCTTTGATATTGTGACATCTAACGGTTTCTGAAACCTAATTGACGCACCTACTCGTGTCACAGGCACGAGTGAAACACATATTGACTTATGCCTAACAAATATAAACACAGATGAATTGAAGTCAGGTGTTCTTACGAGTGATATTAGTGATCATCTATCCATTTTTGTCTTATTCCAAAACTGAACTCGTACGCTTGTAATACAAATGAAACGCCTGTTACTTTTAGAGTGATTACGAACGGCACAATTTATATTTTCCGAGAAATGGTGTCCACGGTTGATTGGAGCGGGTTTTCCAAACTAGAAAATTGTAATTTACTATACCATTCTTTTGTGAGCAAAATAACGGAAATTTACGATTGCGCATTCCCAACGGCTACAATAAAGAAATGCAAGAAGGCGAGAAAACCATGGATAACCCGCGAACTTTTACAAAGAATAAAAGCTCGAAATGCGCTTTTTAACAAGTTTATTGTGAGCAGGGACCTGTGTATTTTAAAGGAATTTAAAAGTTCGAAATAAATTAAATGCTGATATTAAGAAATCACGAATCCGGTATTATACTGACCGATTTGCAGACGTGTCTAACCATCCTCGGAGAAGTTGGCGTATTGTGAAAGATTTACTAATGAAAACACACACCAATATCCCTGTTGAAATGAAAGTAGGCGAACAAGTTGTCACTGGAAAGGCACTGTTTAATGAATTTACCCGACACTTTTTGTCTTTTGGAGCAACTTTCTCAGTTACTGCTAAACAGCCTCAGGAATATATCAACAGTAACCTCGTTATTTCTATTGTTCTTCACCCCGCAACACCAACGGAAATCGTTGGCATAATAAGTAAGCTTAAAAATAATTGTTCCTGTGGATTTGATGGTAATAAGGCTGCATCCATAAAAGCGGTAGCGCATATTATAAACTGATGTAGTCTGTCATCTAACAAACGTTATTTTATCCACTGGAATTTTCCCTGATAAAATGAAAGTGGCGAGAGTTTCTGTTTTATAGAAGTCAGGTGCCGTTGATTGCATTAGCAATTATAGGCCGATATCTGTACTCCCTATTTTTTCGAAAATAGTAGAAAAAGTTATAATTCCCGTATTACAAGTCACTTAAATAAATATAATCTAATATTAGCTAATCAGTATGGGTTTCAGAAAAACAAATCAACGGAGATGGCTCTGTTAAATATTAGAGAAAAACTTGTAGACAATATAGAAAAAGAGTTGTACACTCTAGGAATTTTTTTAGACTTTAGTAAAGCGTTCGATTTGATTAAACATGAAATCCTATACGCTAAGTTACCATATTACGGCATCAGAGGTCTTGCACGCGAGTTGATACGGAGTAATTTATCTTATCGGAAACAGTATGTATTACTTCATAACATGTCTTCAGATACTGAATATATAAAATTTGGCGTCCCACATGGGTCAATATTAGGACCGATGTTATTTATTCTATGCATAAATGACATAGTTAATATCCCCCACACAGCAGAAATTGTGCTTTATGCAGATGACACAAATGTCTTCTTTTCATCCCGGAACATATCATCTCTTGTTTCCTTAATTAACAAATTCGTGGCTCGAACGCCTATCCCAATGGGTCCGTTCAAATCAGCTTCACCTGAACATTAATAAAACGAAGTATATAGTATTTTTTTCTATTAACAGAACTGTTACTCCTACTAATGTAATTACTTTTGAATCTAAGCCTTTGGAACGAGTCTCGGACCATAAGTTTCTAGGTGTAGTATTTCATGAACATCTTCGTTGGGGATGTCATATAAGTTCTATAAAACGTAACATTGCGCAACACATTGGCATGTTAAGTAAATTTAGAGCCCTTTTGCCTACGAGAATAAAAAAGCAACTTTATTTTGCCTATGTGCGCGCACGGTTACATTATTGCTTACTTGTATGGGGAGTTGCGTCAAAATCACTCATGGTTGGCTTGCATCGCATGCAAAAGAAGGGTCTGCGGTTCATTCATAATCTCTCAAACTATACCAATACATATACATCCTTTCAACAAGATTGCATACTTGATGTTCAGTCATTGTATAATAAACGACTGGCTGAAACGATTTTTCTAGAGTTCAGTACTAACCCAGAGCTTTTTCTTTTTATTTTAACTAACACTCAAGTGGAATGTAATTTCCGGCATAAAAACTTTATAAAAGCACGAACTAGAACTAATTATGCCACTCAAACACTTAAATGGCAAATTCCTAATATTTTGAACAATCACCCCTTTACTATTTGACATGTTGAACACACTTTCTCGTTATACGCTTTTAAACGGAAAACCAAGATGTATTTTCTCCATGATGTGTAAGATTTTTCTTGTAGATCTGTTGACTTTGTGATTTTTTACGCTATGTTAATTTTTCTGCGCAAAAACGAAGATTGGGCACGATAATTTTATTTCTATTACATTTTGTTACGCAAGAAGAGCGTGTAATTCTCTTCAGTAATGTCTTCTTAGTATGCTTTATTTTGGCATATGTTGCTGTTGTCACACCGGAAGTGTGTATGCTTGTTGTATGTATTTTGGCATGTATAGCAGCTTCTGCTGTCGCTTGTGCTGTCAGGTGCTAGGGGCCTAGTCAGGTGAGTATTGCAGTCGTCTTTGGCGGCAGCTGCTGGACCTCGGGCGACTGCAATGCCTCAACCACCTTTTGCCTCAGCACCTTGGCGATTTTATTGTCAGAAGTTCAATAAACAAACAAACAAACTTTTCAGTGACTCCAGCGACGTATAAGCCGACGTCAGGTAGCTTCATTACATCATCCCACCAATTTGGGCGCTTACCGTTTCATAAGGGGCAGTACAGTCCTAAACGTCGTGGCTTTCGCGGCCGCTTAACATTTCATGGTCCCGCTGACGACTCGCCCCGGATTAGACAATGGCTGATTGATAAGGCGGCGGTGTCATTCCCCTGTCATGCAACGATGACTGGCAGTGTCCGATTGCGCAGTTCCAGGCTGGCGCAAAATAAAAGGGGGCTATTTGAAAGAGCAGTCTGCGAAGAAACGGTGACCAAGTCCAAGCTAAACGGCCATTCCAATCTGCAGCATTGGGGCTCGAGACCGGCTGGTCCGATGGGGCATGACCAAATGGTTATGATCATCCTCTCCGGTGAAGCTGCTGCATACCCCTAAATGGGAGATTGTCAGCTTTATTATTTGGCAGCCTGAACCACCATCTATCTTCACTACAGATGAAAGGGGAATCAGCCTTAGCTCTCAGTTCTTAACCCATCTCTATCGGATGAAGCAAACGAATTCGTGAATTTATCATTCGACATAAACCGACATAAAGTGATAATTTGTTTGACGGGAGGTACCAACACAATCGACTTGCTGTTAACACCGCACTGTGATTTCATTTTATGAGTGACAGCATTCCCGGGCTTATGGGGTCACCGGCATATTCATATTGCCATATCTGTGCTACTATGAACGAAACTAGTAAAAATTGAAAAAAAAAGACGACGTCATTTTAAAACAGGCAAACTGCACCGGGGCATCCGTCGTTTGGGGGGACTAGGCTGGGCTGATGCCATAAGGGCGTGTGCGACGCCATCCACTACTTCATTTCGGAGACAGCTTGTCTGCAGTGTTAAAAACATTCCGATTAGGCTGACTTTTACTATAGTTTTCCTACTCTTCTCTCTGTCTGTGTTTTTCTCTCTCACTCATGAACCTAGACCAAATTATTTCTTCTGCTCCATTATTTTGCCTCGCATAACTTATTGTAACATAACTCTTCTTGGGCAATCCCCCTAAGTGGGAATGCGCCATTTTCCGGGCCACCACCGCCAACTATGAATGCAGCAATTATGAACATTGCCGCTTTACGAACAATTCAAAGGCGCTCATTTAACCCGCACCATAAACGCGAACTGGTTGCTGTGCAAGAATGAGTTTCTTAGATTACAAATCAAATACATTCCAACGTTATCTGTGACATGTGACTCAAATAACCAGTGGTTTGGACAAACAGTAAATTATTTCCTCACCAAACAAAGAGCGTCTTCACATATTTGAAAATCGAAGCCCCAAGCCGGCCCCGCGGGTAAAATACCACGCTTTTGCCAAACAATATATTAAAGCAACAACAGAAGCAATGGACAATTTGTATCCTTCGATTTTGTTTAAACAAGTGTTTGCTACCTTGTCAAACAAATATGTAAACAATGTCGAAAAGCACAGAAGCCTTGGGTAGGCAAAGAATGCGTAAAATAATACAAGAAAAAATGCGCTTTTTGCAAAATTTATGAAAGCACAGATGTAGAAGATCCCTAACCATTCTGAAAATGTAGCCACAAACTAAACAAAGCCATCCGCCATCCTAAGAAACGCTACTAAGTGATATATTCTCCCCATCACATTGTCTTGCCCCGAATAAAAAACCTTGAAACATATAAATAGTTTGCTAGGTCGCTCAGTGCCGCATGGCATACACATAATTGAGAATGGCGATGTGGTACCAGATGTGACCCTTGCCAACATGTTTAACTATTTTCCTGAACGTAGCGCGAAAAGTTTCTACCTGAATCCTGCCACAGAAGCAGAAGTATTTGTAGCCTACCAAACTCTTCGAAACACGAACCGCAAAGATGTCGATGGCATTACGCTACGAGCTGTTCAATTTGTGCTGGATGTAGTGCTGGATTAAAACGTATATATGCAACCTTTATTTCCCCTCTGAAGTTTTTTTAAAGCTTGAGGTAACGAAAGTCAGCGCGGTATATAAAAGTGGTGACCAAAACGACCTTACAAATTATCGACCCATATCAGAGCTTCCAACTTCCTTTAAGTGCACAGAAAAAATAATTTATTTGAGATTAGCTTCCTCTTGTGATAATTTTTTTATTTTTTCGGACGCACAGTATCAATTTCGACGAAGAAAATCTACCACACATGCGCTAAAAATAAAAAAAATCATATTGCAAGGTTTTGACACAAAAGTACTTTTGTAAGTTTTGGAAATCTTGGCATTTTTGCGGATTTTTGAAAACGTTCGATAGACTTACGCATGCGATGTTAATAGCCAATCTTGGGCGATATGGCATTGGAGGAACGGCCTTACATTCAATAAGAAGTTACTTGCAATTTCCTAGTCAGTGTGTCGTCATTACCAAGCCAATTAGAAGTTTCTTTCTATCACTACAGGGGTTCCCAAAGGCAGCATTTTAGGAACGTTTGTATTTATTCTGAACGCCAATGACTGTCGAAATCAAGAGTGACTTAAAATATGTCATATATGCGGATGAGCCCAGCCTTTTTCTCAATGCTAACACCACTGAAAAATTAACTAGTGGAGCAAATACTACCTTGGAAAAACTGCATGAATGAAGTAAGGTTAACAACCAGCTATTAAAGTATTACAAAGTCAATCAGTAGTTTTCAGAACTGGGAACACACTCGGCATTGGGAATTTATTCCTTAGTGGCTCTAATATACCCTATGTTCTGAATGTGAAAACCCTGGGTATTACATTGATTGAGCATTTTTTGGGCCCCCTATTGATCAAGTAAAAACTAATCTTTCGATGTCGTGTGGTTACAGGCAATGTCCAGTACTTTTTCCTCAAAATTTCAAATTGTCTATTTGAGCTCATTGTTTTACAGTAATCTAACCTATGCTCTGTTAGTCTAAGGGACGGCTGCAAAAAGCCGCCTAAATAAACTGCAAACATTGCAAAACATGGTATTGCGGGGTGTAACAAACCGCTCTCATGATTCGCCATCTAACGACCTATAGCGCGATCTACAAATGATTCCCATGAAACGCCTATATTCATACATACTTGTAGGACCCTACATAAAGGAAATGAAAACTGGTAGTAGGTTCTCGAAGGATGCTGCAAAATAACAAAAAACACAACAACTCGAACGCTCTGTCACATCGCACATGCGCTTACCCCCGTCTCCAGGACAAACTATGGAAAGGAACGAGTGCAATACCAGCTACCTTACAACTTAAACCAACAATGCCTATGTAAAATACAGCCCGAAAACCTACGGCCTAAATCGTGGAAGAAATACAATGTTGATTTGCGCTCTTCTGATGAATGTGCATACGTGTTATCTGTACTTACATTCATTCTTGTTTTTAGGTAATACCACGGGGCAAGTTGTGAATTCCTCTAGGATGAAAATAATTTGCACATTTCTTTTCGTATCAACTGTGCATTTTACACTGTACCATTTAGAAATGGTTCTGTTCATTTTTTTCTTTATTTTTCTTTATTTCAATTTTTCCTCCGTTTCATTTTCTTTTTTCGAACTTTGTTGATCGACTGAGGTTCGACTTGTGTCTGTTCGTTTTTCTTTCATACACGTTCTTCGTAGCTTTTAACAGTGGTAGTAGTTATTATCGACTTCTGCTTCTATACTGTCAGCTTTGTGATGCAAAGAATCAATTTGCCTTCAGCCTTTCACATTTTCCCCAATGAACCCATCAGCACGCGATACACTTAGCTGCAACCTTATTCACAAACTGGGTGTTCCGCGAGGCAAGTGAGCTTTTACTTGGTATTTTTCGCTACCACCACATGCCAACCTTGATGACAAAGGGTGACGCTTGTGCTACCAGCGCTAGCGTGAGGAAAATGGCGAAAGCAACTATGACCCGCGGCTTTTTCTTGACGCCGGCGACAGCACACATTACGGCCAACTACAAGAAGATCCGTTGCTAAAAAGCCGGTGCTAATTTTTGTTAAATTTGCGATGGATATTGCCGACCTATTCGGGCCACATCCTTTACTAGTTCATTGTAGAAAATGGTTGGCCTTACGTTTCAAATCATCACATTTATACTACGATCAATTCAAGTAACGTAAAGTTTCGGGTGCACACCTTTCTACGAAATAAAACATTTCTGCTAATACATAGGAAAACTGGTAAAAAATCAGGAATGGCAAAAAGCGTTTTCATTGCTTTGAACACTATTTAGAGAGTTGTTAAGAGTGTTTTAAGCTCCTATGTTCGCTATTCCCTCACTTTTGCAAAGAATTAAAGACAAACTTCTTCCACGTGTTTACCTATGACTTCCACGCACGTGCTCAAGAATCAGAGTAACCTACATTCCTCCAAAATGACTCTTACCTTTTCAATCTGAAACATGTTTCCCCAATTGTTTACGTCTGGTAGCACATGCGATGCTGCATTTTGTTTTCATTCTGGGATAAACTCTTGAGTAAAAAAATTTGTTCCTCGTCACTTCTGTAATATTGGTGGCATTTGATTTTCCAAAAAGAATGGTACCCAGTGGCGCATAAATACAGCCTTAACCTCTGTGAGCACAAGTGCCCCCTTATTACCTACGCCGCTATTCGGACACTCCCTTTTCAAAAAAGGTTGATTAACATTTGTCCTGCTTCATAATCAATTCAGAGGATTTTTATTGCGAAAACTCTGTAATATATGACGTTTATCTCAACAATTGCTACTTTTGGCTTTATTCGTGTGATTCATAATATAGTTAAATTTACTTTAAAAAATTCCCCGCATTTAACCGAGGGGAAGAATGTGAAAGTGCGAATGCAGGAGTTGAATTTGCGCGGTTCGGTAATGTTCGCGAAAGAGAGATCACACCACACACACACAAATACAAAGAAAGAAAGATGCATTTATTCACAGACACCTATTTGTGTTGTCGTTGTACTTGATTGCTAGAGCGGATCTCAGCTTTGAAATTTTGTGTTAGTACTCCTTAAGGCGGGTGCATTAGCCCTTCTCACGCCCGATTCCTGGCCAATCTCCCACGTGGGTATGTGCCATGCACAGACACCTATTTGTGTTGTCGTTGTACTTTATTGCTAGAGCGGATCTCAGCTTTGAAATTTCGTGTCACTACTACTTTAAGCGGGTGCATTAGCCCTTCTCACGCCCGATTCCTGGCCAAACCCCCACGTGGGTATGTGCCATGTCAGCGGCCAGGCAGCGCACGCCCATCTCCCCCCGTTGCCAAGGAAGACGAGGAGATTCCTGGCCAATCCCCCACGTGGGTTTGTGCCATGTCAGCGGCCAGGCAGCGCGCGCCCATCTCCCCCCGTTGCCAAGGAAGACGAGGAGCGCGCGCACCCGCAGCTGTTGCTATGCGGACGGCGGCGGAATGCGGACGGCGGCGGACGCTTCAGGCTCGCTTAAGAAGTGCATTCGCACTTAAAATATAGTCGGCACGTTCTATAAATACTCGGGATTATTTGACATGAACACCTGTCCAGAAAGTTACAATAAAGTATTCATTTCAAAACGAAAATTTGTTCCCTAAAGCCTTAAATTATTCGAAGTTGTTGTGTTTATCAGTGTTTTTCAGAAACTCCACTACCTCAGGTCTATCTGTCCCTTGAAAATTAAATAAAGAACACCATGAATCTAACATACGTCTGTTGCATGCATTTACCTAGGTGAATGCTTGTAGCTAGAAAATTCAGAACGAGAAATTGTTTTATTGGTTCACGTCGTACTGTACGATATTTTTTTCAGGCAGTGTTGTTTTAACATGTAGAGTTGAGCGGTCTTTTAAGTGTAGTTTTACCCCTTTTGCCGGAAACAGTGTAACGAGGTATGCAACAAGGCGGATGGGCAGTTACACCGAGGCTGCACGTTGAACATCATACACCAGTTGCTCGAAACCAATACCCTTCAGTGCGACCGCATCGCCAGGCTCATGCAGATGCCGGTACAGCAGTAAGACAAGAGCACAGTGATCAAGAAATTGGAGGACAAATATCTACCCCCTACCTCACCGCATGGCCACCCACCATATAGACGGTCGCCCAACGCGTGGCTCAACCGGGACATCAAGGGGGCCGAGGTGCGGATCGCCCTGCACGAGCTCAATACTCGCTCGGTGGCGAGTCCGGACTTCGTTAAAAACAAGATTCTGCAGAATCTTGACGACGCGTCGATTGAGGCAATAACGAGGTTTTAAAACGAGTGCTGGTTGTCTGGCAAGCTACTCCGTCACTGGAAATGCGCAAAGAGTACTCTGATGCTGAAACCGGGCACGCCACCAGACACGAAACTCTCCGCCCCATTTCGCTCACGTCATCTATAGTAAAGGTGCTGCAGCCCGCGATTGCGAACCGGTTGCAGGACTACCTCGTAAAAGAAGGCCTTTGCCCGGACTCAATGGTCGACTTACAGAGTAAGGTCAACACTCAGGACGCCGTGGTGCCAATCAAGGAATAAATAATCGGCAAGAGAGGCACGCAAGAAAACACTGTAATCTCCCGCCAGGACCTCCAAAGCGGCTATGATAAAGTGAAACAATCGGCCAAACTGGAGCCAGTCTTCAAACTAAATGTGGGGGAAGCCACCTACAATTATGTGAGGACTATCTCACGGATCCAGCGGTGGAACTATATGCAGGGGAGCTCCAACTCAAGATGCTAGGTAGCACAGGAACACCTCTGAGGTCGGTTGTCTCGCCACCGCTCTTCAACCTCGTCATGATAGGAGTGGTGGAGGCACAGGCAGAAACGAACGTCTGTCACACAATCTACGCAGACGACATCACCCTGTGGGCTGCCGGTGGTAGCGATGCCTACATTGAGAACCAGCTGCAGGCGGCGGTCACCGCCGCCGAGCAGCACGTCACGAGCAGAGGCTTGGTCTGCTCGGCAAGTCCGATCATCTAGTTATATCCCCGAGACGCAAAGGCAACATCCTCCAAAGAGGCTTCGACCGCAGCAAGATCATCATCGCGTCGGGACAGCGAATTGGCGAGGTGGCAAGAATCGGGGTATTGAGTATGCTAATCAACAGGAACAGCTGCAACGACGAAACCCTGGCCAAGCTCAGCGCCAAGGCAGAGGAGGCAACCCACCTGATACACCGAGTCTCCACGCGTACGGTGGGAATGAAAGACGGCAGCACGCCTCAACCTATTGGCTGAGAATAGCACGGGAGACGACCATACGTGGCCGCAAATTGATACCGACACTTACATCTGGCCGCCTGAACCACAAGCTCCTAAGGTCACACATTCTGGCACACCAAACCCGCACGTAGACACCGCATTCACACTCGCAGAGCTGCAATCTGCCCTACATACACTCACCAGAACAACAGAACCTAGACCAGATGGAATTATCATACACCACCGTCTGAAACATAGAACATCCTTCCCACGAACAGCACCTCGACTATTACAACCACTGCTGGCAAAGAGGGACCTAACAAGAGAACTTAAACATGCCACCATAACACTCATCCCCAAGCCCCAGAAGCCTCTCTCAGCCCACACCGTACGTCCTTTTTCACTAACTTCGTGCATCTGCAAACTCTTCTAACAGATGATGCCATCACGCCTCAATCACAATTTCGACCAACAGCGTCTCCGCCTCAACAACATGTTCGGAGTTCGATCAAATCGTGTAACCTAATGACATACACCTCCAAAATTAGCACCAACTGCTTAAAACACCGCCGGATCGAGACACGTAGGCAATCCTCACCATAGATTTCACTAAAGCTTTTCATCGAATCTCACACTCAGCTATCCTGTCCATAATAAATACTTCAATGTAGGCACAAAACTTTTCAATTTCGTTCAATTCTTTTTGTCTGAACGGACAGCCACACCTAAACTCCGCAACAGGCTATCCCCAGTTCCGCCCCTCCCCAGACGTGGCCCCCCAAGGTGCGATCTTATCTCCAACATTGTTTAATAAAGCTCTTATTCCATTTCCTACGGCACTCGCCGAGATCCCCTCCCTCTAAATTAGTCTAAATGGTGATGACATCACAGTTAGGACAACTTATGGCAGTGATGCCCACAGAATCAACCCTTGAAGTCGGTACGGACAGCATACAGAACTTCGCCCATTCGGCAAGCTTATCGTGTGCCCCTGAAAAGTCCCAAGTACTCCTCGCAACCCCACGCCACCGGGATACTCCTTGGCCTCCCCCCATACAAATTCACATAAAAGACCAGGCAATAACACCTGCGCCAACCCTCACAATACTCGGACTGACCCCACTGCAAACTAGAGGCAACTTTTACACAATACAAAGAGTCAGCGGACACGCGACACAAATAGCAGGACTCATCCACGGGACTACCTCCCACAGCCACGTCCCCGCAGAAAAAGACAGATTACGGCTTGTTGCAGTTGTTGGAGCTCTTTTCACATCACGCCTCACGTATTCTCTACCTTACTTATCACTCAGAAAAGCAGAACTTGACAAATTGGAAGCCTTACAGCGCAGGGTATCCAGAGCAGCACTTATTCTTTCTCCCCAACACCTGCACGATCCGTCTCCGGTCAACTGGCAACTTTACCACCATTCCCTACCTCATAGAAGCCCACTGCCTTATCCAAATCGTTTGTTTTTCCACATCCCCCACAGGTTCGAGCCTCCTACACCTAGTCAACCTTGATGCTCCAGCCTTTCTGTCCCAACTTTACTATCTACACCTACCCTACCGTTAAAGCCTGTTAATCAACCCCCTTCCCCGCCACATGCGTCCTACCAACCACTCTGCCCGACAAAGGGCCGGCGCCTTGGCGCACTAACCCGGATTCCCACCATCTCGTGACTCCATTTACGTGGACGCCACAGAATACAAACGCAGACACGGTTTCGCTGCCACTATTGTTACAGGAGGCACACTGATTCCAGCAGCTGCAGCCACCATACGCACAATCCACCCCCACGAGGCCGAGTAAGCGGCAATAACGCTGGCCATAACACACCAATCGCCCCCATCTCACATATCCTCCGATTCTAAGTCCGCCGTAGGAAATGTCGCGCAGGGCACATCTTCCCTGCTTGCCAAAGTCTTTTATCCCGTCATCTTTCCGACCAAACCATTATCCTCCACATGACCCTCGGCCACTTGGACTTTGGCGGTGCGGAAACAGCTCACCTGGCTGCTCGAGGACTTATTTACCGAGCCCCAGAAGTGGAAGTCTCGCAGCATGGGGCACGAACTTCCCGCGAACCTTTGCTCACCTTCATTGACCTTCATCTTGAAAACATGCGCGGAAAGCCGCTGAATAAGAAGAGAAACGTCTTTCCGTGCCTGTTTTCGAGATGAATAACACCAGCTCACCCAACTTGCCATCCAGTTCAATGAGCGTACTACACACTACCGCCTACAGCGGCTAGAACTACCTCACCTTCCACCCCAAGACAGTTTGTGGCGACAATTACAATCCTAATCTCTCCCCACCACACCCGTCCTCCACCACATCGACCCCACATTATATACACACCCAAACTGCACTGTATGTGGCACTCGATATACCACGCCACACGGCATTTGTAAATGCCCCTTTTTACCCTTTCTTCGTTTAATAAACCCTCCAACTACCGGGCTGGAGATTACCGGGAGCTCCTCACCAAATCTACAGCTCCTGACCACCACTAAGGATCAAGATTACCTAGCGCGCCTTCCCCACCTAAGGGCACTCGCCAGGAATAAAAAAAAGCCTCACCAGGAATAAAAGTCGCTCTCTATCTCTCTCTCTCTCTGATAAGTCTTATAATGTACTTGGCTGGCTACCACAACTGCCGGGCCACGGAACCCAACTAGATCGACGCACTAATACGCAAGTACCACAAGATGGCGCTGGCCTCATGGAGACGGTCCCACGGAGACCACGCGCCCGGCACGCTTCTTCAGCTCGACGGGCTCAACACCCTCGAAGAGATAGAGAAGCCGCAGCTGACTACACGGCTAGAGCGCCTCTGGGCAATCAAGACGGTAATCCAGATACTCAACACCCTTGGTAAACAATCCCCGAGCACTGGACCTGTAGTCGAGCGACATCGGCGACGAAGCACGGGCCCACAAACGAGTGGACTGAATCCCTAAGATCGTCCACTGGGAATACAACAAGGAGCGGCGAGAGGTGCGGGTGAAGACCCTAGTCGAACAGAGCGCCAAGGACGAGCACGCGCGTTACGTCAATGCGTCGGAGTACAAAAGAGAAGGTTTCGTCGCCGCGGCCGTCAAGACTACGACGGGTATCATGGCAGCGGCAGCGAGCGTAGGGTGCGCAGTAGCCATAGACGCCGAGGAGGCCGCCATCGCACTGGCGATCCCCGAGGCCGAATGTCGCACCGTGCTCAGCCACTGAAGAACCGCCATGCGCAACTGCGCCAAAGTTTGATATTGCCCCCAGGCGGCCGCCAACAACGGCAGAACCAAGCTACAAGACAGAGAAGCTCGCATCAAGTGGGTCCCGTCCCACACGGCCGAGTGAACCACAACGAGACGGTTCACTCGGAGACACGCGCACTGAACGTTCACTCCACCAAGACCGACCGTACCTGGTGGTTCGAGTGCAAGGACCGCATAGAAAGCTACCCAACATCACCAATGCCTATCACCTAGCTCGACAAGTAAAGCCACCATCCTCCACCAACGACTGAGCCGGGAGGCGACTGTGTTGCTATGGCAGCTCCAAATTGGGTCCATCCTCGCGCCGGTGACGCTGCAGTGTTATATGCAGGACTTTATTTGACTGGTCTGAGCAAAGTGTAAAGTAAGTATGGCAGACCAGTGGCACAATATCTGGTACTGTGTCCGGTTTCCAGGAGAAGCGAAGTCGAGGACTTATCCACCTAAACGCCAATCAGCAGTGCGCGGTAACGACAAGGACGTTCAAATTTGGGCCGTCCACCAGGCCCGGGATGCTCTCCAAAAACACAGATAAGATGACCCAGCAATGCTGTGCGTTGGCACTGTGAAGAGTAGCAGCAAACCCTGTGTCAAGGCCAGGCCCGCGTAGCGGCGAGTAAAAACCGTCGTTTTGCAGGCATCAATGAAATTGTACCTAGTTTAAGTTACCACAAAAATGCTGGAGAGAACATTGTCATCTCCTCAGTTACGTAACGAAGTAGAATACTTTTTGTCGGGTTCCTTACCGTAATGATTCTGCTAAAGAAGGCTTAAACATACATTGAGGAAAATGGCCCCAAACGTAACATAGAGATATCTACAAAAATTCTGCTCGCTTCCCCAGATACCTAGTCCATGAAAACTGTAAGTGTATTTCAATATTTCAGGAGAAACCCATGAAACATCATTTTAGTAGCGTCATGATGACCTTCAGGCTGAGCAGTGGAGAAGCCATAGTGTTATGCTCTTCGGCAGTAAAACATTGGCCGCGTATCTGCTTGCTTCGTCACCTGTAATGCTCTTCCCCTACTCTCCCTGTCGTAGCATTGGCGGTTTACATAAGAAGATCCCATTTTTAACGCCTTCACTTCTACTGGTATGCCACATGTATGTACCTCCAGGAGATTGCAACTATTGGCTCGGTTGCAGTAGGGTATGGAATAATAGCTTTAAACAATAAATATTTGAGAAGCCTTGATGTATTCATTGCCTAGAAAGATCACTGGCTTTGCGCATGTACTCAATACGCGCCGAAGTACAAATCATGCTGGCACCGGTATGGCGACCTCAACCGAATCATTGATCGTGGGTGACAGATCGGCAAACATCCAGACCACGGGTGTGTGTGTACGTCTAAGCGCGGGGCGTAATTGGGCATTTCGACGTTCTTTAGGACGCATTGAAGGACGTGTTCGACAGTCGCTTTAAACCGGGTTGCAGATACGAACGGTGGAGCGAAACGGCCGAAAACGATAGACAGTTTTAGTTTTATGTGCGTACGGAGTTCCCCTAAACATACGTCAAAAGTAAACAAAGAACCGCGAGTTCCGTGTGATACGATTTTACCTACACGTACGCGAAGCGGGTTGGGCGCTTGAATGCACAAGCTCTCCTCAGTGTGGCGAACCACTTTTGACGTCAGTGTCACACACCGCGCATAACAAAGCCCTTGAGCGGCGTACACACTATTGGTAGTGGCCGTAAGAAAAGCCCCACTCTAAAAAATGATTGTTTTCTTGCATGTATAAATCAATTAACGTGTAGTTTTGAATATTGAGATATTGCCATCTCTTGTCAGTATATGATCCTACGGAACCTACCCTCGTGTTTGTCAACTATAGAAAAAGCTAAGCCCGTCCAATGTTTCTTTTATGCTACCTCAGTTGGCAGTAAGATCGCTCGGAAAATAAAACAAAAGTGGTTTGTTACGAACTGCGCCCAGCTTCGCTGGTCATGCTTCTTAACACACTAGAAGGATACTTAATTTTTATTCATTCCCCACTGGTTTCCGAAAACAACCAACTTGTATTCATTGTTTACAGCTAGCGAGATACTAATTGCGTGATGTATTCGGAACCTCCATACAAATAAAAGTTGAACAGAACATTGTTATTATACACTCTTTATTACAGCCGATAGCCACACTTACCTTCATCCTCATCATCGAGGATAGGTTTCTTGGGGATAGTGAACATGCAATTCTAATTATGGCGTCTACCCTCTCCTCACACATGCTACTGGCCATCTGTCGGTCTCTAAAGTGTATGGCTTTTTATCGCCTCTGTGTGCGAATTGAACCACAGAAACACCAGCCTGCACCCAAATTTGCAGCTACAGACAGTCACATGGAGCAATCATTTCTTATTTTAGCGGGTTCATTTAGCTTAGAATAGCAAGTCCAGCAAGAAATCTCAAAATGGCCTTGCACACCACTGAAAAATTCACTGAACAGGCCCGCAGCCCTGCGATTTAACAAAAATAGTCAAAACGCCCTACCCGTAGGGCAAAGACCCTCTAGTTGGCAACACTGGCTCTCTCTCCGTATTCGCGGGATGGTGAACTAAAAGACTTGAGTAGTGCAAACAGCGGCGCCTGATCTCAGGAGCGCCCTTCTAATCGAACATGTTAACCGCCGCGCCTGGCGCTCTTGTGCCCGGCCTGATGAGATATCGAGGCGTCTCGCGTTCAGCGAGGTGCCGCTATTCTGGCCTTCAGCAATTCACGCTCGGTTTTTATGCTTTTTCATCCGCTCCGCATAATATTTTCTCGCGTGTAATTGCAAGACCATCCTAGCCGCAACTGCACTGATCTTTAAATGTTCTTGGTTCTTTCTATTACTTGCTAGATATGCGGGCGTTATTAATAATGATAATAAAGAGGCTGTTCGCACTTGCACGTGGGCATAAGCATAGCTCGCTCCTCGCGCTCGCGGCTAAGCCTCGTGTTCTGCCCAAGGAGTCGGGCGATCGGCTGCTTGGCTGTTTTCTCCGTCGCTTTCCGCGAAATTCTGGTGCCGTCAAAGCCAAGACATCGAAGCACAGGCAGAATCGTCTTGACACGGCGCATGCGCCGAGGTACGCTGGGATAGGGATTCCTTGGGATCCAGCTGATTTAAGTTGCCTCATTCTCAAACTCTGCTCACCGCTAGTGCTCGTGCAGAAGCCAGCCAGTCGCCTGGCTTTGGTCACCTGGCATGGAGGAGCTACGCAGCCGTCTGACGTCAATTCGTCAAAAGGCGCACCAGCGTCCCGATTAGCATCACGCGAGCTATCAGATTAACCTGGTTTTGAAGAGCTCGTGAAAGGAAAGCCGGCATCTTCAATGACCGCGCTCGACTGTCCCCCGAAATTCTTCTCGAAGGTCCCTTATCTGCTACTGCGAGCGTGGTCCTGGGGCCAATGTGGAGCAGCTAACCATCCTGATCCGCGTTGCAACTCGCGACAAGGCGAGATCACATATTGCCACCTCCCTCCCATGATAACCTGCACTGCCTACTTAAATGCATTCAAGAGGAACGATTCGAAGCTCGTTTACCAAAGTATACAGTCTTTGGTAGGATTTTTGTCTGATCCATGTGGCTACAGGAGGCCAGAAGGAGACCAGGGCGCCGATCAACGTAGCGAGCCTCATCATCGTACCACCCACGACCAGAACACACTTGCTATTGACCCGCACAAAGTGTGACATCACCTGGACCTACATCTTGATTGAGGATGGTGAAGAGGATGCCGCAGTCGTGAAAGAAGCTGGCCGCAGCAAGTGACCTTTGCGAAGGCAACTCACAAGATGACGGTTAGTGGGATGCTCCTGCGGTGCCTGGTGCTGTGGATGGCTAGGAAATGGTACAAGCGATCGCTAAGGTCCGAACAACGACCGAGCAAGTGCTGGGTATGCTCCGGCGAGTAGCAAACCGCAACCGTGGCAACAAGGAAGACGACGCCATCCGTCTAGTACGGGCCTTCGTCATCTCGCGGATTACGTATTCAGCACCGTACCTGCAGATGACGAGGACACAGCGAGAGGCACTAAACGTACTAATACGAAAGGCAATGAAACAGGCTCTGGGACTCCCCATATACTCACCAACAAAGCGCTTGTATCAGATGGGGGTCCACAACACCATCGACGAACTTGTGGAGGCCCACCTTTCTAGTCAGAGAGTACGGCTTAGTCAGACCGAGCACGGAAGACAGGTACTCAAGAATTTGGGATGGACAGTCGAACCCACACTAACGACAAGTAAACTACCAGAAAAATGGCGGGAAGGGCTCACATCGAAGCCTCTCCCAAGAAAAATGGCACCGGGAATAGACGATGACAGACGAAAAGCCAGGACAACAGCTCTAGCGCGAAGATTGGGGGAAACTCCCGCGTCCTCTACGCAGACGCTTCCCTTCAGAAGGGCAGCGACCGGGCGGCAGCGGTTGTGACAACGAGAGACCGTGGTCGTGTCGGCTTCGACGAGGACCAGGGAATCCATGACTGCGGAAGAAGTGGCCATAGCCTTGGCGCTCGTTCAACCCGGCGTCGAGGTTGTGGTGACGGATAGCAAGAAAGCATATAGCAGCTACCGAAGGGGCTCCATCTCCTCATCGGCACTAGCGATCGTAAACAAGAAAGAGCCACCGGGACAAGCCGTCGAGGCTCGTGTGTACCCCGGCTCACTCCTCACTAGTTGGCAACACCATCGCTGACTACCATGCCCGAGAGATGACACGCCGGGCACACGAGGAGTCAAGCGGAGGGGAGGGCGACCCGATCCCGGTCACGAGCTACACAGACATAACACAGATGTACAGAGAGGATCGGTGTACACTACCAGAGCCTCACCGTTCACTAACACGAAAAGAGCAAACAATACTACGAAGAATACAGGCAGGGTCATTAGTACATCCAACAATGCTACATAAGATGTTTCCAAATCGGTATGATGACACATGCCCATTCTGCAAACAAGAAAGAGGCACTCTGCGTCACGTCATTGCAGAGTGCACGTCCCTCAAGAGCCCCATTCCACAGATTCTACCCCCATCACCACCCACCTCCCTCACCTCACCCAACCCTTCACCCAAAGAGCGATGGGAGATCTTGCGGTCCAGCCCTACCGTGGCCGACCCACATAGCCCTCGGGGAGTGGAGGTGCTGGAAGCATACGGGCCCCGAGAATAGGGGACCGCCCCATTGGCCACCTTGATGGTGACCCCTTTATGGGCTCAAATAAAGTTCAACCAACCAACCTGCGGCTGGCCGGACTACACCGACATGCTACTGATGTGAAAGCTGAACTGATTCGCGCTGGTCCTTGCGTCTCTGGCTACTTATGAGCCAGCTGAAGGGCTTCGTGCTAATACTCCTATTTATGCTTACCCGGGCGTTCTGCAAACGCCATCATTTTTAAGAACTCAACCCTACATCCCGATACAAGTTGTGTCCCGCTTCCTGAACTTGGATATCCAGAGCTGCATGGGAGAACTCGAAGTGTGGAGCCAGAATCGGATGTGTCTTTGAGCTTTACAAGTACTTTTTTGCTTTGACTGCTGCACAGTCGCCGCTTTGATCCCCCTTAATGTCTTAGCTCTGTTTCCAACCACCACTTTTCCTACACGACGTCAGCGCATTTCCTGTTATCGGCTGCCACCAACTAGTTGCATCTTCCTTGTGAATCATCGCATCTTGGCCGCGGCGGGAGTTTGTTAATATTAATGATAATAAAGAGGTCGCTCGCACGGGCACAGGGGTACGGGCATAGCTCGTTCCTCGCGCTCGTTCCAGTGGCGCGTGTTCTGCCCCAGGACTTCTGCGATCGTCTGCTTGGCACTTCTCTTCGTCGCGTTCCACGAAAGCGGGCATATGCTTGCAGAGGTCTGTTATTTTGGAACGGCCATGGCCCGTGTACTTTGAAAAGATAGTTTAATTGCGTGTAATGGGACGGGACCCCTAATAAATGTATGTGATTGGTACAAGGATTTTATATTCGCAATTTGGTTAACCCTGCTTTTAATTTTTGAGTTCCTAACTGTTTCATAATATACGTCCGCAAGACGCGTGTAGTATATTTATTGAACTTCTGCATTTGTAACTTCGTAATTGGTTTATTTTAATGAGTGACTTGAATTCTACAGTTTTGAAGTGATAGCACTATGAAGTGTACCGTACGGTGCTTTTCTGAGAATTACGGCCTGAATGCTGATGTTTTTCGCTGCCTTGAGGACGCTTTTAAAAATAAATCGTGTGTGTTGTGTGGACTAGTGCCCTGCAAGGGCCCCGGCCAGGTAACATGCATTTGCTCGGGCCCAGGCCGGGTTCGTCCTGAAAAAAAATATTTTTCCTCCCGTGCTGTCCAGGATGCATCCATGCAGTGTCTGAGGCCCGGCAGTATTTTGCCGCAAATACCTCATTGTTGTTAACAAAACGTTTGCTCATTAAATTAGGTTACATGACAAAAAAAGTGCGAAGTCACCAAGGATCGGTTAAAAGTATATTTCGCAGATATTCACGAAATATCATTTTCTGGGTCAGGATACTTATTTATGTTTTACAAAGCGAGCTCCGCCATAGGTTAAAAACTTAAACCCTATAGACTCGTTCTGTGCGTACATTTTTGGTTCGAAACAAAAACTCTTTCCGGGTTTATTCCGGTTTATTGGGCACGGTGATATTTCAAAAATCTGCCAGTCTCATGCTTATTTTACTAAATTTTGTCGCGTAGGGGCCAGGCTCGGGCTTATATTTTAAATTTTGTCGGGCTTCAGCTGGGCGTAGGAATTACAACCTCTGCAGTGTTCTAGCGTAGATTAAATTTAAAGAAAAACTAAAATGCGCCAACGTTGGGCTTCCTAACGTACCACGCTGTTTTGTCGGCTGAAACAATACGACAGATGATCCGCCCCCATGGGGCCAACCGATGGAGTCGTGTTTCACGTCGGCTCCAGCAAAAACCGGTCCTCTGACGCGCAAGTGCATGGAAGGCCAGGAAACTGCTACCAATCAACAGAGATTCTCCACGCGATCACCGGGAGACCGGATTTTCCCCAGGCAAGCCAATAATTCTGACTTTACGAGCCCGGGTTGTTTCGAAGCGACGGCCGCCACGGTAACCTAAATCAAGGGTTAGCCGGCGAGCGGTGGTTACGCAATGGCTTCCTCTTCTACGAGGAAGACGGCGTCTCCAGTGGAGGATTTTGCGGCTTCTGGTTCCGGCATTAGCCAGATGCAGGTCGAAGTGGAGGGAGAAGAAATTACAACCTAGAATTTTCAAGAAGGCTCCGGCTCGACGCACGTGGTCCTAAAACGTAAGAGCC
Source organism: Haemaphysalis longicornis (assembly GCA_013339765.2). Classification (NCBI taxonomy): domain Eukaryota; kingdom Metazoa; phylum Arthropoda; class Arachnida; order Ixodida; family Ixodidae; genus Haemaphysalis; species Haemaphysalis longicornis. Next base: position 135,548,050 of record CM023454.1, read on the forward strand.
AAGGCAAAGAGGCTGCGCGGCCGGCGACATCAGAGCGGCAATCTTGGCCTCGAGGAAGGAACCAGTACGCCAAGAGAGTCATCACTTCTACGTCAAGGGTATCTAAAATGCCGAATGTGTTACCACGCGAAGACATCTAAATCCTCGTCAGACCTAGAAGAGGCCTAAACATTCCCAACCTGCAGGCGACCGTGGCGATGGCCATTCGCGCGGCAGCGGGGGTACCAAGGGAAGACTGCGCGGCAGACACGTTCTGCCCGAATGTACACCAGAACATCGTGGTGGTGATCACTGCAGACGAGGAACGAGCCCGGGCCTACGCCAGAATTCAGTCCATCTGCATTGGAGATAGAGTACACGAGGTAGGAGCCGACCAAACTAAGCCACACGGCACGGTGAAGGGAATAACACGAGGAGTTCCAGTGGAGGACACGCCGGCAGAAATCCACCGGAAACGTCTACCCGCGCCACCCGCTGGCCCGCGGAGCGCATTGCATTGGAAATGCGACAACGGTGATCATGGCCTTTGATGGGCAGAAGGTGCCCAAATATGTGTGCTATCAAATGGTACTCCTCCGGTGCAGCCTGTACCGCAACCCCATTGACGTGTGCAGATGTGTTGTTGGGTCGGACACAGGAGGGACGTAAGCCCCTATCCCAGTGTAAAGTGTGCTTCGACTGCGGCGTTAACCCGAGCGAAGGGCAGGACTGTAAGGTCTACTGCAGGATCGGCGGGGGGCCACACACAACAGGCGATCGCGACTGCAAGCATCGGTACAAGGTACCTTATGTGGTGACCCGGCGGCAGTGGGAAAGGAAGATGGAGGAGCAGGGTGCAAGACGGCAGCTGCCTACCCGGACGAGTTCACGGAACTAAGCACTTAAGTGGAGACAGCAACAACAGCTGCTACCGAGCGGAGCACGTCACGTTCTAGGAAAAAAATTCCCTCGCACTTCCCCGAGGGGGAGAGTGTGTAAGTGCGAATGCACGGTTGTTGATTGCGCGATTACGGTGGATATCGTGATCTTGGAGTGGAGAGGAGGCGCCCAACACCCGCAGTCACTGAGCGGAGAGAGGAGGAGGAGAGTGGCGCCCGCCGTTACGGCAAGGGCTACACGAGCGCCCTCACGCGTCTGAATGCGGAGCGCCCGCTACGCGAGCGAGAGCTCTCCCGCCCGAAGTGGAGAGGAGGCGCCCAACACCCGCAGTCACTGAGCGGTAAGAGCAGGAGGAGAGTAGCACGCGCCCATCTCCCCCCGTTGCTAGGGAAGACGAGGAGGAAGACGAGGAGCGCGCGCACCCGCAGCTGTTGCTATGTGGACGACGGCGGCGGACGATTCAGGCTCGCTTAAGAAGTGCATTCGCACTTAAAACAGCAGGGGCCGAAGCGCGAATCGCCAGCGCGGCAGATCCAAGTCAGGAGAGCGCGTAAGCTGGGCGGACGCCACGAAAGCGGGAATTAGGAAAGGGGTCCATCGCTGCAGCAAAGTCCAGGTCCGAGCGGCGGAGGCAACAGCGGGGACAAGGAAGGTGACAAGAGGGACGAGGAGATGAAGCTACTCAAGAAGAACGTAGACATGCTTACCAGAACAAACGAGTTACTCAATAGAAAAGTCGCGGAGCTTGTAGCAGCGCTGGACAAGTCCAACAACAAAGCGATGGTGCCCAAGCGGGGTCTACCGGGACGACCCACACCGACACAACAGTTGGCGAACGAGCGGCAATGCGAGCGGTGACAACAGCAGCCGCCGCATCAACAGGCGGAGCGGGCGCAGACCACGGCCGCCGCAGCCCCTAAGGCTATGGAAGAGGAGACTGTAGAAGGAGAGACGACAACGGTGGCAGCGGGACCGGTGCCCAAGAGGACAGCCACCGAAAGCCTCAAAGAGCGTAGAATCGACGAGAGGCTCAACAGAATGAAAGAGTAACACAACGCGACAATCAGTGCATTCAACAAGCCGTTTACGAACACTGACACCGCTCTACAACAAATCATGGCGGCGCTGCAGGCGTCAGGAGGACAAGTAACAAGCCAGCAACACTACCCAAGGAAAGCATGGATAGAGCAGCAACAACATCAGCTGCAGCAGAAGGGACCACGGGAGGCCTCCTGGTCTGGCAAAGGAATTGTGACGGCTTCGCCAGAAAGAAGGTAGTCCTGCAGCAACACCTGAAACAGACAACCGTGACGGCCGACGTCATTGTACTGCATGAGACCCTTAACGAGGCGGTCAAGCTCCCAGGCTACAAGGCGAGCGTCATTCCTCCGAGCCTGCGGGATACTACCGGCCGCACCGGCGGAAGGGCCTCCACCCTGGTGAGGAAGGGCATCACTTTCACAATGGCATCGCAATGGCATCGAAGAGAATTTGGTGAGACGTTGGTGATCGAGGGCATCGTGGAGTGGACGGCGGGGCTCATGGAGCGGGCCGTGGCAGCGATCAGAGAGATTGAGACGGATGCCAGTATCGACCGAGTGGACAACCGACTGGCCCACCTCATCGAGACCAAGAAAATCTTTCTGGCGAGGTGGAAAGCGCACCGCACAAACAAGAAGCTCCGCAAGAAGATCGCGGAGCTAAACCGAGTGATCAAGGCCCACTGCAGAACATTGTGCGCCCAGCGATGGCACGAGATCTGCAGCGCGGCGGACGGTCAGATGCACTGCGTCAGGACGTGGACCCTGCTGCGGCACCTCCTGGACGAGACCAGGACCAAGTCGCGCCAGCGAGACCGGCTAACTAGGATCATGCACGCAGTGCTCACGGATTGCGGGCAGCAAGAGGTGAGAAGGCACCTGGACTCCAAGTACCTGCCGGCCACCCGGGCACTGCATCACCCGGACTACCAGGGTGCGGCCAACTCGAGCCTGGACAGAGACATTGATGTATGGGAGTTCCGAGCGGCCCTCCACGACGTCAATACCAGATTGGCGGCAGGCCCAGATCGAGTGATGAACAAGGTGCTGAAGAATCTCGGCGAGTCGGCGATCGCGAGCCTGACGGAATACTGCAACCGGGGCTGGTTGTAGTAAATTGGGCGCTTTCCATTCTCCCCCGGCGGTGGAAAGCGCCCAAAACCATCCTGATCCCAAAGCCGGGCAAGCCGCCAGACATTGCAAACCTCCGGCCAATCTCGCTCACGTCCTGCGTGGGCAAGGTGCTGGAGCACGTCCTAATGAACAGGTGCCAGCGGTACCTGGAGCAGTCGGGGCTCTACCCGTACATGGTCATTGGTTTCAGGAACAAGCTAGGCACCCAGAACGCTATGATCCAGCTCAAGAGCGAAATTTCGGACGACAACACCAGGACGAGGGACAACCGGGTCGTGCTCGGCCTGGACCTGCCGAGCGCCTTTCATAAGGGGACACACTCTGTGATCCTGGCGCAGGTGTCGATGCCGAACATGGGCGAGCGATCGTACAGACATATAAAGAATTTTCTGTCGGGTCGCACGGTTGAAATACAAGCTGGCGACCTTCAACTACCGCAGAAGAAGCTTCGCAGCGTGGGTACCCCGCAAGGTTCGGTCATTTTGCAGCTGCTGTTTACCCTAGTGATCATTAGCGCGGCTGAATGGGTCTTGCGCTTCAGCGGGGTCAGACACATAATCTACACCAACGATATTACGCTCTTGCTGAAGGGAGGCACCTAAGTAGAGGTAACGGTAAGGGAGGTAGAGCATCCGCCTCGCGTGCAGAAGGACCGTGGTTCGAATCCCGGTGCCGGACAATTCCCACGGGATAAAAAAAATTCCGCGTATTGATGGAATTGCACAAAGGGGCTTGGGGTGTGGTCTGACCCCGGCCACCATTGCCGGTAATGCACTCCCTCACCAGAGCAGGATTGACCATCCTGGTGTAGTAACGGCCGCCACCTCCATATAAATACGGCAATTAACCCACGGCCCTCAGTCCCCAGCGCCTGCGAAGCAACTGACCACGACGGCGGTCAGACATGTGACGCAGCAGAGGGTGCTAAGAATCCCTGGATCCGGACAGGCCGCCAATGGAATCTGAACACGGCAACGTTTAACGCGCGAACCTCATCTAGCGAAGCGAGTCTCGAGGTGTTGTTCCAGGAATTAGAGAGCATTAAATGGGATGTAATAGGGCTTAGCGAGGTTAGTAGAGAAGGCGAAGCCCTTCGGGCTGAAAAATGGACACGTCCTATGTTACCGTGGTCTAGAGGACAGAAGGAAACTGGGAGTGGGACTTCTAGTCAATAAAAGCATAGCTGGCAACATAGACGAATACTAGAGCATTAACGAAAGGGCAGCAGGTCTTGTAATTAGGCTGAATAAGAAGTACAAGCTCAAGGTGGTGCAGGGCTACACGCCCACGTCCAGCCACGACGCCTAAGTAGTGGAACGCTTCAATGAAGATGTGGAATTGGCAATGGCTAAAGTAAAAGAACAGTATACCGTAGTTATGGGGGACTTCAATGCTAAAGTAGGCAAGAATCAGGCTGGAGACAAGGCAGTTGGGAACTATGGTTTGGGCTGTACAAATATCAGGGGGTACCTACTAGCTCAGCTTGCAGAACGGAATAACCTATGCATAATGAATACCTTCTTCTGTAAACGGGAGAGTTGGAAGTGGACCTGGAGGAGCCCGAATGGGGAGCATAAAAATGAAATAGACTTCATGTTATGCGATAACCCTGGCGTCGTGCAGGATGTGGAAGTGCTCGGAAGGGTAAAGTGTAGTGACCACCGCATGGTAAGATCTAGAATTAGGCTAGATCTGAGGAGGGACCGCAACAAGCTAGTACAAAAGAAGCCGATAAATGCGCTAACAGTAAGACGTAAAGTAGAAGAATTCTGGATAGCGCTGCAGAACCGATACTCAGCTCTTAACGAGGAAGCCGAGCTTACTACACAGGATGCCACCGACAACCTTACACGCATTATCACGGAGTGTACAGTAGAAGTCGGGGGCACTATGGCTAGACAGGATACTGCCAAACTTTCACAGGAGACGAAAGATCTAATTAGAAAACGGCAAACCATGACAATCTCTACCGCAGCTGACAGAATAGAGCTAGCGAAGCTTTCGAAGTTAATCAATAAGCGTAAGACAGCTGACATACGGAAATAAAATATGGAGAGGTTCGAATACGATGTAAAGAACGGAGGTAGCCTAAAAGCTGTGAAGAGGCGTCTTGGCATTGGGAAAAATGAGATGTGTGCACTTAAAGATAAGCAAAGCAATGTCATCACAAATAGGGATAAAATAGTCACAGTGGCCGAGGAGCTCTACAGAGATCTGTACAGTAGCCGGGTCATCCAGGATAATGCCGAACGAGACAGTAGCTCAGAGGAGATAGACATCGCACCAGTAACGACCGAAGAAGTCAGGAAGGCCTTGAAAGAAATGAAAGGGGGCAAAGCACCTAGTGAGGATCAGATAACAGCAGACCTCTTGAAGGATGGCGCAAAAATTGTACTTTAAAATCTGCAAACCTGTGTACGCAATGCCTAATGACCGCAATATTACGGGAATCTTGAAGAACGCGAACATCATCCCAATCCATAAGATAGGCGACATGAAGCACTTGAAAAATTACAGGTTGATAAGCTTACTGTCAGTCGTCTACAAGCCTACTTACCAAAATAATCGCTAAATGAATTTCTGCAACCTTAGATTTCAGTCAACCTAAAGAACAAGCAGGGTTCCGTAAAGATTATTCAACAATGGACCATATTCACACGATCAATTAGGGGATAGAGAAGTGCGCTGAGTATACTGAACCCCTATATATAGCCTTCATAGATTAGGAGAAAGCATTTGACTCGGTCGAAACCCTAACAGTCATTCAGGCATTACGGAACCAGGGGGTAGACAAGCATTATGTAAGAATACTAGAGGATATCTACAATGAGTCCGCAGCGACCATCATTCTCCATAATGAGAGCAGTAAAATATCTTTAAGGATGGGTGTCAGACAAGGAGACACAATCTCTCCAGTTTTATTCACGGCATGTTTACAAGAAGTATTCAGAATGTTGGATTGGGAGCAGGTGGGTGTAAGGGTAATGAAGAATACCTCAGTAACCTCAGATTTGCTGGTGACATTGCCTTGCTAAGTAGAACCGTGGGCCTGAAAATTAATATGTAGAAAATTAAAGTAATGAATAATAACCTCAGGACAGCACAGCGGTTTGAGATAGGGGGCGAGGAAGTGGAAGTGGTAAGCGAATATATCTACTTGATTCATTCATTCATTCATTCATTCATTTCCTTTTTTACAGGAGGAGGCGAGACAAAAAGCTGTTTGAACAGCTTGACGGGGCGCCGACCCCCTTTTCGTTGACAGCTTAGCGGAGAGAGCTTAGGTTACACGCACAATTTCAAAAACATATTGCATACTACCACTTCATGTAATAACACAGAAAGTGAGGTTCTTTCACTTAAAAGAAAACAATAACAACAACCGCATAAACAACAACAACAACAACAATACAGAAAAAGTACAAAAAATCACAACTTGTGCTCACAAGACCATCTAATGTTACTGTTTGAATTACCTATGGGGTCAAAGTTTTCTTTAACTAGCTTATTTAACAGAACAGGCAATGTTGTACGTAAAGATTGTTGGACATAGTAAGCGTGTGCGCTCGGCCACTATCCATCTCTCCATGTGACGTGTTTGTCGAACATGGGTGTTTTGTCGCAGTTGAGCTAGCACGGTTATGATGTTTTCATTACACTGCACAAATCATTTGTAGGTTACCAACAGACTATAATTATACAAAGAGTACACTGAAAGAATGTCGTACTTCAAAAAAAAGGTTCTTAGTGGGATAAAGGAAGTAAACGTTAGCTATGTATCGAACAGTTGTTTTTTGTAATAGTTGTAGCTTTGTCAAATTGGACACGCCCGTCATGTACCACACAAGGCTGCAGTAAGAAAACAACGAGAATACCAAGGAGTTGTACAATATAATCTTCACTTTTAGAGGACAAATATGCCTCATTCGAGCAATAATGCCATCAGCAGATGACGCTTTTGATTGTACATACAGAATATGCTCGTTCCACGTTAAATGTTTTGAAAAAATCACTCCGAGGATTTTCACAGAATCGACAATCTCCTTCGGTGTACTGCATAAATTTACACTTATTGGCCCTGCTTGTTTTCCTTTAGGGGAATACACGACAACCTTAGTCTTTTTCGTATTTATGCGAAGGTGGTTCGCGCCTGCCCAACTCTGTAAGTCAAGGAGTATTTTCTTGCTTTGTACTTTTAATTCTTCTTCCGATTTGCCTATAGCAAAAACTGTAGTATCGTCGGCGTAAGACACAAACGTCGCATTATTAGTACAGTTGACAATATCATTAATATAAATAGAGAACAAAACTGGCCCTGAAATACTCCCTTGAGGTACACCAGCTTTAATAGCATGTATAGAAGATTTAAACCCGTTTACATCTACATATTGTGTTCTATGCGAAAGATAGGTTTTAAACAAAATGTAGGCTATTCCTCTCACCCCATACATATATAATTTCGACAGAAGGATTGAGTGATTTATGAGGTCGAATGCTTTTGAAAAGTCTATATAAATGCCTATTGCTAATTGTTTACGTTTAAAAGCATCAATAATGGTTTCTTTTTGCTTTAGAAGTGCAGTTTCAGTGGAACGGTGCTTTCTGAATCCATGTTAAGAATCACAGAGGAACCCAAGCTTACTAATGAGACACAACTAAATTAGGCCAAGTTGTGACCCCAGACCCCAACCATGAGGCAGAGATAATTAGAAGGATCCGAATGGGGTGTGGTGCATATGGAAGGCATTCTCACATAATGAATAGCAGCCTACCATTGTCGCTGAAGAAGAAAGTGTATAACAGCTGCATCTTACCGGTACTCACCTACGGGGCAGAAACTTGGAGGCTCACTAAGAGAGTTCCACTTAAATTAAGAATGACTCAGCCGGCAATGGAGCGTAAAATGATAGGTGTAACATTAAGGGACAAGAAGAGAGCGGAGTGGGTCAGGCAACAAACACGTGTTAAGGACATATTAGTAGAGATTAAGAAGACGAAATGGACGTCGGCAGGGCATGTAATGCTAAGGCAAGATAACTGCTGGTCATTAGGGGAACAGAGTGGATCCCTAGAGAAGGGAAACGTTGCAGGGGGTGGCAGAAAGGTAGATGGGCAGATGAGATTAAGAAGTTTGTGGGGATAAACTGGTCACAGGTGGCACAGGACCGAGGTAATGGGAGAATAATGGGAGAGGCCTTTTCCCTGCAGTGGGCGTAGATAGGATGATGATGATGATGATAATGAAGGGAGGCAGCGGCGCCCACATTGAAGACACGCTACAGGGGGCGGTGGACGCCATCGAGGAGCAACTGGACGGCTCGGAGCTGGTTTGGTCACCGAGCAACTAGGAGTGGCTAGTGGTGCCACCAAAGGGAGTGAGAAAGAATAAGCGAGACTCGAGAAAGGACAGCGAGAAACTTATGATAAGAACGAGCGGCGGCCAGGTCATCCCGCACGTTGAAGGATACGGGTGCTGGGCATGCTCCTAGAGCGAATCAGAGCCAATGGCGAAACCACCAACCGCCTAAAGGCCAAAGTCAACACGGCCATACGCCTCATAAAGAGGGTATCGAGCAGAAGGGCCTGAGGCATGAAGGAGGCCAGCCTAACGCGGCTGGTCCAGTCCTTTGCCGTGAGCCGTATTGCCTATGTTGCTTCCTTCCACAATTGGAAGTTAAACGAGTGCCACAGGATCAACGTGACCCTACGAAGGGCCTACAAGGCCGCACTCGGGCTTTTCGGTTGTGCAAGCACGGAGGAGCTCCTGTCACTGGGCGTGCACAACACTCTCGAGGAGGTTGCAGAAGCCCAGAGAACGGCCCAGCTGGAGCGGCTCTCGGGCACGAGAACCGGCCGGCAGGTGCTCTGTAACCGAGGACTGGAGACGAGGAGAGCGGACGAGGAGATTGCGGAAGGAGCAGAGGTAACAGTGTGTGTGCGGAGACAAGTGCAAGTGTGCCCGAAAAACAAGGACGTAAATCCTCAGTACAACAGGACACGGAGTGCGGCAAATGCCAGGGCCTTGATCGACCGCCACGCCAGAGACAGCGGTTCCGTATATGTGAACGCGGCGGGATATCAGTTCAGCTTTCGCCACGGTGGTGGTCATTGTGTTCACCGGCAAGACGAAGGCGGCGGCGAGCGTGTAGACACGGTCGGCGCATCAGGCCTAGGGGGTAGCCATCGCCCTGGCCCTCGCCCACCCAGGATACATAACTGTGCTAAGCGATTCCAGGACCCCGGTGCGAAACTACGCCAGAAGCATCCCAGCAAACCACGTTACATCGTGCAGATATCCTGGAAACGTCACCAATCGGTATTGCAGATGTCCAGGAGACGTACCGTTTGGGTCGAAAAAACATATATTCAACGTTGCTGCAACTGCTAAAACCCATCCAAATCACATGAAAAATTACGTAGAATAAACCTCTCATGATACTTTTAAATGCTGTTTAGTGGACGTTACCCTAGTGGTACATCTTATGGACATTGTACTGGTACGCATGCAAGACGTATATAGATGTCTGTTCTACATTGTGTTTCTGTCTTTGGCACAATCATTATTTTGTTATATTCATGACTAGTGTACGTTAGTATGAAATTGTTGAGATGAACCTGCACGCTTAAAATTTACATTGTTTATACATTATTTTGGAGTTTGGCCAGCCCCCTTTCCAAGGTTGCCTATGTGTTGTGGGCATTTATACTTAAAATACATGTCTTGCTAGCTATTCAGCACTGTTTTCCGTTACTTGGCACCTGGTTTCTAGATTAAGTCTCATATGTGAAGTCCCAAGCTATTCAAACACTCTTGCAGAAGCACACGAAGCACAGCTCTAAACAAGAAATGTCGCATTGAAAACAAGTATCAGTTAGTAAGAGCAAACCAGTCCTGATCAGCACAAGCGCCCTTGTCACTAAGGCAACCACAGTAGCGTCATCGAATTGCACCACACAGCACGGCTGTACAGGTCTTCTGCAAATAATCTATCAGAGAAACAATTCAAAAATGAAGCTAAATAAAATGACAGTATTGACAACCTTGCTGTAAGTGCAGCTGGGTAGTAAAAAGCTTTAAAAGTACAGATAAAACACAAAAGAGCTCAGGTAAAACAGTTTATATGCACTTCCAAATTATGTAATATGCTTTCGCAACACAACTACTTTACTTTTGATTCTATCTGCCCTGGCACACAAAGTGCGCATTGTATGATTAGAAGAATAGTACAAATATTTATGAGTTTAAAAAAGTCACACACAGCAGAAAGATTCACAAAAAATAGGAAAAAAGCACACATGTAAACTCAGGGCACGAGCACAAGATCGGTATGCAACTTGAAATATCTCACATTAAGTGAAACGGGTGGAAAACAACAAAAGCAAAATGTGGAATCAAAAAAATTATTGAATGGTGGTTACAAAAAGAAAGCAAATTTACGAAACGATATAGTTCACATGTAGTGAAAAGTTTGGGGAACAATAAAACAAATGCACCTTGTAAACACAGAAGTTGTGTTGAGTGCTGGTTGTGAGTGCAATGCAAATTTAAGCTACTTTAAACAAACCAACATCTAGGGAAATGGTTGTGGACACTAGAAAAGGTGTTTATACAGAAATGACTGTACGGCGGTTACAACAGCAGTAGAAATTTACGTGATGAAATGATTCACACTTAGTGAAATGGCAGGACAACAACAAAACAACTGAAAAGTTTTAGAAGGAACTTATTTAATTCTGGATAGACAAACAATAGAAACTTACACTATTTCAATATTTCATATAAAGTGATATGATTTGGGAAAAAACGAAAAAAAAACGGGGAACACGGAAATGATCGAATAATAGTTATAACACAAACAGATTTATACGACTACTTGATTCACACCAAGTTATACGCTCAAAGAACAATACACAGAATAAAAACGTATGGAAGCACGGAAAAGATTCAATGGTGGTTGAATGGTGCATGCCTCCATCATCAGCTATGGTAGGGATTCTTGAACAGTATGCATTCTTCGTTGTAATGCCAGAAACTGCCAACATAGTTGCAGACCGGAATGGTTTTGAAGTTAGTAAAACTTTCATGGTCCTAAGGCTGAAAGAAATTTAATACGTGTTCTAGCAATAAAAACTAAGAAGCCGCTGGTTGTCGACAAAGCTGATATTTGCACAGGGTGTGACTGACAATAAAAATCTGGGACCTATACATTGTCTCGTGAAAGAATTTGATGTCTGTAACAACACGAAGATATCCAGTTACGCACAATGGAGGATGCCACTCGCAGGTGGACATAAGCGTGCTTCTCTTTTTTCCGAACCAGGAGAACTCATGCGCCGAGTTGACCATCAACAATAGCTTGAGCAGACGCCTTGTGAAGACTGTTGCAGTATCCCCTCCCTTGTGAGCATCTTCTTCAATCTAGGCATGGGTACAGGAAAATCTGTGTTGTCAATAATTCTTTTAGACTGGTATAATACAGAATGGCCGCCTACCATTGTCTCTGGAAACGACAGTGTATGACAGCTGCATCTCACCTACCGGTACTCACCTACAGGGCAGAAACTTCCAGCTGCAATCAAAGGGTCTAACTTAAATAAAGGATGACTTACCAAGCAATAGAATGCTAGATGAGATGATGGGTGTAACTTTAAGGAACAGGAAGAGAGCGAAGTGGATATAATTTAATTGCAGCACTGGCACTACTAAGGCAACCTTAATACTAACTATGACTGCTAAAGTGAGGTACCACTATTTTTAAGAACTATATCTCTGAGGACATTTTAGCCCAGCTACAGGTCCCATATGAACTTGCAAAATATTTTTCTGCGTCTATCCAAACTGCTTGGTTGACTGAAGTGACAATATATACACAGATGAAGCCATGTCCCCAAAATATGGCAAAAGAAAACATGCACAAACCCAGACAGCGTCTCTGAAATGGACGTGTACATCCTGCAGCAGAATGGCGGGGTGATAGTTGGTATATATGCTTAACTAAATCTTGGAAGAGCGCATTACTGACAAACTCGTCCTGTTGCCCTGTTCGCTTGTCCTGTTAGGCCAACATTTTTAGTTGACGTATACGTTGCACAGCAGGAAGCATCAAAATAGTGCAAGAAATATTTACTGCGCAATCACATTTAAACATATTCTTCCCATATTTAAACTTTATGTGAAATTTCCAGTGGCCACTGTGTTCGAATTGCCGAGGTTATAATTCCATGGTATTCAGTTGTTAAGGCAGGGTTTAATTAAATTAAGTGCATTTTGCTTATGTTCTTTCAGCGGCCTTTGCGTTTAAACAACGACCTTGTGATGGTGCCGTCTGCAGCATTGCTTACAAACTGGGTGGGAATGAACCCAAAATAATAGATCCCCCCACTCACTTTGGCTACTACTGCACCTACTCTACCCTGATCCTAAGCAAGCTCAATATTTTTGCAATTCAACTTAGCATCAATGCACAGTTAATGAGGCCATGTAAGAATAGCAACCGCACAATTCCTATAATGTAGTGCAGGGTATGGCATGAGACGGCAATGGCTTGCACCAGGAGCTACATGGGGAAAACAAGTTAGGAAACCTTTCTCTCAGCAATGAAGCACATGCAAAATATCAGGACTTAGATGAAATTTAGGCAACAAAAATGACCGGGAGATAAAATAATCAGGACGCAAACAACATGCACATGAAGTAAAGCATGATAGACGCAATCTGCAATTGATACTGGCTGAATTTTATGGCATACAGCAGGCTTTGTTTGTTGCATAGGTGGGATGACTTGACTGTATATCATGCTATTCGGGGTAGGTCTTCCCCAAGTAAAAGTTGGAAGTCAGTCTTGTTACGTTTTGGTTGTTGCAATTGCAGTTCACCGCTAGACATAAAAGAGACAGCAACTTGTGCGAAAACAAGGTTGCCTTATTCAACAGAACGGTTTGCTAAAAATAGAAATGTCACAATTGCATTCTTTTAAGCTGCTTATGCCTAAAACGCTGAAGGACTTAAAGTGAGTCATCATCATCACTAGCCAACTTCTTAATCTCATCTGCCCATCTAACTTAATATCTGCGGCCCATGCCACGCTTGGCTTCTCTAGGGTTCCACTGTGGTACCCTAATGATCAACGATTATCTTGCCTTCGCATTACAAGCCCTGCCTACGTCCATTTCTTCTTCCTAATTTCTACTAATATGTCTTTAACACGCGTTCGTTCCCGGATCCGCTCCTGCTCACTTCTTGTCGCTAAATTTTATACTTATAATCTTCCGTTCTATTGCGCGCTTAGTGGTTGGGCGTTTCCGTTCGATTGCGCGCTGAGTTCCATCGCACACATTTGGTCATTCTACAGTTTCTCCGCCAAATCGCACAAATATATACACACAGGATGTAAAAATAGAAATGTCTGCCACTCGTGTTCATTACATCACTGCCGCACATCAGTGTTTCCCCGTTCTGGTGAACAATCTCTCGTTCTGTTTTAGAGAGAGAGAGAACAATCTTTAATGCGTCTGGCGATGTCAGCTGAGTTAAACCGCCTGGCTTGCTACGCCAGATGAATGCTGTGACAATGATGATTATAATGATGAAGAGGAACACATGATTTGAACTATCGACTAAGTCTGATCAAGGCTTGTGGCTTTTAGATAGGCCAGTAAAGCTTTTGTGGCACGAAAAGCACGTTTCAAAGAATTCCAGGGACCTAATACGTGTCTCAGTTCTAGCCCTACGGAGAGCGGCAGGCCCAGAGACACTGCAAGGCACACTCTTTGCGTACTAAATCGCGCAGTCACAAATGAGGTGTTGCAGATCTTCACGGACACCCCACTGTGGGCACAGAGGCGAGGTGGACTGATTGATTTTGTAGCAGTAGTATCGCGTGTAGGCGACGTTCAACTGCATGCGGTGCAGTACTGCTTCATCATGCTTTGATATTTCAGGTGGCATGCTAAAGTTACTGTGCGGGTCGATAGAGTAGAGGAGCGTGTAATGAAGGGATGCGTCTGACCAAATCGAACGCTGCATGCTCCATGCCACACTGGATGCAAGGGCTGAAGTATCTTTCCGAGAAAATGGTACCGGTACTTGTGGTCCACGATTGTTATGCGCTATGAATGCAGCAGCGTCCGCCTTCACATTTCCAGTTATTCCGCAATGGGCAGGAACCCACCGGAGTGTTATTTGATGACGCGCCTGCAGAGATTTAAGATGCAAAGCATGTACATCAAGCACAAGCTGATCTTTGGGGAGAGGCGCGAAACATTGCAGTGCAGCCCGAGAGTCCGTGAAGATGGCCCACACGCGTGCAGGCTGCTCGATGATATAAGCCAAGGCCACCGGCAGAGCTGCGAGTTCGGTAGCCGTAGATGAGGTTTTGTGGCTTAGAATGGCACTGAGGGTGGTGCGAGATGAAGGTATCCACACCGCGACAGTGGATGGTGTGGCTGACACCGTTCCATCAGTGTACAGATGTGTATGTACTCCGTATGTGTAGTGGATATATTCAAGGGCAAAAAACCGCAGAGCGGCAGGCGGAATGTGCCTCCTTGCTTGAAATTCCGTGCACTGTGGTCAGTATTTTTATTGTTGGGAACATCCAGGGCGGATGCAGCGGAAGAGCTGGCGGCTGGTAATGATGAGGCAGGAAGTCACGCACTTCAGGGACCGAACTTGGTTCTAAAGGGTGGTCACATTGCCTTGCCGCAATCCGCAGTCTCACGCGAAGAAGCTCCTCCGCGCCGAGAGCCAAGGGTGACAGGCGTCGGCACTCCGTCAGTGTTCCCACAGTCGAGGTGGTTCTCGGGACACCAATGCAGGTCCTGAATATCTGTGCTTGCATGGACTCTAGAGCCTTTATCGTTCCTTTAGAGACAGGGGCCAATACAGGGATGCTCTAACGTATCAAACCGACGCAGATCGTTTCGTATAGCCGAAGGAGGGAGTTAACAGAGCAACCGCCGGAGTTACTAGAAAGCATACGGAGTATGCGGTCGATTGAGGAGAGCTTCTCCTTGACATGGCGGACATGAGGTGACCAGGTGAGCGACCTGTCGAATGTCACCCCCAGACACCTATGGTTGGAAACGTATGGGATGTCATTGCCTCCAACAATGAGCCCTTAGTGCGTGAGGTCTGGCTTCGTTAAAGTCAACGCTGCACATTTGCTTGCCGAGATTTCCAATCCTCGTGCTGCCAAGAACGCTGCAATGGAGTCGATTGTTCGCTGCAGTCTCGATCGTAGCACACGCCTGTTACAGCCAGAGCTCCATATGCAGATATCGTCCGCGTACAGGGATATGTGAACCGACTGCGGCAAGGATTTCTCCAGGCCTATCATGGAGATGTTGAAAAGCGTGGGGCTTATCACCCCTTCCTGAGGAACACCTTGGTCACTCTGTATGGTGCTGAGTCGCCGCTGTCTGTGGACATGCAGACGTACCTATCGCAAAGGTAGTCTGATAACCATGCATACATCCGGCATCCCATAACTGAAGATTTCATAGCCGAGCGAATAGCTTCATGCGCTACGCAGTCATAGGCTGATGTGATGTCCAGGAACACGGCAATGGTGTTGTTTCGCCTATATTTAGCTTGTTTGGTTCTCGTTGCAAGCGCGATGGCATTATCAATGCTCCGGCAGCCTTTGCAGAAACCAGACATCTGTGGCGGGTATACATTTCTGACTGTCAGGTCCCAGTCCAAGCGATAGAGCACCATCTCCTCCATCAGCTTGCCTACACAGCTCAGGAGGGCTTGTCATTAATTTGCGGTCCCAAAACAACATATCAAGCAATGAACTTTTCCAAAGTTCAAGCTGTAGCGTTAGTACACATTTTGTGTAAATTATGTAGTTTTTTTTTTAACGGGAGGAATTCATGCCCCACTTTGGGCAATGCGGGTATTGGGGGTGAGATGTTTGAGTGGCGTCTTTCGTCTGCTTTGAGTGCCGTCGTCTGTTTGAGTGCCGTCGTCTGCTACATTCGCGCCGCTGCTACACCAGCGCCGCGGTCGTCCGGTTGTGACTGGCAGCAGTGCCTTTGCTAGAAATCGCCCGCTTTGCTGCTTTGGTGCTTTAAACAGCGTGTTTTCAATCATATTCTGACAGCTCTGAATAATTTTGAGATTTATCCAGCACAACTTTACAACACACGAGGAGACAGAGAACTACTTTCAGAGGCCATCGCTTAGACTTTCGTGTGTACCTCGTCGTATCTAGCGTATTTGCAAGTTTATGTGATCAGAGCTCCACGACAAGTATTCAAAATGCGTAGGCTGCCCCTAACTATTTCTTAGATGCTCTTATGAAGGCACAACAGTCTAATGCTAGGCATAAAGCAGCGGGTCGCACTGCCAGAAATAAAACGGGTGATTTCTATTTCTTCCGTGGTTATTTACTTGTGTTACATAATTGTTTTTTTTTTGGGCCCAACGCATTCATTTTTGTGCACCGTCCCAAACGTTCTAGGAGGTTTTGGGATGTTTGCGAGGCACACAAAGTTCGTGTGGATATGCAATGCAATGTGATTTGTGCTACGGCGCAGATAACGTTGTCCACAGTACTCGAAGACGGCTTTTCTGCACCTAATTTCTATCGAAACATCGTGACATCTCAACTCAACCTCAACCCTAAGAGCTATGACATGAATACGGTGTTGAAAACTTGATATACTTGCTAAAGAACGCAATAAATAGTATACATGCCGTTTTTCAGTATAACACAATTCTAAACCAATGAATATGCCTAGACAGCTCTTTATGTTTTTTCTACTCCTTCAGTCACAAAGAGCGAATCCTGGCATACGCGGGATGACGTTCGGTGAATTCAAGAATAAATCTTACTCTCGTCAGGGACTGAGGAGCCTCCCCACTAACCAGCTCGATTTTACTGTTAAAGTTCTCTCTTCCTCCAGGTCCACCTCCTCTTGAGTGCAGTTTTACTATAACGCCTATCTGAATATGGCAAATGTACCGAAATATCCCTCGAAATCTGAATATAGTCTTACTGTATGTTACTCGTTACAAGTTACTCGTTTTGCTCAAAAAGGCTGCATACTAGTTAGAAGCCTGGTATAAAACCAGCACGCGCCTATACACACAGCAGATTATTTGAAAATCAACCTAAACGTTTTGTGCCCCATAGTGCATGTCGGCACACTTTCGTGCCGTGACAACGTAAAGTGACTTGTAACAATAGTTTCGAGCGGTAGGCAAGGTTGACAAATCTGTTTTACCTTACATACGATTAGCTGGAATCGTAATGCCCTCTGCTAAAGCCGACAGCCGCAAAGGCCTGGAATTTGCTTTGGCCTTCCATTTTCGCTGTTGTTGGTTGTCAGCCTCCGGCTCTTACCTTTGCTCGAATGTCTGCTGAATACAGAGGCTGACGCCTAGCTCCGACTCCTCACGCTCCGCACAGGACCAGCTTCGCAGCAATGCATGGGCGACGCCGGCAATATTTTTTTCCGGGGCGATATCAAAAACTATACTTGAAATCCCGCCAAGAGCTAGTTTACGCTATTTTAATCTTTTGGTACGAAAAAAAAGTTGCGCATACGCGAGGTCTGCTTCGGACAAGCACAAAATCTCAACCGCGCGCGCAAAGAAACTGCAGAGAGAGAGAGAGCCCGAGTGAAGCAGACGACAAATGCGAGAATACCTAAGCCGACGCACGCAGGCGCGCACGGCAGCGCCGCCCATGGTCGCGCTCACCACCAATAATAAACCAGACAGCGCTCATGGCTCTGATACAAATAAAAGAACATTGTAGCCCGTGAACCTCGAGCCCTAAATAAAATCCGTCCTTCATAGAAAATTTTGCTGACTAAAATAAAGTAAAGACGATTTATCTGCCTAAATCTTGCATTGCTAATTCGACTAGCCCAACATACGCAACAGCATATATTGCGTAAGATATACGTGGGGCATGCCGCCAAAACGTCGGCGTCGTTTTAATAAATAGAGGGGTAGTACAAAATGAGAACATAGTGGAGACAGCATGTGGGTATTGCACAATACCCTTGGGGCGCGTCTGCTGGTTTTCGCCATACTGCAAATTGGCGGCCAAACTAGATGTGCGTACCTTAATCATTGGAAAGCGTGACGTGGCAGGCAATTTCATAGAGGTAGTGCTGGTTTGAGTAAGTTACAGTTGTGTTGGCATTTGTCAGTGGAAAGGCGAAATTCTGGCTCATCATGAATTAAAGACCCACCAAAAGATCATTTATTTTATTGGATCTCTTTTTGTTTACATGTGATATTTATTAGTGCAGAAATTGTGGATGAAAGCTGTTATGTATTTTGTTTTTGCATAAATTTCCCCGAAATAGGAAGTCATTGTAAAATGTTAAATATTGTTTGTCATTTCTAGGTTGTGTTTAAAATTGTAGAATTGCAGAGCGAAGAGCTGCGGGGTGTATTGTTTAAACCTTTTCTACATCTTGTTTCGAATTTATTTCCTAGTTCTGCCTAGTTCTGCCTGCTGAAATGTGCTAGTAAACCTTAGTCCATTCGAGTTCTCAACTTCTTTTCAATTTTTCAGGCCATTTTGAGTTCTGAGTTCATTTTGAATTTTGAGTCCATTTTAGTTTGAATATATTCCGAGTTTGAGTACATTTTGTATTTCGAGAACATTTTGAATTTGAGTATATTTGGGCAATGAGTGCATTTTGCGTATGTGTACATTCTGAGGTTTGAGTACATTTTGAGTTTGAGTACATTTTGAGTACTAAGTAGGTTTTGTGTTCGAGTAGATTTATTTCGAGTTTGAGTACATTCTGAGTTTTGAGTGCATTTTGAGTTTAAGTACTTTTGGAGTACTGAGTACATTTCGAGTTCTGAGTAGATTTTGGTTTTGAGTGCATTCTGAGTTTTTGTGCATTTTGAATTTGAGTATACTTTGATTACTCAGTACATTTTGAGTTTTGAGTACATTTTGAGTATTGAGTACATTTTGAGTACTAAGTACATTTCGAGTTGGAGGATATTTTGAGTTCTGAGGCCGAGTGAGTTCTGGGTTTTGCGCTCACTGTGAGTTTGAGTTTGAGTGAGCCCAGATGTGCTGCTCAGCATTGAGTCTGTGTTTCAATGAGTGGTGATTCGAAAAAAAATTGAGTGAGTTTAAGTGAGCCGCGCCAATTTTGCCGAAGTATGCTCTCCATACTCCTAAAAAACCGCCTAGGCTTGAAAGTTTGTTTGTTTGAAACGCTTCCACAATGCCGACAACCATGTGTCGAACTCACGTCTGTAGAAATACTGTTCAGATGTATTGGCTCCAACTTGTGCAGAAAACCGCGTTACGGTCCCAGATCACCGCAGGTCATATTCGACAGCCATTGCCATCCTCATTCAGCGTCCTCACCCAACGGCCAGACATTGAGCGAGACAGCTTGTTTAGAAGTATAGGCCCCCTATAGGCCTTTTTGATCCAGAGAGTCCTTAACCCTCCATTGTGTTTCCAGTGACAACTGTTTACACGGCCGCATGCACGTACGTCTTGGGCTTGCCAGAGTTCAAGTTACATTCCCAGACCCTTGGAATAGATTTGGGGTCCTATAAAGAAGGGGAACTGCAAAGAAGGTTCTTCGGTCATACATGCTATGTCCCCGAAGGCGTTTTCTTTTTCCGTCGGTCGCACTGGCAATATTACCAAAATACCATAGCAGACTCGTCACCGTTCGATGTCACGGAATTAGGCTTCTGCAGACAATTTTTATGCTGCTCTACGCAACAATCTGTGAACCTCTTCAGAGCCATTTTCTCCTTTTGCATCGTAACAAATTTTGATATCGTAACGAACTCAAACATCACGGCACAAGCATTCAGCATTGCTTTTTGGAGTATTAGGTCGAGACGTGGCATCTCATCAACAGAATCGCATCACAGCACCCTCGTGAACTCTGCAAGTTTTCGATGTAACGACCACAAATTCTTCACCGAACGGGCCCCGAGGTAGGTGTTTTGCTGGGAACGCATCAGCCGGACAAACGATGAGGCGTTCGAGCACTGCCTTTGACAAACCATTATGAATTGCATGCAGCTCATCACTGGGCTGGCTGAGGTAAAAGCAATTTTTAATTGACACGTGTATTGCAACTGTGCGAACTCCATCCCCCTTTTTGATCGGCCAGCGCTCCGAGGACTACAAGCCCGAACTGCCTGCTCTCTGCCTGGCTCTGCGGCGCATGACTGGTGTCGAGGGGGCGGGGCGCGACACCCAGTGTGGGGCTTCTCCGCCGACTTTTGATAAGCTGGAAGAAAAAATATTTGCTTCACCTCGCTCTTCTTCGTACTGCTCCCCGTTGACATTTTTCCAACTGCGTGTTAGGGACAAAGGGTTTTTCAAGAATTACAACGTGCCTTTTCTGCAATGGAAGCTCATAAGGGTAGTTAAGGCGTTCCAAAGCAGTAATGATGTTATGTTCGTGCCCCTCGTTATTATTGCCCGGCAACAACGTCTCGTTCGCGGGGTGGGCCTATTTATCTCTATGATGTTTGTTTTTCGGTCGGACGAGCTGACTTGGAGCTAGGAGTGCAAGGAGAATCAGCGGAAGTTAGGTTTGTCCGCGCCGCTTTTGTGTTTTCCCAAGGAGCAGGCCCGGAGAGAATTTTCTACAAACGCGTCGCTACCCCATGATAGTAAAAGCGATGTTGGCTTTTGAAGGATTATTATGTCATATGGGAAACCAGTGGAGAATTGCAAATGACGTTTTGACGACAGCGATTACTGCCATGAAAATGTTGAAAGCGGACGGGAGTTGGAAGTCGTTGAGGGGGTCAAATGTAGGAAGAGGGCACCAGACGTCCTCTCTACAACGGTAACACAACTCAATGCTACTGCAAAGTTTCCATTCGCTACACGACTAACCCTGACGAACCGATGGCTTGGAGATGTGAACGGGTAAGTGACCAGGCTTTATTATGCACTCGACCTGTTTACAAAGCAATGGAATTTCGGCGGCGCGCGAAACAATTATAGGCTTGCCTGGGTTATACAATACTTTAAGACCAGCGTCCTGACATCGCATGTTCATCGTTAGGTTTGATTTTAGTTGGTTGGTTTTAATTTGTGGTATACTTTTGTTTTGCTCAAAACCTTTACGTTTCTGTATGAAAGTGAGAAAGTTGGGTCACGTGACTATTTTTTACTCACCTAGCTTTGTCACTGACCAATCAGTGGCCCGCTTGTGGGTTTATCAATGAGCCATCCCCACTCTCAGGTTTTGACCTCTCTTTTTTAGTCGGGGCTTTGGTGGTAAAATCGAAGAGATTGATGTTTTTGGAAGAGGCGAGGGGAGTCCCGTTTGAAGCGTGCCTCGTCCGACCTCTTATATGCAATGATGAGCGTTGAGAGATTTATATACGTGACGTAAATTAAGGGCAAATACTGTACGTCTTGCTTGGAGTAGCGCATCGTTTGGCACGTGCCGCCGACTACGAGCAATAGTTTCACCTGAACATTGCTTCCATCTTCAGGCGACTGATGCTGGTCATATATTCTTCACTGAGTAAATTGAACTGGCCCCGTTACCAAAATCGCTCCACATGGCTTTGGGTGGACGACGGGGAGGCTACTACGAGCTTGGGGCGACATCGTACTGAGATGCACCAAGAAGAAAATGCTCGAGCAGGATGGAAAGTTTGGCGATTTGGTACGTCGACATGATATAAAAACAGCGCGGTGGCAAGAAATAGATCAGGAAAGAAACCAGACAGGACGACCGCTGCATCCTCTCTGGTTTCTTTCCTCATGTATTTCGTTCTACCACTTCGATTTTACATCATCAGAAGATGCTCCAGGCTGCAGCAGGGAAATGAGGCCAGGGTCCAGGATGACATCTTGGTTAGAGAACCCGGGGAGCAGAAGCTCCAGGTTGCAGCAGGGACGACAACGTCGGGAACGGGAGCGAGGTGTGTTCACTACGGCAGCCCCCCGCGTCAGCGACTACAGGCATTTGAAAGTGCGAGCCGAAGTTCGGAGGCTGGGACATCTTTGTGATATGGCCCAGAGATCAAACACTCCTTAACAGCGAGACAACTTCAGAAGCGGGAGAGAGCTGTATTCACTGAGGCCGCACCCGGATATAGCGGCGGCTGTGTTTCAGCTATCAAATGAACGAGAGTCGCCGGTGATACGACAACGGGGACCGCTTGCTAGTGCATTCTCGAACGCAGCTTAGTGCGAGTGTCCGGGAGCACGCTCCAAATCACGTTTGCAGAGCGGTACAGCGGTCCCACGAGCAGCATGCTGACAGCGACCGCAGAGTTCTTCCCCTTTTGCCCTTCACCTTGACGTGACCACTACTGTCCGAGATTATTACATGATATTCATGGCACCTGCAACTGACAGTAGTTTTAGGTGAATGGAGCAAGCGTGAAGCCTTCACAATGGCGGAATACCTTTTGGACCGATACCTTTTATTTGGCTGGTTTCTATTTTTGTTATATTTGTGTGTTGTTGAACACTTCCGGGTTTCTTTATGACTGTAAGAACTGTGGGTCGCGTGGCTTATTTGTACCGACGAAGCGTTGTCACTTTACCAATAACTGGCCAAGTGTAATTAATCAATGAGCAATCCTCACTCTCGAATTGTGACGTTCCTTTTTTGGCTGGGGTTTGGTGGTAAAACCAAGGGGTTTGGTGTTTTCGGAAGAGGAGAGGAAGGACGATCGATGCAGAGCTTGACCGACCTGTTTTATACGACCATGAGCGTTGAGAGTTGAAAAAGCGCAATGTAAGTAAAGACAACACATTGAAAAACTTTCTTGAAGTAGCTCATCGGTTTTCATGTGCTCTTGACGATGAGCCATCCTTTCATGGAATCTCCTCTTCGGTCTTCAGGCGACCGCTCCTCCTAATAGGGTCACATGATTTTCACGTCATGAATTAAACTTAAGGCATCGATAGATATTTCACCATTACATTCCCAAAGGACCAGCACGGCCCAACAGCGACACAGCGCTTGTACCCATTGGACACAGACGCCCACTGTTCCACCCCATAAGGATGTTGAGTTTGCCACCGGAAAGGACGAGTGTAAACTGTCATTGACTACTTGAAGTACAAAAAAGAAGGCGAACAAAGCGGGTAGCGTAGCTGTGCATGAACACGCAACCAGAAGGCACAAGTCATTCGACCTTGAAGCGAGAGTGTCGGTCTTTAGTCTCAGCACAGGGTAAGCACTCTCACAACAATCTGCCCTGATTCTTGATGTAATTTAAGTTTGCACCAATAACGAAAACCAGAGATTTCCCTAAGGAACTGTCTGCAAGCATTCGCGGCATATATGAGCACCATGCTACCTAACAATAAATAATAAAAACATACTTCGTTTATATCCTGAAAAGCGGTAACATGGGCAATGGTTCTAAGATTAAAGTATTGCAATATTGTTCTAGGTTTAAATGTTATCATACGGATTTTTTAAACTTCAAATACGTTTGTTATTACCCCGGCACGAAAGTAATATTTACTTGTCTTGCTCCTTGAATGCACAACAAATAACAATTGCAGTATTGCCAGTGTAAAAATGGTAAATAATAACCTCTATCAAACAAAGAAAATTTCCATCAAAGTGTTAATTGACTTCTGAAAACACAAGCGTATTGTAGTTACCTACAACACAATGCCTATAAGGAGATTTTTTTATATAAAAACAGAAAAAAAGCAATTTCGGATTATCTGAAACAAAGTTTTAACAACACCACAGTTCAAAAGTAGATCCAAATTAGGTTTTGGATTCTTCGTAATAAACTCGAGATAAAAATACAAGAAATGAACTTGCAGTCATATGATTTCGTGCCTATACATCCCCGTCAGATTGAGTCACAAAGGAGTGGCAAAACATTCTTTCGTATTCGTATTAGTTACATTTTCTATAGAAAAAGGCAACGACCCACCACCAAGGTTATTATTACACAGTCTACAAAAGTAAACAAAAGAGCACCTTTGAATTAGTGCACAACACAAGAAACATTTGGCACCTTTTCTTGAAACTTCACGGGTGCATCGCACAGAATCTGGATACTAGCAGTTTCTTGGCTTATCTATATTTAGGGTATGAGTAAAATGCTTAGACCATGCACGATGGGTCAGCCCTAATGCATGAGCTAAATAAAAGACTTATCTCCAAGGACAGAAAGTGAAACACACAAGCACAGCGCACCTTTTGTTTTCCTAATTGCGTACTTAAAGTTAGAATCCTTACCTAAAGGGTTGTTGTGAAGTGTACACCTTTCACATACCACCAAACCCGTCACCGATTGCTCCAGCCCGACATTGTTGGTTTCTGTAAGTGCTCGAAACGTAGAACAACACTGCGCTGTTTTTCCAGCCAGCCATAGCTATTTACAGGATAAGAAAGCTTAAGCGTTGCAGTCTGCAAAGCTAAATTTAAAAATCATGGGTCGTCACCAGAAACATTTACTGTCATTAACAGCAGAGCTGTTTAGGTTAAGCTTTGTCCGTTCGTCGGAATAAAAAACTTTGAAGCCACCCAAGAAATGTTACGTAGGTCTCGGGAATGACACCAGGCAATTTTGCGTCGTGAAACCGGCAAATCCACCACTGGGTTGCCATAGAATTCGGAGGAGTATAGCTTTATCAGCTGTGCGGAACAATAAAATGTGCAGCCACGGGGAAAAAACGTTATCTTTAGTTGGCTTTGAACCTGGTTCTTCCGCGTTATTAAACCAGCGTCTGTCAGATTCAGCTATAATGGCATTTTCGGCGCACAGCATTTCGTTTGTGTTCGTAGCATGGGCGTTGGTTTTGGATTTGACCGAGTTAAGACCGTGTTTGGATTTGACCGAGTTGGACTGAGCTTGAGCTAAAGCGGTCCAATTTTGGAGAGACGTGAAAGCCTGCGGGCGAAACGATCCGAGCCAGCTGTCAAAGAGAACTTTCTGCGGCAAGTTAGGAAACAAATTAGGTTCAATAGCCGCGTCTCTGACAGAGCGAGAGCGGCCGCAGCTCTGCTGGATCTCTAGCTTTGAATCGTAACCCTCGCTACCTTTGGCATACGCAGTAGATGAGCTCTCTGCGCGTCACGGTACACGGGTAAATAAGATGCGCTTTTCTCCTACCTATGGACTTTGCCTATCTTGTGCCTGTATTGCAAAAGGCGCGTTCGCACAATGCCAAGTATTGGCTCATGAAGAAAGTGGCAGCAAACAGTCGGTGGTTATGGCAACAGCGCGCCAACTATAATTTGTCTGTGCTTTGAGTTTTGCGAACTCGCCCATGGAGCAATGAGTGTTCACCGCAAAAATTGTAAATACGGTGTTGAAAAAACTGCCCAAATACAAACAATTAAAATTACAAGCGTGCCATATTCAGGATTCGCATTTGTTATTTTCAAATGATGCACCTTAGGCTCAACACCAGTCGGCCTTGAGTGAGCTCGGTCCCAATACAAATACTCAGTATATATTTTGTTGGCCGTTTACATTTTTTTAGTTCTAGCAATATAATCATCAGGACAAGTAGTTTTTTATATGCCTCGTGTAGTAGGTGTCACCCAAATTCCACACATATACCTCATCACTAGCGGCGGCATACGATAGGCAGAAAAGCATCCGCAAATGTGTGGTCATGCTGGCGGCAGTGCCAGTGAACCCATCGCATAAATTCCTTCCCGCAACTTGGTGTTGCGCTGTGCGATGAAGGATTCGGTTGAGTTTTATTTTTTAGCATCGATATTAAGTTCGCTTACTTTTTCCCTCATCCATTTGACATTAGAATTTTATACAAGTGTACCAGGCTGCCCATAGCATTCGCGTTTGTGTAGATATTTGTGGACATAGAACGTAATTCAATATTAACACTAACAAACGAAAGACACATTCTTCTAAGCACAAACGTGTGGTTTCTTACTTTCAAGTGAACGAACGAAAAGCGATGACCCGCTGGAGGCCGCGCAAATAAATGCATGTAAGAATGATTCCGTTGGAAGGTGGGCGAGCCGCTTTGTAGTGCAGTCAACCCAAGTTATCTCGTTTGAGCGTCATGCGAAACTTTACATTAAATACGGAAGAAAGATGCGAAGAGGACGACAGCCCTTCAACATTGTTCTACTCAATAAAGTCACGTAAAAGCAGCGAGAATGGGCGAAACATGGGCTACACGCTCAAGACTACAATTTGCACTAGTAATCCCGTTATGTTTACATATCGATCAGGGTATCTTAAATTGGCAGATGTTATCGCCTTGTCGCTTTTGGGTATTTGACATTCGGCACCAGTTACTTCGGTAGGCAGACTGGTAACACTTCACGTACCAGCTTCCACAGAACCAGGGTTCGCACTGGATGACGTAAACCTGTTAAACTAACATGCCGACACGTTCTCTTGTCCCGCGGTCGCACCAGGCTAACTATTTATTGTTTCCCCCTCCAGCGGCATGTAGTGTTTATGGAGTGAGACTTTTCTCCTCTACTACCCGAGGGGCCCGAGTTAAAGTGTCATGCGACCACAATGGCGTTTTTATTTTGCTACTGTTCAGCGTCGGCCAGCTCGCTTATTATTATTTGCTCGGGTACATCTGTTGTGACATTTGTCGTGAACGCCGAATGTTTTAAACAGCACAACCAAACAAGCAATATTTCTTGGAGTTACGTGCGGCTTATCCGGACCACAAATAAAAAACTATAGTTCCCCAAACGCTGTAGCCAGCAAGGTTTTGGTTTCACAAGCGCAATGCAGGCGGACTTCCTTATACCGTACATCGACTTAGAATCGCTATTTTAGTACCCCTGCGAAGAACGCAGATGACGACTTGTTTCACATTTGCTTAAAGAAAATCAGATTATGCCCCATTCAGTGATGCCCCGCCGATAGCTGCCGAGCGTGCTAGGTGCATCCTCTAAATGTAGGTAGAGGAGGCTTCTGCGCTAGACAAAGGCGGGCGAGACGGTACCCCCGGGAGGCCTAAGATATCTCTAAATATTTATTGTGAGATGTTTGAATTGCTGAAAATAAAAAGAGATGTTTGGGTAACAGGTCCACAAACTTTAACGTTTACATTATAAATTTGCTCTAATGAAAAAAAAACAATCATTTCAGAGAAAGAATTTGGCCACTTTAGAAAATCCCGACGATTCTTGCAAAATACACTCTAAACACTCTGTTCACTTAAGGTCTGTGCTGTCCAAGAATAAATTGAGAAGCACCAGCGCCGCAGGAATAATGTGCCGCCACTTTTTAGGCTGCTAATAAAAGTTTTTGTTTGGATAACGTTTTTTGCTATGTTTCAACGGCCAGTCCGGAGAGTCTATATTATTCTGAGAACAAATTTCAGCCACTAAATGCTCTTACTAGTTTTCGTTTATGCAACAAAATTGTTAGAAGAGCCTAATACAGATTTTGAAAACAATTAAAGAAACGATTTGGTGAATGCGCTGGGAAAAGACGGTTACTGTTTATCTTTGCACATTAGATAGTCAGCGTACCTGTGTTGACAATAATTCTCATATAAAAACATATCATATTTTAGGAGTAAACATTTGAACCCTCCGCCCTGTTATTATAACGGGATATTCTGCCAAAGTAAAATTTTCTTGCACTTTCAAAATTTACTTTCACTGATTCAACAAGGCTTCAGACCAGCAGAGTTTTTCCAGGTTTGCTGCCAGAAGGGAAGAGTATCAATGAGCCTTGAATTTCACCACATTTGTCGAATGATGTGTGATGTATTCTTCACTATACGTCATATTATTGATTGATTAAAGGAAATAAACTTGAGGCTGAATCGGGAAAACATTGCAGATTGGCACTAGCGATGATGTTACTCCAATGCCAAGCGCGTTAGTTGAAGAGTAACCTGGAGACGAAAATATTATTTGCTTAATAGTTTCTGAAACACTCTGTCGGCGTGAGTTCAAGATAGAGATAACCTCAATTCAATCATTTATCCATCCCAATGGCTATAATAAAAGGATCAGCTTTCGTAAACCGGTACCAATGTCTTCTGCCATTATGCTGCCCACATAGTCGCTAAAACTGACGCCGTCAAATGCGCAAAAACAAATGGTTAGCTAGCACAGATTAAAAGTGAATACTAAAACTGATCAGCAACAGAGAAAAAAACAAATCAAGACATACTAATGCTTGACGTTGGGCTAGTTGGGTACACAGTATTCATACTAAAAACAGCGCAGGGACGAGGACGAAAAAGTGACGAACTTGAGCGCTGACGAACAACTGAAGCACGATTTATAACACGACATTAAATACGCAGAAATCCAGTGGCTTCAAGCATGCGCCCGATCAAGGACAAGATATAACAATGAGACTTGGCGTCAAGCTAGCTATCTGGTACAAGTGATGTTCAACTGGCTAAATATGCCACCTCTCTTTCCAAAAGGGTAATTGATGGCGTGCTCACGCATTGCTGCCCCCGAATGCCCAATCTAGGAAGCCTCCAATATTTCCCTTGAGCGCGCTTCTCGATGGCGTTTCAAAACGCGCGTTTCTTTACACTTTGTATGGCAGCCACGTTTCTTGCATTTCTTGCAATGTATTGCAAGATTGCTGCCCGTTTCTGTGCGCATGTTGTAGGCATACTCTCTTAGGCGATCCTTCAGGCATCAACCAGTCTGTCCTATGTAAACTCGTCCGCATGAAAGTGGGATTTCATACACCACTTTGTCTGCACAATTCACAAACTGGGTTTCATGCTTCTTCTCACATACGGCTCTTGGACTGTCATTGCAGTTTACTTTGGCGCACAAAGACGCCAGTTTGTTGGGCGCTGAAAAAACCATCCTTACTCCTGCTTTATCCTCAATCTTCTTCAAAAGGTGTGATACCCCATGGACGTAGGGTATGACGTTTGAGCGGCCCTTGGA
Source organism: Haemaphysalis longicornis (assembly GCA_013339765.2). Classification (NCBI taxonomy): domain Eukaryota; kingdom Metazoa; phylum Arthropoda; class Arachnida; order Ixodida; family Ixodidae; genus Haemaphysalis; species Haemaphysalis longicornis. The sequence continues at coordinate 135,576,945 of CM023454.1, forward strand.
AGTTTCTTCTTGTGGCCGGTTTTTTGTGAAGTTAGTGTTCACCCTTTTTAGAACAGTCTCAGTGGAGCTGCGCAATATAGGGTCCGGGTATCTTGCTTTCTTGAGTCTCTTGATTTGGGCGCCTAAGCTCTTCGTCATGGTGTGCGAACAGGACCCTACTACTGAGTTAGTTATAGCCGCCACAGCAATACCACGTTTTACCACTTTTGAGTGGGCCGAGGTTAAGTGCATGTGAGGAGGGAAGGAAAACCCCCCCACAAGTTCTTGAGTAAGGTGTGTTCGGTGGCGAGTGGGGCTAGCCACAGTCGCCAGTTAATCAGACGAGGGCGCTTCGTGAGGTTACGAAGACAGCATGCATTTTAGAACAAAGCACGATGCAGAGAGACTACCAGAGAGCTAACAAATACCCAAAAGGAATAACCAGTCTACAAATGCGACATCAAGAAATCCAAAACGCTAAATAATGTACAGAAAAGCCTAGAAATCTAAAGACCAGAAAAGAGCAGCAGAAAAGTTCATAAACAGTTCACCGTGACGTGGCGTAGTACTTGGGCGTCGGGGCGTAGCGTTGCGTTGCGCTGAGGGTCGCGTCCGAAGTCTCGCGTGCTGGCCCGTTGCCGATGCAACTCCATCGCAGCTCCTCCACGAACGGCACTTGCAGGAGCGGTCGTGGCCGGTACTTGGTCACGACCAGGCGCCACGTCAGGGAACGCCAAGGGCAGCCGGCACCCGGTAGCCACCGGTAGATGATCTCCAGGCCGTGGTCGTTCAGGACCGGGGCACGACGCAGCGCTGTGCCTGCCACGGGCCAGGACACTGTGGAACAGGGCGCTGGTCATGGGAGGCCTTGGCGTCAGGTAGATCCCTTTGAGCTTGGGTCCCCGAGACCCCATGAGCTCTCGATCTGCGCCTGGACGCCACTCTCCTGAAACCGTCCTCTCGGAACTCCTCCACGTGAATGGCCGTCCTTCCTCATTCCCGTCTGGCCTCGTCACCCGTCCGTCGTGGCCGGCTCTCATAGGGCCCTCGCGTTCACCGTCATCAGCTCGTGTGACCTGCCACTTCGTCTTTTTCGGCCGTGGCGAAACGAGGACAATCCCTTCACGGGCATGTGTCCGCGACGTCGTCGTCGTCGTCGTCCCCGCCGACTGAGCGCTTCACCTTACATGTGTTCCCCCTTTAGAAAGTTTTTTCTTCCGTGAAAAAAAAAAACTGCACAAGGAGGTGAAGAATCACTGCTGGGTGGTTGGACGAGGTAGACGTAATTGGCTTCACGGTGAACACCATCCCGCACACGGTGAACACAATCTTTTACATTCAGTGACTGTCACACACACTCGCGCACTACAAGTCTCCCGTGAGTTACCACAACACTTCACGATTCGCAGTGTCATGCCACCACTAGGTACAAAAAGGACGTCGTCAAGAACACTTGGCTTGAACCCAACAACACCAACCACTGCACCATTACCCTATTACCTCAATTATCTTACTTATCGGTTGGTGGCAACAGGCGAATAATGTAAACCGCTCGTACGTTCTTGGACCCCTTCTATACTCTAGTCTGAATAAATATTCTTGCAGAGTTAGACTCCACCGGAGAACTCGACTGTTAAGGTGTTTGGCGCTAGCGAGGTACTTCAAGGGCTGATGGTCAGTCTGGACCACAAATGTTGTGCCGTACAAAAAGATGTAAAATTTCTCCACGGCGCAAACTAGTGCCAAGCATTCCCGATCGATGGCTGAGTACCGGGTTTCACGAGGCAGGAGTTGTCGGCTGGCGCTTTCGGTGCACGCCACGTCCAGGGCCTCCGACGGTAGCCGGGTGCGCAGGCGGCGTCCCCTCTAGCGACAGCGTCTGCCTTCGAGAACGCGCCTTGTCTGCTCGGTGCAAACGAGTGAATTTCAGTGAGCGTTTGCTGTTGGGACGACGACCCGTCTTCGGGCGTTCTCCAAGAAGTGGTTGGAGCCCACCTGCCGGTCCGGGCGTTCCTCCAGTTTCGTGATGGGGGCGCACATTTGGCTTCCACGTTGGAAGTGGAACTCGCGCTTCTGTCGACCTCCTGAGCAGCGGCCGAGCCGTCCCTGTAGCGGATGGGGCCCCGTCTGGGTCTAGAGGTCGCATTACCTTGTAGCTTGTTGGGGCGGCGACCAGGAGGCTTGCCGCAGGCAACGTCACTGCGAGTTTTCTCAGATGACAGGCCCCATCTTTAGGCTCTCTGTTGCGGGGGATTCCCAGCCGGCGGGACTTTATCCGGGCGGGATCCGTAGCTGCGGACCGAAGGCTTCTTACCCATCCCTTGGTTTGTCTCACGGGCCGTTGCGCGTCGTCGGTTGCTTTTTGATGACTTTGGCGATATGGAACCAATGATATCGACCGCTACTCATTCAAACGGTGTATCAATAAGCGGCATGCACCCAAGGGGTACCTTCGGGCCTCTTCCTTTTGGAAACGTCCTCTGGCAAGCGTCGCACGATCGGACGTACCGGTGCACGGGCGCTTGTACCCTGGGCCAATAAAAGGCTTCCAGCAGACGCCCAACAGTCTTCTTGATTCCCAGGTGTCCCGACATTGTACTCTCGTGTGCCAAGCTCAGTATTTGGGAACGAAACTTCTTCGGGACAACCACCTGTTGAAACACGTTGTCTCTTGAAATTTCGTATTGCCTCCATAGAAGTCTGTTTTTGACAAAGAACGTGTGAACCCCCGCTCGCGTGCCGGTTACGGTTGTTCCAACCCTCTCCCAACATATCCGTACATTCGGGTCTTTTTATTGTTCCCGCCGAAGCTCCTGCGTGGTTACTTGGATGACTTTCGAGGCCACGGCTGGGCTCCTTCTGCGTGTTGTAGGTCCTTTCGTCCCCATGAGGACTTGGGTTGAGGGTACGGCACTCATGTCACCACTTGTCTCTGCGGCCCATAATAAGTTGCCGTTTTCCCTCCATGCGGGATCCGGATCTGAGGCATCGCGTGCCCCTGGAATATTTCCCACAATAACATCATATAATGGGGTGCGCATACACCTTGAGGTAGCCTTTCCGGAGAAATAAGGCGTTAGTACTTCCACAATGGCCTCTTCGACCTCGACGCTCTGCCCATTTGCTAAAAGCACCATAGCTTTTGTCCCTGTCATCGCCGAATCGGTAACCAGGGACCTACGGACCACCAGTGTACTGCTTCCGGTGTCCCGCAACACAAAAACCTTCTTCCCGAAGAGTTCACCTTGCAGCACTGGACGCCGAGGCCGCGTGGAGTTCTCCTTTTGTACCGCGACGGCAACCCTTGTTTCTTACCCGTCTCTGGGCAGGAATGATCACAAAGAGGCCTCTCCTCTCTGTACTTCGAAGAAACGCATGGGCGTTCTGTCGGTGACATACAGCACGATATCATCTCCTTGCTGTTGGCTCGTTCAGGGCAAGAGTTCACGTTATGACTAACTTGACGGCAATCCGAACAGTACGGTTGCTTTGGCCTCGACCGACAATCTGAGGCTTGGCGACCCAGCTTGTCACACAGAAAGCACCGTGGGGTTCTGCCTGGGTTCGTCATATTCCTCGCCTCCTTTGACAACCCAGCGTCCTGCGCTCCCTTAAAGCGCAGCAGGTTTATTTGATGCTGGGCCTCGAAGAAGTGATCGGCGGCCTGCGTCATTTCCGAGAGTTTCGTGCAGTCCCTTTCCCGTATGAAAACTGCTAACGCGCTGTGGCAGTTGGTCAGGAATTGCTCCGAGACAATTAACTGTCGTACTCCGTCATAGGTTTTAGGAGTACCTCCCATCTCCACCCAGCGGTCGAAGAAACTCTCTAGTCTCATCGCATATTGCTTCGCCGTTTCACTGTCTTGTGGCTTCCTCTGCCGGAACCTTTCCCTATAGCCTTCAGCCGTGAAACGGAAACGTTGCAGCAGCGCCAGTTTAGTCTTATCTTAATCGACGGACTCGTCAGGAGACAGCCGTCCGAAGACCTTCAAAGCTTCTCCGGCTAGACACAAACTGAGCGCTGTGGTCCATTTCTCTTTCGGCCAACGCTGTCCGTTCGCCACTTGTTCAAAGCTCTTCAGATAAGCGTCCAAATTTTCACGAGCTTCACTGAAAACGGGAATAAAGTTGTGCGGATTGACAATAAATGCGGGGCTTTCCGCAGAATGCGCGTCACCACCAGTCACCCCAGAGCCTCTACTCTCCCCAATTTCTGCCAACCTGAGTCTTAGCTGCAGGTTCTTTTCTTCCTGCTCGAGTCGCACTCGTGCAGCCTCGCGTTCCTCACGGCTAGCCTCTCGCTCTGCCGCCCTCTCATATCGCGCCTTGGCTAGAGCATCGTCAACCCACGCACGCAACTCCACCCCACGCAACCCAAGACGCTCCCCGGTGGAAACTAACTCCTGCGCGTTCATCGTACACCGATGCAGAGATACCTGTCGCACCGTAACCTCTCAATGCGCAAACGCCCTCGTCCTGCCGTGGACGCCAATTTTGTGAGGAGGGAAGGAAAACCCCCTCTGCAGGTTCTTGAGTAAGGTGTGTTCGGTGGCGAGTGGGGCCAGCCACAGTCGCCAGTTAATCAGACGAGGGCGCTTTGTGAGGTTACGAAGACAACATTTATTTTAGAACAAAGCACGATGCAGAGAAAGTACCAGAGAGCTAACAAAAACCAAAAAGGAATAACTAGTCTACAAATGCGACATCAAGAAATCCAAAACGCTAACTAATGTATAGAAAAGCCTAGAAATCTAAACACCAGAAAAGAGCAGCAGAAAAGTTCATAAACAGTTCACCGTGACGTGGCGTAGTACTCGGGCGTCGGGGCGTCGCGTCGCGTTGCGCTGAGGGTCACGTCGGAAGTCTCGAGTGCTGGCCCGTTGCCGATGCAACTCCGTCGCAGCTCTTCCACAAACTGCACTTGCAGGAGCGGTCGTGGCCGGAACCTGGTCACCACCAGGCGCCATGTCAGGGAAGGCCGCGGGCAGCCGGCACCCGGTAGCCGCCGGTAGACAATCTCCAGGCCGTGGTCGTTCAGGACCGGGGCACGACGCAGCGCGTGTGCCTGCCACGGGCCAGGACACTGGGAAATAGGGCGCTAGTCATGGGAGGCCTTGGCGTCAGGTAGACCCCTTTGAGCTTGGGTCCCCGAGACCCAATGAGCTCTCGATCTGCGCCTAGACGCCGCTCTCCTCGAACCGTCCTATCGGAAGTCCTCCACTGGAATGGCCGTCCTTCCACGTTTTTGTCTGGCCTCGTCACCCCTCCGTCATGGCCGGCTATCATAGGGCGCTCGCGTTCACCGTCATCGGCTCGTGTGACCTTCTACTTCATCTTTTTCGGCCGTGCCGAAACGAGGACAATCCCTTCACGGGCATGTGTCCGCGACGTCGTCGTCGTCGTCGTCGTCCCCGCCGACTGAGCGATTCACCTTACAGTGCAGTAGGCTTTTTTGCGATCTTGGAGCGTATTCCCAGCGGACATGACGCACGTCGAAAGTCATTTCTAGGTCGTGAAACCTCAAGTTCCCCCTTCTGGAATCTCACTGGTCAATTGGAACTTTGTCAGAACTGTCGAAAACACGCTCAAATTCTCCGCTTCTTGCTTCGAAAGGTCACCATGTACTTCAAACACAACCAGAAAGTCGTCGACGTAGCGAAAGACCTTTACGACGGCCGAATTCTGGAGGGTGGTTTGCAGGCGCCTGTCGAAGACCGCCAGCAGCAGGTCACTGAGCACTGGAGCAATGGACGAGCCAATGCACTCCCATTTCTTTTGAACGTACAGCTTGTTGTTGTGAGCGACGAATGTGGAGCGCAAGTACAAAGCCAAACCTTCCAGGAATGCTTCTGTGCTGATGCCGCATTCACTCTGGAACCTGGTGTTCCAGAAACAATCGATGGCTTCACTCACAGCATCCAAGACCAAGGCATGAGGAAGGGAGTAATACATATCCTTGAGGTCCACCGATAACCCTGTCAGATTATCAGAGGGTTGCGACTCAAGGAAGCTTGAGATGGCTCTGGGGCTTCGTACCAAGAAAGAGTCCTCTACCAGTAGTCTCCAGAGAAGATTCGAGGAATCGCCCAAAAGCGTTTTGCCACGAGCCTCTTTCAGTGACTATGACCCTAAACGTTCAAGTCTCCTTGCGAGTCTTGGTGCTGAAGAAGCACTTAAGCGTGAACCTTTGCTCTTTTTATTGTGGTAGCCAGCCAGCTCAACTTTGAGTGTCGCAGAACCGGATGGCATCATTCCTTGCTCTTTCAGGATTTCACTGTACAAAACACGGACGTTTCCCGCAATCGCTTGATCCGCCTTTTCTTCATACTCCTTGGAACCTGCTACAGTGAAGCCTCCTTGCTTGTACGAGAGAAGTAGCTTCAAATTTGCGTCCAGCAAGCTTTTCACCACGTCATGCTTCTTGATGCACCGACGTGCGCTCTCAGGTGGCAGTATGCTGACTCCTTCCAAAATGCAGCTTTCTTTTTCTTCGCTGTTGGCTTTTTGTGCTGTGCTTCTCACCAGGGAAACCAATTCCGGTTTTTTCAGGTGTGGCTTTAGGCAGTATTTCAGTCCGAGCTCCAGGGTCCTTTCTACTCCTCGGGGAAGAGCTCAACCCCCAGTACATGCATCTTCTGTTTTCCTCTTTTGCAGCGCTCTTTCCTCGGAAGACCGGCCAGCATTGCTTCCAGACAAGCTCTGTGACGGCTGAGGCTACACGCAGGTCCGTTCGTGCGAGGGCTGACACTTGGCCAGTAGGAGCCGACTGCGAGTGTGAGACCTGTAGGCAGGACTGAAGAAAGCGAACTTGCAACTGAGCCTCCGAGCGAAGGATGCGGCAAATCCTGGCGCTGTGGCTCGCTGAGGGCGGCAGAAGTCCGGTCATGGCTGTGACTTCAGGAGCGACGTTGGAATTTCTGATGGCAAAGGAGAACATGCGTGCCCGGCACGTAGCTTGGACGATGAGGGTGACACACCAAGACGGATTTTGCATGATGAATGAAGAAACACAAGGAGACCGTCTCTGCTGACAGCCATGACCTGACTTCTGCAGCCCTCGGCGAGCCACAGCGGCAGGATTTGCCGCATCCTCCGCTCGGAGGCTCAGTGGCAAGTTCGCTTTCTTCAGTCCTGCCTACATGTCGCACACTCGCAGTCGGCCCCTACTGGCCAAGTTTCAGCCGTCGTACAAACGGACCTGCGTGTAGCCTCAGCCGTCACAGAGCTTGTCTGTAAGGCAATGCTGGGAGGTCTCCCAAGGAAAGAGCGCTGCAAAACAGGAAAACAGAAGAATCATTTACTGGGGCTGGAAGCTCTGCCACGAGGAGTAGAAAACACCCTGGAGCTTGGACCAAAATACTGCCTACAGCCGCACCTGGAAAAACCAGAATTGGTTTCCCTGGTGAGAAGCACAACAGAATAAGCCAACAGCAAAGAAAAAGAACGCTGCATGTTGGAAGGAGTCAGCATACTGCCACCTCAGAGCGCACGTCAGTGTAGCAAAAAGCCCGACGTGGTGAAAACCTTGCAGGACGCAAATTTGAAGCTACTTCTCTCGGACAAGCAAAGAGGCTTCACTGTAGCAGGTACTCAGGAGTATGAAGAAAAGGCGTATCAAGCGATTGTGGAAAACTTCCATGTTTTGTCAAGAGAAAAGCCTGAAAGAGCAAAGAAGGATGCCATCCGGTTCGGCGAGACTCAAGAGTTGAGCAGGCTGGCTACCAGAATCAAAAAGAGCAAAGGTTCACACCTGAAGAGCTTCTTCAGCGGCAAGACTCACAGGGAGACTTGCCCATTTAGGATCATATTCACTGAAAGAAGCACGTGGCAAAACGCTTTTGGGCAATTCCTCCAATCTTCTCTCTCTAGGCTACCGGTAGAGGACCCTTTCTTGGTACGAAGCCCCAGAGCCACCTCAAGCTTCCTTGAGTCGCAACCCTCTTATAACCTCACCGGGTTATCGGTGGATCTCAAGGATGTGTATTACTCCCTTCCTCATGCCTTTGTCTTGGATGCTGTAAGTGAAGCCTTCGATTGTTTCTGGAACACCAGGTGCCAGAGTGAATGCTGCATCACCACAGAAGCAGTCCTGAAAGGGTTGGCTTTCTACTTGCGCTCCACATTCGTCGCTCACAAAGACAATCTGTACATTCAAAAGAATGTGGTGTGTATTGGCTCGTCGATTGCTCCAGTGCTCAGTGACTTGCTGCTGGCGGTCTTCGACAGGCACCTGCAAACCGCCCTCCATAATTCGGCCGTCGTAAAGGTCTTTCGCTACGTCGATGACTTCCTGGTTGTGTTTGAAGTACATGGTGACCTTTCGAAGCAAGAAGCAGAGATCTTGAGCGTGTTTTCGACAGTTCTGACGAAGTTCGACCTGACAAGTGAGAGGCCAGAACGGGGGAAGTTGAGGTTTCTCGACCTTGAAATGACTTTCGACGTGCGTTATGTCTGCTGGCAATACGCTCCAAGATTGCAAAAAAGGCCTACTGCCCTTCTACTTGGCCCAGTCAAAAGTGGTAAAACGTGGCATTGCTGTTGCGGCAATAACTAACTTAGTAGTACGGTCCTGTTCGCACACCATGATGAAGAGCTCAGGCGCCCAAATCAAGACACTCAGGGAAGCAGGATACCCTGTTCCTATGTTGCGCAGCTCCTCCGAGAATGTTCTAAAAAGTGTGAACACTAACTTCACAAAAAACCGGCCACAAGAAGAAACGTCCAAGGGCTGGTTAAATGTCATACCCTACGTACACGGGGTATCACACCTTTTCAAGAAGATTGGGGATAAGGCAGGAGTTAGGACGGTTTTTTCAGCGCCCAACAAACTGGCGTCTTCGTGTGCCAAGGTAAACTGCAATGACAGTCCAAGAGCCGTATGTGAGAAGAAGCATAAAACCAAGTTTGTGAATTGTGCAGACAAAGTGGTGTATGAAATCCAACTTTCATGCGGACGAGTTTACATAGGCCAGACTGGTAGATGCCTGAATGATCGCCTTAGAGAGCATGCACACAACATGCGCACAGGAACGGGCAGCCATCTTGGAATACATTGCAAGAAATGCAAGAAACGTGGCTGCCATCCAAAGTTAAAAGAAACGCCAATTCTGAAAGGCTATCGAGTTCTCGCTCACGGTAAATATTGAAGGCTTCATTGATTGGCATTCGGGGGGAGCAATGCGTGAGCGCGGCATCAATTGTTCTTTTGGAAAGAGAGGAGGCATATCAAGCCAGTTGAACATCACTTGTACCAGATAGCTAGCTTGACACCAAGTCTGATTGTTATATCTTATCCTTGAATATGCGCATGCTTGCAGCCACTGGTTTTCTGTGTATTTAATTTCGTATAATAAATCGTACTTTAGTTGTTCGTCAGCGCTCTAGTTTGTCACTTCTTCTGTCCTCGTCCCTGCGCTGTTTATAGTGTGAAATAAAGACAATAGAAATGGCTGGCGTAGAAGGCCACGTTCACGTTATGCATGATACGATATGAGATACAAAAATGTGTCTTCTGATAAATACTTAAAAACATGTTGAACAGAAAATATTGGTTCATCATCTGAGAAGTGCGATGGGTGGAGTAGGATTAGTCGTCGGTTGATTTCTGTGAAGTGTTTCTGTCGTGTGGTGTGGCGGGCGTTGCATATGTTTAGTACGTGAACTACATATAGGCCCTCTCCTCACCTGCCGCACAGAGGTATCGAAGACCCATTCAACAATCGGTAATGTCTTACGCAAGTGTGGCCTATTCGTAACCTGGATAAGGCTACTTCCGGTGTCCATCTTGTCTGCCTGTTGTGCGTTTTCCTAAACGTTGTTTTACAGTGTGTAGCGGGTTGTCTGTGTATCCCATGTTTTCTGCCAAGTTTGACGAAGAGCCCTTCGTGCCCATTGTTTCAGGCCGAGGTAGGGGACATAGGGTTCATCGAAGGTGCTGCAGAGAGCGGCTTCAACAGCATTTTGGTCAGCGATTTCTTTTCCCGGAATGCCGCTGTTTCCAAGAACCAGCAAAGAATTACTTTTATTTTGGAGTTATCGGCAGACAGAATGACAAAATTAAGCAGTTGAGAAGAGAATTTCTTGTTTCTTTGAAGGATTGTAAAGCTCTAACTACACTAAAGAGTCTGTGAAAATTATGGAGTGTTGTGTTATGGTTTGTGTGATGTGCTGTACTGCAATTCTCAATGCGGGTTTACAGGCGGTCCCACAGAGAACACTGTGATAGTCCTACCGTGAGCCAACAACAGTGCTGAAAACACTGAGGAGGATTTGTTGTTCTGCACAATCGGAGGAATGCCAGAAGGCCTTCAGGGTATTCAGTGGCCTTAAGCATTTATTTTCACACGTTTTATATGTGGAATCAATGGCAGTTTTTCATCAAGTACCACACCTAAGACGATTTGTTCCTTCTTGAGAGGAATGGAAATATTTGAAGTTTAATATCAGGATTAGGATGGACTCAACGCCTTCTTAATAATACAACGCAAGTACACTTTTCTGGGTTAGCCTAAAACCATTCTTGTCGGACAAGTAAGTAAGTTTGTTAACAACAAGCTGTACTTCGCGCTCGCATATGGACAGATTACAGAATTTAATAGACATTTGCACATCGTCTACATACATAAAGTAAGAGACAGTTGGTGGTGGTGGCTTCCCAAGTGATTTCTTTTTTACTATAAACACTGGGCAACTTGGAACTCCCCCTTGAGGAACCCCATTTTCCCGGACATGAACTCGTGAAATGCAGAGCCCACTCTCAGACGGGAGGTTTTTTTTGACATGTAGCTTGGCAGCGTATTCAAAATGTTCCCTGACAAATCAAAACAATAAAGGTCACCCAGAATGCCGTAGCGCCCTGCAGTATGGTAAGCCTTCTGAATGTCAAAAATACCGTCATACAATATTGTTTGTGGATGAATGCCTCTTTTATGTAACATTCCAAGCCAACCAGCTGATCGTTTGTCGATATGCCTTTGATGCGATGCGACGAGGTTTTGAGAGGGAGGGGATGGAAGAAAAAGGGCCCCAAACTGTCTGGCGTAGGGTGGCGACACCTTATCAGGCCCAAGGGGGAGGTATAAAGTGTGAAAGGGGGGACAGGCGGAAATACTAAAGAGGGAATTTAATTAGGGTCAGGGTACAGTTTGAATTCGAGAATTTCGGTAGGGCGGCAGCTGCAGTACGACTGCACGCAGAAGAGGCGCCGGGTGTAGAGGACGCCGTGGAGGCGAGGGAAGGAGCAGCGGCGGCTAGAGTAATGTGTCAGAAGACAGAGGGAATGCCAAAGGAAGCGCTTATTCGAGCACCTCCGCCCGGGCGGCCACTACGTCACGGGCACGTACAGGGGTCTGAATAAAACCCAGCGGGACAGGCGGTCCTACGGAAAAACGAGAAAAAAACTAAAAGAAAGAGAGCGAGATACGATCCCAGAAGCTAGGGGAGCTGACCACAAAGGAAGAGGGGGGGGGCAGTGTGAACTTTAGAGGCGCGCAACCAGGCCGGTCTCGTCGAGGAAGGTGAGGATAAGCTGAAGCGCGTCGACGAGGAGGGTGCGGTGGCAGCGAGGGAACAGCTGTTATTGTGGGAAATGTGGCTCGCCGAGGGCGGCAGAAGTCCGGTCATGGCTGTGACTTCAGGAGGGACGTTGAAATTTCTGATGGCAAAGGGGAACATACGTGCCCGGCACGTAGTTTGGACGATGAGGGTGACACACCAAGACGGATTTTGCATGATGAAGGCAGAAACACAAGGAGACCGTCTCTCCTGACAGCCGTGACCGGACTTCTGCCGCCCTCGGCTAGCCACAGCGACCGGATTTGCCGCATCCTTTGCTCGGAGGCTCAGTGGCAAGTTCGCTTTCTTCAGTCCTGCCTACATGTCGCAAACTCGCAGTCGGCCCCTACTGGCCAAGTGTCAGCCCTCGTACGAACGGACCTGCGTGTAGCCTCAGCCGTCTCAGAGCTTGTCTGTAAGGCAATGCTGGGAGGACTCCCAAGGAAAGAGCGCTGCAAAACAGGAAAACAGAAGAATCATCTACTGGGGCTGGAAGCTCTGCCCCCAGGAGTAGAACACGCCCTGGAGCTTGGACCGAAATACTGCCTACAGTCGCACCTGGAAAAACCAGAATTGGTTTCCCTGGTGAGAAGCACAACAGAATAAGCCAACAGCAAAGAAAAAGAACGCTGCATGTTGGAAGGAGTCAGCATACTGCCACCTCAGAGCGCACGTCGGTGTAGCAAAAAGCGCGACGTGGTGAAAACCTTGCAGGACGCAAATTTGAAGCTACTTCTCTCGGACAAGCAAAGAAGCTTCACGGTAGCAGGTACTCAGGAGTATGAAGAAAAGGCGTATCAAGCGATTGTGGAAAACTTCCATGTTTTGTCAAGAGAAAAGCCTGAAAGAGCAAAGAAGGATGCCATCCGGTTCGGCGAGACTCAAGAGTTGAGCAGGCTGGCTACCAGAATCAAAAAGAGCAAAGGTTCACACCTGAAGTGCTTCTTCAACGGCAAGACTCACAAGGAGACTTTCCCATTTAGGATCATATTCACTGAAAGAAGCACGTGGCCAAACGCTTTTGGGCAATTCCTCCAATCTTCTCTCTCTATACTACCGGTAGAGGACCCTTTCTTGGTACGAAGCCCCAGAGCCATCTCAAGCTTCCTTGAGTCGCAACCCTCTTATAACCTGACCGGGTTATCGGTGGATCTCAAGGATGTGTATTACTCCCTTCCTCATGCCTTTATCGTGGATGCTGTTAGTGAAGCCATCGATTGTTTCTGGAACACCAGGTTCCAGAGTGAATGCTGCATCACCACAGAAGCATTCCTGAAAGGGGTGGCTTTCTACTTGCGCTCCACATTCGTCGCTCACAAAGACAAGCTGTACATTCAAAAGAATGTGGTGTGTATTGGCTCGTCGATTGCTCCAGTGCTCAGTGACTTGCTGCTGGCGGTCTTCGACAGGCACCTGCAAACTGCCCTCCAGAATTCGGCCGTCGTAAAGGTCTTTCGCTACGTCGATGACTTCCTGGTTGTGTTTGAAGTACATGGTGAACTTTCGAAGCAAGAAGCGGAGATCTTGAGCGTGTTTTCGACAGTTCTGACGAAGTTCGACCTGACAAGTGAGAGGCCAGACCGGGGGAAGTTGAGGTTTCTCGACCTTGAAATGACTTTCGACGTGCGTTATGTCTGCTGGCAATACGCTCCAAGATTGCAAAAAGGCCTACTGCCCTTCTACTCGGCCCACTCAAAAGTGGTAAAACGTGGCATTGCCGTAGCGGCTATAACTAACTCAGTAGTACGGTCCTGTTTGCACACCATGACGAAGAGCTCAGGCGCCCAAATCAAGAGACTCAGGGAAGCAGGATACCCTGTTCCTATGTTGCGCAGCTCCTCCGAGAATGTTCTAAAAAGTGAACACTAACTTCAGAAAAAACGTGATCAAGTAGGGCCTCGTCGATCTGGTTCACCACCGGGGTGATGGGCGTCGAGTCAGAGTGCGCAGCCTTTGCCAGGCTGTCCGACGCCTCCTTTCCAGTGATGCACACGTGCGCTGGCACCCCTTGAACACACACCTCGCAGCCCCCCGAGGCCAGGTGTGTGAGTTTTTCGTGCAGTGCAGCCATGGTGGGATCGTGCTTGTGGGGCTGGCTTAGTCGTTGGATGGTGGCTTTACTATCACAGAAAATTGTGATTCTTGGTGGGACGGAGGTCGGCGGCGAGGTCGGCCGCCAGGTGCAGGCCTGCGATCTCAGCGGTGGTGGTGTTGGCTGGGAAGGGCAGGCGGCATTGTTTAGACCTGTTGGCCTGGAAGGCGATGCACGCCGCCGCCGCGCTGGACGGCGGGCCAGGGAGTACCGAGCCGTCTGTGAAGATTTCTGTGCGCTCCGCGCCGCGAGCATCGAAGGCTTCCAACGCACCGAAGCGAAGCGCTTGATGGAGGTCGCGTCGCTTCCCCCTGACGCCCTGGAGGCCCAGTCGCATATCAACGTTCCTCGTGTGGTGTGAATGGAGGTGGTCGGTGGCGGGCGGTGGTTGTGCTTGACCCGTCAACTCCGCGTAGGCGGCTGCGAGCTGGCCGGATGCGCGGGAGAGGCGGTCAATGTAGTTCAGTCCTGCCTGCTGAACGCGGAGTTAGACTGGCTACGCGTTTCCCTTGTCAGCTGGCTCCAACGATTCGGAGAATTCTCTCAGCCGAGAAGCGAAAACTGTAGGCCACGGGGCGCTTAGCCACTCAACACCATCGAAGGCGCCGCCCGAAGACGCGCAGAACCTCCACAATTTACGGCCACGGCCGCGTTAAGAATACGAGCTCCTCCAGAGCTCCAACGCGCCCTGACTTGGGTGTGTTATGCGAGAGGACAGGAGGCGACGCCAGACGCAACGACTGTTCATGTTCCCATTCCCCTCTTTCACATGTAGGCTCGTCCGCCCAGCGAGTCGTCCCACGCCTGTGCACCGCGTCAGACGTTTTCTCCCCGTGTTCCTGTATCCTGATCTACTGTAACCTCAGTTTTCGCCATAATTAAACCTTTTAAATTCTCAAACCCTAGTTTCTGTCGTTCGAGCTTCATTCGGGCCACGACTTGGCTCACATGGCGCAGTCGACAGGATCAGGATTTGAGGCCACAAACGAACGGACGAGGAGACGAACGACACGGACGAACCGCACCACGACTACGAGAGTGCCTGCAGACGAGGGCAACGACGGACGCCACGTCAACGGTGATCGACCGGCTGCCGACTTCAACGGAACGCCACGTCCCGTGTTCCACGAAGAAGCAGCAGTTGGTGAACGAACTACGATCACGAGGGCTTCCCTACTCTGGCCGTAAGGAAGACATCGTCTTGCGTCTCCTCGAGGACAACAAAAAACATCGCCAGCTCTCCAAATGAACGAATGTGCCAACGATACTTCAGGCCGCCTACGACGGCGAATGGCAGACGAACATGCAAACGCCGCTATTCGAGAACGCGATGCTGCGCGAAGAACGAGAACGTCTTCTGAGACAACTGGCGAGAGTCGGCCACACGCTTCCCGTGGTGCCGGAGCCAGCGGCAAGCCTTCAACGATACGACGCACACCTTGGTCCGGAGACGTGCGACAAGCACAACGGCACGCACAACGGCACGCTCACCAACAAGACGGCGCATGCAAAACGGTGCACCGCCTACTCACCGAACCTCTTCTAGGTGATCGCCACGATTACGAAAACGCAAGAGAAGATCAGTGAATTCCTGCAGCGGTTACGAACACCCCCTGCTCTGACATCGAGGAAACCGATGAGCTACATCAACCACGCGCAGGTCTTTGCGGCAACGAGCAACGAGACGCGCCACGTACCCAGCGCGCACGAGCCAGAACGCAGCTCGTACCTTGCACGCGCTCCTCCGGTCCAGACCTTGCCCACGAGCGGTGGAGGCCGTCGGAAATGTACAGATGCGGTGACAATGGACGAAGAGAGGAAAAGTGGAAAAGTCTTTGCCGCCACGGATGATGATGATGGTCGTGGTGAGAACTGGCCCCGGTGCATCAATGCCCGCCGACACAGTGAAACAACGTCCAAAGGCCTCGGAGATGCGCCGGAGTTCTGGGCAGGGGAACAGCGTCGTCTTCTTTGTAGGTCGCGCGTGGTCACGTCGTTTGTTCTCGGCAAGTCACAGGCTGGGGACACGGGGCTGGGGAAGGGTGCGTCCATGGCTCACAGGGGCTGGGGCGGGCCGACGCATTCCAAGAGCCTTTCATCGATGTTCAAGCAGCCGAGACGAAGCGAAGCTGGGGCCAGGTTTAGGATGAACCCCGGCACCTCAACCAAAACATGTTGCATGACGGCCGGACACAGGAAATGAACCATGAAAGATGCGAGTGATGTATTTACACTATACTACACGATGTCGGCCATGAGAGAGCCCACCCAGCTGGGTCTTCGTCTTCTTTTCTGGAGATTGGAGACTGCTATCTTCTTCTTTCCGTGACAATATTACCGATATTATAAATTTTCTGAAACATAAAGATGCTCCTTTTGGAGCCTGGCAACTGCCTCTTACTCCTTGCTTAGTTCGCTGGTCTCCTTGATGCTGGCGCATTTTTTTCAGATTTATACGTTTTATACGTTTATGGGAAACCGGAGGTGCCTTAAAATCGGATTAGAATTACGCGCGTCGAGCTTCAAAGGAAGGCCTTTGTCGCACTTTGACACGGATTGTAAAGACTGTGGCGTCGCACCGTATTGAAAACACAGTTGTTTTGTTTACGCGTCACAATCAAACTTCCAGAGAGATTGTGGAAGCGTTTGATATTTCTAACTACAAAAATGGTGTGTAACTCACCCCTTCCGTGTCCTTGTTGGGCAAAAAATATCGCTGCTCTTTTCTTATATTTAATGTGTGCAGCCGACGCGTGGTTGCTGTGTGTGTTGTAGAAACTTTTTTTGTGATAATGTGGGGTTATGTAGGCATTTAGGGCTTTTATTTCAAACAATAAACTTTACGTGTTTAGAGTGCGCTCGTGCTTGTCGTATCTTCTTGTCCTTGTTTGTTTTGTGCAATCGTTGCCATGATTTCTGGCTTGAATGATGCTTATAAAACCTTTATAGAGTGATGTCTGCCTTTCCGACCTACGCGTGTGTTGAACCATCACTTCCTGTATTTTTTCAATGCCAAACGCATCAGACTCCAGATGCCAACCAAGCCCTTTCTTTCTACTCTAGCCCCTCTACCAAATTGCTAACCTTTCGAGTGCATTATTCACGTGACCGGGTAATCTCGTGACGAAGCGTAGTGGAAATCGGCAACTTTGGCAGACCGTGCTCCGCCCAGTTCTGAGGTGTCTATCACTTGCGAGAGCGCCGTTTGACAGTCTCAAAGATTGGTTTCCTTGGCAACCGGGCACAAGCCGGTTTTAAAATTATTATAATAATTTCGTATGATCTTGGCTTAGCTCGGTGCCCCACCTTGTAACTTGTATGCACTGAAGGCGCACCACTCCTTCCACTGGGAAGCGGCCGGTGCATTTGGCATCGTAAAATACAGGAGGTGGAGGTTGAACAAACCAGCATAAGAAGGGCGATCATCACCGTCCGCCTGACAAAGCCGCGTCAAAACTCGTGACTCGCGTTAGGACTGACCAAAGCGTATTGTGTTCGTAAGCTGAAGACGGCAGTGAAGAAAAACTTAACGTTATAAACGACATTTCTTCTTGCGTGTGTACACGTGTTTTTCCAAGTGCGAACTTATCTGGAGTGATATCCTCTGGTAGTTGGTCAATACCTCTCAAGATCCCCACTAATCTTCACACCTCCGGAGTGTCCTCGGTTTTACCAGTTTAGGATTTTCGTGGCAGTAAACATCAACTGACACTGACACTGGACCTTGTCTGTGATGCTCGCCCTTTAGTATGGGACTGCTAGTTTTTTCACATCACACGAGGTTCTTCAACCCGCCGAGAGAGAAGGAATCAGAAAGCACTTTATTGAGGCTTAAGCGGGTTTATGGGAGTGCTGTGGCCGTCGGTTTGAGGCCGGCAGCGACGTTATCAGCGAGGGTGGCCAGAAGTATCTAGACTTCTGTGTGAGAGCGGCCCTGCGCTCCCTCCCATTAATCTTCATTAATTATGAAGGGAAAGGGGTCTTGAGGACAGGCCCACATAGAATGGACTAGCATGGCTGGGTCCCCACATAGTGGACACTTGGGCGATGGGAATTGCGAGGGGTGAATGCGATGCAGTAGTGCTTGGCAGGCCAAGGACTAGGCCTGCAGGAATCTCCATAAGCGCTCCTGATGGTTAGTTAGCTTAGGGTTGGCAGAAGGGTATCGGCGGCGAGAGAGGCGGTTATGCGTAGTGACATCATGCTACGTGTTTAAGTGATCCCTGGCTGACCTGACGCCGTGGTAGGGGACGAGGCTGGCACCGGCACCGATAGTAAATCCTCGTGGTGCGTTGTGCACTGCCTCATTTCGCCCCAACCCAGTGTATGCTGGGGTCCAGACGATGCCTACCAGGGAGGTCGGGAGATTTTGAACGAGCATTTTGGACGCCATGGACGATATGTACCCGCGGATGAAGTTTGGATGGCCGTTTTCGAATCGGGGATTGTAATTGTAGGTGACCGGCCGAGTTTGTTGGGGCGAGCGCTTTCGCCGCCTCCCCTAACGCTGAAGGGGTGCTAGTGCGGACGCTTAGAGAGTTCACAGGGGGTCATTCGGGCTATTAATGACTGCGAGGGCAAAAGCGTCTTGATGGCGGTATTCGGCCGCATCCAAGTACACAGTGTGAGGTATGATGGGGAATTTCTTGGTGAGCGCCCGCGCCCGTTGCTCCCGTATACATCGGTGGTAGGTGTGATACATGTTCTTCGGAAGAGGGCGGACGCAGAGGAAGTCACGGATTGGCCGCGTTTCGCGTATTTCGAAACCGGCCTTTGCCACTACGAACACAAGTAGAATGTCCGCGTGTGCGTCATAAAGCTATCGCCACTACAGCCTGGTGTATATCCGCGGAATATTCTCAATCTCGCTGATTGCATCCATATGCCTGCCATTATCATTTTCACGGAGTCACATCTACTTCATAGAGTGAGCTATGGGATTTCTGAGAATTGCTGATGTGGTTACGTTAACTATTGCTGTGTTTTTGTAATTATATTTGTGGATAAAAAGTTTCTACTTTCGAAGTGAACACGATAAGCCTCGAATGGCAGCGAGCCATCCACAGCGTAATATCGTCGGCGTACATGAAATGATATAGAAATACGGTTGCCTAGGCGTGGTGCTGACATTGCAGTGATCGCACGGCGAAGAAAAATAAGGACGTGAGCCCCTACTATTTATCAGCCTCGTGCAGATTTGTGATAACAATGATCGGGATACGAACACGTGTGAAGTACGAATGAGGCAAAAAACATGGGAAAAATGATTAGGTCTGGGGCGGTATTCTTGGAATTGTCCGTTTTGAAAACGCCCCTTTGCGTCCCTTTTCATCGTGACGTACTTCTGTTTAAGCAGTGGGCCTTGATTCAAATAGCGTAACTGTTTTTGCAAACGGATGTTAAAGAACTGAAACCGTAGCAGAGTATCTTTTATGTGTTTTATTCTTCCGCGAGCGAACCAACAATAAGGCGACGAAAAAATCGTCTGCTCCGAGTAGCCACGGCTCATAGCTCCGCCGTGGTTGCATGTCGTTCACATCCGGGTTTTCGCTTTTATCCAATCAGGGCTCGCTCAAAGGCACACTTTTGAAAAGGAACACAAAGGGACAAAACACGGTTATAACAGCCCCCGTGTAAAAGTGCTGTCGCGTGTTGCAGCCGGGATAGTAACCCAAAACAGTGCATGGTCACTGATGGCCAGCATGGCATATCACTCATGGCATGTCATTGATTGCATTCATGGAATGGCAGCCATAGCATTTATGACATGGCAGCCCTGACATTCATCAAGCTAGGAGTGACCAGAAGATGCGACGGGTGCGCACGTTTTGGCTGGATATAAGGGTTCGGAAGTTGCCGTGATCGTAAGGGAAGCCCTGCAAAGTTTTCTGCAGAATCGATGTCTTGAGTTTACTGTGCAATCTTATGCTGAAATACCCGTAATATATTGCATGGGCCTTTTCTCCACCTGTCGTTCTCGTTTTTTTGTCCCAAATATTCTGGTTATTTTCGTTCTTTTAATGTCTGGGTTGATATTTCAGGGGGGGTTAAGATAGCAGACACTCTGCACACAAAGGAGGTGTTTTTGATAACAAAAAAATTCCGACAGCGCAGTGTTGGCCAAGAGGCATAGACGGTAGACGTCACCTTGTGCACAACAAGGGTAACACCAGAGATTGTGGCGATCGTTGCGCACACGTAGGTTTTTGCGGACTTTAAAACTTCAGGTAGGCCGGCGTCAAAGAATTAAATTAGCTAGCTGCACCTGAAATAGCACAATAGAGACACGACTGTGAAGGAGAGCTGCTCCATAGTTTACTTGGGGCATTTTGGGACATTTGGCTCTGGGATGGTGAGCGTCTGTCGGTGGTCATCGCGCACAATTTTTATTATCAAAAAAGTGAAAGCGATTGACGGCTCTCTGAGCTCACTATCGATTTGCTAAATTCATCGGGATTGATGTTGCGGACTCGATGACCCGGACTCCTTTCGCTCCGGGACGCGGCAGCGCCCGGTTTCAATCCCACGACTCTCTGGCCACGACGGGAGGCAAAAGCAAAACATAAATAAAGTCAAGGCATGGTTCGCGGCATTACCCCCCTCTAAGAGTGCATCAACCGGATGCTAAAATAACGTACAGTCCGAACAAACAACACAAATGTCCCTTGATCATCTTGCGTGGTAAGGTTTCAGGCAAACCACGTGGACGACTTCGGGCCGCGTGCGTCGCCGAGATGGTCCGGAATTACCGTGGGGGATAACCTCATAGTTGAGTTTGCCGACACGTCGTAGTATCTGGTAGGGCCCGAAATACCGCCGCAGAAGCTTCTCACTGAGTCCGCGTCGTCGGATGGGAGTCCAAAGCCAAACACGATCTCCAGGGTGGTACTCGGCATCTCGGCGTCGGAGGTTGTCGCGCCCGGCATCCACCAGCTGCTGATCTGTTGTACAAACTCGAGTGAGCTGGCGGGCCTCCTCCACACACTGAAGGTATACTTGGACGTCGGGGTTGAGGTCGTCGTCTTCAACATGCGGAAGCATGGCGTGGATCATCGTACTCGGCCGTCTTCCGTAGACAAGCTCGAACGGCGTCATCAGCGTAGTTTCCTGGATAGCCGTGTTTTACACATACGTGACATACGGGAGCACTTAGTCCCAAGTCTGATGTTCAACATCGACGTACATTGACAGCATAGCTGCGATTGTCTTGTTCAGACGTTCTGTTAGTCCGTTCGTTTGGGGGTGGTACGCCGTCGTTCTTCGGTGAACCGTGTTGCTGTAGCGTAATATTTCTTGCGTCAGCTCCGCAGTAAAGGGCCGTTCAGCGGTCTGTGATTTGGACTTCCGGGGCTCCATGTCGCAGAACAACTTGGCTGATGAAACTTAGCGACCTATTTCTGTCGCTACAACCCACTTGTTCTCGGATCGGGATGTAGAGAACGGGCCCGGAAGGTCCATTACAATCTCTGGGAAGGGCGTAGATGGGACGGCGTTCGGCTCCAGAAGTCCGGCGGGTCTCATCGGGGGAGTTTTTCGTCGCTGGCAGTCACGGCAGCTCCGCACGTATTGGGTGACGTCGGGTGCAAGGCGGTGCCAGTAGTACTTCATCTTGATTTGCCCAATTGTGGGAGCTGTGCCGAGATGTCCAGAAGACGGGTCGTCATGACACGCTTCCAAAATTGCGTCACGAAGATCGGCCGGGATGACTAGAAGATAATTCGCTCTCGTTCCGGGGCTGAAATTCTTCCTCACGAGGACAGAGTTTTTAAGGCTGAAGGCAGGCAAGTTGCGTGTAAAGGCCCTGGGCAGGGCGACGTTGCATCATGGAGGCCAAGGCATCGGAGGCCAGAAGGATTGGAGGCGATAACGACCAGGGCGGCCAGCGGTTTCTCAGTCACGACTCGAAGAACCGCTGTCTTCTTCTGAGTCCTGTGGGGGTGGGTCGAACGGGGTCGCGCGACAGGCAGTCGGCGTCGGAGTGTTTCCTCCTGGATTTGTAAACTACAGTAACGTCGAATTCTTGAAGGCGCAAGCTCCACCTACCTAGACGGCCAGAAGGGTGCTTTAAATTTGCGACCCAACACAGCGCATGGTGGTTTGTCACAACCTTGAACGGTCTTCCATACACGTATGGGGAAATTTCGAAATGGCCGATATAATCGCGAGGCACTCTTTCTCAGAGGCTGAGTACTTTCTCTCTTCATTGGACAGACCATGGCTTGCATAGACGATTAATTTTTCGCACCCGCTTGCTTCTGTACGAGTACCGGCAACCCAAGCCTATGTCACTGGTGTCCATGTGCGTTTTCTGTTTCGGCGTTTTCGTCGAAATGCGCGACGACGGACGGGCTTTCCAGGAACTTCTGCAGCTGACAGATAGCTTTTTCTTGGGCATTTTCCCAGCCGAAAGGGGAAATGTCTCTCGTCAAGCGCGTGAGTGGCTCTGCAATGCGGGAGAAGTTTGCAACGAAGCACCGGTAGTGTGCGCATTGTCCGAGAAATCGGCGCACGCCCTTCGTATCTTTCGGTCTTGGGAAGTTCGCTAAGGCGGAAGTTTTAGCAGGGTCAGGCATGACTCCCACTGCGTTTACGCCATGGCACAAAAACTTGGTTTCCTCCTACGCGAAGCGGCACTTTTCAGGCTTCAGCATTAACCCCGATGTATAGATCTTGAATACCACAACATCGCGGAGGTATACGAGGCAGGTGTGCCAGTTCAGGCCAGCTAGCACCATGTCCATGACTCGTTGAAACGTTGCTGGCGCCATACACAACCCAAACGGCATCACCTGGAACTCGTATAGGACGTCCGGGATTATAAAGGCAGCCTTCTCTCGGTATCTCTCGCCCACTTCAATTTGCCAGTAGCCGATCTTAAGATCTATTGATGAGAAGTACTTCGCGTGGCAGAGGTGGCCGAGGGCGTCGTCGATTCGGGGGAGGGGGTACACGTCCTTTTTGGTGATTTGTTCAGTTGCAGATACACGACGCAACACCTAATGTCCCATCTTTCTTCTTCACCAGTCCGACCAGTGCAGCCGAGGGACTTTTCGATGGCTCTATAATGTCGTCGCTAAGCAGGTGGTCGACTTGTGAAGAGACGTGGTACGGTGACTGCCGTTTAGGTTGGGCTCTATCTTCGGTTATTATTCGGTGCTTCGCAAGAAGTGTGTGGCGTAGTTTTTAGTTCGATGAAAAATACTCTCTGTAGCGATGCTTCAAATCCAACAATTTCTTTCTTCGTTCTTTTTGCGGTAACGCCGGCTTCACGTCGAAAGGTTCTTAAGCTTGAAGGCATCTCGGGTGCGCGCTCTAAGTCGGCAACCGCGAGCACGTCACTTTCTTCTTGCGTCTCTTCGAAGAACGCAATTGCAGCGCCCCCCTTTAAATGCTGGTGTTCCTCGCTGAAATTAGTGTCCAAAACTTGTGATTGGCGTTGCGTAAAGCGCGCACTTCCTCTTACGACTGAGACACCGCGGTCGAAGAGCCTTTGGTCCACGCTCTAGAATAATGTCGACATCAGGAATAACCATCTTCACAGTAACAGTGATCATCAAGCTTGCGCGGGGTGGCAGGGTGACATGATCATCGCGATCCTTAAAAACGCAAGGTGCTCGGTGTTCGGTTTCCGGCGTCATTGAGTGATCGGAGCAAAAAAGTTGTGGACTTTGTCTGTAGATCAATTATTGCACCGTTGTCCGTTAAAAAGTGCATTCCAAGAATTACGTCGCGGGAGCAGTTAGGCAAAATGACTATCGCCGCTGGGTACGTTGTGCCGGCTATGGTGATGTGCGATGTGCACGTTCCACTTGGCATCACGAGATGGCCTCCTGCTGTGCGTATGTGCAGACCGTCCCATCTGGTCATAACGTTCTTCAGCTTAGACGCAAATTGCCCGCTTATGACTGAGTAGTCGGCTCCCGTGTCTATGAGGGCGACTGGTATGGGTAGGGTGCCAGGGTGCGTCGACGGAGAACCCTCGCAAACCGAGCCACTTGTACGCGTAGCGACGGTAGATGTGGTCGGCCTCTCTGCAGTGGTTGCACAGCGGACCATTCTCGCAGGTTCGCCATACGTACGTCTTCCTCGGGTTCTGGTTTTGGGCTGCAGGGGGTCGGCGGGCGACAGTTGACGGCGGTACGGCGGGGCTTCTTGACGACTGGTTGGAATCGTGGCGGGGTCGACGAACAGCCGCGGAGCAGGTCATGGCTTGTGGTTCGCGGGGTGCTTCCGACGGCGTAGAGGTTCCCATCGCCTTTTGGACTTCTCTGATGAGGTCGGTTAGGGAAGGCCCTTGAGGCTGCGGCGTCGTTGGAAAAAGCTTCCGAAGCTCCTCCGCGACTACTGCTTGGATGGTCTCTTGCAATGTATCGGTGCTTCCAGTTGCGGCACCACTGGTCTCCGAGAACCGCGCGTTGACAAGGCGGTCGTACTGCCTCATTCGAATTTCTAGCGTCTTCTCCATCGCGGCAGCTTCAGATGCGAAATCCGCCACCGTTTAAGGGGGGTTGCGGACAAGACAAGCGAAGAGTTCTTGCTTTACTCCTCGCACCAGAAACCTTCGTTTATTTCCTCCTTCATTACTGTATCCGCACGGTGAAAAATCGCTTCATCTCCTCGACGAAAATCATGACCACTTCGTTGGGGTGCTGAGTTCGAGTTTCAAGCAAAAGTGCTGCGCGTTCTTTTCTGACCACGGTAGTAAAGGTCTTAAAGAACTGGCTGTTGAAGTGAGCCCAGCTGCTCAAGGAGCTCTCGTGATTCTCGAACCAAGTGCGAGCTGCATCCTTCAAATAAAGGCAAACATGCCGGAATGTTTCTTCATCGTCCCACCTGTTGAAAATGCGGACGCGCTCCAGCTTCTCCAACCAATCCTCCGGGTCCTTCAGCGTGGGCTCCTCGGAATGTTGGCGGTTCCCGGGCTGCTGCAGCACGATTTGGCGACGTTGGTTCTTGCACCATTGGGGTGGTTGCAGAAGTTGTTGTCTTGGGTCTTTCTGGCAGGGGGCCGAACTGGGGCGGCAATCCTTGCAGTCGCAAGCTGGCTCAAGTTGTACTGGCCTGGCGGCTTCCAGAGGTCGTAGGGAGAATAAAGGGTGCGGACCCCACGCCGCCACCAGATGCACGAAGCCAGAGATGACGCAGTTGTCTTGCAGAAAAACACGTTTATTAGTGCGAACTTGTGCTCCCCTAGCAACTCAATAAATTCACAGACGGCGAAGCAGCAGTCAACAAAGTGATGTGTGCTTGCGAGCGTTGATGATCGGAATACCATGGCGTGTGCTCTGCACGCTTTATCTTTCGGCGCGACTGTTTCTCGAACTTTCTATTTGCATCCGTAACATTCTCGATCACAGAAGATTATTCTCGGCGGTTGGGGTTAGTTCGGAACGCTCTCCCTATCACAAGGAATAACACATGCGGCATAGAAAGGAAGAATGGAACACGCGCTTCCCTTGGCACACAGATAACACAGACCGGTGCAGCCGCTCGGTAAAAGCAAAACATAAATAAACAAACTCAATGCATGGTTCGTGGCAATATAGGGCTGGTGTGACGTCACTGGTGCAATAGTTGATAGCTATGCGGGTAAACATACACGTAACCTAATAGCGGGCGGCCCTGTCCCCGCTCCTGGGCCAGCGTTATCTCGTTACCACAACTCGTCCCACCTTAATTGACGGAGTCACTTCACTTGCGGACGCCATGGTGAAAATGGTGTGGTGTCATTTGCACCCTCGTGCAAAATGTGCTGAGGCGTTGGTTTATCGGCACTCTTCGAAGCAGCCACGATAGCGGTAGGGGAATTCACATCGAAGTGTGCCGGAGCCTCCGGGGTCGTTAGGTTTTCAACTGCGTAATGATCACTCAGTAAAACCCTTTGGCGGACCTTGAACAGGTGGCTGGAGTTTCGCACTCTCTGCTCGCCGGCCCACGAGATATGGGGGGACTTGGTTAGTTGGAGGAACTTGATGTTCGGGTCTCTGTACGTCGTACGCTCTCGCAGACGGGTCTGCATGTTGAGAGCGCAGGTGATCGGCACGTACAATGCGCAACTGGTTCTGCATTTTCACGAAATACGTCACCGCACTGATAACTTAAGTAAACCTTGCTTGCTGCCATGACTCGTGTTCTCCGCGCACTTTTTTCAAATAGACGTGATCACCAAAACAAAACACATGTTCCTCCCAAACAACACTTGTCCCACTCTTCTTTCACGTCTCTATTTCGTATCCCGAATAGCATAACCAAAATAATTTCCAAGGATGTTTTGTCCACGGTTGCTTTTTCAAAAACAACCGTGTAGGCGATTGCCCTGTGACAGTGATGGGCAAGTTTCGATACGCACACAGACATTTGTCAGCGCGTTCTTGGAAGGAATTGCGACAATCCAAAGCGTTCTCTTCCAGATCTTGTTTTGCAAAGCTTGCTTGATAGTCGGCACCATGCGTTCAGGGGTCCCATTTTATGCGGCGTGGTAAGGATGAATGCGAAGCGTCTCGCACCGTTAGTGGACAAAGTCCGCAAATTCGGCGAGCATGAACCGCTGCTTTTTATCGCTTACCAACGTCTCTGGGACTCCGTAAGCGGCGAATGAGCGTAGACTTCTCTCAAATTTCTTACATGCAATCGTGGAATTCATAGCCCACACTTCCACCGATTTCAAAAGCGCGCTCACATTATTTGCAGCAAAATCTACGGGCACTCGCGCCCAGCATTTAGCTGGGTACGTACATGGTTTGGAAGGTACTGCTCCGGAATCGGGCCTAACTGCCTGACAATCTTACACCTTCGAACATACTGTTCAATAGCCTCGTTCATTCCTTTCCACCAAACAAAGCTTCTCGCAAGCATTGTCATGCGGCTGAGCCCCGGTTGCTGTTCCTGTATCAAGTCTAGCACACAACCGCACAGGGAATTAGGAATAATGACTCTAGCACCTCATGTGACACAGCCTGGTTCAAGCGACAGTTTAGACCGCCAGACGGAGTAAGGCTTCAGATCGTCTGCGCATTCGCGCCGCTCGATATTCAGAGCGAACTCCACCATGCGAGAGAAGGTAAGGATCCCTCTTGATGCCCTCGTTCCTCGTTCCCTCTATACATATGTAGGTATGTATATATATATATATATATATATATATATATATATATATATATATATATATATATTATATATATATATATATATATATATATATATATATAGATATGTATATAGAAGACCCGCCGACACGCCGCAGCAGCCGGTTGAGCTGTGTGTAATTGGCAGGAGTGAGCCGATGGATAACGCCGGTCTCACGTTGCGATCACCAAGCGCGTTCTGGCGCATGCACGTCCTGGGGTTCATCGTCTTCCCTGACACCTCGTTGGAGCAGTATCCCGTTTGTGGGATTAGGCATAATCCTATATGGGCTCTGATGTGAGGCACATACCCCGATGTCTGGATGGCATGTTTGCGTCTATTGCTTTGTTCATTACCCCTCGTTACAATATATATATATATACATATATATATGTAGGGAACGTGGTCAACAGATAATAAACTTTCGAGAATTGTAGCGCCTCAGACCTCTGCCAACATTTCAACAAGGAGACGTGTTTTTCAAGGCATCATGGTTCATCGCTGGCCCGCTGTTTTATAGATAGAGATTCAGTTGGAGGTAGAGGGGGAGGCTGTTAAGAGCGGGGCTGGAAGAAGGACAGCAGAGTGGGTCAATGGTCGGTTGAAAGGAGCGAAACAATGAGAAAGAATAGGAGGTGTTGTAATGGTACAAGACCCCGCAAGAGAGAAAAAGGAAAACTTCATGCTGGGCTGTCGTGGTGACGGGCGACCTCAAAAGAGGCTTCCGGGGAGTTTGGGTCCTAAAGGGGCGTCTGCGGGGTGCAATTGCAAGGTTACAGAACATGCAAGGTTTAAGCTGGGCTGTGGCGGTGACGGGCGACCTCAAAGGAGGCCCCGGGAAGTTTGGGTCCCACAAGGGCGTCTGCGGGGTGTAATTGAAAGGATACTGAACTTTGTGTAAGAGAGAAAACTCGGAAACAACGACAGCGCGTATAGTCCGAAGAATTCTGAGTGGGGAGGCGATTTTTCGTAAAGGAATAGAAGGGTTATGCGCAGGAATCATCTACGGGGAGGTTTGTGGCAGATTAAAAGACTTCCTTTCCGTTTTCTTACATTTTTACTTTTTTCTTTTTGCGTGTGTGTGTGTAAAGATGTGTTAAGACGAAATGCCGAAGTTCCGGGGGGGCGAGTGCACGTAGTTTGTCTAAATCGGCTAGAAGCAAGACGGAAAAAGAAACCAAAGAAAGACCGAAATTTCATTCGAGTAACAGCTTTGGCGATTGATAGACAAGGTTCTTGCGAAAGCAGATGCCCATTTTTTGTGAGAGCATTATTTCTCTGTTCGATTGAGATACCGTAAGGGTTCTAAGCTGCTTTTTGAAGCGTTGATTCCAGCCGGCTCGAGGCAATTTGATTTATGGAATAAATATGATTCTCTGTATTTCCGGTCTCTTGGAGTATTAAAGTTTGACTTCAGATTATAGAGCCGGAGATCATCGAAATTGTGGTTCGGCTTGTTGAAGTGTCGCGCAACTGTTATGGAGACACTGTTACGGGAGTCGGCCGGTGTGTCCATTCAGGCGTAAGTTCATAGGTTGTCGTTTCTCCAATGTACTGCTTTAGACCGAATGAGCAATCTAGCATATACACAACGTTAAAAGAATTGCACGTGAAGCTTGAAATATTTTGGGAACGTATTGGCTGGCATTGCTATTGACAATACAATCCGTCTGCGGATGTTTGCAGTTCTTGCATCTAGGACGGAAGCAAGGGCTGATGACTGGTTCCTGGGAAGCGCCAGTTTAAGATGCACTAAAATGTCTTAGGCCCTTATTTCTTCTGTACGTGACTCTCAGGGCTTCGGGGAACGTCATTTTAAGTCGGTCATTACTGGCTATAATGGGGTAGTATTTCCGCAGTATGTGTTTTATGTTAGGGAGCGCAATTGAGAATTTGCTTATTAAGGCTGGCGGTTGGGCGCATTCGTTTCGACGCTGTTGCTTGAACACTTCGTCCCTCTCTAGCTTGGATGCTCTTTCGTAAGCTAAGTCCAGCACGCTGACCGGGTGAGTCCTCCTTGCCAGGGTAGACTTTAGTTCATTGAGGTGTTTTATAGAGTCTGTGTTATCACTGCATACTCTTCTAATCTGGTAGTCTTTCCTACAAAGATACCTTGCTTGAAGTGTCGTGGGTGATGACTAGTGTATTCTAGGTACTGTTGCCTGTCCATTGGTTTTCTATAAAGCCTGGTTTTCAGTTTACCATTGTTAAGAACAACAGTGGTGTGTGGGAAAGTTTATTGTTATTCCGGGTACTGGCATGAGAACTTATTGGACGGGTGCAAAAAATTAAGATGCGAAAGGAAACTTTTAGGGCCTGGCGGCCATGCTGCCAAATTATGCAGATGTCATCTATGCATCGAATGTAAACCTTCGGTTTGAGGGGAATTACTCTAAGAGGGGGAGCTTCGAGTTGTCCCATAAAAATGTGGCGTATGTGGTTTAAAAGGTGTGCCCATGCTGGTTCAAAAACAGTTGCAAGTAGAAAGACTCGTCGATCTCGAAATAGTTGAGAGTTAGACCTAATTTTAGTAAAGTAATGTAGACTTCTAACGCATGTTGGTGCCGGTTCTCTCCTAAGGGCTTTGATGTAGCTTGTATTCTTTTGGTGATGGGAACGTTCGTTTAGAGGGCGGAGACAGCGACCGTGACCAGAAGGGCGTCATTGGGTATATGCCTACCGTCGTTTATTGCTTTTATAATTCGGAGAAACTGTGGGGTGTCCTGAACAAATGAAGGAAGAGAAGTCGGAATGTCTGCCAAATGGTGATTCAGAAACACAGACAATGTTTCCGTAGGGGTGTTGTTAGAAACTCTGGGCCGGCCCGCAATGTCAGCTGGGGACATGCTTCTTTGCCGATTTTATGGAAAATGGGGAGGTGGTAGAAACGTCCTACTTGCTTGTTCGCCGGTCTCATGAAGTTTAGTTTTGTTGTGGTGATTAATTCTATGGCCAGCAGATCTGTGAGATTGCGAATGATCGTTTGACGGTATTCATTGCTGCGATCATGGTCTAAAGGTTGGTAGTGGCCATGGTTGTTAAGCTGCCTGTAGGCCTGATCTTTATATTTTTCCAATGGTAAGATGACAATGCTACCTCCTTTGTCTGCAGGTTTATTGATTGTGTCCGTTCTGGGTGCTAGCCCAGCAAACCACTAACATCCCTGCGACGTCCCAAAAAGATCCGAACGTCTTTTTCTCAAGTATCTCCATTAGGCATCCGTACAACGTGCAATTTTAATGAAAGATTTTGGATGTTGAGATAACGTTGCTGGTACCTTAATGTCGGACGTTATTTCAACTATGCCAAAGACGTACTCTCGATGTTGCTGCTGCTTTATTTGTGGACGAGATTTAGACATATTTTGCGGACGTTGTTAAGATGTTGCTGGTGCGTCCGCTTTTTACTTCGTACATGTCTGTCGCAGTTACGTTTATTTTTAGCTATATCTGCTATACTTTATTTTCAAACTATCCGCAGGCGTATTTTTTTATAGTACGGGTTTTGTAGGGAGGGGTTTTGTGCAAGTTTTGTGATCCACTAGTATTGAGTATTGCTTTTATGGAAATATAAATGTGGAAGACATAATAAATAAATTAGACTCAACATATGCCTGACAAGATTTGATGCGCATAGGAGTTTTTATTCAGTGAAATCACCATTTTACTTGGTCCTTGGGCTCGCTCTCTCTGCTGTTTCTTTGCGCGCGGTTGAGATTTGGTCCTTGTCCTCCGCAGATTACGCGTTTGCGCAACTTTTCTTAGTAACAAAACACCTAAAATAGCGTAAACTAGCGCAAGGCGAGATTTATTATCATTTTTGATACCTCTCCGGAAAAAAACATTGCCGGCGTGGCCCATGCATTGCTGCGAAGCTGGTCCTGTGCGGAGCGCGAATAGTCAGAGCTAGGTGACAGCATCTGTATTCAGCAGTCTTTCGAACAAAGGTAACAGCAGGAGGCTGACAACCGACAACAGCGAAAATGGAAGACCAAAACAAATTCCAGGCCTTCGAGGCTGTCGGCTTTGGCAGAAGGCATTACGATTCCAGCTAATCGTATGTAAGGTAAAACAGATTTGGTGACTTTGCTTAACGCTCGAAACTATTGTATCAAGTCTCGTACGTTGTCACGGCATGAAAGTGTGCCGACATGCACTATGGGGCACAAATATTGTAGGTGGATTTCTAAATAAGCTCCTTTGTGTATAGGCGCGTGCTGGTTTTAAACCACGCTTCTAACGAGTATGCAGACTTATTGAGCAAACCAAGTAACCTGTATGGCAAACATACAGTAAGAATATGTTTGTTCAGATTTCGAGGGATATTTCGGCACATTTGCCAAAGAGCCATATCATCCCGATATTCAGATAGGCGTTATAGTAAAACTGCACTCAAGAGGAGGAGTACCTGGAGGAACAGAAAACTTTAACAGTAAAATCGATCTGGTTAGTGCGCATGCTCCTCAGTCCATGATGAGAGAGTAAGATTCATTCTTCAATTCCCCGAACGTCACCCCGAGTAGGCCTAGATTTGTTCTTTGCGACTGAAGGGGTTGGAAAACAATAAAGAGCTGTCTGGACATATTCATTTGTTTCGAAATGTGTTATACTAAAAAATGGCATGTATACTATTAATTGAGTTCGTTAGTGAGTATATCAAGTTTTCAACACCTTAATCATGTCATAACTTCCCATTTTGCTAACACTGTGTATATGCTAGAATGCTCATTCTGTCAAAAGCAGTACATTGGAGAAACGAGTCAACCTATGAACATACGCCTGTATGGACATGGGGCCGACACCCGTAACAGTGCCTCCATAGCAGTTGCGCAACACTTCAACCAGCCGAACCATAATTACGATGATCTGAAGCTCCATATTCTGCACTCAAACTTTAGGTCTACAAGATAGGGAAATACAGAAAGTCGTACTTTATCCATAAATTCAATTGCCTGGTGCCGGCTGGAAGCAATTCTTCGAAAGGCAGATTAGAAACCTTAGGGTATCTCAATCGAACAAAAACATATGCTCTTATAAACTGCGGGAATCTCCATTCGCAACAACCCTGTCTGCCAATCCCCAAAGCTATTACTTGAATAAAATTTTGAGCTTTCTTTTTTTTCTTTTCCCGTCTTGCTTCCAGCCGATTTTGACATACCACGTGCACTCGCCTCCCTGGACCTTCGGAATTTCGTCTTACCCAGTCTTCACACACACACACGCAAAAAAAGAAAAAGTAAAAAAGAAAGAAAACAGAAAAGAACTCCTTTATTCTACCGAAAAGGTCCCCGTGTATGGTACCCGCGCATACCCCTTCTATTCTTGTACGAAGACTGACCTCCCCACACATATTTCTACACATTATACGCGCTGTGGTTGTTTACAAGTTTTCTCTCTCACACACAGTTTAGCAACCTTGCAATTACACCCCGCGGACACCCCTTTCGGAGCCAAACTTCCCGGAAGCCTCCTTCGAAGTCCCCCGGCCCCACCACAGCCCAGCTTAAACCTTGCAAGTTCAGTAACCTTGCAATTGCACCCCGCAGACGCCCCTTTCGGACCCAAACTTCCCGGAAGCCTCCTTTGAGGTCGCCAGGAGAGACCATGGCCCACTTAAACCATTTTCCTGTGCATCGCCCTACCCTCTCGTAGTTTTTGCTCTTTCTCTCTTGCGGGGTCCTGTCCTATTACAACACCTCTGTTTCTCTCTCAATATTTCGCACCTTTCAACCGACCATTGACCCACTCTGCTGTCCTTCTTCCAGCACCGCTCTTAACAGTCTCCCCCTCTCTCTACAACTCAATCTCTATCTATAAAACAGTATGCAAGAGATGAACCCTGATGCTGTGAAAAAGACAAGTCTCTTTGTCGAAACGTTGGCAGATGTCTGAGGCCGCTACCTTGTCCAAAGTATTATGTCTATATATAATAATACATATATATATATATATATAATATATATATATATATATATATATATATATATATATATATATATATATATATATATATATATATATATATATATATTTATTGTGAGCGACGTTTTCATACCGATTGCTACAGTGGTCATTCTCCCCATTCATAGCATCTAGAAACACTCCCATCATCAGCATCATCTTCATTCACGCGCCACCGGCTGCCACCCTGATATCCCGTGCCTCGTGCGACCGTCGTCTTCGTCGGAGTCTCTGCGGGTTGTTCCTTTCGCGAAGCCGGAATAAACGGTGTGTGCTTCACCGTGACTTTGCCTTTCAATATATATATATAACATTTTTGATTTTGTTGTTTGTTGTTGTTGTAACATAGGCTCTACATATACTCTACGTTTTCGAAACATCTTCCACTCCTTCTCAAAGTTTTTTTGCAAAGCTAGATAAGAACTGTGTTCCAAATGTTTGTGACAGCAACATCATGTAAGGGTACTCTGGTGAAGGCAAGTCCCATTGCCGCTACGTAGGTAAACCTTGCTGTGTATCCGACTATTATATATATATATATATATATATATATATATATAATATACACACATTTAGGGCCAGTGTGGCATCATCAGCTGGAACAGATGATAGCCATGTGGCTTAATTTACACAGGCACCAACAGCCAGCGTTATTTAACACAGAATGCAGTAAAAATGTTTCCCTTTTTTATCGATTGATGCAGTAACACGTCTCATCCCTAATACAGTTACTTTAACTGCCTATGATATCGTACAGCCACCAATATAACGCAGTTTTCTTCTCAACAAGAAATATACACCCCCTTTCGATGTGTAGCTTGAAACGTGAGTTAAAAACAAAGATTTAACGTCTACAGCAACTTTATATTGGAGCAACAAGTCCTTTTTCAAAAAAAGCAATTGGAAAATATTGGTTGCGTATGAGTCACACTTACTATTCGTAATACCTGAAACGTAATTGTCAACTATTAAACATTTCAGGCTATTTATGTTCCCGTTGTATTGCAAAATGTGTTTCCTGATTGAACTAAAGGGCGGTTGCGTTTGAATGTCAACAACTGTTCTAGCTTATTCAAAGATGCCCTACAATTGTGCATAGTGCTGTTTGTTTTTTCGAGGGAGCTGGATGTATCCAGGTTCTAGACGAGGCCGACCAATCTCGCTTAGATGCCAGTGCATTGCCTGTCTAACCATGAATCTATAATGCGAGGGTGTGTCTAAAAAAGGGGAACTGATATGTATGAACTGTGATGAATGTATTTTTTGATACACATTATCAGCATAGGAATTGTGCCGCAAAGTTTTATATTTTATCGTAGATGAGTGTTTCGTGGTATCGTAGATTTCGTCGCCCAACATTCATGACAATGAGGCATATTATGCATCACATGGAACGTGCGACATGTACTTTTCTTTTTTTAACGGGCCGTGATACATATTTTATTAAAGATTTGTTGTAATAGTTGAGCAGTAGGAATTACCAGCAAGACAATAAACATTGAGAAAATTTATTCAGACGATAGTGGCAATTATTCATTGCCAGCCAACACGGCAACTACTCATTACAGTAGAGTACTAAAAGTAAATATAGGTTGGGCCACAATCTTCAGGAAATAAAATTTTTTTTGTCTAAAAAATTCTGAACAGCCTCATTATGAGACGTGTGTTTTTGGATTCGCACATTTATCCACTCACAGGAATGAAGCACACGGGCCAAGAGGTGGACCGTATTTAACTATCTTTGGACAGGAACGGTAAGAATTGAAATGTCATGTATTTTGAAGGTGAATAGAAAGTCTTTCCAGATACGGTTGTTTAACTTTTGAACAATGCATAACAAATCTAGCGTTTGTGTAAATTCTATGATTGCGGCTGCTTTTAACGATTAATCAATATTTTGAGTGCACACGAAATATTTTATACGCTTTTTTGCCTCAAAGTGTGTAAAAATATTGTCCCTTAGCAAACACTCTTTAAAAGTGTTTTGGCAAAAAAGGGTCTATGGATAAAAGAGTGTTGTTGAGCTCAATACCCTTCAAACGGGTGTTGAGGGTGCTCGACACCCTAAAAAAAGGGTGTTGAGCCTCACACCTATTTTTAAGGTGATTGCATCCGCAGTGCATTGTGAATCGGCGGAGCGCGCAGAATTCAACACAAACAGTCAATACGCACCAGTTACAGTTGGAACACAAATGAATTGAGCAGGGAAACCTACGGCATGGAAGCGGTACAGGGAGGGCGTACTAACAAAGCTATGAATGTGCTGTTCTTGCTTTTATATCCAGCAAAGGAATTCCCCCCTATCGAGTTGGCGCGCTTTTTGCAAAAAACTGTTATTTAGGCGCTAATTTTGTAACTATAGATTTAACTAGGAGAATATACAAATCTGCACACGGATTTGCAAAAACGTTTTAATTACGAGGTAGCTTTTGTGTTCCACACCTAGAAAAATTATAATAAATATTAAGCAAATCTCCTCCGAGACCTCAACTCCTTTATAAAGAGTGTTTCTTTTCCCAGAACATCCTTTTCCGAGAAGGGTGTCAAGCTACAAATTAGGGAGTTCGAAACTTGTAAAAAGGGCGTAAAGGAAAAGGTGTAAGAAAAAGATTATGAAAAGACCGCCAACAAAGAAAAAAAGGTGAGGAGACCTCCAACTATGGTGGCATATTCTACCTAATCACACGGGTGTTCTCAACATTTTCTACCAGCGGGGATTGTTTTGTACCTCACGATGGTTAAAGCAATATGAATTCACATATTTATTACCAGTCAAGCTCTTTAAGCTTGAGGTTGTTTCGGTGGCGTTAGCAAAAGAAAAATTCAAAAAATCCCGCCATCTCCACGAAGTGAATGATGATTACAAGGGCGAAGCTAAAATGCTTACCAGTAAAACCGTGAAAGGTTCGCACAGACATCATATAAAGACTGGAGACGTTGTTATAGGTCTTCTTGACGGCGCGCACCACCTGAATAAGTGAAGGACATAAGCCGCTTTCGTTGCCATTCTCGCTTCTCGTTTTGTAGCGCTGTGGGAGGACCACCACGTACCTCCCGTCGCGGCCAGAGAGTCGTGGAATCGAAACTGGGCGCCATCGCGTCAAGACCACCACTCCTCGCTCGCAAAGCTTCAGACTTTCCACCGCTCTGCTGAGAAGCCCGTCGACGACGTCGACATTTGTGGTGATCATGTGGGGCTTGTTTTGGAAGATGGGAATCTCTATGGGTAAGTTGGCAAGCTCGGTGTGTGACATTTTAGCCACCTTGGCCGTCGCCTTCAGCAGAGCGTCTTGTGTCGCTTACCCCCGGTACGTGTCTTGAGTTCGCAGACGACGAACGACCGCCTCTTCTTCTTTTTCCTCTCCTTCATCTTGGGTAGCAACGAACGGGTTGAATGTTTTGACCTCTTCGTCCAATCTTTGGTTGACTAATCTCTAGGGGCATCCTGCCACAATCATCATCAGAGGTATGTACACGGCGCAACGAGGGACGGGAAAGGGCCCGAGCAAGAGGAGCTTTGCGCTAAAAACTGCGGCTCCTGTAAAGGGTGCACCACCGCAGATAGTGTATTATAACAGTGAAGTCAGCTTTCGATCTTGTTAGAAGGTGAGCACAAGGGAAGTATGCGTATGCGCACCTCTTACTGTACCATTTCAAAGGTACTAGTCTTTCTTGGATAACAAAAGGCAAAAAAAAAAGGCGAAGCTTGCAAAAGTAGCGCAAGGCTACAGAAACAGCATATCTGGGGACTGACCTAGCTTGTTTTCCCCTTCGATCACCTGGCCGGGGGTGGGACCCACTGCAACAACCTTGTAAAATCCGGTTAAACTTGGCCTACCCTTCAGTGGTCATGCTAGCGTAGCAAGAACATTGCAAGGCTTTGTTGCGGATCGACCACCTCTTTGCTGGTGCGCCGCCGGGAAACGAAGCCCTGGGAGCCCCGTTCAAGCGTCTTTTTAATGGCGCTCACGTATCCGGTATCTGTTGTCTGGCTCCGGCCAACTTAGGTGCTTGCTGGATGTTCCTTGACCGTGCACGTACACTTCAAAACTCTTAAATACCCTGCTGTGCTATGGATGCAGCAGCTCGATATAGGGCAAGAAGGGCGCTGTGCAGACTCCATTCAGGGTATTCATTTGATTTGTCTTTGCGTGGCACTTGCGTACACAGCACGCAAGACACTCACGCGGTTGTCCGTTTCGCTGTACTGGGTTCCCGGACAGGGCCTTGAAGCGCCCATCTGAGCGAGGTCTTCATAGCTACTAAACCTTGTACTTGATCGCTGCGAATGAACTGCCCTGTCATTGTCGTCGACAGCTGGTCAGATCCTATCAGCCGTTCGATACCTTGGTCCTTCCATTCTTGGGGAAATGTTCGTTCATCAGCAAGTCTCCACTTAATTTTTGTAGATGTTTGATAAAAGCACCGTTCCTTTCCGTGTTTGGGGTGTTCGAGCAAATCGTTGCTACAGCAATTGCGTGGTCAACATGCTCTACGTTGCCAAATTGGCTGCCCAGCCGAACCCAAAAGATTCTTCTTCTTCCCATTTCAGAAGGAACTGACGCGCTGCAAAGGTATTGATGGCGAGGCTTGTCCCTCCCACGACTTTTACTCGCAATTTCGCCGCGAAGTCTTTCTGAATGAACGTTCTTTGGCTGCCACGGTCTAAAATGCCACGTATGTAGCGCGCGTCGACCGATGATCCACGACCCGAAGGTCTCCAAGTGAACATCTTCGACCACCTGGCAGCTAGTGAGTGCAGTAGATAAAGTTTTGGAGGACCGCGTCTGCAGCAGCTGCTCTCCATGAGTGATGTTGCCTCGGTCGGGATGTTTGTCGCTTGGGCTCGCCTTGCAGCGCGTTTCGCCTTCAGACGGTCTATGGTTAAGTGAAAACGTCCGCCTTACTCGCTTGGCAGGTAGTCAGCTCCGCGCGTTGTCTCCCTGGGTGTGGTTCCGAAAAGGACAAAGTTCTGTGGTGGCCGTTTTTCCGTGAAACTCGTCGTCGCCGTCCGTCGTCGCCCAGTTAGTTGGGAGCCACTCGTTTTTCCTTAGAGGTTTGCACCAAATGTTGCGGATCTACCCCCTAATTGCGGTCTAGCTAACAGGAAACCCAGCCGTAGAACACCTGATCGAACGCCTCTTTATGGCGATGAGTCAGTTACGATGATGATGATCCAAATGCCCTAGGTGCCAGGAGCTGCGTCTTCCACTTCTACGTGATTCCCAACAAGCCTATCAAATCTAACAAACCTCAGCTGCTCTGGAAGAAACTAGGTCGACCCCCACTCCATTGTTCTTTCTTTGAAACTGAACACCAATTTCACTCCGTTTAAACAACCTGCATAAAACCAAGCACGTTTCAGTCGGTAAACACCCTTTTGGCCACACGAGTATAGCCTTTCTAATTTGGAGGTTCAAATTGGTGTTTCACAGGCCAAAGCTAGACTTGGGGCATGAGGTGCACCTCATATGGAAACGATCGACTATTGCATACGAGCAATTCTTTTTTTTGCATTTCAAATTTTTTTGCGAGTACAGGAGTATATGAGGACATGTCTTCTTCTTTACAGTGGAATTATGAATCCAAAGATGGCCTTATTCAATGATATGCCGAAAATATTTTCCACACAATTATAACACCCTAAGAAAAACCAAGGGTGTTAAAGTTTATCAAAACCCTTTTTTCGCACAAAAAGGCTGTTGAGCTAATATGATTTTGAAATTTAGGGAATAGGGTGTAAAGTCTCCCAACATCCTTTTTCAACTTACTACACCCTTTTTGGCTAAAACGGTTAAAAGTTTAGTGTGAACCGTAAGTGGCCTATAACAGGGTTTGGCACTTCTTGCGATACAGTAATATGCGATAAAAAGAAGAAGTTTTTATACCCGAAAAAGAAACCCAAATAATTATAAAGGGAGGTTAGCTATTCCCTACAATATGTAAATAACAAAAATTAATCAATTTTATAGAGCCACATTTAAAAAATGGGGTAATATTGCCGATAAGATACTGTAGTGGAAGCTGCTTAGCACCGCCGCATTCTATTCTGTACGGTCTCCAGCCGGCCTGTCGACAGCTCGCCTTTGTGAAAGACCGGTATTCGTGACGCCGGTGCCTGCTCCTTGCCCTCTTCGGGGAACAACTTGTCCGGCCGAAGCCTGGGATTAGTCCTGGCGGCATTTCTGTCTGCTCACTCGGGGGGCCCTTTTTCCCCTGTCTTTTAGAAGGACACGGGGGTACCCCTTCGTTCCCTCATCGGGGAAAACTCTAGGCGTACGCATATTTGGAAAATAAACAGTCTACCTTGAAACTCCAAACGCGCTCCACATCTGCTTTATCGCCTCCTTCAGCAGCCGACATTCCGGGCTGCTACAATACCAGCAGTAAGCGAACTCATGCAGTCAAGGAGTTTAACGTCATAACCGCCATTTATCTATTTATTTATTTACCTAAAAAAAACTGCTGGCAACAAACCAGCAAAAAAGCAGGGGTGCACGTGTTTGAGAGCAAATCAACCCACCCAAATGGACTGAATGAGCCCCGTGACAAAATAAATTAAAAATGTGTAATATCATCAGTTAAAAGGTCACAATTACACCTAATAATTATTAAGAATACATTTTAGAGCATTAACAGGCCCGACGAATTGGTGTGGCAGTGGTTCTAGCCTAATATTGAGCAAGCCAAAAAAGTATTTAAAATTGTTAGTAAGGGCTATAGGTGCGAAGTTGTGTGGATGATATTGTCTTGTCGAAGGCGCTAATAGGAAGGCAAGGACGTCTGCAAGGCGAAATAAGCATTCTTGCTAGGCAGGTAGAAAACAAATTCTGTTGCTATTTTTCTTGGACATTCTAGATTTGAATTTGATTGTGTATCATCCGTACAGTTGGGCTCTTAAACTAGCCAAAGCGGTTAAAAACAAACAGCAGAAAATTTTTGAATTTTCGCAATATTGTTATGATTGTTTATTATATAAGTCCTCGACCTAAAATTTAAATAATAAACGAGAACGGATTGTTCTATTGTAGGCGAGAAGTATTTTTCTAGGGGGAGATTTTTCAAGTCTTTGCCTAAGCAAGACACATTTATTTCTTGCGGATCTGCCCTTTTTTCAAAGGTGGAGAATCAAGTTAGCTTGCTACGCATTGTTAGGCCAAGATACTTAAAACTGTCAATTGAGACTGCAGTTCCTTTGCCACTCTACTTATAAAAAAATGGTTGTTTCTTCGTAATAATGCGTGTAAAGATAGTTTTGTCATTGTTTATTTCATATCCAAATGATCGTTCATAGTAGAGACGCACGCGGCAAATTAGTCCAGGATTTTGTGGTCCTTTACGGGGTTATCTGCACAAGATAAGTTTGTACCATCAGCCAAAAGCCGCACGTAACACCTTCTTTAGCAAACGCTGCAATATCAATTATAAAAATTTAGAAAGTCAGGGGCTAAAGGCGCTTCGAGGGAGAAGCTTGGAGAAAACCAGGAGAGGTCGGCAGCACAGACCATTTATGTCGGCAAATTGTATGGATACATATAAGTACGATTCCATCCGTGTGACAAAATTAGACGGGAGGTAAATCAGACTTAGTTTAAAAACTAGTTGGCGTGGGGTATCGTATCGAAGGCCTTGCCCAAATCAAGAAATGTAACATGAGTATGACCTGATATTTTTAGATCAAAGAAGAAGAAACGAGCATTAGTATTGACTAGGGCTGTTGTAGAAAAACTTTCTCAAAGCCATGGTTGAATGAAGATAAAACTGTGTGGCGCCCCCAAATATTCATCATGTAACAGGAAAGTATGTGTTTAGGCAGTTTCCAGCACCTGCTTGTAAGCGATATCGACCTGTAGTTCGTTATAAAGCTAAGTCTGGCCTATAGACAGGGATTTGCGTAGGGGTGCGGCAGTCCTCAAGTACAATTCGTCGAAGTAAATAGAAAGAAAAAGATGAAGGATTATATAAACAGAATGTTGAGGGAGAATTAATGGCATCGATGCAAAAATGCATTTGTTCTATAGTCTGAACAGCAAGAAAATTTTGTTGAATTGTTTAGTAGCATGGAACAGGCACACTAGAGTTACAAAATCTGGATCTCATGGATGCGACTGTGCGCAGTCAAGTCATGCATTTTTTACTGCACAATGATTGAAAAAAGAAGTTCAATTATCAGTAAACGCTGGGGCTGTATGTTTTTATATTGCAGCAAACCATGTATTGGTTTGTTTATTTATGTTTTGGTTTTACGGCCTTGCCGCTCCCGGATGTGATGTGTGAAGTTTCGCAAGCGGAGTGCGTGTTTGATTCTTTATTTTTATACCGACGGCCTATCTCATTCAGGTAAGGAGCCTGTTTTGCCCTAACGTGACTAGCCTAGAATAAGCTTCTTTTAACAACAATGTTGTTGATGTAAATGTACGGTTCGAAAAACACTCGCGCGGAGAGAACAAACGCCTACAGAGCAGACGCCACGGTATTCAACTCGCCGACGCTGCATCGGCGCCTGTGTATTCTTTGAGTTGTTTTAGAGGAGCAAAAGTTTGCTCCAATAAACTTGTTTTCCTTGAAGTCAAGTCCG
The DNA here is from genome assembly GCA_013339765.2 of Haemaphysalis longicornis. Lineage (NCBI taxonomy): Eukaryota > Metazoa > Arthropoda > Arachnida > Ixodida > Ixodidae > Haemaphysalis > Haemaphysalis longicornis. The sequence continues at coordinate 135,618,231 of CM023454.1, forward strand.
TCGTTTTGGGCTTCGTGCAGGCCCTGAGACGCACCCTTCACGCTCCCTACTTCATCTGGAAGCTGACAAGCCAGCCCGAACCGAGCAAGCCGCCGACTTCAAGGATCACCAGCCGAGTTAGGTCTACTACCAAAACAAACCAAGAGAAAGACCTCTGCAACCCACGACATGGTGCAACAAGCGACTCCTCCCAATCGGACCTAAGTCGGCAACATGCTCAGCGACGGCATTGTACAGCCATCAAAAAGCACGCGTGCTGCTCCAGTCGTCATCGTGAAGGAAAAGGATGGCCATTAGGGTCGGGTGTTGACAAACAACGACTAAAAAAGATCACCAAAGGGACGTGTACCCCCGGCCACGAATCGGCGACGCCCTCGACCAGCTTTACCACGCCAAGTACTTCTATTCTATGGATTTGACGACAGGCTACTGGCATATTGAAGAGGAAGAGAGAGACGGAGCGAAGACTGCAATGATAAGCCCGGATGGCCTATACGAATTCAAGGTGATGGCGTTTGGGCTGTGTACGGTACCAGCAACATTTCATAGTCATGGACACTGTGTTAGATGATCTGAACTAGCACACGTGCCTCGTATACCTCGACGACGTTGTGGCATTCGCCCGGACTTTCGACCAACACCTTGCAAGGTTGGAGTCAGTACTCGGTGTCATCCGTACATCTGGGTAACGCTGAAGCCTGAAAGTGCCGCTTCGTGTACGAGGACCTCAAGTTTTCCGGCCACGTTGTCAACGCCGCGGGAGTCCTGCCTGACCTGGGGAAACCTTGAGTCATGGCAAAATTCTTAATACAGAGAGACAAGAAGGGTGTTCGAAGATTTTTTGGACTTTGCGCATACCACCGGCGCTTCGTCCCAAACTTCGCACGCATTGCAGAGCCACTCACGCGCTTGAAGAAAGATAACACCGGTTTGAGCTGGGACAACGCCCAAGAGGAAGCGTTCTGCGATCTGCAATAACGCCTGCAAACACCGCCTGTGCTCGCTCATTTCGACGAAACCACCTAAACAGAAATGCTTACGGATGTCAGTAATATAGGCTTAGGGGCCGTGCTCGTCGAAAAGCAAAGGGGCTTGTAAAAAGTAATTGCCTATGCCAGCCATGGTCTATCCAAGGAAGAAAAAGCTACACAGCCTGCGAGGAAGAGAGCCTCGCGATTATACGGACCATTTCGGAATGTCGCCCATACGTGTATTGAAGAGCGTTCAAGGTTGTATCAGACCACCGAGCGCTCTGCTGGCTCGCCAATTTGAAGGACCCCTCTGGCTGTCTGGGTAGGTGGAGCTAAAAATCCGGCATATTCTAAAAATACGGCAGGATACCCTCCAAAGCTGACTGCCTGTCACACGCCCCCGTCGACCCACCACCACAACATTCCGAAGAAGACGGCGCATTCTTCGGAGCCTTGAGGGAAAGCGACCTAGCTGCCTACCAGCGTGCTGGCACCGATTAACGCGTCGTGATCGACTATATCGAAGTGCGCAACGTGAGTGTGCAAAGGGCCTTCAAACGTCATTTACCTGAATCCACCCTCAAAAACGCGGTCCTCGTGAAGAAAATATCAAGCCTGGAACGACAACTTATCTTTTTGTCATCCCCGCAGACCTTCCTGATGAAATGATGGAAGCTTACAAGGACTACCCTTCTTGCAGACATCACGGCACAGCACGAACTTTGGGAAAAATCAAGGCGAAGTACTACTGGCCCCACCTTACAACAGATGGGTTCCACTACGTGCGCAGCTCCGGTGACTGGCAAGAACGAACACCGCCCCTACGAGACCCGCCGGGCTCCTGCAAATGATCGGCATCCCATCGAGGCCCTTTCAATAGATTGGAATACATCTCCTGGACCCGTCCCGAAAGTCACGATACGAGAACAAGTGCATTGTCGTAGCGATAGAATACATGACACGCTACACAGAGACCACCGCTCTTCCCATGGGCACTGTACAAGAAGTTGCGAAGTTCTTCTTTAACCAATTTCTGCGACGACATGGAGCCCCTAAAGTCCTAATGAGGGACCCCGGAAGCTTTGGATGGGACCCCGGACCTTTGCCGCTAAAAACTGTGGCTCCTGTAAAGTGTGCACCACCGCAGATAGGGTATTATAACAGTGAAGTCAGCTTTCGATCTTGTTAGAAGGTGAGCACAAGGGAAGTATGCGTATGCGCACCTCTTACAGTACCATTTCAAAGGTACTAGTCTTTTTTTCATACAAAAGGAAAAAAAATGGTGAAGCTTGCAATAGTAGTGCAAGGCTAGAGAAACAGCTTAGCTGGGGACCGACCTATCTTGTTTTCCCCTTCGATCACCTGGCCGGGGGTGGGACCCACTGCAACAACCTTATAAAATCCGGTTAAACTTGGCCTAACCCCTCACTGGTCATGCTAGCGTAGCAAGAACCTTGCAAGGCTTTGTTGCGGATCGACCACCTCTTTGCTGGTGCGCCGCAAGGAAACGAAGCCATGGGAGCCCTGTTCAAGCGTCTTTTTAATGGCGCTCACGTATCCGGTATCTGTTGTCTGGCTCCGGCCAACTTGGGTGCTTGCTGGATGGTCCTTCACCGTGCACGTACACTTCAGAACTCTTAAATACCCTGCTGTGCTATGGATGCAGCAGCTCGATATAGGGCAAGAAGGGCGCTGTGCAGACTCCATTCAGGGTATTCATTTGATTTGTCTTTGCGTGGCACTTGCGTACACAGCACGCAAGACACTCACGCGGTTGTCCGTTTCGCTGTACTCGGTTCCTGGACAGGGCCTTGAAGCGTCCATCTGAGCGAGGTCTTCATAGCTACTAAACCTTGTACTTGCTCGCTGCGAAGGAACTGCCCTGTCATTGTCGTCGACAGCTGGTCAGATCCTATCAGCAGTTCGATACCTTGGTCCTTACATTCTTGGGGAAATGTTCGTTCATCAGCAACTCTCCACCTAATTTTTGTAGATGTTTGATAAAAGCACCGTTCCTTTCCGTGTTTGGGGCGTTCGAGCAAATCGGTGCTACAGCAATTGCGTGGTCTACATGATCTACGTTGTCAAATTGGCTGCCGCAGCCGAACCCAAAAGATTCTTCTTCTTCCCATTTCAGAAGGAACTGACGCTGCAAAGGTATTGATGGCGAGGCTTGTCCCTCCCACGACTTTTACTCGCAATTTCGCCGCGAGGTCTTCCTGAATGAACGTTCTTTGGCTGCCACCGTCTAAAATGCCACGTATGTAGCGCGCGTCGCTGGGACCGATGATCCGCGACCCGAAGGTCTGGAAGTGAGCATCTTCGACCACCTGGCAGCTAGTGAGCGCAGTAGATGAAGTCTTGGAGGACAGCGTCTGCACCAGGAAATTGCACGCGGTTTTGCTTTTGGCTTCGTTTTCCTTTGACATGTACACATGACCTTTCGTACGCACTCGTTTGATCGGTGGCCCATCCCCGTACATCGATAGCACCGAATAGCTTTTTCTAGCTGCTTCTTCTTTTCAGGAATGCTCATAGAAGCATGGCATGCCTCGGTAACGTGATTTGGCAATCTGCAAAAAAGCACTCGTTTTTTTCAGCCATCGATGCTTGAGAGGCGTGCAGAACGACATTGACTGGCCGTTACTTTGGAGAGGGTCGCTTCAGTCTACCAAAGTTTCCACCGGAGCACATCTCTCCCTCGCCTGGAGCTCGATCCGCTTATTCCACAAAAGTTTGTCCAGTTGGTGGCATGTCGCTACTTTGGCTGCCCCAGAAGATCATGCCGTGGCGATTGATTTCTCCTGGAATCAGACGTGTCGGTGAAACGCTAGGACAATATCTTCTGGCAAGACCTCTAGCAGAATGTCGTACAGCGTTGCGCCGACGCTGCGCGTTGGAAGGCCCAGAACTTTGAAATAGCGGACATTGAGCTGGACGCGTTCTTAAAGTCTGTGCAGATCCCTCTCCTCGGAGAGAGACACCATGTGCTGTAGCTCGCGGAGGTTTCTAAAATGCCGCTGTACGATCCGGCGGTTGTCCCCGAACTGGTCCTGGAGCTGCTGGATGGCATTCTTAAAGCACGCCTCTGTTGTTTGCAGTACGGCGAAGGCAGCGGCTGCGTCTACCTTCACGTATTTTTGAAAATAGTGAAACTTCTCTGTGCAGGCCAAAGCCTGGTTTGTGTGGACTGCGCCATTGAATTGCTCTCAAAACGACGTCCACTGACACACGCCTCCATAAAAAGGCTTGATAGCAAACGTTGGGAGACGAGATCCAGAGATCTGGGATGGAACCGTAGTTGGAGCATGTGGGGTGTTAATCGCAGGCGAGGGGGCAGGTTGCGCCGTGCAGCTGACGCTGAGTTCGTCGAGCCGGTACGTCACCGAGTCAGAGCGTCGAGCGTCTGGTCTTTGTAATGCACCGCCGATTTGTACTCCCTTTCCAGATACTCAACAGGAATCGTGTCCTCGACCAGGGCGTCGATCTTGGTAAGTTTCTCGCGGCCAGCCGTGAGAATGTCCAGTACCTTTCGGAGCGCGAGTCGGTCATAGCAGCCGCTCTCCATGAGTGCTGTTGCCTCGGTCGGGACCTTTGTCGCTTGGGCTCGCCTTGCAGCGCGTTTCGCCTTCAGCCGGTCCATTGTTAAGTGAAAATGTCCGCCTTACTCGCTTGGCAGGTAGTCAGCTCCGCGCGTTGTCTCCCTGGGTGTGGTTCCGAAAAGGACAAAGTTCTGTGGTGGCCGTTTTTCCGTGAAACTCGTCGTCTCCGTTCGTCGTCGCCCAGTTAGTTGGGAGCCACTCGTTTTTCCTTACAGGTTTGCACCAAATGTTGCGGATCTACCCCTAATTGCCATCTAGCTAACAGGAAACCCAGCCGTAGAACACCTGATCGAACGTCTCTTTATGGCGATGAGTCAGTTACGATGATGATGATCCAAATGCCCTAGGTGCCAGGAGCTGCGTCTTCCACTTCTACGTGATTTCCCAACAAGCTTATCAAATCTAACAAACCTCAGCTGCTCCGGAAGAAACTAGGTCATTCCCCACTTCATTGTTCTTTCTTTGAAACTGAACACCAATTTCACTCCGTTTAAACAACCTGCATAAAGCCAAGCACGTTTCAGTCGGTAAACACCCTTTTGGCCACACGAGTATAGCCTTTCTAATTTGGAGGTTCAAATTGGTGTTTCACAGGCCAAAGCTAGACTTGGGGCATGAGGTGCACCTCATATGGAAACGATCGACTATTGCATACGAGCAATTCTTTTTTTTTGCATTTCAAATTTTTTTGCGAGTACAGGAGTATATGAGGACATGTCTTCTTCTTTACAGTGGTATTATGAATCCAAAGATGGCCTTATTCAATGATATGCCGCAAATATTTTCCACACAATTAAAACACCCTAAGAAAAACCAATGGTGTTAAAGTTTATCAAAACCCCTTTTTCGCACAAAAAGGCTGTTGAGCTAATATGATTTTGAAATTTAGGGAAGAGGGTGTAAAGTCTCCCAACATCCTTTTTCAACTTATTCTACAACCTTTTTGGCTAAAACGGTTAAAAGTTTAGTGTGAACCATAAGTGGCCTATAACAGGGTTTGGCACTCCTTGCGATACAGTAATTTGCGATAAAAAGAAGAAGTTTTTATACCAGAAAAGGAAACCCAAATAAATATAAAGGGAGGTTAGCTATTCCCTACACTACGTAAAACACAAAAATAATTCATTTATCTAGAGCCACATTTAAAAAAATGGGGTAATATTGCCGATAAGATACTGTAGTTGAAGCTGCTTAGCACCGCCGCATTCTTTTCTCTACGGTCTGCAGCCGGCCTGTCGACAGCTCGCCGTTGTGAAAGACCGGTATTCGCGACGCCGGTGCCTGCTCCTTGCCCTCTTCGGGGAACAACTTGTCCGGCCGAATCCTGGGATTAGTCCTGGCGGCATTTCTGTCTGCTCACTCGGGGGGCCCTTTTTTCCCTGTCTTTTAGAAGGACACGGGGGTACCCCTTCGTTCCCTCATCGGGGAAAACTCTAGGCGTACGCATCTTTGGAAAATAAACAGTCTACATTGAAACTCCAAACGCGCTCCACATCTGCTTTATCGCCTCCTTCAGCAGCCGACATTCCGGGCTGCTACAATACCAGCAGTAAGCGAACTCATGCAGTCAAGGAGTTTAACGTCATAACCGTCATTTATCTATTTATTTATTTACCGAAAAAAACCTGCTGGCAACAAACCAGCAAAAAAGCAGGGGTGCGCGTGTTTGAGAGCAAATCAACCCACCCAAATGGACTGAATGAGCCCCGTGACAAAATAAATTAAAAATGTGTAATATCATCAGTTAAAAGGTCAACAATTACACCTAATAATTATTAAGATACATTTTAGAGCATTAACAGGCCCGACGAATTGGTGTGGCAGTGGTTTCTAGCCTAATATTGAGCAAGCCAAAAAAGTATTTAAAATTGTTAGTATAGGGCTATACGGTGCGAAGTTGTGTGGATGATATGTCTTGTCGAAGGCGATAATAGGAAGGCAAGGACGTCTGCAAGGCGAATAAGCATTCTTGCTAGGCAGGTAGAAAACAAATTCTGTTGCTATTTTCTTGGACATTCTAGATTTGAATTTGATTGTGTATCATCCGTACAGTTGGGCTCTTAAACTAGCCAAAGCGGATAAAAACAAAGAGCAGAAAATTTTGAATTTTCGCAATATTGTTATGATTGTTTATTATATAAGTCCTCGACCTAAAATTTAAATAATAAACGAGAACGGATTGTTCTATTGTAGGCGAGAAGTATTTTTCTAGGGGGAGATTTTTCAAGTCTTTGCCTAAGCAAGACACATTTATTTCTTGCGGATCTGCCCTTTTTTCAAAGGTGGAGAAATCAAGTTAGCTTGCTACGCATTGTTAGGCCAAGATACTTAAAACTGTCAATTGAGACTGCAGTTCCTTTGCCACTCTACTTATAAAAAAATGGTTGTTTCTTGGTAATAATGCGTGTAAAGATAGTTTTATCATTGTTTATTTCATATCCAAATGATCGTTCATAGTAGAGACGCACGCGGCAAATTAGTCCAGGATTTTGTGGTCCTTTACGGGGTTATCTGAACAAGATAAGTTTGTACCATCAGCCAAAAGCCGCACCTAACACCTTCTTTAGCAAACGCTGCAATATCAATTATAAAAATTTAGAAAGTCAGGGGCTAAAGACGGTTCGAGGGAGAAGCTTGGAGAAAACCACGAGAGGTCGGCAGCACCGACCATTTATGTCGGCAAACTGTATGGGTACATATAAGTACGATTCCATCCATGTGAAAAAATTAGACGGGAGGTAAATCAGACCTAGTTTAAAAACTAGTTGGCGTGGGGTATCGTATCAAAGGCCTTGCCCAAATCAAGAAATGTAACATGAGTATGGCCTGATATTTTTTTATCAAAGAAGATGAAACGAGCATTAGTATTAGTAGGGCTGTTGTAGAAAACCTTTCTCAAAGTCATGGTTGAATGAAGATTAAACTGTGTGGCGCCCCCAAATATTGATCATGTAACAGGTAATTATAAGTTTAGGCAGTTTACAGCACTTGCTTGTGGGCGATATCGACCTGTAGTTCCTTATAAAGCTAATATTTGTTTTGCCTACAGACATGGATTTGTGTAGACACCAACTTCGCAACACACTGGAGTTAACAGACAGACAACAAGTTACACGAAATAAAACCACACTTGGGACCTACACTACTGATTAACACAACAGACACATTGAAGTTACCTTAGCTAGGCTGCGGATAGACCATTGACATGTAACCCACTCACACCTGCTCACTAGCTCTCCAAGACCCGTGTGTAGCAGGTGTGGGGAGGGCCTATCCGTAGTCCACATCCTAGTCATATGCAAGGTACTCGGCACAACAAGACACAGACACCTAAAATAAATATGCAAACAACACATTCCGGTACACTATTCCTTGTTTTTCGGTGACAATTCCATGGTTTCTGTGCATCGCGTTTATAAATATTTGCCTGATGTAAACTTTTTAAACCTCATTTGTATTCATGTGTAATCAAAACGGGCCCCATAGACCAGCCATCATCATTATCTTTAATTGATTTGACCATGTCCGGTTTACACGTTTTTATACCTAACTTCTTGTTGTAATGACTTCTCTGCATTAAATCACTTCTTCTCTGGTGCTCTTTGCCCTCGTTGGCCTTGCGCCATTAAACACCAACCACCATCATCATCACATGACATTTAAAAGTTATCTATAGTTAATTAAGGCGCAAATTACATAGTATGATAAAGCGACCAATTCTTTGGACGGACTGCAGCTTACCTGCCTTACCGCCAAGAATTCGTTTGTGTGAATCATGCGTCATGCAATCATGGTCATAATTCCAATGAAGTTCCACTGGTACTGGTCCCAGGCCTTTTTCGTTTTTTTTTTGTATTTGTCAATGTTATTGTTACTATACTTTTCCTTATTACCAATTTGTACGCTGACTATAGCATATTGAATCAATTTAGGTGAAATTACCTAATAAATATTCTGTAGGAAGTAGCACACGAGCAATAGTTGACAAAATGCTTGGAAAATAAGCAACCGCAAAACAATCTCACACATCTGCGGTACGGCAGAAATTACATTGACAGAGGTGAACCGATAGAAGTACTTCGCCATCTGAATTTTGAATGATCCTCAGTCATCATGGCATCGTACTAATGTATCAGCAAACGCACTTCAAAAACTACTTGTTTAAAGATTTGCTTTAGAGTTTTTCAAGCTCTCTTTACACCTCGTAGATTACAAATCAAATCTTCATCGCGTATGTGGTATGCAGTAGATACTAACATTTACACTTTAATTACTCTAAAGCACTAAAGGACAAAAAGTTGTCTGGTTTCTATAAAAATGTTATGGGTGCCTTTATACCTGCACTTCTTTGTAAGAACAACTTACATTATATGTCTGGAACAATATAAATTGTACCACTTACTTTTTCTCATCAGATGGTCACTGGACAGTATATTAATGACGCTTCAAGTATTGTTAACTGTGAAGCAGGTTACAATACAAGGCACCGACCCACGCTATTGATCAAAATTCTGTTACGCAACTGCTTGAAACACTTTTATTTTGCAAAAACAATTGCCAAGTGTAACGACGTCTTCAACAACACCGAGTCCCAAAAATCAGCATTTACATTCAAGTATCATCTACACACAATATGCATTTTTTCTATCTGTATATTTGTGCATGTGCTCTGGACACAAAGAGGACTCACTTGACTTATTCTTGACGTACTATGCAAATAATATTTTGCATGCTCGCAACATTGTAAAAAAAATAAAAAGCTGGTATTTGTGTTGCCTCGGAATAATCCCTTAAATTTATATATGCTAATACTGTTCTCAAAACCTTTCAATTTGTCATCAAGGGACCGGAAATCTTCTCAAATAATGTTCACCCGCTTCTCTGAAACAGAATACTTAACGAAAGCGAGTAAATAAACTGCAGAAAATTGACAGCGCGATGCGTAGGTAGGTTTCTTCGGAGTAAAAATAGTGTGGTACTCGTCAACCAGCGATTCACAACAACAATGCATACATAAAGCACTGATATTTATTACAACAATTAGAAAGTTACATTGCCACAAAAACACAACTATCGCTGATAAAGGACAAAGAAACCGCAACAATTATACCGCAGCAATGAACAACTGAGCTCTTGAAGTCTCCAAGGCTTCTTCAAGTACACGATGTCGCCCAACCACCAAACACTTTTCAAGACATTCGAACGGGTGGTTGGAGTAGGGCCGTAAGCCAAAACTTTTAATAAATGTAATAATAATTCGCTGATTAGTGAATAGAAAAAGTAGGACCGGTACTCAGTGTTCTATCAAACCATCAGAACTCCCTGTGTCTTACCGAGATACCAAGCACTAGGCGTAGCTTGAGGAATGACCTCTAACGGCTTTTTACTTCCCGTAGACATGACGTTGGGATCGTTACTGATATTGATCAAGCTTTTGCACGAACAGGCATCCAGGAACGACATACAAGTACTTAATATTCCGTGGTACCAGAAATACCCAAATAAGGAACAACGCTGCCTTAGGACGTGTTAAGAAAAATTCACGCCTTCTCTTTTGGACAAAGGCGAGCCCTTTTATCTCTGTCGGCTACACAACAGCCGTACGAAGGACGCGTGGGGAACGGTTTCCTCTCGCTGCACGTCACATAAAAAAGGTCAAATAACGCTACTTCCTAACGTACGCTAAAGAAAGAAAAAGGCTTGAAACTCTACAGTGATGCCAAACAGACGGTCATTGCCGCCTTCAGGAAGGTTCAGAGGTGTTCCTGGAACAAAAGAAATTGGCTGACGTAATAATGGCCGATCCTCGCAATCTCAGCAGCTCTTGTAACTGTGAAGATTGCTCCTAGGACCGATATGGGAAACACAAACCAGTGTACTACATCTACCTCTTCAATACAGAGCGGAATATTAAAGGACATGGCTAATGAAGCAATGCTAAAACAACTCATCAATATTAAACTCACCTAGCTACTTGTGCCCGTTCATCATACGTGCTGAGATACTTTTTAAGCACCTCTTGCGGTGCCATATCTAGTGCAATTACCCTTTACCGAGGGTATTTCAGGACGCTTTAAATATGTGCATGGGAGATATACCTCCCGAAAATTCGGGGGCTCTTTATTACTGAACAGGTAATTCCAATCATTTATCGGCGTCGTAAGATATGTTCGCAGATGCCATTTTTCTGCCTACGAATCAGTTGCTTAACTCTAATATCGTTAACGACGTAGGTGTCCTTCATCTGTCTAAATAAGGGGACCACACGCTGTGCAAGTGTGTGTTGACCGTAATGTTACTGCAACCGATGATATATCTTCTCTAGAGTGAATTTGCCACGAGATAATTAACCCGATAGACAAGCCGCTGGGACAGTCGAATGGCGGGCCTATCATCCGATCGCCTGTTGCTGTATTTACGAAAACTGTCAGCGCTGGCAGCTGAATCTACACGACGTCCGTGAGCGTACGTCCCTGGAAAAGGGAGTGTGGTGCCTATCGGCACTCGTTGGGCAGTCGTTGACAACCGGCGGCCTATCGGGCAAAGATAAATCTTCTACTAAAAGGGCCCTCCTAAATCGGACTTGAGGAGAGTGAAAAGCCTCAGTATAGTCTGGAAATTTTAATTCCCGAAAAAGAGCAGGAACGCACTGAAATAGGAACTAATCTAGTACCAACAATGTTATAACCACAAGGTACGACTGCTGTTTATGGCGTTTATAACTTCGTTTAACCAAGCATCATTTAATCATTTGTGGGTTAACTTTATTTTATGGAAGGTTTCGCAACAAAATAACTTACCACAACCCCGGAAAGAAAGTGCGTTCGAGCTGCAAAAAAGCACTGTTTTTTTGACCAAATAAACGCTTTGTTAGCATCACAAGACACAAATGTCATTTACGGTGAGCGAAGTATAGTTAAATACGATCTTTCTATGAGTGTCTGATTGTTAACTTCACTTCTTAGGAGAGTCTACCGACAAAAAGGACGTACCAGCACCACTAAGAGCAAAATATTGGATTAGGCTGAATTGTACTAGGTTGCCGAGCAAAGAACTTATCAAGAGAAGCCGCGGGAATTACAAACTCAAGCTTGATGGTGCGAGACGCTATCAGACAACGTGTACGTTTTGGTAGATCGCACTAGAATTCTGAAAGTCTGTAGAGGACCAGAACATAGCCAGATAGGTTATAAGCATAAGCACCACATATTGCAACTTAAGACAGCTGCCCCGCGAAACGCAGCGTCGTCCAGTGCAACGTCAAGTGCTCTACAGAAGCTTCATTGGACACCGTTGTTTTTGCAGAGATGAAAGGACTGTATGGGGTGGTTCTGAGAAAGTGCTTAGTTAAAGGGATGGTGTTAGGAGTCAGGGTGCGATGACGGGTGAGACGACAAAGAAGAAGAGAATATGAAGCGAGAAATTTATGGAAGTTGGAGGAGAAAAGAGGAGGAACAAAGAGACGGAAGACGAAGAGAACGTTGGAGGAGAGTTATTATTACTATTATTATTCTCCTGCTCTCCCTCCTCCTCCTTCTTCTTTTTCTTCTTCTTTCTTTCTTGCTTGCTTTCTTTATTTATTTATATATTTTGTTTCAATATTGACTAATTTCCAATCTCGATTGCTCAAACTCAAGTAGAAACAAGCTTCCAAAATTTTTCTTTCATCGAATCATCCACCTAGGCAGCAATCGCATTCGAATTAGCGACTGATGTTTGGCCGATCCCCTGATTGGGTATGCGCCAATATAGTGAAGGATCAATTACAACAACAACAACAACAACTAGGAGAGATCGTGGTTCGAGGCGACCGAACAGGCGGGGCCCGAGGTCTGGGAACCCGTTAGGCACCAGCGGCACTGCCCCGTTGGCATCGTCAAGAAGTCGACGTGCGGGCGCCTGGACAACAGTGGCTCCGCTCCACTGGGGCCTGAGCACCGGCGAGCACGGGCACACACGCAGCAGCGGCGTCATCCCACTGGCCCCGTCACAATCTTCATGGTGCTGGGCTCAGGGAGCCACCTCAGCGACAAATCCTGCGATCGCGCTTTCATCGGGCTGCTGCTTCAAACTGCTGAACGTCCCGTTTCTTCACAATATTATTGTCTATTGTTCTTGCCTTCCCAGTACCCTTATGAACCTTAAAGGGGTCCTGAAATACCTTCCGCCGATGCATGGACGTACATGTACCCAAATAAACCAATGTATTTGCTATCTCCTCCCGCAAGAATTTTGTTAAAGCGATGAGTATTAGCTGAGAAATCGTAAATCAAAAACCGCGCATTATAGTCGCTCCGCGTTTCCTCCTCCTTTCGACTTACTCTCTGCTGTTGACGGTGCGCGAGCCTTGCCTCCCATGATGCTGCGCTCCGCAGTGGTGACGTACTTCCGCTATTGCTCTGCTCAGACTGTCGTCTCCTACGGGCAAGCTTTGTTGACACCATGAATCCCGCCCTCCGCTCAAGGCTGTAAAAGCGAACAAAAAATCTGGCCGCATGTATGCGGCGGCCTGGCCTTGCCCCTTTCGCGGTGTACGTTGCTTGCGGCACACGACTTTTTATCGGCGGCGAACTCGCAGCCGCACGGGGAGGGTCGTGCGCTCGTTCCCTTGATGCACCGCGCACTGTTTATCCAAAAAGCGCCGTATCAGATGTGGCCCCGCTGGTGCCGGGTCTTATTTTGCGGCGGTGGTAATTCCTGCCGGCGGCATGTGAAAAAGTCATATTAAACCGATACAGAACCCGTGCACAAAACGCTTCAATCATATGACCAGTTCAGCTTGGGGCGACGCGTGGTGGAGAGCGGCAACGTTGGCAAAACATACTCCTCCGCGGCTCTTACCTTTCTAGCGCTGGAGTGAGCGCCATTTCTTTGACAATCTCAAACATCGGTTGCCTTGGTAACAAGGCACAAACCACTCCAGAAGTCAGTTACGGTTGCGTGATCCCGGTTCAGCTTGGGGCCCCACCTCGCGACATGTGGGCACTGCAGGCGTACCACTCCCTCCCATTGGGAAGTGCGAGATGCGTTTGGCATTACAGGAGGCGATAGTGTGTGTGTTGTGGACGCCTTTGTTTTCGCCATGAAATGCGACGTTGTGCTTCTGCGGGTGGATAGTGCTTCCCATGGTCTGGATTATCTTTCTGGAGCGACGTACGACTCAACCTCGCATGGGGTATGTGCAGTGTGCGTGGCTAAAAGCCATCGGCTTGTGCGCCACAGTTAAGTGACTTGCTGTTCGTCCCCGCAAACCGCGCGCGAGGTGAGTACCGAATTTACGACGGGCAGGAGGCAACCCATCCTCTGTCAATCATGGTTCAGACTTTCAACGCATGTTGTGGCGTTGTGTTCGTTAGAAACGCATCTCTGGATTGTTTTGAAGTTGAATAAAATGCATACGTCAAACACGGGCATTCGGCTCAGGGCGTTCTCTGCGATTGCACGAAAGAAGTGCCACGGGGCTTCAACGCTTTCTTTATGGAACGTACTCAGGTAAGATAATATCCATGTCGTGTTATGGCCGTGTTGCATTCAATACAAACGGTTAAGCGTTTGTTTTACACTTGTTTCGTTTGTCGTAAAATACCCAAGCACTCCGGCACTCCACTGGCAGATCAGCCGGCGAGCCGACGCTGAGCAGACGACTCATCTCTTTGCCGGAAGTGCGTGAAAAAGCCGCCCAATAGCAGGATGTCTAGCTCATGACGAACATCTGGGAATCGATGATGTAGACATGGGAAGATGGCGGCGTCCAAAACACGAAGGGAAGGGTGAGAAAAAAACGACAAACTTTGCAACAAAAGTGGGAGCTTTCCGCTGCGCGTAAAAGAGTAATACTTGGCACAGAGGACGTTGACGATCCAATCTAACGGTTGCGCTAGTTCATTTAGTGTGCTCAAAATGCCTTTCAGGGCCCCTTTAAAGGAGCCTTTAGGAGAAAATACAAGTTTGTGTTATTCGAAAGATTTCTTGTTTTATAGTGCCCCCAGCCCTTGTCCGAATGCAAACGATGCTTTATTCACAAAGATATTAAAATATTGAAGTCCAAAGTTTGATTTTCTCGCTAAATTGTGCGTTTTTCTGGTCTTAAATGACATCACAGGAACCCACCGCTCTGCTATGGTCCCTAGAAAGATATTTCTATGGACCATAGCTCTGCAGCCAATTGGGAGTCCTTGCTTGCCGTTTGTGAACCTAGATGGCGCCACCATACCGTAGCAAGCCGTTTTCTGCCTGTGGCACGAATCAAGTTTCTTTTTCCGTGGACTTTCGTTTGTTTTTGCCCGTATTTAAACCTGGCTTGTTTCTGTTCATGGAGAAAATAATCGTTTCTTGAAACATATTCTTCGCTTGACAAATATGGTCACGTAAGATACCGTCGCTCGCGTCAATCGGCCAGTGTCGTCTGCGACAACCCCAATGCCCCGCAGTGCTGTGCCTCTAAACAAACCATAGTGCGCGCAGTACCAACAGCAGCACGCATCGGTACTTCTGTGTTTACGTGCGCTTTCGTAACTTCCAATGTTTTCCCCACCATTCTTACTGATATAAAAAGAATGCGCCCTAAATTTAAGCGCAAACTGCATGTTCGGCAAGCTTATAAGTTCTGCGTAATTGGCGTTTGCTTTTGCCGCCCTCCGCCAATCCCAGAGCTGTCACATGTGGCATCATAGGTTCTGTTGTGGGAAAAGAGCTAGTGGATCGCATGGCCATTCTCTTTTTTCCTAATTATATAGCTTTTTTGAGCGAAGTTTACGTTAATAGTGGTGTCAGTATGATTCTAACGAGGCAATCTTTTGAATGGACCAAACTTGTGTTTTCTCTTCAAGGCTCCTTTAAAGTCTCCTCTCAACTTGGTCCCTTTGTGTCCGGAATTCATACTTTTACAGAGGTGACGTGTGACAAAAACATTGGCGAGCCTTCCAGGGTCCCTTTTTCTCATTGTCACCTGTTTACCGCGGAAGATGAGATGGACCTTGAAAAGTTAATGAAATAGGCGAGTAGCTTGGGGTTGACTAAGGAAGAGATGTTTTACCAGTATGAGAGGGAATATGAGAGACGGAGAGAGGAAAGAGCAGCAGTGAGAGAGGCAAATAGAGAAGAGGAAGAAAGTGCATGGCGGTTCTTGAAAAAGAAAAGTTAGCCGAAGAGAAGAAGTGTGTCGAGTGAAAGCTACGTTTAGCAAATTCTATTGCATCAAACTAAACTGGTGGACAATTCCCTGTATCTCCAGTACCACAGACGTCCAAAATTCCGGAAGTTTGCCCAAGAAAGCTCATGGCTCCTTTTGATGATAAAAGAGATGACCTCGATATTATCTCCATCACTTCGGAGGACTCTCCACAGGGGGGCCGACATAGCCCCAGAGGCTTGCCTTCACTCAGGCTACTTGCTTCTCCACCCGCGGACCAGTAGTGCCCAACCACCTGCCTAACCACCTAACTAGTGCCTAACCACACGTAGTGCCTAACCACCGCCGGATACACTGGTGTGAACACCAGTGGATCCGGCGTGATGTAAGGACTCTCCCGGCACCACTGTCGTCAAGATAGACCCAACAGGCGAGTCAAACTGCCCACTACGGAAGCTAACCCTAAAGCCACAACGAGGAACAGCATCGCCTCGCGCCGTAGCCGGCAGCCGCCGGCAGCCTTCCACAGCACGTGCCGTGACCTTTGACTCTGCTTACAACAGGCGATTCCAACTGCCAACTACGGAAGCTAACCCTAACGCCACAACGACGAACAGCGTCGGCGTCGCCTCGCGCCATAGCCGGTGGCCGCCGGCAGCATTCCACAGCACCTGCCGTCAGCTTTGACGCCGCTGCACGAGCGCGCCGGCCGAGCGGCGGATCAGCGTCTCGGCAACACCATGATGTAAGTTACCGTCGAAGGAGATGACGTCGCCCCAGGTAACCCCAACCACGCCTCGTGGGTGACGATTCGTCGCCGCCAACAAGCCCTTCTCGGACATTCGCTCAAGGAAAATTCCCCCATCGCACCTGATTCCTCTTCATGCTGACGACGCCGTTGGGTTGCGCGACCGATTACCCCGGTCCTACCTTTATCAGAGGACGACATCAAAATCGTCCTTCGACCTGGTGGCGGCGTGGTTCTCACACAAGTTTTCCTGGCTACCCTTGCTGACACCATGGAAGAGCAAGCGGGACTTCGACACCAAGACGGTGACAAATTCACATTCACACGAGGGCGACTTTTATCATTGCTAGAACCCCCGGCGAACGGCGAGTGCAGAATTCGGCGAAGCTGGAGGCGCTAACCTTGAATGTCAAGCAATACCCATTATCCACGCACGTACCCGCTCCATCTAATACAGCGACGGATGTCACTTTTAATATCCCAGCGGAGGAAACCACAGAACAAATCCTCCACAGCATCTCCCACTTCAACCCTGGACTCAGGGCACTCGATGCCAAGCGGCTGAATGATTCTAACATTGTCCAAATTCTGTTCGATGGGGCTACCGTTCCTCACTGGGTTCGGCATCGTGCCGTAACATACCGCTGCATGCCTTTTCGCAAGAAATCTGAAGCGTGCACTGTATGCTGGCGGCCAGGCCACCGACGCGATGTCTGCCCAACCGGCAAGCTCCCTCTTAGTGCCAACCTGCGGACTCATAAACGCCACAGAAAATCATCCGTGTACTCCCAAATGCATCGTTTGTGGAGACCCTTATGCTATAAGGACAGCAGCTTCTGCGGGGACTCTTCGCGCCACGGATGTTCCTCCGCTGAAACCTGGGAAGACCTCAGAAACTGTTCGCAATGGACGACCAGATCTCCTATGTCACCCCGATGCCTCACAACGTTCACCACGGGGCACCGTCAAAACAAAGGTGAGCTACCAGCGCTCACCTCCAAGTGCTCCATCATCCACATTGCTCTCGCGTGTGTCATGTTCCCCTAATGCACAAACTGAAATTGTTAAAAAATTGCAAGCTGTCAGGGCAGAAATCGTCACTTTGAAAAAGAAAATGCAGCTTTTAAGCAATAAAATAGTCTCCTAGAAAACAACTCCACGCTCATCCCGATATTCCCCGCGTTCAATCGAAGCAGCCAACTCTGGCCTTCCCGGATATTTCCACACCAGCCTCTGTAAAGCGCAAAGCCACGGCTAACCCCGCTTCATCCGACACATCCTCCACATAAGACGATCGTCTTCCTGGGATAGAGGCTTGATGCCAAACAGCTCTCGCGCAGCAGCAGAAGAAATATTTCCCTCATCATCATCCCTCCTTCTAAGGTAGATACGGCTGCTATTCTAGCCTTAGGCCTCAATAAAGCCTTCGAGAGAGTTTCCCACAAAGCTATCCTCCAAAGCCTGGCAATGACTCACCCCGGGCAGGCAGTGTACACTTACCTTAAATAGTTTCTCACTGATCGTACTGCTGTAATACACGTCGGTGACCTAGTATCCCACACTATTACATGCCCTCAGTTGGTACACCTCAAGGAGCAGTCATCTTTCCCCCCTTTTTAATCTGGCTCTTCTTATTTTCCCTAAACGTTCAGCTCCAATCCCACACCTTAGACATAGTTTGTTTGCCGATGACACCACTCTCTGGTGCGCCGGAGGTTGTGATGCACAAACTGAGGAGGCGCTTCAGGCAGGCACATACGTCGTAGTCGCGGAAGAGGCACTCGCCGGTCTTGAGTGCTCCTCTACTAAGTCGGAGCTCATGACCGTCCCTGCTCCCCACCGGTCATGCTACACTCGGGGAAGTGCGATAAAAATTCAGAATAATTCCGTGCCAAATGTCTATATACTTAAAGTGCTGGGCTTGATAAAACAACGCAACCGAGCCAACACCCGCTACATCTCCCAGCTCACCTCTCACTTCAATCAAACTTTGCCCTCTTCCGTCGCATAACAGCCCGCATCAAGGGAATGACCGAATTTTAGCGTCTACGCTTAATTCATGTCTTCGTGATAAGTCGCATCATATACTCTCTTATATATCTAAATCCAAATAAAACAAAACAGTATAAAGTAAATTGCCTCTTCCAAAAAAATTACAAAACGGCGCTTCTAATCCCTCAAAGCACTTCCACTGTCAAAATGGTACGCTTAGGCATGTATACCACAGCTAAAGAGCTCATAAAAAACCACTCTATCATTAAAATTTTCCGCTTTCTACCACAGCTACAGGCAGATCTATCGACGTTTCGCTCGGGCTTAATTCACCGACTTTTACTGATGAGAGAGTGCGCATCCCTCCCGACTTACACAATCTCCTACTCGTTGACTAACTCCCCCTTAATATGCACCCGGAGAACAATGCAAACGCCGTGAACATGCTCACCTGTAAAAGCCCCATGGGCCCGACCACCCCATATGTGGACGAGCTAGTTATCCCCACCACAATGCTTATGCAGTTTCCGCACTATTCGACCATAAAGCACCCCTTTACCAATCCCTAACTATCCTAACGCGCACCCCTGCCACTGCGGAAGAAGCGGACATTGCACTTGAACTCACTTCCCGGCCTACCCCAACAGTTGTTATCTCTCTTTCGAAAACGGCCATTCCAAATTTTGCCCGAGGTAACATGTCCCCGCAGGCTCTCAAAATTCTTCTTCGGAATCCTCCCACCTCCCACGCCGAGCTGATTTTGACCTCAGCCCATGCCAGGCTCTAACAAAACGAAGCGGCTAACCTTGAAGCTCGAGAGAGAGTAGGATCTCGGTCAAGTCGCACCCCTTCCCATAGAGCCCAATCAGCCCGTGACAGCCTGTTAACTTTCCAGGAAATTACCTGCCACTACCGCCTCTCTCGCCGGCGCTACCCCCACCTCAGTGGTCATTTTTTGTTGCAGAAAAACGATACTAGTGCCTTCTCCAAAAAAATACCCTCCCTTGTCGCGCCAGACTACATGCAATGTAACTCTTAATATTTCTTTCTCCCCAATGCCCCGACTGCGGAGCCCCCGAAACAGTTTCTCATATCATTTGGCAATGCCCCTACAAATCGTTCCCACTCATGTCTTCTGAGGAGGACTGGGAGGCGGCGTTAGGCAGCTCGGACCCTCAAGTCCAACAGCGACTTGCAGAACGAGCAGGTGAGGCCACCGGCGCCCTCGAAGCACTGGTCACCACTCCTCATTAAACCAACTATTGCTGAAATAAAGTTTTCTCTCTCTCTCCACATCGCTTCGAACGAGTAGTACTGGGGAAAGGTTGGGAGAAGAGTCAGTGGTCGACAGCATTGAGTCTCTGTCTGGTCGCCTCGCCGAAGCACTTAGTGCCTACGGAAGAATGCCGGCATCAGAGTTTAGGGACTACGACACGGGTAAGACAGTATTGCTGCAAAGATTTACACTTACAGCCTACGGTTTCCGCGAGCCATTATACAACGCAAAGCCAGACGATGCGGAGACAGCAAAACCGCTTGCCTAACGTCTCATCACATACTTTGACAGGTTGTTGGAGATGTCCAACACGGAAAAGACGTATGAAAAACTTATAGATTGAATGGTGACGAAACAGTTTCTAGCGTGTGCCAATTCGAAGTTGGCAGTATTTCTGAAGGAGTGCAGCTTAAAGACTCTTGAAGATATGAGTACTGCCGCAGATCAATACTGCGAAGCTCGGAGGCTTAAGATTTTGGGCAAAGTGAAGGAAGAGAGCATGGCGACGAGCATAGAAGCACAGAAAAGTATTACGCAAAAGTCCGCTACGAGCGCTTCATTTCGTTGTTTCCTTTGTAATCGCGTAGGGCGTCGTGCCGCTGATTGCGGAGCTGTTGCAAACTCGAGGCAAGCACCTTCGACTTGTCAGGCCTGTAAGAGAAAAGGACATAAAACAGAAGAATGCCGTTTTCCAAACCACGAGAACCCATCGTGCGCAATTAACGCGAATGAGCTCGGCCCAATACCCCCCCCCCCCCAAAGGCAATCACAAGCCCCAAAGAAAACGAGAAAAAGAGACAACACTGAGAGAAGGAGTAAATCCGGCGACACAAAATGGCGAATGCCTGTTGGAAATGGCGAACTGCGGGCTGAGTGAATCTCAGTTACGCGGGATACTGGAACGTACACGGTATTGGTGAGGAGCAGTCTGTGTCAGCGATAAGGAGTTTACTGGAGAGGACGCGCAAGTGGTTTTTTTAACCACAATGTGCTGGCCGGAAGCGATCGTTCAAGTTTAGACCCCTTACTACACGGGAGGGTTAATAGCCAAATGGGTCAATGAACCACCGCATGACTTGATTCTGGGTAATGTGACAGGCATTAGAGGAGTGAATCACCCTGATACGAAATAGACAGGCAAGAAAGCGGAAATGAATGGAGATAAAAGACACCAAGACAAAGAACGGAAAAGGGTAAATAAATAACAAAACCACTTATTTCAACACCGATTATGTCTATGACAGCGCGTGCAATGGCAGCAATTGAGAAAACCGAATAGGTACATGAACTTGCTGGTCCAAGTGCACCAGCGTTGGGCAGTTCACCCGAGAAAATCACCAAACAACAAAAGAAGGATGCATCTTGGAGAAATTGGTGCCGACAAGTTAATTGCGAAGTGCCCCGGGGACATTTTTTATGTACCAGACGAAGAGGTAATCGCGCAGACAACATTGAAAACAGTGCAACACATTTCCGTGAAAAACAGTCCATTCTAAGGTTGATAATTTTTTCAATACATTTCGAAAATATCGGTAATATCGACAACGGCCGGTAATTGCTGAACACATTTTTGTTCCCGCCTTAGTAAAGTACCGTTACCCTCGCTATCAGCATGCTTTTAGGAAATACA
Organism: Haemaphysalis longicornis; assembly: GCA_013339765.2. Lineage (NCBI taxonomy): Eukaryota > Metazoa > Arthropoda > Arachnida > Ixodida > Ixodidae > Haemaphysalis > Haemaphysalis longicornis. The sequence goes on from CM023454.1 coordinate 135,639,581, forward strand.
CTAGTTGACAGAACTAAATTATAGATGTGTGTTAACACAGGCGCAATAAGGTCTAATACATGTTTTATCGGTGCAATTTCTAGGCCGTGAGCGTCTCTGCTACGATTGGTTTTTAGTCCACGCAAGATTGCGATAACCTCCGATACATCGTTTGCCCTTAAGAACAACGTGTGCGCATTGCTCGATATGCTGTTGGCTACGTCAGTGCATCCGCTTTTGTTGGCGCCTCCCGCCAGCTCTGTAAAGTAATCGCGCATTCGATCGGCTAGTTCTTTCCCTTTTAATACTTTGTAATAGCAGTTTGAACTTCAGTAGGATTTGTGTTCCTGTTTAAAACGTTGTTTAATTTTTTCCACACTGTTTCACTTTTGCTAGGACAGTCTGCATTAAATACGCGAAAGAGATAATCTTTTTTTGCTTGTTCTTTCTCTTTGTTTAGATTATTCCTGAAAGCCTTGTACCGTTTCCAATCGCTTTGATCCCGAGTACGAAAAATAATTGATAAAGTTGGTTCTTTTTCTGTGTGCGCCTAGGATACCTTTCGTAATCCATGGTTTCGCGATTTATTGTTTGGTTTAAAGTGTTTTATTGGAAATGACTCAAAGTATTGCATTTTAAACATTTTCAAAAATTCTTCATATCAGGTGTCAGCTTCCTGATTAGCTAAAATGTTTGACCAGTCTACGGCCTGTATCTTTTCTCTAAAAGTCTTTAGTGTGCCTTCACATATAAGGCGGTATGTTGTTTCACAAGGCTTGTTAGGCTGGAGGTCGGAGCGTCTGGTTATAGAGCAAATATCGGCGTGTGATCGCTGATATCGCCGCTTAAAACACCAGAAATGCTATGGCTCTTTGGGTATGTTCATCATAAACATGTCAAGTAATGATGACGTTGTAGCAGTAACACGCCTTGGTAAAGTAATTACATTGTAAAACCCATTGTGTACAAGTATTCCTAAAAAATCTGCTGTAGGTATTGATTGGCTTAAAATATCGATGTTAAAATCCCCGCCAAGAACTGGAGTATATCCCATTTCATTGGCGTACGACAGAATAGCGTCAAGGAAATCCAAAAATGCACGCATACATCCTTCAGGGGGTCGATAAACGAACGCAAACACTTTTTCGCGTTGCTTAATACACAGTACTTCATAATCATCAGTTTTTTTGCTGAAAGGTTCCATCATATCACAGCCGGTGAAGGCCGTCAGGATACAGACACCGCCCCTTCTACGGTCTGTGCGGTTCAAGTAGAAATGTGGAAACCCTTTTGGTACATAAAATTCGGAATCATTGTTGTACCATGTTTACGTGAACATAACCACATCAAATTTAAACTTGCAGGAAATGAGCAGAGCAGAAATTTCGTCTCGCTTTGGTTGTACAGATCGGGCATTCAAGTGAAGAAGTGTAACCCGTGGTTCAATATTTTTCTCACCACACACTTTGCCGATGGCCTGTGGAAGAACGTAATCACTAGCCATGACAGATGATCAACGCGACGTTGCGCATGTATCTGTTTCGAGGGTATTACGCCGTGTGCACAGGGCAAATTTTGTCAAGGTCACTTTCGCGCTTGACGCGTATTATCTGCGATTTCTCGGTTCGTCGGGCGAAAATGACGCCGTTCTTGACCCAGACAAACTTCCGTGCATGTTCGCGCTTGCGTGCACCAGCCACGCCAAGAAGCCTTTTCATTGCAGGGCAACAATGCTCATTTATGTAGATCGGGTCACCGCACTCGGAACCGAGTAAATCATTCTGTAGCCTCATCTTACGTGCTTTTTCAAGAAACTGGTCTCGCTTTTCCCGGCTTTGAAACTGTACAATATTATTCGTTTTAGTATCATCTTTCGTCCGTACTCTGTGGCAAGCGTCCACATACCCAGGTGACAGGGCTTCGCCAACGGCCTGCCCTATTTTTTTAAGTATATCAGAAAGGTTCTCCGCAGGTTCCTGCGGGATGCCTTTGATTTCCATATTTTTGTTCCTGGTGTATTGCTCAGATTTCAAGAGCTCATTCTGGCTTGTAGTCAAGTCTGTTTCCAACGCGTGAACCCTGCTCCGAAGTTCTTCGTTTTCTTTTTCAAAGCTTTGTTTTCCCTGGTTGTGCTTTTGAGACTGCCGTTCGCGTCATCGAGGCATTTCCTCATGAGATCCATGCTCTTTTTGATTTCGTCTATTTCGGTGCGAAGGCTTCTTTCGTCAAGGCCAAAGTTTCGTTCCAGGGAATCCTTTAAGAGCGTGATCTCTGTCTTCAGTTCATCTTTCAGCTCAAGTATGAAGAACTCTTGAAAACGGGGGCAAATATCAGGAGTCAGGATCCGAAGACGGTGGGACGGCAAAGAAGACATTAACAAGCGAGAAATTTCTGCTAGCAAGCGGTGGAGAAAGGGGGAACAAAGACAAGGAAGACGAATAGCAGTTTAGAGGAGAGGTCCTGGTTCGAGGCGACAGAAGAGGTGGCATCCTCAACCAGTCGACACGGGTGCGCCTCTTCAACAGTGGCTCCGGTCCGCTCGCTGCAGCACCGGCGTGCATAGGCACACATGTATCAACGGCGTCGCCCCACTGGCACCTTCACCTTCTTTGTGGCGCTGCCGTCAGTGAGCCACCTCAGCGACAATTCTAGCGATAGCGCTTTAATCGGGCTGCCGCTTCAAACTGCTGAACACCCCGTTTCTTCACAACAGAGCCCTGCCGCCCTCCTCACAGAGGCAATTTATCGAGCTCTTCACATCGGAATTCGGAAATCCCGCCCCAGCGGCCTGTACGTATCGACAAACCGACAACTGCGGCCCCCACGAGGAAAGTTCCTCCTAAGCCTAAGTTTCAGCCATAGCACAAGCGGAGCGGCTGTTCCCACCCTCTGCCCGCTCTCCGCCTCCATGCACTACACCATCCCCATGGATTCTATCAACCAGAACGTCGCCTCGATTGACATGGAGGCTCGCACCAACCCCTATCCTTAGCAGTGAGCTACTACGGCTCCTGGCCAAGCTACGTCCGCCACCGTGGTTCTTAAATTCCTAAATAGCAACAATCTATCTGCACTCCACTTCGCTCATTTGTGCACCCCATACTCCCCGACATGCTACATTTTTCTCTGGCGTTTACCGCATAATTTCGCAACAAGCACAGAGCAAGCAGTGTCACCACTACCACGCAATAGGACATCGCGCCGATGTTCGAATAAACAAAAATTAGTACGTACGATGCGCGAACTGCGGAAAGCAGTGTCCCCCAAGCGTAGACCCGGCAACCACTCCCCATGAATGCGCGGCTCACGGCGTAAACTGCAATTGAGAGCACCAGTCCTCATTAGCAAAGTGTCAAGCACGCGTCGACGCTACGAAATCTCTCCGCTCCCTTTTTCATGCCACACAGCGACACCGCCAAGAACACGCCCCACACAATTCTGCCCCCCCCCCCCCGCAACGTGACGACGCACACGCGTGGCCGCCGCTCCCTACGAGTAACCATATTGAACTTCTGTGCCGGTCACACGAACGGAGCAAGAGCCGGGATCATTCAAAAGACCACAGCCGTACCCATCACCACCGTCGGGGCACATCGAGCAAGCTTCATCCAAAAACGAAGAGGCATGGGCAGAACAAAGTTCACATCGAGGCCCCCCAACAGGCTCGCACCACTGTCCAAGCGACGTCGCCTTCCCAGCCCCATCAATACCCGGTGAAAGACAAGCCAGATCTGCCACAGGTGAGCGGACCAGCTAACTCTCTCACTCCTCCACCAATAATTAATCCCTGATTCTTTATATACCCAGGTTAATCCAATATGCACATTCAATACAACATTTGCAACCACCATCTCCCTCTGCAATACCAGAGCAGGTGCACGAAATCATTCAACAGTCCCTCCCAGGGCTGTTACATCAAATATTGGCCTTCCTTATTCAACTAGCTCTCGCCCCTCTCCAGAACATGCTACAACAGCTAACAGCGCACCTCCAAGTCGTAGAAGAGTAGCTCCTTCCCCGCAAGTGTCATACCCCTGCCACCCCAGCGCCAAAGAACGCAGAACATGTCTAGGATGAGCAACCAATCAACATCAACACCTCAATCACCCCCAATATGGCAATGGGACTGCAGAGGTCTCCGCCGAAAACGCAATGCCTTACTTCAACACATGCTCATCACCAACAACAAACCGGATATTATTACCTTACAGGAAACTAACGGATACTTTTTCCTCCCGGGATATGATCGCTATGTTCAACCAAGCATTATCCCGAATAGGAAAGGAACGCAACCGCTATCCATGCCACCAACCATGAGAATCACCTACGTAGACAAGCCGCTCAACCGTACAGCTGGATACTACGCATCTTAATACCTTTAAAAAGAGCACGTAGCTACTAGTACAATGGTTGACGTCATAACATCACTATTGTAAACTGCTATTGGCCGCCCAATAGCAGTTTTCGAGAGCGATGTAGGCAGCCGAAAGCATTGCCACGACACTGAATTCTCTTTGTTATTCCAGATCAACTGCTCGGTGCTAGCGGCAGCCTGCGCACTATAGTGGAACCTAACTTCGTTGTGCTATCCAAACTGGCAACGACCAACACCAAGAAAACTGACGACTATGTCCACATCGACGGGTATGTCCCAGGAAACGGCTTTTGCGTGGACAGTGCCTGGAGAAGCGAAATTAGCCTCACCAAGCATACAATCAAAAGCAGTGACATGCTCGCACGTAAAAAATGAAGAGCCAGTGTTTGAGCAGGAGAAGGCATCCTTGGAGGTGGACCTACCTCGAGCTACCGACCAGAAAGAATCTTCCGAAGAAAGGTCACGGGTCTTAAAAGTCCTCGTCGAAACCGAAGCAGAAGCTGATACGAAAGAAACCGCCGAATGTCTATTCTCGATTTCAGCGCCGGAAGCTTCATCTGCCGAGACACTTTATGAGCGTTGGAAGCACGGAGAGCACCTTCTGGAGAGACAATGGAAATTAGGGCGGCGAAACAAATACCTGCACGCGTTGCGCCCTGCGCCCACGACTCCAAGGAAGCCTGCAGTTTTTCTCGGCTACGGACGCACCAATCAATCGCCAATCCATTGCCAGGTTCAAGATATTAGCCACCTGAAGGCAACCAGATCCATATTATTGCGCCGTCCCGGAGCCTGTTACAAAATGTCATCTGGTTGGTTCGAAGACGACGAAACCGAAGTGAAGACGAGCAGCGACCGCACGAGCAGCGCATTTTGTTCCGCTCCAGAGACAAGATTACCCGCGAGATATACGAAGCATATGCAATGTTGTCAGGAGTGGAGGGAGATTGCGTTAGCGCCCCTTCAATCCGGCTTTCGGCGCGTGAAATAAGTTTCCTAAATGAGGAATAGATATCATGTCACGTGTAGCGTTTTATTGTTATTTTTTCGTGCATGTTCTTCATTTCCGTCATATATAACCGCCCCCCTTCACAAGATAATAAACAGTTGATAGTTTGCGCCTCACCTTGTCTGTTTTTGTGGTATTAACCCTGTCCTACGTTTCGTGTCAGGCAGCGCACCTCTGCACTTCAAGAAGCAGCGAGGCTCGAGACATATTCTTCATCAATCGAATAACGTTAACTGCTCGACAGTGATCAATAAAGCGGCGTCCTCTAACCCGTGCCTGCTTCCTGGTTTTCAACAATTTGAATTGTTGTACGATCAACGAGTCGGCACGTGGCAAGTGTGTGAACCCCGCCTTTAGATCAGCTGGCTGCGTGTTCCTCGGGTAAACCAGAATGATCTGCGCATCTGCCACCAATATATAAGGACTGCAGGGCCATCCCTCTGCACATTCTAGAGCAATCTAGGCAGCCTAAAGCATCGCCACGACGCTGAATTCTCTTTGTAATTCCAGGTACGTGCAACCAATTGTGATTACATTGCACACAGAGTTGCCTATGGGCTCCTAGATCGCTCCCCAAATTTCTGACGCGATTTCTGTTTTCTTGCCAAGTGTTCACATTGGAATTTGTCCACAATCTGACTCATCGTGGCCAGTGATGCAAATCCACTCGCAGTGATCAGCCAGTCATTGGCGGAAAAGCCGCCCGGGTCTGTAAAAGAACTGGCTAAAGCCTTAGTGGATTTGGCCTCTCGCCTTCAACATGTCACCACTTCTATAAGGGCAGACATCCAGTCCGTTGCCGCGGACTACAAGGCTACCCACACCGAAATGCAGGATTTGGTGAAATCCGTGACGGATATGAGCGTGAAGTTTGAACAATTTAAGACTGACGTTCAAAATGTGTGTCGCGACGTTTCGGCAGTCAAACAGAAACAGCTCGAAGACCATGCTGATGCGTAGCAGCTGAAAGTGCAAGTTAGCGAGATGCGGCAAGAGATAAAGCAATTGAAGCAGTACAGCCGTAGGAACAACTTAGAAATCAAAGATGTGCCACCGAGCACTGAGGAGTCGCTGGCGGAAATCATGCTGACACTAGCCGGTTGTTTGAAAACCGAACTCAGCCTTAAGGACATTGACGCTATCCACCGTGTCCCTACAAAAGACATGAACAAAGCGAACATTGTTGTCAAGTTCATTTCGAGAGAGAGGCGTGACCAGTTCATGCTCAAAGCCAAAAAACAAAGGCTCAGCACGTCCGTGCAAGGTCTGGATGCGAATGAGCCGGTATATGTTAACGATCACCTGTGCCCAGAGAACAAAGTTCTTCTAGGCAAAGCCATCCAGGCTACACGTGACAAGAACTGGAGGTTTGCGTGGGTGACCGAAGGCAAAATCTTTATGAGGAAAACAGAAAATTCACGAGTCCTACCTATAACATCCGAGGAGGATCTCGAAAAGGTTGTCTGAACTCGTCACGCAAGGCCGTGAGTCACTTTAGACTTTTTGCAGAACAATGTTTTCCATTATTCAAGTGAACGACACACAACAAAAAAATCCGAGTTTTTCTGTGGTTTATTGCAACATACGAAGTCTTCGGAAAAATGAAGACTTGCTTTTGACATTTTTTAGCCAAGCACAGTTTCACGTTCGATGTTATTGCCTTATCAGAAACGTGGTTTAAAGCAGGTGAAAAGTTTCCTATCACTGGATACAGTGCAGTTTGCAGTTCCAGAAATAACCGTTCACGAGGAGGGGGCGTTGCCCTTTACATTGTGTCATCTTTTCAGTACACTGTTTTGAATGACGCGCTGATACGATCAGGCACTGGAATCCGTCTTTATCAAACTACACAGTGGCATAGTTCTTGGCTCGCTATATCGCCACGAAATTCCGTTGTGGCGCAGTTCCTACATTTAATAGAAACCATATTAGGCAACATAAGCCAGATTCATTATGGCCCTCTTATATTCCGCGGTGACTTTAATCCGGACACTGCCAATAACTAGAATATAGACAACCTCCTCTTCTTACAGTCGCACAATTGCAAAAACCTGATTTCTGAACCTACCAGAACTATTGGCACTTCCTCCACGTGTATCGACCATATCCTGAGCAATGAGGAACAAATTTGTACTGGTGTTATGATGTACCCATTACTGACCACTCACCAGTGTTTGCGCTCTTCGGTAAAAAACAGTCAACCGTTAACATAAATAATGCCACTGGCAAAGGACGAATTAACTACACAACGCTTCAAAGAAAAATAGCCGATATAAAACAAGTATTATATTTGATTCTGACGTCCACAAAGAACCCTAAAACCTGATCAAGTTTCTAAAACGCGCAATAGATGAAAGTACTACGCATAGTACTAACAAATACCATGAACCGCTCTGTCCCTGGATGACCCACTCGATACTTGAGGCAATCAAAGAAAAGGATACTTGGTACCATAGGTGGAAACAGCACAAAAATAACCCCTACTATCTTCAGCGTGTTCGTGGTTCCCGTAACCTCGTGGTTGGCATGACCAGGAAGCGGAAAAATGAATTTTATGTCACTGATGCAAGATGCGAATGGAAACACCAAACAAACATGAAATATAATTAACAGCGTCATAGGATGCCCTGCTACGAAAAACATCACCCCGGATATAGTTGACTCTGACAAAGCACAAGAATTTAACAGGTTTTTTGTCAACATTGGTCAGGAATTAGTTCGTGACATACCCCCTACCTCATTTAAAACAAATTTGCCGCAATTGCAGGAAACGTTTTCGCTGCGTGACGTCACCCATGGCGAACTGATATATGTAGTTACCAGTTTGGTAATCCAAAATGCTACTGGAGAGAACGGGATGACGGTTCGGACACTGAAAGATCGCATCGACGTCCTTGCTCCAGTGCTACTAAGAATTTTTAACCATGCGTTGCATATGAGTGTTTACCCCAACATTTTGAAAGTTGCTGAGGTTGTTCCCGTATTTAAAGCCGGAGACGTCAATCACCCTGGCAGTCATCGCCCAATTTCAGTGCTCAGTGTCACAAACACTGTCTTTGAAAAACAAATTTCAGTTCAATTGCGAAACTATTTAGATCAGAATTATATAATTATGAGCAGCCAGCATGGCTTTAGGGCAAATAGGAGGACGTCCACCGCTGTAATGGAATTAACCCAAAAAATACACAGCTCTTTGCACAATGGTGACACGGCCTTAGTATTTTTTTTACCTAAAAAAGGCATTCGATACTGTGGCTCACGCTATATTATTAGACAAATTGCGAATCTGTAGGTTGAGCATCTCCGCGTATGACCTATTTTTTGGTTACTTATCTGGTAGAAAGCAATATGTTTCACCTGACAACTACAAGTCCTCCCTCTCGGCTATTAATATTGGAATCCCACAACGATCATTGCTGGGGCCTATTTTGTTTTCTCTTTACACAAATGATTTTCCCTGCATACTAACGTGCTCTCAGGCTATATCTTACGCCGATGATACTTTAATAAAAACAATAGCTAAGGCGGAAGCTATTGTTAATTTATAATTAACGCGCATTTCTCATTGTACCAAGGGAAATAAACTAACAATAAACGGAACCAACACAAAATATATTGTCTTTTAATCGAAACCGAGGTAGGCAACAGATACATTCCCTAAAATATTCGTAGACAACTGCGAACTAGAACAAGCAGACTGCATTAGTACCTTGGCGTCAAACTAGATTAGCAATTAAATAGGAAAGCCCATATTGAAAGCGTTTGTTCGAAACATGCCTCTATATGCTTCATATTGCTAAGAACTAGAACCTATTTTAGCGGTCCTATATTAAAAAAAATTATTTTACCCGGTTCCACTGTCACCTCACTTACTGCCTAGAATCATGGGCATTTACATTTAGAACACATCCCGAACCTCTGCTTCGATTGCAGAAGCGTACTTTACGCACCATAACTTTCTCACCCTGCTGAGGACCAAGTGCCCCGCTATTTCGTGAACTTCAGATTCTTCCCTTGGCGCTCACAGTTGAAATGAAAGTTGCAATCATAATAAATAAGGTGATACACAACAACTACCCAATGCCATTCGACCTACCAGAAATACTCGCCATGCAAATCATGGGAACTTTAACCTACCATTCACTAGAAATACACACTGCCAAAGACTCATACAATACTACAGAGCGAAAATATGGAACACGATTCCACTTAAAAAAAAGTATCTAGTAATTTTATGTTCACAGTAACAAGATTTTTCAGTGTAAACTTTAAAAATTGAATGCGTTTTCTATATATGCATCTGCGAAACATCATACCAAGTATTACCTATCATTGCAGTGTACGGTTTGCTATTCAGTGCTGTACGTTTGTGTATATGTAATACATGTATCCAGTGTGCAATATGTATACCCAAACCGAGAATATGCTTGTGTGTACTCAAATATACCAGCATTTTCACGTACAATTTCATGTATGCATGGGTAAATTTATGCATGTATAATTAAATAGATGAGTGAACTCTGTATATGTGTATGTAGATGTATGTGTATATATATAGTTATATACAGATATATATATACATATATATATATATATATAAATATATATTTAAATCTATATATATATATAAATAAAGGTTGACAGTCAAGAAAACCTCGGAAAGCAAAAGGGAGGTTGTAGTGGGTGATAGAAACAGATGAAGAATTTTTTGAGTCAGAAAGAAATTGGTGAAAAATGCCCGCCGGGTGGTGAAAAACGCCCCTCACCCCGTGTAGTCCGAGTGGCGCTGGCTACCACCCCCAAGTACAGGAAACAAAAAATACCTTAACATAAATACCCGAGAAACTGGTGGGGAAACAGCCCCGCCGGTAGCGTAGTGGTTATTGCACCAGACCGGTATTCTGGAGGTCGTGGGTTCGGATCCCACCCGGCGGGCATTTTTCACCAATTTCTTTCTGACTCAAAAAATTCTTCATCTGTTTCTATGACCCACTAGAACGTCCCCTTTGCTTTCCGAGGTTTTCTTGACTGCTAACCCTTACTTTGTCTTATTTTCACCGAGCCCCTCATTTCCCATTTTCTGATTCGCTATAATATAATATATATATATATATATATTATATATATATATTTATATTATCGTAAGGAAATGAGGTGCTCGTTGAGCAAATACAGAAAGATAGGTCGGCAGTATACAACGCCAAAGGAGGCATAGGGGTGTGGTTAGGTTTTTTTTTTACTACGGTAATGAAGTCACATTTTTTTAACAGATTTACAAAAATGTTAACCTTAGTAACCGTAGTAAAAAAAGCCTAACCACACCCCTATGCCTCCTTTGGCGTTGTATACGGCCGACCTACCTTTCTGTATATATACACACATATATAAATACATATATATGTGTTTATATATATATCTATATATATATATATATATATATATATATATATATATATATATATATATATATATGTAATACGAACGTGTCACTGTTGCGTTGATGAATTCAGAATGCATTCATGTGTGCGTATGTGTATCTGTACAAATTTGCTGATGTTTATTTACTCGTTTTAAATTTACTAGCGTAAATCTTGTGTTGATGTTTTTTTTGCTGTAAACGCATTTGTATATGGGCCTCCACTAGCTGGGCATCCACTTTGTATATGGGCCTCCACAAACAATTTCTTGCCTGTTTATGTACCATTTCAACAAAAGAAACTCAAACTCAAACTCAAACACACAGCCGCCACGCTGCCCGCCTTCTATACGATGTATCATGCAATTCGAAGCTAAGACACGCTCCTATTGCTTGGATATTTCAACTCTCCTCACCCCACCTGGGGCTACAATCGAGCGTCCTCTTTAACGCGTAAATTAGACGAATTAACCAGACTCTATTATTTCACCGTTATGAATAACACAATATCTCCCCCTAGGCTCGGCTCCCAGCAGGAGGCTGACAAAAATCCCGATCTTACCTGGATTTGAGGACTGCTCATAGCCGCCTGGGACAACCTCGAAGAATCCCTCGGGCACGACCACAACATTAACAAAATAATTGTTGCTCTGCGTCGGTTATCTAAAAACCCCGATCAAACAGGCCCACAAGTATAACGAATTGGCCGAATGTCCGTAAACACCTGCAAGAAATTGACACAACGGCATTCCCCTTGCTGAATGGAGCGACGGACGTCATAATGACAGTGGTATGAAAACACGCCAAAACAATAGCCCACAAAAATCTAATCCCTACAGTGAGCAGCACCTTCTTACCCTTTCTGGAAAGCGCCGTTTCATTGTCAAACGCTGGAAATGTGACACGCATAACGGCGTGCTCGAACAACGGTGTGCTCAAAGAATCACGAAGCCCAAGAGTATTCCGAAAAGTTAGCCACACAGAACTCGATTCACGTATGCGGAGGGCTCAATGGCAAGCTTTATATGGCTAGCGTGTGGCAACTTTCACACACTACTGGGACAACAAAAACCAAAATACACAAACAACGGCTTCACTTAACGATAGAAGGGACACCACATGATATCACAGAACAAATCCGTAACACACTCTAGCCCCCTTGTGCTACCACACGCATCGACATCATTTACATAGAATAAGCCCCAGAATATGACGATGAAGGAATCAACTCGGATAGTTCACCCGGAGAACTGAACATGGCACTGCATCAACTCACTCGCAACACCGCCAGGGACCCGATAAAATTACATACGAAATGATCCGCAACCTTTCTGACGATAAACTTGCAGAACTTCGCGACCATATCAATCGGGCTTGGAGATCAGGAAACCTACCCCCTCCCCCTCCCACGAATGAAAAGGAGCTCATGTTACCCCAAATCAGGAAAAACACCCAACATACCCTCCGACCCCGGTCCTGTTTTCATGATATCGTGTGTTGGAAAACTAATGAAGAAGATGGTGCTCGCTAGACTTTATAGGCACCTGGAAAACAACGGCAACCTGCCAGCCACAATGGCGGAATTTCGAAAGCATGTGAGCACACAGGACACTGCCAAGCGCCTTCATGATGACGTGTACGCACAGCCCAGTGCAGCCCAAATACGCACCATCGTGAGAGTATGTATAAAGAAGCTTTTCACAATCTTCTGCATGACGCGATACTTCTCAGCCTCAAGGAAACCAGACTGGGTGTTCGTATTTTTAATTACTTTAAAAAACATCTAACCGGCTGCACCATCGGCATCTTGGCACCCGATAGGAAACCATCTCCGCCTTACCCACTTCACAGAGATACACCACAAGGATCCATATTATCACCAACGGTCTTCAACCTGGTGATGAAGAGTCTCCCCGCCCAACTGAAGGCTATCCCAAATCTTACACATGCCATAAACGCTGACGACGTCAAACTCTGGTCCACAAAGCGTAGCCCCAGCGAGCAGGAATACACGCTACAACATGGCCTCGATACCATCGGCGGGCACGCCCACGAAGTCAAACTCACCTGCTGAAACGAGAAATCAGAATATGCAGTTGTATTGGACCATAGAACAAAAAAAATAACCAATATCGCAACCTGATTACTCTGACAGTACACAACTTACCCAACCCTCACCGTAACCGCCTGAAGGTACTGGGCCTTATCCGCCAAAAAGACGCTAAACGTATAGAATGTGTCAAATCCATCGTTGCACAAATTACGCAAATTACCCAAATGCTCCACCGTGTGAGGCATAATCATAACAGCCTCCAGGAATACGAAGTACGCGAAGTAATGGAAGCCCACATGTTCTCGCGCGTCATGTATGCATACCCTTTTCAGCGCCTTACCAAGACAGAAGCCAACAAATAGAAACAGCCATCAGAAAATACATCCGTATAGAAATGGGAGTGACTCTCTACGCTCCCGCGGCATAATTATTGACGCTGCCCTCCACAACACTCTTGAAGAAAAAGCCTCAGTTTATCATCAAGCTCAGCACCACCGACCAGCAACTTCAATGCAAGGGTCGGAAAATATTCCCGCCCTCGGGTACCGCACCCACTACCTCCCACCCATCACTCCCCCGCCGCCACCCTGGGAAAGCATAACAAGACACACTGTGCTTGTGAGGATTGCCCATCATTGCTGGAAAAAGTGGACCACGGGCTGGCGCACGAAGATGTGAAGGAGAAAGAAACGGGCTGGAGGTGGAACGATCTTCGGGCGGCAGCGGAGACTCGGAGCTGACGAGTGGGCAAGGACAGGGGGCGGACCCGCAGTTCCTGTGATCCCGTTCGATTAGTTCGAGGCGTGTGAGTCGGGGTCAGCCAACCCGTGTGGGACCCGCAGACGGCGTGATCGTGCGACTGGCCGAGGCTGGGTATCACGGGGCGTGATCGTGCGACTGGCCGAGGCTGGGGATCACGGCCCAGGGCGGAACCAGCACTGCACCCGCCACGTAGGACGTGGTGCATCTTCTTCCGTCTCGCTCTGGTAGAGCTGGCGACAGACGGCCAGCGCTCGACCGTGACTCGGACTGGCTACGACCCGCCATCGACGCCGCCGAACATCCACCGTCGAGGCGGCTGTGAAAACGTTTTTCTTCCTTCTATTGAGCGCTGGTTAGGGGTATCGGACTCGTGTGTTTTTGCTGTTGTGCTTCGCAATTGTACCGCATTTCGCTGACTCGATTTCTGGTGGCGCTGTTATTATACTTTCTTTTCTCTTACCCTCTCGAGTACCGTTCTTACGCGTCGCACACCCACAAGGCCAAACGAGTCCATCACAATCTTGCGTCCGGGACAAAACTTTGCTCTTAATTCCAGCTTAAAGAGCCTCGCCTTGTTACCGTGTGTGTGACGGACAAGAATGGACTTCGAGAACTTGGTGAACCTAGGGGAGAAATTTAGGCTCTCTGGTACTGAGTTGAAAGAATTTGTTGACTGAGAGCGTGCTAGACTCAGGGAATAACGCGAAGCGGAACTGGAAGCGAATCGCGAAGCGGCAGCTCGCTTAGAAACGGAGCAGTCGGTCCTTGAACTCCAGTTACGAGTACGAAAGCAGCAGCCAACGCTAGCGCAGAGTCAGGCACGTCTTCAGCTACAAGCGTCGCCCATGGGTACGACAGCCCCCACAAGCTGATCCCGACATTCAAGGAAGAGCGCGATCAACTTGACGCTTACATCCAGCGTTTCGAACCCGTCGCAACGAGCCAGAATTGGCCGCAGGACAACTGGGCGTTTTCATTAAACCTGTGCCTCACTGGTGAAGCTTTGAGGGTCGTCGGACGCATGGCTGCAGATGATGCACTGAATTATGCTAAGCTGAAGCAGACCCTGTTTCAACGATTTGGCTACACTGAAGAAAGGTACCGCACCAAGTTTCGTGGAGCCAAACCAGAGAACTCTGAGACAGGCCGCCAATTCGCTGTTCGCTTGTTAGGCTATTTCGATAACTGGCAGGAACTGGCTAAGACCACCAGAACCTACGCAGCTCTCCGTGACAAAATAGTCTCGGAGCAGTTTTTGAGCAAGTGTCATGATAAGCTGGCCATTTTCTTGAAGGAACGGGGCTTTCAAACGTTAGACCAGTTAGCCGAGAATGCTGACAACTAGCTCGAGGCCCAAGGTCTTACAAACGTAGGGAAACGCGGAGAGAAAAAAAGAGTCTGGCAATCCGCCATCGCCTCCAAGAATGCTTGATCTCCCTGATATCGAAGGAAAGCCGCACTGCCTCCTTTGTAACAAGCGAGGGCACAAGCCAGCCGACTGTTGGTCGAAGACCAGGGCTTCCACTAGCCAAAAGACTGTTCCCTGTTTTAGGTGCTGCAAAAACGGTCACAAAGCGTGAACATGCCCAAACATGGACTCTGCGAACAAAGCGTCATGTTCGCTGAGCCGTCCAACGGAGTGTCGCGATGGTAATGAGGACAAGATGTCAACCCTTTATGAACAAAAGAACTTGGCCCTCAGCCGCAAAACCTCCCAGGCTTCCAAGGACCGAATACCTACCGCTAACGGTTGGCTGGAAGGAGGGCGAGTAACCGTGTTACGCGACCCCGGCTGTAACACTGTTATCGTGAACCATTCTTTGGTTCCCGATTCCAAGCTTACAGGAGGAATGAGCACTGTGCACCTTCTTGACCGCACTGCTCTGTGCCTACCTGAAGCCGAAGTGTATGTTAACTGCCCATTCTTCACCGGCCACGTAACAGCGACCTGCATGGACAACCCTCTTTACGAGGTGATTGTGGGAAATATCGCTTGCGTTCGTGATGCTGCAGCCCCGGACGTCAGCTGGAAGGGTCAGCAACACACTTCCGTCTCTCAGAAAGGACATCCCTCTTCCAAGCGGAAGTCGAAGTCCAGCAAGGTCAACGACAGTTCACGTAGGCCAAGCCAATTTGCGCCACCACCATCCGTCAGGGAGGAGGAGGAATGCGCGAGTGTGGCGAAACGCGTTGACCAGCTACCTGCAGCCTCCATCAGCCCACTCAACATAGGCCCAACGGAGCTCGCTTTGATGCAGAAAGAAGACCGCACGCTTCAGTCCTGCTTCGACTCGAATGGTAGGAAAATTACCGTTAAGACAGCTGAAACGGTCTTCGTCCTCGTGCACGGAATTCTTTTCCGCCGATGTCGGCTCCAATTGAAGAAGAAGATGGAACAAGTAGTCGTTCCTGGCGGTCGCCGGGACTTCGTTCTAAAAATGGCCCACGAAGGGATTCTCTCCGGCCACGAAGGCATCGAAAGGACAACGGATAGGGTGCTGGAGAAGTTTTATTGGCCAGGAGTGCGATCCAATACCACGCGCTTTGTAAGATCATGTGATGTGTGCCAGAGAACCGTACCGAAACATCTGGTGGGGCGCGTACCTCTTGGAAGTATGCCAGTCATCGAGACCCCGTTCCAACGGGTAGCGATCGATATTATTGGTCCTCTCTCCTCAACCTCCTAGGAGGGGAATCGGTACGTCCTCACAATGGTAGATTTTGCAACACGTTATCCAGACGCAGCTGCTCTACCGTGTATTGAGACGGAGAAGGTGGCTGAAGGGTTGATGGAAATGGTTTCCCGCGTTGGTTTTCCACGAGAAATTGTTAGCGACCGAGGAAAATCATTTACATCAGGCCTGATGAAAGAGCTGAGCAGGCTCCTCTCGTTTGCTCAGTTGCCCACGACACCATATCATCCCATGGCCAACGGGCTTGTCGAGCGGTTCAACTTCACGCTGAAGCAAATGGTTCGCTGCATGTTCCAGGGGAGCCCTAAAAACTGGGATAGGTACCTTGCGCGCTACTATTCGCTTACCGCGAAGTGCCTCAAGCCAGCCTAGGTTTCTCACCCTTTGACTTGATCTATGGCCGCTACGTCAGGGGCCCTATGGCCATCTTGAAGGAGTTATGGGCAGGAGAAGGGATCGATCAGGACACAAAGACATCGCATGGTTACGTTGTCGATCTGAGACGACGCCTGGAAGACACCTGTCGCATTGCACACGAACAGCTTAGCAAAGCTAGGATAGTGCAGAAACGCTACTACGACAGAAGAGCGAAAAGGCGCCAACTCCGCCCTGGAGACCAAGTATTGCTCCTTCTCCCGTCCGACACGAACAAGCTCAGCCTGACATGGAAGGGGCCCTTCACTGTGCTGGAAAGAAGAAAGTATGTCGACTACGTCATCGACCTGGGCACGCGAACCAGCTTGTTCCACATGAACATGTTGAAAAAGTATGAACCCCGAATTCCCGCTGAACAAACACGTCGACAAGCTTTATAGCACTCCAAACAGAGGATGCGGAAAGGCAACAGCCTTATGAACCTTCTTTTCACCGAACGTATGTCGTGAACCGGCAACGCTTCTATCCTTCGAACTGGCCCTTTTACCGCACCGATCAGCAGGGCAATGCTGCAGTGGCAGAAAAGAATCATCGCCCATCTCGTTGCATATGCCAACAGGCGCTCGTCACCGCATGAGACTGTCTGCTCAACATTGGTTTATAATCGCGTGGCGTGTACTGCCCTTGACTTTGTTCCCCAACACAACCATAGTGCATTTTTTGCTGTGGTCAGAGTGATGTGTGATTTCTCCTTGGAGTTTATCTTTGCCTTTGCTTCATCCATGGATGTGTGTTTTTTTTGTACCCGTTACTTTGAACATCGAGCTCGCGTATGTGCGCGCGTTGGGAAAGACATTGAACGCTCCGCATCAAGGCCCACGGACAACCTCCGAATAGCCTTAGCAGGTTGTTTGAGCGCAACAATCTCTTGAAGTGGGGGAAGATTGTGAGGATTGGCCATCATTGCTGGAAAAAGTGGACCACGTGCTGGCGCACGAAGATATGAAGGAGAAAGAAAAGGGCTGGAGGTGGAACGCGGTTCGGGCCGCACCGGAGACTCGGAGCTGACGAGCGGGCAAGGACCGGGGGCGGATTCGAGGCGTGTGAGTCGGGACCCGCCAACGCGTGTGGGACCCGCAGACGACCGGGGCGTGATCGTGCGACTGGCCGAGGGTCGGGATCACGGCCCAGGGCGGAACCAGCGCCGCACCCGCCACGTAGGACGTGGTGCATCTTCTTCCGTCTCGCTAGGGCAGAGCTGGTGACAGACGGCCAGCGCTCGACCGTGACTCGGACTGGCGACGACCCGCCATCGACGTCGCCGAACATCCACCATCGAGGCGGCTGTGAAAACGTTTTTTCCCTCTACTGAGCGCTGGTTAGGGGTATCGGACTCATGTGTTTTTGCTGTTGTGCTTCGCAATTGTACCGCAATTTCGCTGCTTCGATTTCTGGTGGCGCTGTTATTATACTTTCTTTTCTCTTACCCTCTCAAGTACCGTTCTTACGCGTCGTACACCCACAAGGCGAAACGAGTCCATCACAGTGCTACACTTACCAAACCACATGAGTCGAGCCACAGATCAACAACCTATAGCATCTCGCGCTAAACATCTTCCCTAACCAATCCATGACATCTACTACACGGACACCCGTTTGCACCTGCACAGCTAACCTTCGGCATCACATCATCGTCCCCTCACATACAGCTGCAGAGACTCAAGCCATCGCTGATGCCGTTATACTTCACCAACATCGGACCGCCCATATTACAGTCCGCACAGACAGTGACGGAGCACTACGAACCTCCGCCTCGGATGACATTCCATCCGCTGTCCTCACTCGCCTGACAACATACATGCACGCTCAGCCGACCTAAACGTTTTCCTCGAATAGATTCCTGGCCATCTAAGCATAGAGGGTAATGGGGGAGCTCACGAGCGGGGTCGCGACGCTCATTTTTAGGGCAGGCCTCACCAGCGGCCTGAGGAATACAATCCAAGAAAGGGTAGAGCAATGCATCACAAAGGGCTTCCCATACATCTGGGCAGCCTCCGCAAGGCAAGAATGGTACTTCCATCCCCATCTAAATTCAGGTCTCGGAGACACGCTATATATATTAGACAAGAGCAGACA
Source organism: Haemaphysalis longicornis (assembly GCA_013339765.2). Lineage (NCBI taxonomy): Eukaryota > Metazoa > Arthropoda > Arachnida > Ixodida > Ixodidae > Haemaphysalis > Haemaphysalis longicornis. The sequence continues at coordinate 135,658,379 of CM023454.1, forward strand.
TTGTTGTTCTCCTGTTATCTGTTCCTTCGAGTGCATACAGACGTCACCAGGACGCCCGCACTGTCAGGTATGCGGTGGCTATCTGGACATAGAAGTTACATGTTGGCGCTGTGCACGGGCGACCTCGTCTTCCACATTTCTTTCGACCAACCCCTTTTCCCCTCATATTCCCTACTCGTGGTCTAGCTGGGCCGCGCCCACCGAAAACCTACGGGCAACCCTATGGTTCCTCTTGGCTGCCCACAATGAAGACCTTCGTGCACCTCCCCCAAGCCTGCCACCTTTGGAGGACCGTGGGACACCCCCGTCTTCCGAGGACTATAACTCCGCGGGCCGACTTGAGCTGCAGAATAAAGTTTTATGTCTCTCTCTCTCCCTCCCTCCCTCCCTCCCTTCCCTCCCTCCCTCCCTCCTCACTCACTCACTCCCTCCCTCCCTCTCTCTCTCTTTCTCTCTCTCTCTCTCTCTCAGCGACAACTGACACCCGACTGCCGCAATTATCCGCTGCAGCGCAACAAAAATTGCGGAACGAAAATGGCCTTTAAGAGCTTTGGGGACTAGTAGGTACAGCGTGAGGACACTAATATAGTTTAGGGACTGAAAGCCATTTGGGACCTTTTTGTAAGTAGTGTATTTCCAACACTATTACTGTCTATTGTTCTTGCCTTCCCAGTACCTTTATGAACCTTAATGTTTCGTCTCAACTTAGTCCCTTTCTGTCCGGAATTCATTCTTTTACCGAGGTGACGCGTAACAGATGGTAAACGGGTGCACGTTAATAAAAAAAATGACAAAATTTTAGTGCCTTCTGGATGCGCAGATACCGTGTAGTGACGCAGTCAGCGTCAAACCAAGGGGACATTGAATTGTCTTTCGGCATAACATCAGTCTTTGATTAACCATAAACGACATAAATATCGGCAGAACAATGTGTGGGCTTGATGGTACTTTTTTGAGCCCACTGCCACAAGCAGTAACTACTGTGAAAACGATTCGGGCGAAGAGAAGAGATGCTGGAAGCTGCGCTTTGGACCACCTGCTTTTCATCCTATCTTTATTTTTTTTCCTTTTGCTCCATCCATCCCCCTCTTTGAAGATGCAGGCCAAATCCCACTAATAATGTTTTCTTCGTCTTCCCCCTGGAAGATCGAGACATCCAACCCAGTGTCGAGACCTTTGTAAGAGTGAGGCACCGCGTCCACTTTTATCAATTCTTTGCCGCTTACCAGCTTAACTTGAATTAGAGTGCCTTCTTGTTAACTTTATGCGACGAAGCTGTGCGAATGAATCTTGAATATCTTTTTGAATAGCTGCTTCTATCGTGTCGTGTACTTGCATAGACACACGTTTTGGCATGAAAACTGAATATAAAGTCGTTTAAGAAGACAAATGCTTTGTATTTGCCGTACCACCATAGCAGCGGTAAACGCAGCGATTGGTCAGAGTGACAGCACTCGCCTCGTATCCATGGGGTACCGGGTTTTAATCTACGTACCGCCGGTGACCCACCGGTTTCTTTAATGGGTACAGACGTCCCTGGTCGAGTTCGGACCCTTGAAAGGGGATCCATGCCTGGAAACCGGCCTTTACTCTCGAGAGAGTAAAGGCCGGTTTCCGGTCCATCTTGGGTGGCCCCCCGCCATCATGCCGTGTTTTCTCTTTGCTTTGGGTAAAGGAGTCCGCCGGCATGTCCTGCCACACGCGGTGGCCGGTTGAACGTCCACCGTGGCTGTGCAAGGCACCATGCGTATTCGTATGCCTTGGTGCCGCCGGGCACCTACCGTAAAATAGGTACAAGTGACTCCCCGGCTTGGCGCTCGCCCCTTGTGTGGGACTACAACGCTCGGGAACTTCACCCTGCTTGACGGCCAATCACCCCTATGGAAAGGGGCGGCTGCAAAAATGCGGAAACTTTTTTTTTGTGAGGCACTTGCCCTTTGATGCACTTGGCTGTTCTAAAAGAGGGGCACCTCTTCCCGCGGCAATGGTGAGGTACGTCACCTATTCGTCCCATTTTCAATACCTGATCAGCTAGCCCCTCCTTGGAAGCCAGATGTTTTTGTTTGCGGCTGTATCATGAACCGGTGTCTCCGGTCCGTTAGGCCTCACTTCTGTTGTTACTTGCGTTTGGAGGGACTTGATATTTCAGTGGTGTCTGTGAAGTTCTTCAGCGAATGATGAAAATGAATACTATGATTTCATTCTAAAGGTGCAAAGCCGAATAATGGGAAAAGGGCCCACAGAAAAGCTTTTTTGAGGGTTAGGGACCAGAAATATTTATTTCTATAAAATCAAGAAACAAAACAAACTGTATTTAACAGTACTGGTTCATAAGGGCAAGGCTATCGATTTGCTTTATAAGAAATTAGATATCAGACTTGGACATACGTAAGAAACCTAAAGGACACTGATACGAAAGCATGAGGTTGTCCTCTAAGAAGTGTGATGGGTTCACAGGAATATGTGGTCGGTGTAGTGGAATAATTGGTTGTATTGGTTGAAGATACCCACTACAGATACGTTGTCACCCACATGCTACAGAGGGGTCTACGAAATCCAGTGTCGAGAAAATTTGTTAGCGGTGCGTCGCCTGTTCGTAACCTCCTCAAGGCGAGCGCAACGAATAGGTTTCACAATCCAGTTTAGTATCGTCATATGTGTGGTTTGCTACACGTATAAAATTTGAACTAACGTCGAAAACCAGGCTTCTTGGTGCAACTTCGTCTTCACAGTGCAAAACATCAGTACCAAGACGAGCAAACAGAGAGTACCAGGTTCGTAGTATGGTTATCTTCAATCTTTGCGCAGTTATTTTTGCGCTGTGAAGCTGCTCTTAGTTGGATTTCTGTCCGTTCGTTCCACTCTGCAGGCCATTTTTACGAATATGTCGCATTTACGGCGCGAAGTTGGCGTATGGTACTGTTTTTAAGCCCGCTTTGTTAATCAACGCCATGGCTGCGGCACTTTTATCAGCCAAGTTGTTACCAGCTTTCTCACCATAGACTGAAACCCAAAACAACATTTGTTGTTATTTTATAGCCTGCCCATAAAGTACGGTTTTAGATATCTATTGCCAATATTGTTTTGACAGGTATGTGGAAGCCAATGGATGCACAACGACTTAAAAAGTTCAACATAACTGGCTTAGGAACCTGTTTTTGGAGAATTTTATGTAGAACGATTCAAATGCCGAATGCTGCTGCTGCGAATAACACTCTTGTGAACGCTCAGAGTTCTAGGAGCATTAGAGTTCACTCCATGAGCAGCGCAAGACACAATACTGGACGTTTTCAAGGCATCAATGTAACATTTTGAACATTAGTATATATTATGTAAGAAACAGAGTTGCGGCACAGAAAAACTACTTGAAACACTATTTGATTCATTTTTATAAAAAATAAATTACCTCTTACGTGCTGCTGCTGATGATGAACATGATTGAAAAGATATCTGTACAATGTTCAAAAGCATTGAACGGAAAATTGAATTGCAATTTTTTGGAAGACCATTCAACATCACTGCAAACATCGTAAATCTCAAGGCTGCACCTTCAGTCACGCGGTATTCTTGCACGTGGAAGTTTTACAGTGCTCACCCAATGATGACGTGGAATGTTCTCGCTGACATGCATTTGGGAAGGCGGTTGTACAGGTTGCAAGAAACACCAAATGATTCAAGGTCAAAAAATATTCCGTATCGCCAAGCCGTGTCAAAGCCTTCTCAAAGTAAAAGAAAACACGCCAAAGGTGGCGATTGCGGTTGACAGCACCTTCCCGCTGCCGTTCTGCCAATCCACAGCCGCCCGGCGTTTCCGTTCAACCACCTCCGCTGCACTTGGGACCGCCGCTTCTACCCAGACGTCGGGAGGTGCAATTGTGACATTTGACTCTTCTACGTGTGTTCGCCGTGGCTCACTTTCCATCGCTCACGCGCAAGATTTGTAGCACGAGTTGTAGTCTATTGCGCGACAACATCTTTTCCGCGACGGCCGTCGCGGAAAAGATTTTTGTCGACTTCTAGTATTGTTCATCGATATAAATATATATATATATGTATATATATATATATATATATATATATATATATATATATATACTATCGATATATATATCTATATATATATTATATATATATCCAAGAGAATCTGCTATCTATATATATATATATATATATATATATATATACATATATATATAAAAGACAGAAATAAAAATTGGCAGTCAAGAAGACCTCGGAAACCAAAGGGGCGAATGTAGTAGCTCAAGATAAAGAATTTGGAAAATAAGAAAGTGGAGAAAAAATCCCTGCCAGGTGGGATCCGAACCCACGACCTCCAGAATACCGGTCTGGTGCGATAACCGCAGGAAAAAAAAACACCTGAAAAAACACCCCAGAAAGTGGAGGCTAAAGTAGCCCCGCCTGTAGCGTAGGGAAATTGCCCCGGTGGGAGCGTAGTGGTATCGAATCAAGACCGCTTCTGGAGTTCGTGGGTTCGGATCCCACCTGGCGGGCATTTTTTCTACACTTTCTTTCTTTCCAAATTCTTTATCGGTTTCAATGCCTACCGCATCTTCCCCTTTTCTTTCCGATGTTTGATTTACTTCTTTACTGCCAACTCTTATTTCTCGGTTATATATATATTATATATATATATATATAGATATATATATATACTATAATGATAGTATCTATATATATAATATATATATATTATATATATATATACATTTATATATATATAAACATACAGGGTGATCAATTTTAAGTCGAAACGTTAAAAAAAAGGTGCTTATATTTACGAGAAGACTACCTATACAGTGAGGTTATGCACCCAGGCGGACACAACACATACGGGAACACATCCCCGTGCTTTCAAAGGGATGCCAACCATGCAAGAAAACGCGTTGTAAGGTCTGTTCACACATGAAAACCACCGCTACTGCTAAAGCTAGCTCCTCGGGTTACGTTTTCTAAATAAATGCGCATCCAAACTGTGACACCCATTATGTCGTCTGCATGCTTCAGTGTGATATCTGTGGCACGAAGTACTTCAGACAAACAGAAACCGCTTGCCGTAAACGCTTTAACAACCACCGTTCGCATGCTAGAAAACAACCGAACTTGCCCATTTCAAGACATGTCAGAAGCCCGGGACATTCATTCGACCAAATTAAATTCACTCTGATAGAGACAGGTTTTTACACAAAACAGGACTGCGAACAGAAAGAATCGTATCTTGTTTAAAAATTCAAAATGCTGACTCACGGTATCAACGAGAGCGCGGGCCTCACGTCGTGCCTATAGAGAACGGCTCACAGTGATTTACAACAGGACGTGGATGCACAAGCCCCGGGCCAAGACCGCGTCCTTAGTTACTACACTTCCGCTCCGCTCTTCTAGGCTGTGCACATGCGTTGTCTGTAACTGCGCACATGCGTTGTCCGCAGCGGGCCGATACAAACCTTTGCTGCCGCTCTCTTCTCTCACCCGTGCCTTTTTTTCACTAAACCCACCGCCTGTCTTGTGTTGATTTTTTCCAGTTCCTTCTTCTCCTTCATCAGGTGTAACAGCTACGTTATAGATATTTCAGAAACATTTTCGACAACCGAAAACATTATCCTAGCATGAGGCCTCACTTTCTGCCATACCAACAATCACGTGAAATAATACGAGTAACACAAGTACTCATCGAATTTTCCCGCAGAATGAGACTGAAGGAATTCTTTTCCGATAAGCAAGAAAATAGTGAAATCAATGACCACGCACTCAGCGCACCAAACACTTGGACGCCAGATGTCGAGGAATCTCCAGAACTCGATTTGTATATAAAATCAGTATCAAAAGAAACATAATGATAACAAAAAAATAAAATAAACACAAAAACTTGACAACCTTACAAGAAGTCACTCTAAGTAACCTAGCAGCCAGAACGGACATCACCATTATATCTGCAGACAAAGGAGGTAGCAATGTCATCTTACCAATAGAAAAATATAAAGATGAGGCCTACAGGCAGCTTAACAACCATGGCCACTACCAACCTTAAAACCATGATTGCAGCAATGAATACAGTCAAACGATCTATCATGCTCTCACAGATCTGCTGGCCAGAGAATTAATCACCACAACAGAACTAAACTTCATGAGACCGACGAACAAGCAAGCAGGACGTTTCTACCTGCTCCACAAAATCCATTAGGACCCCACAGAAGCATTATTCTCAGCTGACATTCCGGCCAGACCCATAGTTTCTAACAACAGATACACAAACTCATATCCCACTACGAGCGAACACTTAAGCTCATCGACGCCCTACTGGACCTAGAACTTACCCAAAAAAACCTGGACACCATCTACCACACAGGAATCTATCATGACCCCCAGGGAAATCTGGCCAAAGACGGTTTACACCCCAACTTCCGAGGTGTTTGGATAATGGCAGAAAACATTAAGCACAGGCTGAGCAAGTTGTTTGAGGTGACACTCTCCTCTATCGTCACCACCGGCCCTGCGTTGGCCAGCACCGAGCAGCAGACTGAACCTGACATTCCCAACAGTAGCGAACCACCCTGTCCGCCCAAGAACACCACATGCGACGCGAGCACACAAAAGGCAGATGAAGCCACAGCACCAGTTTAACAGCACGGAGGAGAACAACATCTCGACGCACCAAGGACATCACGCTCATGGTACACGCAGACACCAACGCGCCCTAAAACGCAAACAAGCAGCCAAACAGACATCGACGTGAACATCGCCCCTGACAGCACCCCTAAACAACACACTCCGAACAAAAAAGGACCATCCCGTAGGTCTACCCGGAACAAACGAAAATGACCTGCACAGAGCGGACCGGACGCCTTACCCATCAAATCCCGCGCTTTCCTCAAGGTACGAAACTCGCTGGTAAACAAACACACTACAGATTTCACCTCAACACTTATTCGTCTTACCTCCAAACCAGGAAAATCCCCAAAGGCCTCCGCCTTAAGCTATTTGTTCCCTTGCAGTTCTCCCCCCCCCCACAAGAAGCTAAATGGCAAGACACTTTGAAGCATGCATCGTTTTCTTTCTATAAATTCTCAGAGAGCACTGTGACAAACAACTTAGTGTTTTAAATGAGCAGATTGAAATCATTCCACTCACTGAGCAAGATAAAATTTATCTTGATGCTTTTAGAGGCCGTAAGGAACACGTGCTGTATGAGAAACAGAGTTAAATTTGAACGAGACCAGGTCCTTTTGCCTGACACACATTAGAGCATTGAACCTCCTGTTCTCGCTAAGCCTTTAGACGTGGAACTAAATCATCTGACATCCCCCGCAGACACATCAGAAGCTGCTACGGTGGAATTTCTCCCTCCCACTATTAATCAAAATGTAGAATCTAGCTCCCACAGTACGAATAACAGCAACATGACACCTGTTCCCGAACAGAATGTTGCATCCGCCTCCTCCATCACGTGTAAGAGCAACGTTATAGATAGTTCAGAAACACTATCGACAACCGAAAAAATTATCCTAGAACGAGGCCTCATTTTCTGCCCTACCAACAACCACGTGAATGAATACGAGTTACACAGGAATCTCACCGAATTTTCCCACAGAATGAGACTGAAGGAATTCTTTTCCGATAAGCGAGAAAATAGTGAAATCAATGACCACGCACTCCGCGCACCAAGAACTTGGACGCCAGATGTCGAAGAATTTCTAGAACTCGATTTGTATATAAAATCAGTATCGAAATAAATAATAATGACAACAAAGAAATCAAATAAATACAAAAACCTTACCACCTAAGTCACTCTAAATAACCTAGCAGCGACAACGGACATTAACTTTTTTTTCAATTTTTTCAGTTTATTTGGCATTCTTTTTACATTCATAAAAACAATGCCAGGACAGAAACAAAAAGCCACAAAAAGTAGCTTGACGGGGTTTCTGCCCCCCATTTGTCATCGGAAACAACGAGAGAAAGACTCATCATACACTTTTATAACACACTTAACACAAACTTAAAACATAATACATTTTTGTTTGTCTTAAAACACAATCTTGATATGCGGGTATGATGCCAGAACAAGAATACAATCTAAAATAAAACTGTGGATACATACAAACACATGTGCCACAAAAATGAGCAAAGGAACAGTACATACACGTCGGCATATTATAAATGTACGAGAGTCAGCAATTTGGGACACCGTCAATGAGAAGTTGATAAAATATTCTTTCCACTTACGCTTAGAACGAGTATTTGTATTAACGTTCATGTTTACTAGGAAGTTTAAAAACTAGGCATAACATACTCTATTCTGTGCATGCCATGGTTTGTTCTCTAAAAGGGTACAAGCCAATTTTCTTTTTGTCTCATATCATAACGGACTTGTGCGGGTGTCCGGAGATTGCATAATTTGAAGAAGCAATTGTTGTTAAGATTTAGGTATTTGTTATATTTTGTAATTATCTGGTATCTATACATTTGCGTGGCAGGAACATCATTAAAGGCAGCAAACAGCTCTTTCGTGTGGCGATTATATGCAACGTTCGCAATATGTCGAATTGCTCTTTTCTGGAATAAAAACAACCTGTAAATATGTGTTTGAGGTGCATCCCCCCAATTATCATTAAACCTGCCGACAAAGGGGGAAGCATTGTCATCTTACCAATAGAAAAATATAAACATGAGGCCTACAGGCAGCTTAACAACCATGGCTACTACCAACCTTTAGACCTTGATCCCAGCAACGAATACAGTCAAACGATCCTTCACACTCTGACAGATCTGCTGGCCAGAGAATTAATCACCACAACAGAACTAAACTTTATGAGACCGACAAACAAGTAAACAGGACGTCTCTACCTCCTCCCCAAATTTTATGAAGTCCACGCAGAAGCATTATTCTCAGCTGACATTCCGGGCAGACCCATAGTATCTAACAACAACACCCCTACGGAAGCATTGTCTGTGTTTCTGAATCACCATTTTGCAGACATTCCGACTTCCCTTCCTTCATTTATTCAGGACACCCCACACTTCCTCCGCATAATAGAAGCAATCAACGATGGTGGGCAAATACCCAATGATGCCCTTCTGGGTCACGCTCGACGTCTCTGCCTCTATACGAACATTCGCATCACCGAAGGAATAGAAGCTACATCAAAGGCCTTAGCAGAAAACCAGTACCAACATGCGTTCGAAGTCTACATTACTTTACTAAAATTAGTTTTAACTCTTAACTACTTCGAGTTCAACTCATCTTACTGCTTGCAAGTTTTTGGAACAAGCATGGGCACTCCTTTAGAACCCACCTACACCAATATTGTACAATATTGTACAGGCTACTGTACAGGTTCCTATACAACTCCTCGGCCACTGTGACTATTTTATTCCTATTTTGGAACACATTGCCTTGCACTTTAAGATAAGCAAGGAAATGTGTTCACAAATAGGGATAAAATAGTCACAGTGGCGGAGGAGTTTTATAGGGACCTGTACAGTGGCCGGGACATGTAGAATAATGCTGAACGAGAAAGTAGTTCACAGGAGATAGGCATCCCACCAGTAACGACCGAAGAAGTAAGGAATGCTTAGAAAGAAATGAAAGGGGGCAAAGCACCAGGTGAGGATCAGATAACAGCAGACCTCTTGAAGGATGGCAGAGAAATTGTACTTGAAAAACTGGCAAACCTGTATACAAAATGCCTAAATAACGGAAGTGTACCGGAATCTTGGAAGAACGCGAACATCATCCTAATCCATAAGAAAGGTGACATGAAGGACTTGAAAAACTACAGGCCGATCAGCATAGTGTCAGTCGTCGCTCACAGAATTTCTGCAACCCTATACTTCAGTCAACCTAAAGAACAAGCAGGGTTCCGTGGACCATGAACAATGGACCATATTCACACGATCAATCAGGTGATAGAGAAGTTCGCTGAGTATACTGAACCCCTATATATAGCCTTCATAGATTAAGAGAAAGCATTTGACTAGGTCGAACCCTTAGCAGTCATTCAGGCACTACGGAACCAGGGGGTCGATGAACATTATGTAAAAATACTAGAAAATATCTACAAGGGGTACACAGCAACCATCATCCTCCCTAAGGAGAGCAGTAAAATACCTATAAGGATGGACGTCAGACAAGGAGACGCAATCTATCCAATGGTATTCACAGCAAGTTTACAAGAAGTATTCAAAATGTTGGATTGGGAACAGGTGGGAGTAAGGGTTAATGGAGAATACCTCAGTAACCTCAGATTTGCTGATGACGTTGCCTTGCTAAGTAACTCGGGGGACGAATTGCAAAGCATGCTTTCCACACTGGGCGAACAGAGTAGAACCGTGGGCCTGAAACTAATATGCAGAAAACTAAAGTAATGATCAATAACCTCTGTACAGCAAAGCGGTTTGAGATAGGTGGCGTGGCAGTGGAAGTCGTAAGCCAATATATCTACTTAGGCCAAGTGGTGACCCCATATCCCAACCATGAGGCAGAGATAATTAGAAGGATCAGAATGGGGTGGAGTGCATACGGCAGGCATTCTCAGATAATGAGTAGCAGCCTTCCATTGTCCTTGAAGAAGAAAGTGTATGCCAGCTGCATCTTACAGGTACTCACCTACGGGGCAGAAACGTGGAGGCTTACTAATAGGGTTCAACTTAAATTGAGAACGACTCAGCGGGCAATGGAGCGGAAAATGATAGGTGTAACATTAAGGGGCAAGAAGAGAGCGGGGTGGGTCAGGCAATAAACGCGTGTTAAGGACATACTAGCAGAAATTAAGAAGAAATGGACGTGCGCCTGGCATGTAATGCGAAGGCAAGATAACCGTTGGTCGTTAAGGGTAACAGAGTGGATCCCTAGCGAAGGCAAGCGTTGCAGGGTTTGACAGAAAGTTAGATGGGCAGATGAGATCAAGAGGTTTGCAGGGATAAATTGGTCACAGTTGGCACAGGACCGCGGTAATTGGAGAAATATGGGAGAGGCCTTTGCCCTTCAGTGGGCGTAGACAGGCTGGTGATGATGATAATGAAGATGACACCAATATTTTTATGGTACAACTTGAAGCTTTCCCTCTTAGCGTCTTTCCCCCTCGAACCGAAGGTTTACCTTCAATACATACATGACATCTTCATGATTTGGGGGGACGGCTGCACAGCCCTAGAAAGTTTCATTTCGCATCTTAGTTCTTCGCATCCGACCATTAAGTTCTCATGTCAGTACTCGGATAAACGAGTGAACTTTCTAGACACCAATGTAAGTCTTGATAATGGTATACTGAAAACCACGTTTATAGGAAACCAACGGACAGGCAACAGTACCTAGACTACACTAGTCATCACCCATGACACTGCAAACAAGGTATCATTGTAGGACAGGCTACCACACTAAGAATAGTATGCAGTGATAACACAGACTATATAAAAACCTTAATGAACTAAAGTCCACCCTGACAAGCAGGAATCACCCGGTCAGCGCGCTGGACAGGCTTACGAAAGAGCATACAAGCTAGAAAAGGAAGAAGTCCTCATGCAACAACGTCGAAAGGAAAGCACCCGACCACCAGCCTTATTAACCAAATTCTCAAACGGGCTCCCTAACATAAACAACATCCTGCAGAAATACTACCCCATTGTAGCCAGTAATGACGGACCTAAAAGACGTTCCCAGAAGCCCCAAGAGTTATCTACAGAAGAATTAAGAACCTAAAAGACATTTTAGTGCATGCCAAAATTGGCGCTTCCCAAGAACCAGTCATCAGCCCTTGCCTCCGTTCTAGATACAAGACCTGCAAACATCTGCAGACAGATTGCATTGTCAATAGCAAAATTATTTCAAGCTGCAAGTGCAATTCCTCTAAAATTTTGTATGTGCCGGAATGCTCATTCTGTCAGAAATAGTACATTGGAGAAACGAGTCAACCTATGAACTTAAGCCTCAATGGTCATCGGTCCGGCATCCATACCAGTGCCTCCATAGCAGTCGCGCCACACTTGAACCAGCCGAACCACAATTTCGATGATCTCAAGCTCTATATTCTGCAGTCAAACTTTAGGTCTCCAAGAGACCGGAAATACAGAGAATCGTACTTAATCCATATATTCAATTGCCTGGAGCCGGATGGAATCAATGTTTCGAAAGGCAGCTTATAAATCTTATGGTATCTAATAGAACAGAAAAATTAGGCTCTCACAAAACGTGGGCCGCTTCAATCGCAACAAGACTGCCTGCCCATCCCCAAAGCTGTTACTTGAATACAATTTCGGTCCTTCCTTTTTTCTTTTTTTCTTCTTGCTTCTAGCTGATCTAGACATACCACACGCACTCTTATCCCCCGACCTTCGGCACACACACACTCAAAAAGGAAAAAGTAAAAAAGAAAGAGAACAGAAAAGAAGTCCGTGAACCCACCGCAAACCTCTCCGGGGATGGTACCTGCGCGTTTCCCTTCTATTCTACGAACACTGACCTCCACACTCGGACTAGATGGGCTTTTGTGGCTTACGAGTTTTCTCCCTTACACACAGTTCAGTAACCTGGTAATTGCACCTCGCAGACGCCCCTTTCGGACCCAAACTTCCCGGAAGCCTCCTTTGAGGTCGCCCGGCACAGTGGCAGCCCATTTTAAAACATTCCCCCCTGCTCCCGCCTACCCTCTCGTAGTTTTCCCTCTTTCTCTCTTGCGGTGTTCTGTCCCATTCACTACACCTCGGTTTCTCACTACTTCGCTCCTTGTAAACGACCGTTGACCCAATCTGCTGTCCTCTTCTGAGCCCCGCTGTTAACAACCTCCACCCTTTCTCTCAAACTCAATCTCTATCTATAAAACAGTGTGCCAGAGATCAACCCTGATTCCTTGAAAAAGACAAGTCTCCCTGTCGAAACGTTGGCAGAGGTCTGAGGCCGCTACCTTCTCCAGAGTATTATATCTATCTCGTGATCATCTTTAAAGCCCCCTTGTTCCCTATATATATATATATATATATATATATATATATATATATATATATATATATATATATATATATATTATATATATATATATATATATATATATATATATATATATATATGTATGTATCCCAGGGTGTAAAAATATTTCCATACACTCTAAGACCACGCAACCAAATGCATGTTGCTACCTTTTCTATGGAGTTTCTGACGCTATTTTTGTATGTTGCTTAATTAGGTAACTATTCAATTTTAATTAGCCAAGTTTCAAACAACCCAGGCTAGGCAAAAAATCCCAATTAGGAAATTGCAGAGCGGAATTCAAAACCTCAGAATAAACACTTTCCGTCATTATATCCAGTAGGCGTTAGTGTCTTTCAGCGTATTGAAGATGCCCGCGAAATAGAAAAAAAATACCGCGTGACATGCCGGCTCGCGTTTCTTGATAACAGAGCTTCCAAACGTTGCGCGCACAAACTACCATCAGCGCTCCACCGTTCAAAAAGTGACAGCGCAGATTACGAGCCCGTTGATTCTGGCAAAACAAGCGATAACCGCTGCGTCCGCTTATCGTTATTGGCGATTTGTCGCGAGAGAAGCGCATCGCTGGCGCAAATGGCACAGCCAACGTCTACGTTGCTGCCCTGTCGCCTTTTAAGCGGAGGTTTGCCTGTGGTAGTTCGTGAGGACAACGTTTGGAAGCACTGTTATCAAGACGCGCGAGCCGGTACGTCACGTGGTATTTTTTTAAGTGCGAATGCACTTCTTAAGCGAGCCTGAATCGTCCACCGCCGTCGTCCGCATAGCAACAGCTGCGGGTGCGCGCGCTCCTCGTCTTCCTCCTCGTCTTCCCTACCAACGGGGGGAGATGGGCGCGCGCTACTCTCCTCCTCCTCTCTCCGCTCAGTGACTGCGGGTGTTGGGCGCCTCCTCTCCACTTCGGGCGGGAGAGCTCTCGCTCGCGTAGCGGGCGCTCCGCATTCCGACGCGTGAGGGCACTCGTGTAGCCCTCGCCGTAACGGCGGGCGCTACTCTCCTCCTCCTCTCTCCGCTCAGTGACTGCGGGTGTTGGGCGCCTCCTCTCCACTCCAAGATCACGATATCCACCGTAATCGCGCAATCAACAACCGTGCATTCGCACTTACACACTCTCCCCCTCGGGGAAGTGCGAGGGAATTTTTTGTATTTTGCGGGAATCTTCAATGCGCTAAAAACACTAATACCTAATGAATATTGTGACAGAAAGTGTTTATTCTGAGGTTTTGAATACCGCTCTGCAACTTTCTAAATGGGATTTTTTGCCTAGCTTCGTCGGTTTGAACGTTGGCTAATTAAAATTTACTGATTACCTAATTAAGCCACATTCAAAAAATAGCGTCAGAAACTACCTTGAAAAGGTAGTAACATGCATTTGGTTGCGTGACCTTACAGTGCATTGAAATATTTTTAAACTCTGGCTAAAGTTTGGTGAAACTACCTGTATATATATATATGTATATATAGCGAACCAGATTAGCAAATGAGGGGCTCGTAGAAATAATACAGAAACAAGGGTTGGCAGTCTAGAAAACCTCGGGTTCGGATCCCGCCTGGCGTGCGTTTTTCGTCCGCTTTATTTCTTTCTTTCCAATTTCTTTATCTGTTTCGGTGATCTACCGCATCCTCCCCTTTGCTTTCCGAGGTTTTCTTGACTGCCAACCTTTGTTTCTGTGTTATGTGTATATATATATATATCTATATATATTCTTTTTTCGACGAGTGTCTTTCTTCTTTTTTTGCTACAACTTTTCCGGTGTCCAAGAAATATTTTCCTGCAATATATATATATATATATATATATATATATATATATATATATATATATATATATATATATATATATATATATATATATATATATATATATATATATATATATACATATAAAGTAAGGTTTTAGATAATCTATTGCCAATATTCTTTTTGACAGTTATGTGGCAGCCAATGCATGCACAACGACCTAAAAAGTTCAGCATAACTGGCTTAGGAACCTGTTTTTGGAGAAGGTTATGTAGGATGAGTCAAATGCCAAATGCTGCTGCTTCGAATAACAGTGTTGTGAACGCTCAGAGTTCTACGAGCATTAGACTTCATTCCATGAGCAGCGCAACACGCAATAGTTAACGTTTTCAAGGCATCGATGTGATATTTTGAACATTGGTAGATGTTATTTAGGAAACAGAGTTGCCGCACAGTTTAACTTATCGAAACACTTTTTTATTCATTTTTTATGAAAACTAAATCACCTCTTACGTGCTGCTGCTGATGATGATCATGATTGAAAAGATATCTGTACAATGTTCAAAAGCATTGAACGGAAAATTGAACGTGCAATGTTTTTCGAAGAGCATTCAGCATCACTACAACCATCGTAAATCTCAAGGCTGCACTTTCAGTGACGCGGTATTCTTGCACGTGGAAGTTTGACAGTGCTCACCCAATGATGACGTGGAATGTTCTCGCTGATATGCATTTGGTAAGGCTGTTCTACAGGTTGCAAGAAACACCAAATGATTCAAGGAAAATAAAGATCCCGTATCGCCAAGCTGTGTAAAAGCCTCCTCAAAGTAAAAAAAACACTTTCAATCAATTGGACTGGCAGCAGTGACAGCACAGCGGCCCGTGCATCACGCTTTTCTTCTGCATTTTGCAGTGACAATTCTCGGACAACAGTGACACAGGCCTACCCGAAGCCCGAAGGATCGACGCATGGAATGAGCTCTGCTGCCAAAACGCCGTTGCGAAGGCCGGTAATCAGTGCCCGGAACTGCCCGACCTGGTTTCGCTGCGCGAGAACTTGACTCTCGCATCCTGCGCATCTCCTGGTGGCGCCAACGGCGACTACCTACCCTTCAAAAGCAGCTGTCCGGTGTGCAACGGCTTTACTGGCAGCAGTGACAGCACAGCGGCCCGTGCATCCCGCTTTTCTTCTGCATTTTGCAGTGACAATTCTCGGACAACAGTGACACAGGCCTACCCGAAGCCCGAAGGATCGACGCATGGAATGAGCTCTGCTGCCAAAACGCCGTTGCGAAGGCCGGTAATCAGCGCCCGGAACTGTCCGACCTGGCTTCGCGGCGCGAGAACTTGACTCTCGCATCCGGCGCATCTCCTCGTGGCGCCAACGGCGACTACCAACCCTTCAAAAGCAGCTGTCCGGTGTGCAACGGCTTTACTGGCAGCAGTGACAGCACAGCGGCCCGTGCATCACGCCTTTTCTTCTGCACTTTTGCGAGTGACATTCTCGGACAACAGTGACACCGGCCTACCCGAAGCCCGAAGGATCGACGCATGGAATCAGCTCTGCTGCCAAAACGCCGGTGCGAAGGCCGGTAATCCTGCGCCCGGAACTGTCCGACCTGGTTTAGCGGCGCGAGAACTTGACTCTCGCGTGCTGCGCATCTCCTGGTGGCGCCAACGGCGACTACCAACCCTTCAAAAGCAGCTGTCCGGTGTGCAACGGCTTTACTGGCAGCAGTGACAGCACAGCGGCCCGTGCATCACGCTTTTCTTCTGCATTTTGCAGTGACAATTCTCGGACAACAGTGACACAGGCCTACACGAAGCAAGCAGGATTGACGCATGGAATCAGCTCTGCTGCCAAAACGTCGTTGCGAAGGCCGGTAATCAGCGCCCGGAACTGTCCGACCTGGTTTCGCGGAGCGAGAACTTGACTCTCGCATCCTGCGCATCTCCTGGTGGCGCCAACGGCGACTACCAACCCTTCAAAAGCAGCTGTCCGGTGTGCAACGGCTTTACTGGCAGCAGTGACACCACAGCGGCCCGTGCATCACACTTTTCTTCTGCATTTTGCAGTGACAATTCTCGAACAACAGTGACACAGGCCTACCCGAAGCCCGAAGGATCGACGCATGGAATCAGCTCTGCTGCCAAAACGCCGTTGCGAAGGCCGGTAATCAGCGCCCGGAACTGTCCGACCTGGTTTCGCTGCGCGAGAACTTGACTCTCGCATCCTGCGCATCTCCTGGTGGCGCCAACGGCGACTACCAACCCTTCAAAAGCAGCTGTCCGGTGTGCAACGGCTTTACTGGCAGCAGTGACAGCACAGCGGCCCGTGCATCACGCTTTTCTTCTGCATTTTGTAGGTTGGTTGTGTATTTTTAACGCGTATGTCTACCTTTACAAATATTTGCTGTCGCTTCTGCCCAAATTTGTCAACCTTTGAGTGTGTGGACTTTTTGTACTTGAAACTAACATTTCTCAAATGGCACCACCCATGCAACAGCTGATCAATGAGCTTAAGGATTAACTGCGCGCTGAGATAAAAAATGTACGAGAGACGGTGGAGTGGGACTTGCGTGCGGAAATGAGGGATTTTAGGACGGAGTTTCATGACGAGGCGAAGAGCATTGAATACTTCAACAAAGTCTTTTAGGAGATTGAGAAGGACTACAAGACTATTAAGGCTCACAATGAGACCCTTAAAGAACAAAACACTGCTATGTGCACGGAATGCGATGCCTTGACGAAACGGTTGGTTGATGCCGAGTCCCGCCTAGTTCACTCCGAGCAATATTCTCGTAGCAATAACATTGAGATCAAAGGAATTGAGCAGAAAGCAGGTGAAGATGTGGTCGAGATTGTGCAGTTTGCTCGGCGGCAAAAGAGAGACGCCCTCCTTGATAAGGCTCGAGAATTGCGACTGAACAACAAGGATTTTGGAAACACTACCAACTCACCGGTCTACGTGAACGATCACCTATGCCCTGTTCTAAAACGTCTTCATGGCACGGCAGTCGCAAAAAAGAAAGCTGCGGGTTGGAAGTACGTGTGGTCACGAGGTGGAAAAATTTATGCTAAGCAGACCGATGACTCTGCTACAGTTGTCATACGTCATGAGCGCGACCTCGAGAAAATCGAGTGAAGGTGTGCGTTTCGTTTCATGGCGGATCTGACACTTTTCTTCGTCTACATGTATCTACGTTCTCGAACTGGTGACAAGCCACACGTCGCGCAAAGGTCTTGTCTCACATTTACAGAATATGTTTCCGCTTCAAGTTTTCTTGTTCTGCACATGCAATGCTATGAGGCGCACCAACATACACGCCCAGCAGGCGGTTACAGCCGATGCAGAGGCTTTTTGCCAATCCTTTCCACCTTGATATTCTTGATAACTCATTTTCTTATAGACACGTCCCCCACCGAACACGCCCATTGTCTCGTCCTGCATTTACACTGGCCCACATTTTTGCCACCCCTTGTAAGCCATGCTTTCGTTTCGTGAAAAACCCATAGATTTACCGGAGCTACAGCAGATCCTAAACGAACCCCTCTCGCGTTTGAATTGCATGCATCTAAACTTGCAGCCTGGTAGAAACAAGCACAATGATGTGGAATGTTTTTTTAATGAAACGAATATGCTTTTTGTTGTGATTATGTTTACTGAAACATGGTTCGAATGCGAAGAAGATGTATTTGCCTTGCCCCAATATAAATGATACTATATGAACCGTACTGGAAACCGGGGAGAGGGGATATGCATGATGATCTCGAATATTATGCGATGTGAATTGATTTCCGAATTTTCTTTGATTACGCCTGACTATGAAGTTGTTACTGTTATATCTGGATCGTATATTATTTCTACATGTTATCGCCCACCCAGTGGGGATATTTCCAATTTTCTTGCATTTTTAGATCGTTTTCTGGAGTTTAAAACTTTTCATAGATACCAACCAATCCTGGGCGGAGATTTTAATATTAGCATGTTCCTTGACAGCTCTATAAAGATTGATTTCGAAACAACGTTAAACTTTCATTGTTGTCAAAACACCATAGCCGTACCCACAAGAATAACCGAAAACACACAGACCTTTCTTGACCTTTTCATCACAAACGTCGACATCGTATGCGTGTTAGCGGGTGTAATCACATATGCAATTAGTGATCATTTACCAATTTTCTTATCTCTTGAACAAACGATAAAGGCTACTGAAAACTTGCACAAATACACACAACGTCGAATAAACTCGGTCACGTTATCCTCATTCCGGCAGCTTGTAAGAGACACAAATTGGGATGATGTTCTTATAGACGAAAACCCTGAATCAGCTTACAATACATTTATGAATAAGTTCACGGCTGCTTATGATGTTTCTTTTCCTTATAAGACACACACCCCATCAAACAAAGCACGCAAACCACGGGTTACAAAAGATATTCTGAAACTCATTAGAGAGCGTGACCAACTGTACGGCCGTTTTATTAAACCAGGTGTCCTCAACTATTAGAGTTATTTAAAGAATTTAGAAATACGTTACCAAAGAGCTGAGGGCTGCTAAAAATGCTATTACCTCAATCTCTTTAGCTCATCAACAAGACGCTCAGAAGACGTTTGGAGAGTTTTAAATTTTTTAGTTCAACACTCACCACAGCCCATCAGCCGCATAATTAAAGATGATCGTGAAATAACTGGGGTAGATTTGGCTAATGCTTTTAATAACCATTTCTTGTTTGTAGCCCCCACATCCACAAGCCAAAGACGTAATCTATCATTTATAAAATCATGTAACCAAAATTGCATGTTTTTAGACCCAACTGATTCCAGAGCAATTATAACATTTTTCGTGAAATATAAAAAATAACAAAGCAGAGGGTGCATATGGTTTTCAGCTTATACCTGTAAAATACGTAATCGATGTTATATCAGGCTGTTCAGCTCACATTTTTAACGCCTGTATTTTAACTGGTATATTTCTAGCTAGTATGCAACTTTCAAGAGTCACAGTAACATATAAGAAAGGAAACCGCAATGAATTTTCCAACTACCGTCCGATATCTATTTTACCCGTTTTTTCAAAAGGCCTGGAAAAAGTAATTCTAAAACGTTTAACTTCCTTTGCTGATCGATTCCAAATATTAACCTCGGCTCAATATGGTTTCCGAAAACACAGGTCGACTGAATTGGCGCTACTAGCACAAAAAGAGTATATACTAGAAAATTTTGAAAATAAAAATATGGTTCTCGGCGTTTTTTGGATTTCACAAAAGCCTTTGACCTTATTAACCATGATATACTCCTTCTTAAACTGGAACATTATAGATTCCGTGGCAACTTACTATCTCTAATATCTTCTTATTTACAGTATCGCTGTCAGTTTGTTGACATAAACCGCAACCATTCTACAATACAACCCGTAAAATCAGGTGTTCCGCAGAGGAGCATACTAGGCCCATTTCCTTTTATTCTATATATAAATGAAATCGTCAATACAGATGATTCTGCTAAGTATATTATATACGCTGATGACACTAGTTGGTTTTTCGCAGGTAAATCCGGAGTTAATTTAACTGAATGCGCCAACGAAACACTGCAACTCATAAACAATTTTGCTTTCCAAAATTATCTGCAGAATAATATCAGTAAAACTAAGGCAATATTATTTCGTCCAAGGAATACAGTCTTTAAACTTGTTCCCATACGAATTAACAATACAGAGATACAAACTGTGCCGTCTTTTAAAACTCTAGGTGTTTATTTCACAGAGCACATGTCATGGGATAAGCACGTCAACTATGTAGTTGGGAAATTATCTGGTGTTGCCGGTTGTCTGCGACAACACTGCCTTTATTTTCCAGTTTCAGTCAATGTTATTTTTTATAATTGTCTGTTTCGTCATTGTTGAATTACAGTGCACTGGTATGGGGAACAACCACGTTTGAAAACGTAGACAGACTGCTCGTGGTACAAAAGCGGATGGTACGTATAATGAGTAAAGTACACTACTTGCCCCATACAAGCTCTCTGTTTCAAGAACATAGAATTATTAATGTAAAGTCTCTCTACGGATATAAATTACTCCGGTATTACAAATCACAAATAATAAAAAACACCAACCTACTGGAAACACTTGCACAACTTCGAAAAACCGTAAACACATATAACATCCGTCGTCCCGAGCAATGGAAAGTGAATACATGCCGTACCAACTACGAAAAACAAATGCTTAAATTTTGTTTACCATCTTTGCTTAACGAATTTTACCTTGTACAAAATGTCGACATTTTTTCTGTTTCGTTCAAGGATTTGCGGAACATGTTCTTTTGACTGCGTTGTTTGTAGAATTCTGCTGTTCCTCTTTTTCCGTATTTTGTTTATTTTCACATTTTGAGTGTTTTTGTGCTTCCGTGCTACCGGTTTTTTCTGTTTATACTTTAGCCCTTCGTTTAAAAATAAAACCTACGTAATCATGGGTTACTTAAAGAATGCCTAGTATTTACCTGGGTATAAACATGTATTGTGTAGTTCTTTATGGTCTGTAACTCTTATGATTTCCTTTTTTGTAGTGACCGTGTTTTGTCACTGCTCTACTTATGAGAGTTGGATATTGTGAGAAGAAAAATAATGTACCTTGCCAAAGATGTACGTGCCCTTTGTAGCACTCACTGTATGCCATGTAGGGGGCATGGACCCCGTGAAGCCATTATATGGCTTTTTGTCCATGCTACCAAACATCACTGATGTTGGAATAAAAATGAATTGAATTGAATTGAAACTACTTAATAACGAAAACATCTATGCTGTACGTTCACGGAGCCACAATTTGATCGTTCGTGAATCACCCCACCCTGAATCCTGCCTAGCAGCCATCGGTAAGACTGCAGTAATTGGTAAACTGTTCGGTACAACCGCCACGGGAATGACATCTGAAAAAGAGCTAAGCCTCACTGCTGCAAACCACGGCGAACACTGTTCGGTCCCTCTGGGTCGGGCCAGCCACTGGTCACTGACTTCCACCGCAAGCAAGTTTGCTGTTGCGCTCATCCCTCTTTTGTGATCTTCTTCCATGTTGGGGCGCTCTGGCGTTGCCTGTTGTCACCCCTCACAACAAATATATGTGCTTCATTCCATGCAGGCGCCTTGAGGCGCTTGCGGATGAGCGTGTACTGCGTCAGCCATGAAGTCTTGTTGGTCTGGCATTTAGGGCGTGGAAATTTAAGAACACTGCGTGTTTGCAGGCTGAGCAAGTTACCAAGAAGGCGCTGTAGGTTTTGTACTTGGGCCGCAGCCTCATTGCTGGAGCCAATGATTAAAATACACGGCGGAAAAGCGCGTGACCCGTCCGAGGACGACACGGGCGGCGGATTGTCTCCTTACCGACCTTCGGAGCCTACTCGAACACTAAGGACTGGCTCAGCCGGAATCTATCGTGCTCATGGCATTATTACCTTCGGCGGAGCTGATATAGCCTGGCTAGTACTTTCAATCTTTTGCCATGGGTGATTATCTATGCCAGTACGGGATCCCAATGTCCTAGGTATTTTGTTCGACCAGGTCACTATGCTCGTAGTAGCTGTCCTCCTCGGCTTCAGCCCGAGGGTCCTACTCAACAAATGCGTACAAGGCGGCGATTCCCCGAACATTTGTTTTCCCTTGCTCACTTGTTTTTTCGTGCTGGCGATGGGGAAATATACCCCGGCCAACAGAAATTACATCCTGTGCACACTTGGTAAAGTGCTGGTAGCTGTATACGAGAAGTTTCACAGGGACCTACGTAGAAAACGTAAAACATCCTGCTCAACGTGACGAAACTCAATTACAATTCTTATTCTTAAAAAAGCGAACTAAGCAATCGAGCCTTGTCATTAACTTGAACAACCACATGCACCGCAGTAACCTTATTTTTGGGGCAGGCAGGACTGTAAAAACCATTACTCATTTGATGAGCAAAACACGAACATAGAGGTTGCAGCGATCAAGCCGTAGACAGAATAGGTGAACAGGAAGCTGGCACTGTCCGCCCGAATGTGCTTGTATTTTTCAACTTTGAAGACAAACATTACATCTCAAAAATTTATGTAAGCTAGAACACATAGTCACCACATGTATAGATCGAAGCAGACATTTACAAAGAATGTGATTAATCAGAAGAGAGTTACGAGATTTTGCCCACGCAGCGAAGCAACCTGGCGAAAAATGCGATGTGCTTTTTGATTAGCTTTTCTTGAATGACGAACTTCACCGTCTCGACCACGTAAATATTAACGTCGTGCACCAACGAAAACGCATACCCCTCCAATGGAACAAAGTGAGGCACTTCTAAAGATGCCAAGCGCTACGCCTGGTAAAAAACAGTGACCTAAAAATCGTCCTCCTCCGAAGCTGTCAATCTTCCTGGATAGCTTTGGTAGGCTGATTATTAAACAGGACTTTCTTGCCACGTGCACAGAATTATTTGCGGCAGATGTTATGCATTGAATTGAAACTCTGCTCGCCTCAGATGTTAGGAATTGAGAATTACAATGGGCTAATCATTGTTTCATATTTAGGAAAGACAAAATGGCGTGTCGGGGTGGTGGTGTATCCATACCCGTTGGGAATTTGAGAGCCGTTTAGTCTACACAGTTTTATATACAGAGATCCTTGTTAGATGTGTAGAATTACAGATGGCCGAGTGGTAGGAGTCACTACCGCGAACAGTGGGCCATCAGGCTCGCGAAAGACATGAGAATATGCCGAGCCGTTTGCCCAGAACAAACTGACTTTATTTTTCAAAACGGCCACTCGACGCTGTGCCATGGTTGCATGGCTTAACACAACACTATCAGCGCCGCGTGGGGCGCTGCACGTGAGCTAACATAGTAACACTCCTTCCCTCTTAGGAGGAAGACTATGTGGAGTACCTATTCACTGGTTTCTTAGTCCTCGTGCTACGTCGCAACTTCGGTGTGCTAGGCGTAAGCATGACAGAGTCACTGTTCACATGCACACCACTGTTGAGCGCAGTCCCGTCGCTGTCCATGGCACAGCTACTCCCAGGTGGCTGTTCCTGATGAGGCACTTCCGGAACAGCTCGTGCATGGAGAGGCGGCGGCTCCAGCTGTGGTTGAGCTGCACCGATAGCAGTTTCAGGAGAAGTCAGATGTGCGTCTGTATGCACAAGGCGTAAGTGGTCGCTGTGTCGGTTTTTCAAGGAGCCGTCTTCAAGGCGGACACTGGCTGATGACGGAGTGACGTCTACAACATCTGGCAGGCACCCAAGGTAGACCCCTGCGGAAGTTTCGCGCATACACGTCATCACCTGGCAGCAGTGATGGGGCCTGCCGGGACCCTCTGTCGGCATACAACTTCGGCTTGAGTTGTTTTAGAAGTACAGATGCCTGCAGGCTTGGCGTCAGGACATCCAACTGAGTCTTGAACATTCTTCCCGTCAAAAGCTCACACGGTGGCAGACCTTTAACTTCATGTGGTGTGGTCCTCTAGTTGCACAGGAACCTGGAGATCGGCGTTTGGAAGTTCCCAGAGCCAGACTTCTTGAGTTTGTTCTTCACAGTTTGTACAACTCGTAAATCGTTCAGCTGCACCGTTTGATGCAGGGTGATACGGCGGTACGAGCATGCGGCGTATTCCATTTCCAGTTAGAACTCAAGGTACTGGGAACTGGTGAAGGCAGGACCGCTGTCGGAATCTATGACGTCAGGCAGGCCATGCTGAGCGAATGCAATTCTCAAGGCAGAAATGGTAGCTTCTGCAGATGTGGAAGACACAGGAAAGACTTCTATTCACTTTGAGAACGCATCCACAAAAACCAAGAACGTGTGACCTAGGAATGGTCCCCCAAAGTCAATGTGAAGTCTTGAGCAGGGCCAATGTGGAAAGTGCCATGGCTTCTGCTAAACCGGCTGTGCACCTCGATGTTGAGCTTGGCACGTGGCGCAGATCTTCACACTGTTGGCAATGTCATTTTGAATGCCTGGCCACAAAACATGGCTCCTGGCAATCATCTTGCTCTTCACGATACCTGGGTGGCTGGCATGAAGAACGCCAAGAACTTGGGCTTGCAATGATCTTGGAATCACAACTCTTGAACCCCAGAGTAGCAACCCTCATGAAGACTGAGTTCTGAGCTTCTGATATTGAAGGGGTTCCACTCTGGTCCCACTGGGAGGCTTTCTCCTTTCAGAACAGCAAGAACAACATGACCCAGAACTGGTTCATTTCTTGTGGCTTGGGCCACAACATCAGGCGAAAGCAGTCGCGGATATGCCTCCCAGCAAGAAGATGTCAGCAGGTCGTGGTAATGCAATGGAGTAAGTTGGCAGAGGCAGTCTACTAAGAGCATCAGCGTGGCCGAGCTCTTTTCCAGGCTTGTATACAAGTTTGTACTTGTACGCAGAAAGCTTGAGAGCCCACCTGACCACTCGAGGTGAAGCTTGCACGGGAACGGGCTTGTTGGCACCCAGCAGTCCAAGAAGTGGCTTGTGGTCAGTGTGTGCTTCTAATGAGATGCCCACAGGTACTGGTGGAACCGATCCACGCCAAACACTAAAGCCTATGCCTCTTTGTCAAGTTGTCTGTAGTTTTGTTCTGCTTTTGACAAGCTCCTTGAGGCAAAAGCAATGGGATGTTCTCGGCCATCAGCATGTTTGTGTGCCAAGACTGCAACTATACCATAAGGCGATGCGTCGCAGCTGAGGCAAACAGGCCTGGCAGGGTTGAAATGCACAAGAACTGGAGCTGATGTCACCAAGTGCTTGCAAGCAGTGAATGCATCTTGTTGTACTTGTCCCCACTCCCACTTCTTCCCTTCACAAAGAAGTAAGTGCCATTGACGAAGGAGTTACGAAAGATTGGGTAAGAAGCGCCTGTAAAACTTGACAAGTCCCAAGAAACCCTGAAGTTCCTTGACATCTTGAGGCACAGGAGCATGCAGAATGGCTGCTACCTTGTAAAGGTTCAGGGAAAGGCCTTCCTTGCTGATGATGTGCCCCAGATACTCAACTTGTGGCACGAAGAAGTGGCATTTTTTAAGTTTCAGCTTGAGGCCAGATTTCTGAAGCTTGCTAAGCACAGCACGGAGGTTGCGAAGGTGCTCAGCATCGTTTGTGCCAGTTACAAGAATGTCGTCAAAATAGACTGCTGCATGTGGCAGTCCCCTGAGCAAGTTCTCCATTTCACGCTGAAATATGGCTGTATCAGATGAGATGCCAAAAGACCACCGGATGTACTGACCATATGCGTCGAATGGTGACGTACTCTCTAGAGGCCTCGTCAAGGACAACTTGTTGGTACGCATCTCGCAAATCCAATTTTATGAATTTCTCACCTCCAGCAAGCACAGTACACAGGCCCTCGATCCTTGGAATGGGGAACTGTTCCACTGTTTTCCACTGGGTTTATGGTGACACCAAAGTCTCCACAGATTCTGATGCGTCCATCCCTTTTGGTCACAGGAACAATAGGTGCAGGCCACTTTGCTGTCTTGACTGGAACATGAATGGAATCTCTTCCTAATCTTTGTACTTCTTGAGTGACTCCATTTGTCAAGGCATGCGGCAGTGGGCGTGGCTTGAGGAACCGAGGCGGAGCATCTGAACGAACATGTAGAGAAGCTTTAGCACCCTTGAACGTACCCAGGCCTTCTTCAAACACTTCGGCATAGTCTTGGGCTAGGTGTTTGATGTCGGGAAGTGCGTGGATGTTCACTTCTACGTCGGAAACGCCGATGTCAAGCTCACGCATCCAGTTGTGTTCTAGAAGAGTGGGCGATCTGTCCCAGGTAAGAAAAATAGGTAGGTTGGCCTCCTTGCCACGAAACTTTACACTGACGTCAGCTTTGCCTTGAACGTTTTTCAGTTCCCCGGAATAGCTTCGGAGAAGCACTTGTGACGGCTGGACAGGAACCGAAGGCAAAACTGTAGAAGACGCGACTTGGCCATGACGGAGTCACTTGGCCCCGTGTCCACTTCCATGCGGAGGGCCTTGCCGCAAACTTCAACAGTGACGGTGAAAGGCGGAGGCGGCGTGGCGTAGACAACTTGCCACATGTCGAAAACTTCGGATGATGAAGTTGTAGCCGCGTCTCCTCGCGGAGGGTATTCACACGATGACGGTTCCTCGACGACGGTGAACATCTTGCCGAGAACGAACGTGCCTTGGGAGGGCTGTTGCTTTGGGCTTGGCTGTCCTTTCGTCTCGTATAGCACACCTTCACCAAGTGACCTCGTTTGTGGCAGCAATTGCAGATTGACTTCACATGCTTGCATTTCGATGTAAAATGTCCGTCCCCGAAGTGGTAGCAGGTGACGCCCCCCCCCCCCCGAGCCTGAAGAGACTCGTTGAGTCGAGGAAGCGCTGCTCGTGTTAGCTTGGGCTATCTCACCTGCGTCCTTTTTTTCTGCTTATATTGCTAGGGCGGTCTTCACGGCATCGTCGAAGGTGAGGTCCAGTTTTTCCAGCAGTTTTGTTTGTACGTCCGCGATGTTTACGCCACACACGATGCGGTCCCAGAGCATGTTTTCGAGTTCAGCACCAAAGTTGCAGTGCTCGGAAAGGCTCTTTAGTGCCGCGATGAAGTTGCTGACGGATTCCCCTTCCGCGCGAACGCGCGAGTTGAAACGAAAACGCTGCACGACGGCATATGGCTTCGCACAGTAATGGCTTCCAAGAACTAAAAGAATCTCCTCCAGCGTCTTGTCACTGGGCTTGGCGGGCTTGTCCAAATTTCGGAGCAAAGCATATGTCTTCGGCCCGCAGCAGCTGATGAATACGGAACTACGTATTATCTGGGGGGACATCATTGGCCAAGAAAAATGTTTGGAGCCGGTCCATGTAACAGGGCGAGTCGTCTCCTCCCCCCTCGTACGGCTCGAGGTTGCCGAAACTTGGCATTGTGAAGAGATGGCAGAGCGGTGCGGGAACGAAGACTCACGTTAAACTCTCTTTCATCCACGTCGCCAGTTGTTAGATGTGCAGTATTACGGATGGCCGAGCGGTAGGAGTGACTACCGCGAACAGTAGGCCATCAGGCCCGCAAACGACATGACAACATGCCGAGCCGTTTGCCCCGAACGAACTGACTTTTTATGCAGAAATGCATTATAGTCGGGGGTTGTCGTGCGTCCCTTGGCCGGCATCCGCAGCGCGTCTGATGATGATTGTGGCATGATGCCCCTAGGGATTGGCCAAACAAACAATCCATCACGAGATAGCTTTGCGTTCAACCACCATCGTCATCTTCCCGTAGGGGAACCGGTGAAGAAGAAGGGCAGAATTGCATTATAGTCGGGGGTTGTCGTGCGTCCCTTGGCCGGCGTCCGCAGCGTGTCTGATGATGATTGTGGCATGATGCCCCTAGGGATTGGCCAACCAAACAATCCATCATGAGATAGCTTCGCGTTCAACCACCATCGTCATCTTCCCGTAGGGGAACCGCTGAAGAAGAAGGAGAAGAAGACAAAGCTGCTAATAGGAGGGCTGCGTGAGTTTTGGCTACCGTGGTCCTCCTCAGCCGGCGCATCTTCCCAATCTGAACCCGGTCGAAGAGCGGCTCGTCGCGCCTCGACTCTCCTTCATGAGCATCAGGCGGCTGACTCGAGGCAACGGGCAGTTTGGAATCAAGGGACAGGCGGTGAACGTGCCCATCGACGTATCGAAGGTTGTGCGGTGCCTTCCTCGCATGGTACCCGAGGACGTTCCGTTCGACGTTCGCATTCTTTCCAAAACGGCCACTCGCCGCTGTGCCAGTCTTGCATGGCTCAACACAAAACTATCAGCGCCGCGTGGGGGCGCTGCAAGTGAGCTAACATTGTAACAATCCTATGGCTGATACTCCGCTTATCTGCGCCAGTAAAATGTAGTGCCGGTGTCTGCTGCCGTCTAGCAGATTCTTCCCCAACATTATGAGCAAATACACTAATAACTGTTTCATACTGACCAGGGAGACAAAATGTGCAATGATACTTTCTGGGGACTCTAATTACCCATGGATATATTGGCGGTAATGCAGGCTAGAAAGCAGAAAAAAAGGTATGAATGCCAACAATTACTTGATGTGTTATCGTTTAGTTTGAGTGAATGGTGACCGTGCGTACATGAGTTCACAACAAATTGAGATCCTGCGCTGACTACAGAACCAAGTACTATACTTGTAGTAAGCACAAATACACAGCTACAAAAGCGAGAAATAAAAACAAAATTGTGATTACAGCCAGGCAAGACATGACATATTTAATACTGAATTATCACTTTCCATGCAGTTTTTTGCGTTATTTGATCCCTGAAAAATAAGTGATAACCGGCAAGACGTCGGCTATAAAATTTTAAAACTGACAATATTCCATGCCATTGTTAGTTTAACCTCACTGATATCAAGTGTGTTTACTACCGGCGTAAACGCTGCATTAACAAGAAAAACCACTTTACACAAAGGCCGAACGACCACATCCAACCAGTGAATGGATGCCTAACAAGAAACAATCTAAACGGTGCAAAACAAAATCGACGAGGCTAGTGAAAAAATTTAATAACAATATGTGAAACTTACCAAAAACTAAAAAAATGTGGAAAGTGTTGCAATAAACTTCTGGACATCATAAACCATACCTTTATCTCAAAAATATGCATTCCTCCCCTCAGCAGAAGTTGAAAAAGAATTCTATTCTCGTTTTTCATGAACAAAATCTCATTTCCAGCAAACAATAAATTTCAGTTTGTAGATTCAACATTACTTGACCTTCGTATTATTGACGAGGGTATTGCTGTAGCTATTGGTATAGTTTCTAACCAACTGTGCGCAATGAAGCATAAAATATGAACTAAACTACCAAAATTACTAAACTAGTTATATCCATGGTCCTAAATGCCCAAAGGGAGAAATTTTACTAATTATAATAATATTCGCCATGCTTTTTGAAAGTTTGTACCTAGGGAACAAAACCATGGAAATACTAACTTATGTATATAAGCAGCACATTCGGCTTTACAAATAGATACACTGGAAAACGTGCTGATACGTCCCCCTGACTTACGGTGACCCGCTTTTTATGATGGATCACCGCGCCTGGGTGTTGTAGGAAAAGAAAACAGCTATGCAGTGGGACCTTTGACCCGATAGCAACGAATGTCGCTTTTTTTTCACCTACGCATTGTGGTATTTTTAGTTTGGCGTGGCCTTGGTCGTTTCACACTCGCCTTTTCTCCTCTAAATATTCTTGACCACGCCCTCGTAGGCCTTACCTCGCGAGTGCAAGGCGCGGGCTGGTGGGCTAGCTGGGCCTCAAGGAGAATAGGGGGCACTGCATCGGCGTTGCTTTTTTTTTTAATTTTGGATTTCAGCTGGATGTTCGAAAATTACGCGAGGACGCCTTAAATATAGTAGTTTAAATAGGTTCTTAGCCCACCTGTCGCGTGAGACCGTCTGCTAGGCCAGAATTTACCCGCACCCCGGTCGTAGGACACCTCGTTCATAGGACGCTTTATTGCGGTATCTCGAAGATGTATGAACGCCGTTCCACTGTACTACAATCATAGAAGACGCCAACGCTATCGAAAAGATTCATCTGTCCACCAAATAGAAATGCTACGGCTCTTACTAACAATATTATTATGTATAGCTAGATTGGTTACTTTCTAATGCAACGGTATCACTTATTAACAATTATGACCTTCCCGCTTGTTTTACTTCAATAACTTCCGGTACCTTCAGGGCTCAAACTTCGGTAGTGCATTATTTTTAGTAACTACCAATCGCATTACATTTAGTAACTTTTCAACTAGTCGATTATTTGTACATGAGTGCGGTATATAAATACATATCGACGCCAACGTTTGCTTGTTCTTGCCAGCAGAGGGTAATCAACTGACCAAATGAGTTGAAATTGACGAGTAGAAGTATTAGTGTGTAAAACTAGGTTCATAACATCATTTAAAAATAGCGTGTCAGAGCCTCGTCGCTGTTTTATAATACTATTTATTCACAAGCCCCAACCATGACATAGTACATGGGGTACCCGTAACATCTCATCTGACCTAGGACCACCATATCAATACTATGACCAGAAAAACATTTAAATCACTCGATTGATTAAGCACAATAAGCATGCACGCCAACGTTTGCTTGTTCTTGCCAGCAGAGGGTAGTCAACTGACCAAATGAGTTGAAATTGGCGGATAGAAGTATTTGTGTGTAAAACTAGGTTCATAACACCATTTAAAAATAGCGTGTCAGAGCCTCGTCGCTGTTTTATATTACTATTTATTCACAAGCCCCAACCATGACATAGTACACGCGCTGATACGTTCCCCTGACTTACGGTGACCCGCTTCTTACGATGAATCACCGCGCCTGGGTGTTGTAGGAAAAGAAAACAGCTATGCAGTGGGACCTTTGACCCGATAGCAACGAATGTCGCTTTTTTTTCACCTCCGCATTGTGGTATTTTTCGTTTGGCGTGGCCTTGGTCGTTTCACAATCGCCTTTTCTCCTCTAAATATTCTTGACCACGTCCTCGGAGGCCTTACCTCGCGAGTTATGAACCTAGTATGTGCACAATGTACACAATATGTACACAATGTGGCTGGCCTATCAAAAATGAATTCCTTCGGTTGGAATATGCTGTACTAACGTGCCACTCGCTTCAAATGTATTTTGGGAACAAACTTAAAGCACTCGAAAACAAACCTGCGTTTTCCATTCTCATGTACTGCTGATGGATATCAAGCATAGCGTAAAAAAAGTATCGAATCTTACCACTTCTACATCGACGCGGCATTCATAGTTTTGTCTATGGACTTTTCACAGACTGTACCACAGCCGGTCGTTTTGCGCTGTCACTACATAAAACTCGCCAGTGGAGTTATTTTCTCGTCTAAATCATTCAACCTCAGTCAAGGCATTTTTCGTTCCTAATTAAGTTTCAAGAGAGTGAATTTCTGGGCTAGTTGGTTCATAATGTTCAGAAAAGGG
This sequence comes from Haemaphysalis longicornis, assembly GCA_013339765.2. NCBI lineage: Eukaryota > Metazoa > Arthropoda > Arachnida > Ixodida > Ixodidae > Haemaphysalis > Haemaphysalis longicornis. The sequence continues at coordinate 135,690,083 of CM023454.1, forward strand.
GTGTGTGCCTCCTCTTCTTGTCCTGCGTTCTGCTCGCTGGTTTCCCCTTTTCTAATTAGGTTTCTGTTTACCCCTCCTAATTGCTAATATTCACGAGTCAGCTATCATTTACTATCGTCGCACTCATCACCCCCAAACTCATTCTTCAAAAAGTTACTTTTTTCCCTCTGTACAGAAATTGTATTACGAATTTTTATGTTCGTGTCATTTTTGATCGTGTACATAGCCATCTTATTATGTTATTCCGATTACTCCGTTTCTGCTTATGCTTGATGTACAACTACGAATTTTGACTAGATTGCATGTATGTGAATTTCTATCCCTGATGCTGGTTTTACGTTAAAACGTTTTTACCGATTCCACTGAAGCGCCTGAATAGGCATTTAACGCAATTCGCTAAAACTCTACGGCCCACCTATCGGTAACCACTCCTCCAAACCGTCACATCATGAAAAATAGCGCACTCGGTGCGGACACTTCTGTGGGTTCCTGGACACAGCGTGCAGCACAATGATGCAAACTGCTCTTTTCACTCCACATATTGTGCTTTCTGCTCAAACTATAAGAGCCTGTATATTCACTCAAACAACTGTGGTCACTTCGGAACAGTGGCGGCCGCCTCCCATGGACCCGGTATGCACAGTAATAGACAAATGAAAGAGGATCACAAAAATACGTATTCAATAAGTGCTGATATGGGCCTCTGGGTGGGACGTGGAAATGAAGAGAAAAACAAAAAAAAAGACACGCACCAGGCGCGTCCCTCCAGCAGTGTTACTACAAAATTAAAGCCTATAACTATGTAGGCGCCGACGAGGTGGTGAGGCGGAGCCCACGATTATTGCGGTTGCGTTGGCTGCGCCATGGACTAGACCAGGCGCGTAGAAAGAGGGTGCTGTTCCCAAACTCTACCGAATCTGTTGTAGGCGCGAGCTGGCTATTAGTGCTGATGATGATTACAACGCTGGTGAAGATGATGACGATGGCGTCACTACAGTGCTCCCCTCCTAGCACGCAGCGCGATAAAAAGAAACCCAAGGACATTTTAGCCGGCGCAAAATTGAGCGAGACCGTTAGGTAGGGTTAGTAATGCCGAAAGTACATAACGGCATGCAACTACGAGGTAGCGTCCAGGATGTTGGGAAACCTCTGGTGGACAAGGAAGGATGTGCGGCCCCAGACTCATTGCGGGATGTGGGGCGACAGCTACAATGAATGGCCGAGCGAACCGCAGAGGCAACTAAAAGGAAGCGATGAGGTGAAGCGTGATGGTGAACACTGACGGCCAAAGTTCGGGCTTGGTTGCGCTGGGGTGTGAGTTCGGGGGATGCGTCGCTGACCGGGCAACTTGCGCCCGCACCGTGAGAGATAAATCAGTGGAGGGCGCCAACGACAAGTGTCGTTCGAACTACCGGTATTTCGGGTTCCTGTCGTGCAGTGCACTTGGGGTGGTTTCATTCGAGCTCGGAGAGCAGAGCGCCTGTGACACCGTATACCGAATAGTGTACACTGTATACTCATCATGTATACTGTTTACTGTATACTATGTACTGTACACCGTATCCTGTAACTCTCCTGTAGCATGGAATCGGTCGAGGTGGGGTGACCCGTTTGTGGCGCGTGTTATTGTACAGGGACAGAAAATTGTTGCGGCAATTTTTGTTAGGGAGTTTGTACCGCAATCGCTTTTCTGGTGTTTTCATCGTAGTCAGGACTGTCAGGGGAAGCGTTCTCAGCTTCGAGGGTACGTTGCACTTCGAAGATCTCGAGTAGTTGATGACTGCTGGGAGCTGTTCCACCACTGACGGGGGAGAGGGCTCGCGTGTGCGGGAAGGAGAAGAGCCTGAAAGATCCCTTTTAGCGCTGCCGTGCGGCGAATGCCGTCAAGTTGTCCAGTTTTTAGCAGCAATACAGTCGACACCTGGGTGGGTTTGTGCAGCAGACGCAACAACGTGTGGAATGTGGGACTGCGCCTTGGAGTAGCATGGAGTAGACTAATTGAAACGCCAACACCGAAGTGCCGCAAGTAGTAGTCGGTGCTCGTGTTTGTTTGTCAGGCGAGCTTGCACCCGCCGGCGGTGTGTAATCCACGGATGCCGTAGGAAGGCATGGTGGTGTAGACAAAGGCGTTCCTATACGCCTCGAGCTTCGCGATCGCTGCGCCGCCTGCCGCCGCTTCTCCGCGGCGTTGACGGGATTTGCCCTGCGTGGCTAATAGGGGCTCGTGCAGTGTTTTCGTTCTGTTTCGCTTCTTTTCGCCTTTCCGCGCCCTAAAAAACTTGTTATGGTGACGTCTATAGGCAAATAGTACGTTTAGGTAACTTAAAAAGCAGCTACGTCTTCGTAGAGTACGCGATCGCCTGCAAGAGTTACCCGCGGATGCTGGTCTGCGCGCTTCGTCGCCGCTCTTCCGGGCGTCGGCGACGGCAGCAGCATATCACCCATGTGACCTCCAAAACATCAGGCACAAATGAATTCTACTGTCACCTCGTTTAGACCTGATACTGGCACAATGAGAGGTTGGCTTCATTTTGCAGTGTGGACAACTAACGCGGCTTCGTTTCGAATATATACGTCGCAGAAAAATGTGTTTCAGGGATGTGATTACCCAATCCCGGGCAATCACTAACGCCTGTTGTAAGAATATAAACCACGCGAAAACGTTGAGTAAATTCCAAGCCTGTGCGTCGTTAAATATGTGCCCACACACGCCATATAGCAAAAACCAAGGCAAGTAATGAAACCACGGGAAAAAAATGCTGTGCAAGTGCGGAATTAAGAAACATAGTATCTATAACAAAATGAAAAAAAAGTGCGGCTGCTGACTTGCTAAAGACGTTCGTCGAAACTTAAGCCAGGTAGGGTTCACTAGGCCAACAACTATACGCGATATGCACTGCTTTTTTGCGAGACATCGGTGGGGGGGGGGGCGGGAGAGGAGAGGAGGGGGACGCTGTGTACAAATGCGGAGCGGAATCAAGCAATGAATGGTTTAGTAATCCCACACACAGAAGTCGCGTTCACTTTCCTTTTGTTTTTCTACTTCAACGAAGAGCTGATCGTACGGCGGACGCATTTTTGGAAGTTTACAGGGTAGGCTGTTCAACAATTAAGCGATGAAAGGTGTCGTTGGAAGAGTGTGGTATGTAATAAGGCCCTCTGATTTCAGTTTCTGCTTTATTCTTCAGGCTCCCTGTGCCATATGACGATATTTCGAAGAAGTATTTAGTCGCGGACGCAGGTTATATTCTAAGCCCGTCTCCGAACTGCTCGCAGAGGATATATGTAGCAGATGAATGTTAGCGGGCGCTCACCTCACGACAAGACGACTCTGTCGTGTGCTGATCCCCGAGTATAATTATGCATTGTCCATCGTACTTTTGTTGAATATTCCCGAAATTAACACAGACTGTCTTGTAAACGGTGGTAATCAATATCTGAGGTATAATATTGGCAAACGTAACTGGCGTGCTGTCAGGTATGAGTGGCCTGCTGATGATGTAAGCGCCCAAAACCGATTTAAATTGTACTGTATAGCCGTAGCATGAACATCTGAGGAACCGGTGGTTACGGAGACATGGCTAGTAAATTCAGGTCAGTGTAACTACAATCGGCCCCATCATACGCCGGTTCCGCGACGCTGGCCTAGCTGCGGCACGCACCTGGTCAGCGTCGCGGAACCGAATGACCGAATATACGACACTAAGATCGCGTCAGAAACATTTACACTCCCGTAAACACACCCCCCTTTGCGAACAGAGTGACTGCTCCACATAAACATGGGTTTCAAACGCCTGCAAACGGTACATCTCAGTCGTAAACGTGCCGCAAAAGCAGCGGCGGCACTGGAGAGCGGGGCGCGGACTTCCGCGGCTGCTTTCAGAACAGGCCGCTAGGGGGATTTCAGTGGCGCCCCTACAGGCCGCGCTCGAGGCGTATATCGTAGTGGTTTAGGAAGCGGGCTTCGGATCGTCGTATGCACTTAGACCTGGGTCGCCAGCTGGATGCGCTCAATAAGGTCTGGAGGTACCTTCTCTAAAGTGACGAGTTCTCTGGTTTCCTGGGAATGGATGTCATTGAGATAGAAATAACTCTCCAGGATCACGAACCACGTGGTGTGGTGGCGACGAATTGAAGTAAGCGGATTCAGCACGGGTAACTCTGAGAGGGCGATGGACGTTCGTTGCATGCCGTTGCCGGCACTGTGGGTGAGGAAGCAGCAGTCCGATTCCGAGGTGAAACCGCTTCTCCGGGTAACTAAATTACAGGGGCCGACGAGCTGGTGAGGCCGAGCCCACGTTTATTGCGGTTGCGTTGGCTGTGCCATGGACAGGACTAGGCGCATAGAAGCGACGATGCCGTTCCTGAGGTGTGCCCAATCTGTTCTAGGCGCAAGCTGGCTGATAGTGCTGATCAGGATTGTGACTCTGGTAAAGATGATGAAGATGGCGTCGCTACAAATACACATGTATATATAAAACGATGTATATAGAAGTTTATATATATATATATAATATATATATAATATATAATATTATAATAAATATATATATATATATATATATATATATATATATATATATATATATAAATATCTATCTATATATCTATATATATATATTATTATTATTATATATTGTAGTAAGCAGTTGCGCCATGAGAACTGTGATAGCATCAGGCCACAACGGGCAAATCCCCCTACGTGGTATGCTGCGCCGGAATGCCGCTTGAGGAAGAGGACGCGCTCGCTCAGGGTCAGTCTCGCGAGAAGCTGGTCGTTTCGGCTCACCCCGTCTGCATCGACGCCTCGTTCGTGAATAAACAAGTCCAGCCTTCTACCGAACGCCGACTATCTTCCTTACAAGTTTTGGTGGAGGTTGCGGTGCTTGCTCGGGGTCCCCATTTATCTACCCTGGAGCTGCGCAGCCGGACACTTCCCTCGAGGATGTCTCAAGGTACCCACCACGAGTCTCTACCTCCTGTGACGCCCATCATCTGGCCTGGCACGGTACGTTCACGGGATCCCCCCTTCTTCAACGGCACTGATGACCAGGATGCTGAGGACTGGCTCACAACCTTCGAACGGGTGAGCACCCATAACAACTGGGACGATAAACTCAAACAGAACAACGTCAGTCTCTCCTTAACCGGTGTCGCAGAGACCTGGTATAAAAACCACGGGTCTGATCTACGCACGTGTCGGAATTCAAGACCTGAATTTATCAAAGTATTCAGGCCGCCCCGCTGTTCGGAAAACTGCGCGCTGAACAGTGTTTGCCGCGAACGCGCTCCAGCGCACGAATGAAACCTTTACCTCTTACATCGAGGGCATCCTTGACTTGTGCAAGCGGGCAAACAACGCTATGACCGAAGAGGGCAAAATCAAGCACATTCTTAAAGGCATAGACGACGATGCCTTCCAAATGTTGCTCGCGAAAAGCCCTCGGACGGGTTCTGAAGTCATAAACGACTTGCCAAGAGTTCGATGAACTTCGCAGAGAGCGGGATCTCACTCGTAAGGCCATGGAACACGACCTTTCTCTTTGCAGCTTGGCATCTGAGGATAGGGGTGTTCTCTTGACCCAGATTCAACAGTTTGTGCGCTTAAGAGGTGGCTCGTCAGCTTTCTCTCGTTAGCGACGTAGCGAAGGTCGCCTCAGTCGGATTAGCCCCAACCCTCAGGAGCGTTATACGACAAGTGGCCGACGCACTTCCAAGCACTCGACCGCCCAATTCCGCGGTAGCTCCAGTGGTATACGCCGACGTAACGCCGCAAACTACGATGGCAGCTCCTTTGACCTTCGTCGACCCAGTGCCACATAGGCCTTTCACCTATGCCGAGACCGTGGCACAACCTTTTACTGGAACCATGCCGGGACCCTTCTTTGCGCCTGCTGCAAGCCCTGGGAGCATGCCGGGGGTTCAACACGTCCGGTCCATGCGTGTCGCTCCGCATCCACCGTCTACATTCGCGAATCCTTGGCGCACGGTGGATAATCGGCCTATCTGCTATTCGTGTGGGATTGCCGGACATGTGGCCCGCTACTGCCGTCGTGGCATGACGGGCGCGCGCAACGCATCGTGGTCCCTTACCCTACACGCAAGCACCGCAATGGAGCACGCTCCGACCCGGCTGCCGACGACTGCTCCGTTCGATAACCGCGACTCTCGTTAGATTCGTCCGTTCTCTTTCCCCCACGACGGTCGCTCACTCTCCCCGATGCGCCGTCGTTCTTCCAATGGTGACCCGGAAACTAGCCGCCGCAGTTTCGGAGGCACAAACTGCGTCAACGTCTGAAAGGCCTAAGTCCTCATTGTTCGCCGTCCAATGTAATCGAAGTGTGTGTTGATGGTGTTGCTACCCTGGCGCTTATTGACACTGGAGCCGCGGTGTCTGTTATTGACGCGAAACTTTGCCGAATGCTACGAAAAGTGACGACACCTGTAGGTGGTGTTACTCTCCGAACCAGCTAGTGCAACCGTTGGAGCCGCTGGCCGCATGCACTGCTCGAGTCACAATTCAAGGGGTTGTATATGTAGTCGAGTTCATCGTTTTGTCGGCGTGCCTCTCACAACATGATTCTCGGATGGGACTTTTTGTCGCGCCACCACGCCATTATTGACTGTGATCCCGCTGAAGTTGAGCTGTTTCCGGAGGTAGAAAACCCGCAGGACGAGACAACCGCCAAGTTGCGTGTCAACGACGATACGGACGTTTCTCCTGGCTCATCTGTGCTTGTGCCGTTGTCGTGCAACAGCATTTCTGACGCCACAGTCGTCTTCGCACCATCCGGTCTTATTTGTGCTCTCAAATGGTTGTCGCTGCCGTTCGCCGTTCTTGATATTGCAACTGGTGCCGGCACAATGGTTATTTCGAACCCGACGTCGTTCCCTGTTACACTTTTCCGAGGCGAATGCCTTGGCGTTGTAGAAGAAGTGCATGCCGGTCTAGTTTTCGGTGTATTCGAGGAATCGACGCCCGTTGGCATCACCGCAATTGGTCTTCAGTCTACACCTGATGACACCCTTTTGAGAAGCGCCATTGACGACGACCTTTCCTCGGCCGAACGTGACGAGCTACTTACTCTTTTACACCGCTTCACTTCATCCTTCGACTGCTACGACACCGCTTTGGGCCGCACGTCGACTGGTGTCATGAGATCGACACTGGCACGCACGCACCATTGCGACAGCGACCCTATCGCATGTCCTCCACTGAACGGCGTGTCATTGATGAGCAAGTCGTGGACATGCTGAAACGCAACGTCATTCGACCATCCGTGAGTCCTTGGGCTTCTCCTGTGGCACTCGTTAAAAAAAAGGACGGTTCTATTCGATTCTGTGTGGATTATCGCCGCCTGAACAAAATCACGCGCAAGGACGTTTACCCCGCTGCCTCGCATAGACGACGCGCTCGACTGCCTGCAGGGAGCCGAGTTTTCTCGTCATTAGACTTGAAATCCGGCTACTGGCAAGTGCCCATGGCCGACGCTGATCGTTCAAAGACGGCATTTACGACCCCCGATGGCCTTTACGAGTTCAACGTCATGCCGTTCGGACTCTGTAATGCGCCGGCCACATTTGAACGAATGATGGACAACGTACTGCGGGGCTTGCAAATAGAAAACGTGTCTCTGCTATTCAGACGACATAGTCGTGTTTTCGCATGATTTTGCAACCCATATCGCACGCCTCAAACAAAGTGCTAACATGCCTTGCCTCCGCTGGTCTGCAGCTGAACCTTAAGAAGTGCCGATTCGCTGCTCGAAAACTCACCATTTTAGGACACGTTGTCTCAAAAGACGGTGTCCTCCCGGACCAGGGAAAACTTCGTGCCGTGTCGGAGTTTCCGAAGCCAACCACGCTGAAGGACCTACGAAGCTTCATCGGCCTCTGTTCGTACTTCCGCCGCTTTGTACGAAACTTTGCCTCCATCATTGCGCCTCTCACACAGCTTCTCGGCGGCAGTAAAGACATTGCGAATGGTCCCCCGAGTGTGAGAGCGCTTTCTTAACGTTACGTCGGGTCCTTACGTCACCACCGATACTGCGGCACTTTGACACGAACGCGCCCACTGAGATCCACACTGATGCCAGTGGTGTTGGCTTAGGTGCTGTGCTCGCTCAACGAAAGGACGGATTTGACGAATACGTGGTGAGTTACGCGAGCCGTACACTGACGAAGGCCGTAGTCTACCACTCCGTATCAGCAAGAGAATGTTTGGCTTTTGCGTGGTCAATCAGCAAATTTCGTCCTTACCGGTACGGTCGCCCTTTCGACGTCGTAAACGGAATCACCATGCTCTGTGTTGGTTATCGTCGCTGAAGGATCCCGCCGGCCGTCTTGGTCGCTGGGCACTCCGCCTTCAAGAGTACGATATCCGTGTTGTGTACCGATCCGGACGGAAGCATACCGACGCCGACGCTCTTTCGCGATCCCCCCTTGCGGCGGATATAGATAGCTTGGTCGCGGCAGACCACAGCCTGACCTCTCTCGCCATGACGGACATGGTTGCTGAGCAGCGCAAAGACCCTTGGGTCTGTTCGATCCTCGAATATTTGTCGCACTCACGGGCAGCTCCTGTGCCTCGATCGCTGCGCCGTCAGGCTGCCCACTGCTCTATTCGTGACAAGCTCCTATATCGCCGGAACTACTTCCCCGAAGGTCGAAAATGGCTACTAGTGATTCCTCGCCACTTGCGCAAGGACGTTTCGCACTACGTTTCACACCGATGCGCAAAGTGCTCACGCTGGAATACTCAAAACCTACGAGCGACTCCGACTCCGCTACTACTGGCGCGGGATGTATACCTTTGTCGCCAAGTTTGTTCGATCTTGCCCAGACTGCCAACGTCGCAAGTCTCCACCGCAGCACGTCAGTGGCCCACTCCAGCCGCTGCCCTGCCCGGCGCGGCCTTTCGACCGGGTAGGCATCGACCGGCCTTTCGACCGGGTATCACGCCCATTAGAACTGTGATAGCATCAGCCACAACGGGCAAATCCCCCTACGTGGATATGCTGTGCCGGATGCCGCTTAAGGAAGAGGACGCGCTCGCTCAGGGTCAGTCTCGCGAGAAGCTGGTCGTTTCGGCTCACCCCGTCTGCATCGACGCCTCGTTCGTGAATAAACAAGTCCAGCCTTCTACCGGAACGCCGACTATCTCCCTTACAATATATATATATATATATATATATATATATATATATATATATATATATATATAGCGAATCAGAATAGGAAATGAGGGGCTCGTTGAAGTAACACAGAAATAAGGGTTGGCAGCCAAGAAAACCTCGGACAGCAAAGGGGAGGTTGTGGTAGGTCATTGAAACAAAGAATTTGGAAAGAAAGAAAGAAAGGCAGAGAAAAAATGCCCGCCAGTTGGGATCCGACCCCACGACCTCGAGAATACCCGTCTGGTGCGATAACCACTACGCTACCGGAGGGACGATTTTCTCCCCCGCTTTCTGGGGTATTTATATCAATTTAATTTTTTTTCTGCGCTTCGGTGTGGTAGCCAGCGCCACTCTGACTTCTCGGGGTGAAGGGGACCTTCTTTTTTAATCCCCGCGCCGTGACTCGAGTGTCTACGAGATGTCGATAGTGGTCAACCAGCGTTAAACCTTCTTAATATACCTATGGCACCAAGACTGCCAGAACAGAGGCCCTCGCTATGCATGTAGCTTATCAGAATAGGAAATGAGGGGCTCGTTGAAATAACACAAAAATAAGGGTTGGCAGCCACTAAAACCTCCGAAAGCAAAGGGGAGGTTGTGGTAGGTCTTTGAAACAGATAAAGAATGTGGAAATAAAAAAAGAAAGCAGACAAAAAATGCCCGCCAGGTTGGATCCGAACCCACGACCTCCAGAATACTGGTCTGGTGCGATAACCACTACGCTACCGGCGGGGCGATTTTCTCCCCCGCTTTCTGGGTATTTATGTCAATGTAATTTTTTTCTGTGCTTGGGGGTGGTAGCCAGAGCCGCTCTGACTTCCCGGGCTGAAGACCTTCTTTTTTAATCCCCGCGCCGTGACTCGAGTGTCTACAATATGTCGAGATTGGTCAATGAGCGTTAAACCCTCTTAAGCTCCCTATGGTACCAAGACTGCCAGAACAGAAGCCCTCGCTATAGATGTAGCGAGTCAGAATAGGAAATGATGGGCTCGTTGAAATAACAGAGAAATAAGGGTTGGCAGCCAAGAAAACCTTGGAAAGCCAAAGGGAGGTTGTAGTAAGTCATTGAAACAGATAAAGAATGTGGAAAGAAAGAAAGAAAGCGGAGAAAAAATGCCCGCCATGTGGGATCCGAACCCACGACCTCCAGAATACCGGTCTGGTGCGATGCACTACTCTTCCGGCGGGGCGATTTTAAATGCAGAGCATTTCTTTACTCACGATCTCACCCGTTCTAGTTGTCCGTAGTAGTCCGCGCCCCTCCCCCTACACTATATAAAAAAAATTACTTACCGGCACCTGGTTTCAATCCCACGACCCTGCGGGTTGAACGCAAGGTACATGGTGCTCTACCCACTGCGCCACAAAGCCGACACAGAATGGAGGGCTGCGAACGCGCCTTATATCCTTGACTCATTCAAACTACTTCAAGAAGCTGCGATACAATGCATTCACTACCTGTGGGCGAAACGCGAGGTACATGGTGCTCTTCCAACTGCGCCCAAATAATCATACCCACCTGCTAATAAATGATATCACGTGACCACGTAAATACGTCTCCTCATTTACTTACAACACAACAACCAACAGCAACAAGTGCAACAACATTAACGTAACGCAAACTACTTAACGTCGTGGGCCCCCGGAAATGCTCTGCATTTGATCTTGCCCCTCGTGAGGGGGATGTTTAGTTTCCTGCTGCAGCAAGAACCAGGCGGCCTCCTGCGCAGACATTTCCACGCCCTTGAGCACGTTCACTTGCAGCTTGCGGAGCAGTTACTTGTAGTCGGTTGCATTGCGAACAAGGAAATTTTTCTCCCCCGCTTTCAGGGGTATTTATGTCAATTTAATTTTTTTCTGTTCTTGGGGGTGGTAGCCAACGCCACTCTGACTTCTCGTGGTGAAGGGGACCTTCTTTTTTAATCCTCGCGCCGTGACTCGAGTGTCTACGATATGTCGAGAGTGGTCAACCAGCGTTAACCCTCTTAAGCTCCCTATGGCACCAATACTGCCAGAACAGAGGCCCTCGCTATGCATGTAGCGACTCAGAATAGGAAATGAGGGGCTCGTTGAAATAACACAGAAATAATGGTTGGCAGCAAAGAAAACCTCGGAAAGCAAATGGTAGGTAGTGGTAGGTCATTGAAACAGATAACGAATTTGGAAAGAAAGAAAGAAAGCGGAGAAAAAATGCCTGCCAGGTTAAATCCGAACCCACGACCTCCAGAATACTAGTCTGGTGCAATAACCACTACGCTAACGGCGGGGCGATTTTCTCCCCCGCTTTCTGGGGTATTTATGTCAATGTAATTTTTTCTGTGCTTGGGCGTGGTAGCCAGCGCCACTCTTACTTCTCGGGGGGAAGGGGACCTTCTTTTTAAATCCCCGCACCGTGACTCGAGTGTCTACGACATGTCGAGAGTGGTCAACCAGCGTTAAACCCTCTTAAGCTCCCTACGGCACCAAGACTGCCAGAATAGAGGTCCTTCGCTATGCATGTAGCGAATCAGAATAGGAAATGAAGGGCTCGTTGAAATAACACAGAAATAAGGGTTGGCAGCCGACAAAACGTCGGAAAGCAAAGGGGAGGTTGTGGTAGGTCATTGAAAGAGATAAAGAATTTGGGAAGAAAGAAAGAAAGCAGAGAAAAAATTCCCGCCAGGTGGGATCCAAACCCACGACCTCCAGAATACCGGTCTGGTGCAATAACCACTACGGCACCGGCGGGGCGATTTTATCCCCCGCTTTCTGGGGTATTTATGTCAATGTAATTTTTTCTGTTCTTGGGGGTGGTAGCCAGCGCCACTCTGACTTCTCGGGGTGAAGGGCACCTTCTTTTTTAATCCCCGCGCCGTGACTCGAGTATCTACGACATGGCGAGAGTGGTCAACCAGCGTTAAACCCTATTAAGCTCCCAATGGCATTAAGACTGCCAGAACCGAGGCCCTCGCTATGCATGTAGCGAATCAGAATTGGAAATTAGGGGCTTGTTGAAATAACACAGAAATAAGCCTTGGCAGCCAAGAAAACCTCGGAAAGCAAAGGGGAGGTAGTGGTATGTCATTGAAACAGATAAAAAATCATGACCAGCTGTGGAAATGGGCTAAACACCATACAGCTCTATCCCAATGACTTCGAACGCTGCTGACGGATAAAGTAGCGGTTGCAGCATTCCAACAGGAGGTGACGTTGTCCGTTTACGGAGCTGGCAGGGGGCGCAGGAGGTGGTATATTTGGGACACTGGTGGAAAGGCGAAGGCGAAGTGTGTCTGGGAGAACGTGGACTCTGGGGCCGGTCATCGGAATCAAATGGTGGCGTAGAGCGAGGCGGAGAAAGCGAGTACACACGCTGGCGAGGGGCGTAATTGAAGCGGTTATCTCGCTCGTACGGGCCGTAGGCGCGGCAATCGTCCAGAAATCGTCGACGGCAAAAGCAAGAAATGTGCCCTCGGACGTCACAGTAGTAGCAGACGGGCTGGTCGCTAATAAGGCGCGGTGATCGCCAAGTTGATTGGAAAGGCGGTGAGTCCGGAGGTGAAGAAAGGGCAGTCAAGTGGCCGTGCGAGGGCGGGGACACGATATGCGTCATGGGCACAGGTGATCGGGATAAGGCTTCGGAGTAAGTTGGCATGTGAAGAGCAGCACCATGACATGGCTGAGGAAGAGTTGTCATGGACACAAGGTCCTCTCTGACAATGTCACTATATATATATATATATATGTAATGCAGGAGACATGGCGTCCGTCGAACCAACACCTTTATTAACAACTTCTTCTTCATCGTCCACCATATCGCACCGCACCGTCTCTTGGTGGCTAATCTCCCGTTCCGGCCAACTGCCCTGCACCATCCGTCTGCGGGACGTCACATATATATATTTTGTAGAACAGAGACGTACGGGACGAGGGATTTCGTAAGGACACATATCAAAGTTGCAGTCCTTATTGCCAGTGCTGTTTGGTGTTTTAACAGCGCTTTTTATAGTGCCGAATGAGGTATGATTGTCTTTTTTTTATGCAGGACTAAATAATTGAAAATTCAAGTCGAGAAAAAATGCACCGAGCGGGAAAAAACGGCGCATTTTTTCTCGACTTGAATTTCAATTATTTAGTCCTGAATAAAAAAAACGGCAATCATACCTCATTCGGCACTATAAAAAGCGCTGTTGTATGATATATATTATATTATTATATATATATATGTATATATATATGTATATAGAAAAAGGATAAGAACAACTTGGAGGTTAACTTGTTTATTAGAAATGAGTCCAACAGTTTCGGAAGTCGAACTTTCTTTGTAAGGGGCAATCTTTTAGAATGCACACAGAACCATTATGCACACTGCATGCGAGGGATTTCTTTCTCCCTCTCCCTCTTCCATGAGGGGAGGGGAATATGTAAAAGAAAGTAACAAATCCCGTAAAAACACGGCACTTGCGGGGCTTGGTGCTGAGACGGAGAGGATAATGAGCGAGGGGAGAAGAAGGAACGGGAAAAAATCAACACAGGACAAGCGGTTGGTTTAGTGAGAAAAAGGCACTGGTGGGAGATGAGAGCGGGAGCAAAGATTTGTGTTGGCCCTCTGCGGCTGTGATGCGAAAAAAAAATCGCAAACAAAATACAGACAACGCATGTTCAAAGTATAGAAGAGCGGAGCGGAAGTGTAGTAACTAAGGACGCGCTCTTGGCCCGGGGCTTGTGCATCCACGTCATGTTGTAAATCAATGTGCGCCATTCTCTGGAGGCACGACGTGCTGCCAGCGCTCTCGTTGATACCATGAGTCAGCATTTTGAATTTATAAATAAGATACGATTCTTCCTGTTTGCTGTCCCGTTTAGTGTGAAAACCTGTCTCTATCAGAGTGACTTTATTTTGGTCGAATAAATGTTCCGGGCTGCTGACATGTCTTGAAATGGGCAAGTTCGGTTGTGTTCCAGTGTGAGAACAGCTGTTGTTAAAGCGTTTACGGCAGACGGTTTCTGTTTGTCAGAAGTACAGCATGCCACATATGTCACACTGAAGAATGTACACGACATTAGGGTTGTCACAGTTTAGATGCGCATTTATTTCGAAAACATAATCTCAGGAGCTAGCTTTAGCAGTAGCGGTGGTTGTCATATGTGAACATACCTTACAACGCATTTGCATGCATGGTTGGCATCCGTATTGAAAGCACGGGGATGTGTCCTCTTATGTGTTGTGTCCGCCTGGGCGCATAACCTCACTATAGCGGTAGTCTTCGTGTAAATCTAGGTGCTTTTTTTTAAAGTGTCCACTTACACTTTGATGACCGTGTATGTTTATATATATATATATGTATATATATATATATATATATATATACTATACATATATATATATATACATATATAGGTAATATATAATATACATATAAATATATATATATATATTTATATATAATATATACATAATATAATATATTATAATATTATATTATATAATAATATCGTATTTCTTTGTTCTGCTCTGCATGCTGGGTTTGCATGTTATGTGTGTGTGTGTGTGTGTGTGTGTGTGTGTGTGTGTGGTGTGTGTGTGTGTGTGGGTGTGTGTGTGTGTGTGTGTGTGTGTGTGTGTGTGCATCATTTTCACACTGGTGGTCGTGAGTTTCGGCAAAGTCATCTACAGTGACCTTGCGGTTCACCAAAATGCCTGACAGTGCGCGCACTACCGCTCTGTGTTTGCCCGTCAAGACGTCCCGCTGATCGCCTGAGCCACCCTCGCAGCAGACTCCGAGAAGAAGACGCACAGCGGCAACAAACGCCCTGTGCACCATCTGTTGCCGAGGGCTGCGTTGTAGCAATGTCTGTGGATGCAGCCTCCAGCCGGGATGTATCCTGCAGCCAGACACAAGCCAGCATTACTACCTGTGCCATAGGTGTGCAATACAGTGTTACCTTGGTGATCAGCAGAGGCTCCCAAACAAGAGAGAAATTTTCAGTTCGGGGTGGAGACGAAACTCAAGGCGGTGCCTCGAAGAAATTCCGTGCTTCAGGAGCTGGACCTCATACCTGCTCCTGCCCCCCACGTTCGGGCAACACAGGGACATTTTCAACTGACAGCGAGAACGTCCAGTTTGGGGTGAAGCTGTATTCCTGCCTGTCTTGTGAACAACGTAACCACCAGGCCACTGATGGTGAAATGTGTGCCACTGAGACGCCCTATATCTATTATATATTATATATAATATAATATATAATATATATATATATATATATATATATATATATAGAGAGAGAGAGAAGAGAGAGATGAGCGAAAATAGAAGTGGAGAAAAATCCACCGTGGATTCGGTCCGTTGTGAAAGGTAAGGTCAGGTGTTGTGGGGCGTTGTGTTGCGTATCCGTCTCGTGTGGGCGTGTCTGGAGTATTGAGGAGTGTGTATGAGACCTGCATGGTGTGTGCGTGGAGAAGGCGGCCTGAACGAAGTGTGTTCGAATATCCCCAGATGGTGTTTGGGGCGTTAAAGTCTCCACCAAGGATTATGTCACGCCGTTTGGGAAAGAATTGAAGAAGAGTATTTTTCGCCTTGCCTGCGCGGCGATCCCAGGAATGTAAATACACTGTGTGAATGCCTATTGTACCGCTTGGCTTCACGTCTTCCTTCACGTCACCGTAACAATATTGAGGTTGCATATACTTAAGAACGAAGGAGCACGCGAAGAAAACGTCCTACACTGTGCACAGTGGTAGGCCGGCCCACAACGCTGAGGCACGTACACGGGAGAGAGCAAAATAGAGTAAGCGCTCGCGTTTTGTCTGGCGTGTCCTCGTGTTCTCAGGAATAAAGCACCGGAGTCTGGGACGCCTCGTGCTCTTGTTGGATGCGGGGCTTCTAGGCGCGGCCGTGGCCGTAAATTGTGGTTTTCTTAATGTCTTCTGGCGCCAGCTTTTCTCGTCCGTGTTCGTTTGTCGGTGCGCTGAAATTCTCCGAATCATCAGAGCTTACTGACAGCACCCACTTCTACTCAATCTGTACTCACCTGTATTTCCTTGTACATAAAGGGCACTAACATTTGATCGTATTCAACAATGTTTATACTAATTTGGTCAATTATGCAAGGTGGGAAATATCATCGTTACACAGATATTCTCGTTATGTTCGTTAAATGTCATTGCTAAAATATCATTGTTACCATCTGGTGCAGCGCAAATGAACTCCACCAATAAGACAACGGCAGCCTTGAACAGGAAACAAAAGTTGCCAAATATTTTACCGCTCTGCAGCCACATCGTGTCGCTCAACTTTTGTCAGCATTTGTTTCTTTCTGCGATTTTCATTGTTTGCATTTGATTTCAATATCGTGTAGAAAATTTCTCTCTTAGTGAGAATACGTTTTCATCGATCTTTCGAGGTGAAACCACGCCAAGTTCCATCCAACCCGATGGTCCGTCCAGACGTATCGGCTACATCCAACCAATACCCTCAGTTACGGTTAACGCAACGTTGCATCATGCGAAGTGGTACAGCTGACGCAACGTTGCATCATGCAAAGTTGCATAATCATCGGTAGCTCTTCACAACACCTGTTAGGCAAGTGAGTGGCTGATTGGTGAACACCCTATTGGAACTTCAAAATTACTCCTGTGAAAACCTGTAGAACATGACCACTGCCATGCAATGGCATTATTGAAGCCGAAAATCGATGAGTGATCATTGTACGATTAACGTGGTCTTGTGGTTTAATTGGTGTCCGTCATTTGCGCGGGAGGAGGATACGGAACAAATTTCCCGAGGAGCAGTTCTGAGAAAAACAAGGAACGGGACGTCACCACGGTATAAAAGCCCCAAAATTTGTGGTATGCTCAGTATGCAGATATGAACCGTGGAGGTCAATGAAAAGGTGTTGCTCCGACGATTGTTTGTAAGCCCAGCTATGGCTGCCGGCAACAGGAGCTCAGCGGATGACCTGGTGATAGGGCAAGGTTTTAGTATGCCAAAGAGTTTGAAGGACACTATGATTACAACGGCACTAGAAAGGATTTTTGCAACGTGACCTATCGCTGCAAGCACTGCAAGAAAAACCTACGGGACAGGACGCTCCCATGTATTCAGCGGGGCGGGATATAAGTTACAACAGTAAGTTATTTTTATTACATACACAGAGACAAACACACTGCCAGACAGGTCAACGTTGTCACGCTCGAATAACCAAAGAAAGGCTATTTCCTTTAAAACTAGCTGCACAAGGACGCTGCCGCCACTGTTCCGCATGCTGCGAACGTGGCGCAGCCGCACTCCTTGCCGCCGCCGCCAGCCCGCACAGTAATGATAAACACAAAAACGACAACCGGCTAGCGCGCGAGAAGCCCAAAAGGGAGGTTCCGCCGCAAAAAAGAGACAGTACAGGGGCGCTACACGTCGTTATGTTTATTTCCATTAAGAGCCCAGGCAAAACCCACACCGGTCGGACTTTAACTACTCATTTTTGTATGCGTGCTTGTGTTGTGCCAGCGCGCCCAAAACGAATTCGCTGCACCCGTTGACGTGCCGATGGCGGAGAGGGAGAGATCAAACTTTATTTCAAGCGGCCCATGTTTGTGCTGCTGAAAATGAGGTTCTGATGGGCCTAGAATGCGTTCAGGCGGGAATTGCGCAGGTGTCAGGGCCCCGCACGTGGGTAATGTGCCGGGCGAGGCGAGGCCAAAGGATGGGGCGAAGACCAGGCGGAGGAGCGGCCCAGCTTTCCCATGAGTATGGAATGTTGGATGGTAAAGGGGGTGGATGAAGAGAGTGAGGTGATCGCCTGGCGCGAGGACAAGTCCAGTAGGTGTGTTTAACATCGGGATAGGCACCACACACCTCACAGTGGGGCGTGCCATCTCGGGTTATTATATAGTGAAGAACTATAGGTCACAAGGGAGGGAGAGAGTTTTAGCCTGGCGTGTGGCATGTGAGTTAAGAAGTGGGAGGAGGAAGATTGCGGCTGGAACTACGTAGGTACTTCAGCTGTTACCTCCTGGCCTTGCGATGGGCGGCGCTTTCTTCCTTAGGGCTGTAGTCCTGGGGCCCGGGATGAGGGTCGCTCGGGTTTGGATTCGTACGAGCAAGGGCATGAGCCTTTTCATTCCCTACAATTCCCTGGTGTCCAGGGACGGATTCTAGAAATACGTGCTGGTGACTGAGTTGATTCGCGCCTAGGTCAAACCGCCTGCGGCCGACTTGCCGAAACTGGGCGGGAAAGGCGCCGCCGAGTCTGCCCTCCCTTTCCAATCGCGACGGCTGGATCCAGTCATTCCTGGAAAAAACGACCCCCGGCCGACACGCCGCGAGCGGCGCCTGGAGACGGCGTCGCTGAGTCGCCTTTCCTTTCCCTGTCGTGGCGGCTAGGCTGACGCAATCGCTTCGCCTTCATTCGCCGGATTCAAACTGCTGTCAGTGATATTCCCAATTGAAGGGATTCGAACTGCACGCGGCTGCAAGGGAACACCGGGGGTAAACCACCAGCCCGCAAGCAGCGGTGGTGCGGTGGGATCTAATCCGAGACACTGAGTTGAGAAGGGCTATAGCCTTTGTCCGAGCCATGTAACGCTCTTGCTACCTTTTTATATGTTGTATGTATAAATACAGCTTCAAATCACCGTCGGCTCGACTACTTCGTTGCTCTTCTCTGCGCCGCGTCGCTAGTGGACTGAGGAGGGTAACGTCGTAAACGTGGTGACTGAGCTGGGATGGCCCAGTCCGAACAGTGTGCGTGCGTCCGTGCGTGCATGTGTGTGTGTGTGCGCGTGTGTGCGTGTGCGTGTGGGGACGCGCGTGTTGGTGTATGTGTGTGTGTGTGTTGGGGGTGGGGCGTGGAGAAGGTACCGCTCGCAGTAGAGGGCCGCAGTGCACCGAGTTGCTGCGAGTGTTTGGCAGGCGTTACAACACTCTCAAACTGCTTCCGTGCTTTGTGAACTCGAAAGCAAATTTTGCCGACGCGTTTTTCGGAGGCGTCATAGCTTGCACTGACGTCGCTTTATTGCCGTGTAGGGGCGTTGGTTGCATAGAGGAAATCTGCACCTGGTTTACGAGACGTTCCAAGACGCGGGCTTTAGCTATAAAAACCCAACATATGGCGTTGCCGCTCATCATATAGAAACAGCCTCCCCACGAGGCCTTTAACAGTAGTGAGCTTAAACTCGGCAGTAGTTGCTAGCGAAGGGGGGTTGCCCCGCAAGTAAATAGCAGGCCAAGGTTGAGGAAGAACAACCACCGAAATTCACCATCATCACCAGCTTCCTCATTACACGATGGCATGAACAAAAAGCAGCACATCATATTGTCATTCGAAAGCAAAACCATTCGAAAGCAAAACGCTCTCCCAGTGGCAAGATGCAGAGTCTTCAACAAAATATGCGAGGCAAAACAAGGCGTTGCACGCGTTCAACTATTCAATATGATGTCCAATTAACAACCCATCAACATATTTCGGTGTACTCGGATATTTTATTTTCAATGCATGGGCAAATTACACCGCCCCGCCTGCATGTTGGGGCTATATGCTCACTTGTAAATGGACTGCACGAGACCTTAGTCTTAGCGAACCTCAGTGAAAAGTTTCAAAACGGCAACCTAATCAGACCATATGGGTGCACGTACATCAGCCAAAATATCGCTTGAATTCGCACAGCGCCATGGTGCGGACACATTCGGTAACACGAACCATGCAGGCGATTTGACGCGAATCAGGAAAATTAACTGCGACTGTTGAAATGAGTGTTTGTGCTCACGAAACAACTAAATAGCGTGACATGCGTCTACGGAAACTGCTGAGCGCCGGAAAAGAGCGACTTCGAGGCAGTTGTGCATGCATTGCTGCAGCCCACACCGCCTCCCCTAAAGCAACTTGAACGGAGGAAGCGGAACGAAGCAGCTACGGGTTCCAAGGCCGCGTATTTGTAAACAAAAATAACTGCCCCATTAGCACGTGCCATAGAAACAGAGTCACTGCGGCTGCACTTCCCGCCGGGACCTAACCCACTCGTTTGTCCCTTTTCACCGCGACCCCATAGCGAGCGACTGCTAGAAAACGACAACAGCGCCAAAGAGGGAAAATGAAAAGACGGAGGCGCATTTTTGGTTGTCTGGTTTTGCCGTCCTTGAGAGTTGAGCTGCACAGCGGCACGGCTAAATGTTTGTGACTCGTACACGCACGTCCAGACGCGAGTTCGGGACAGAGTGTCTTTGCACTACTGTACTCACGAGTGCATATACTAACCTCACGAGTGCAGGCACCCAAAAATACATTATTCATGTACTCATGGGTACTGTATACTCGCGAGTAGTACTCATGAGTACTGTGTTATGAGTAATGTACTCATTATTAGTACTCGTGAGTACTATGTACTCATGCGTACTTACACTCATGAATACTGTACTTATGAGTACTCATACTCATGGGTAGTGTACTCATGAGTACTGTACTCACGAGTAGTTGACTTACCCCTGTACTCACTCGTCATCATACTCACTTCTTTAACTGGGTGTGTGCGCACTCATCATCATACTCACTCGCGAGTCTTAGTACAAATGAGTGCACTCACGAGTGAGTACGCCGACCTGTGTAAAACACAAAACAATCGCCCAAACAAAAGAAAGCCTTTACCAGAAAACAGTAGGTCGACATCGTCTCATAACTCGGAGTTTTCACGCATAAGCGGAGGGCTGCTCTTAGCAAGTGTAAACCCTCAGCTCCAGGCCCAGACAACAAAACACACACAATGATACAACACGTACACGCAGACACATGTGAAACACTTCTACATCTATATAATAGAATATGGCCTTCGGGGCGCATTCCAAAATCCTAAAGGGAGGCCATAGTAATTGCTTTCCTGAAAGAGGGAAAGAACCCGTCGTCCCCCTTAGATTACTGTCGCATAGCCCTGACGAGCTGCCTGTGCAAGTTTCTCGAGAAGATGATAAACCGCAGGCTCGTGTAATTCTCTGAGCACAACGGCCTTCTCGGGTGTTGCCAGGCAGGCTTCAGGGCGGAGCGACTCACGAACGACCAACTCTTGGCACTTGCATCATATATCTAGAATGCCTTCATACACAAACAGTTCATTCTTGCGGTAATAAAATTCAAAACAGCGCAAAAAGGCAGGACAAGGAAACGGCGACACAAGGTGCTGACTAACAACTGGTTGGTGTATTGCGCGGCCTGCGAAATATACCCAGAAAAGAAGGCGAGAACGAAACACAATAAAAAATAAGTGCATCGAACATTTCACACAAAACATAAGATTGATACACGTGCATTGAATAAATGGTATTAACTCTGATATGAGACGTGGCCTTAGGCGCAAGGCAAGGAAGGTATCCTGAACAGTCAAGCTTTTTGTGAATCCAGATAACGGATTTCTCTACTTAGCATTTCAATAGACAGCCTAATAACACAATCGCCGCCTTCCTTGTGAATGAGGTAGGCTTCATAAATTTCACGCTCACGCTGACCCTAATACGTTCTCGCAACTCGCGTATCATGGAATGTAAGCGAGCAGCCGTTGCCGTGACAATGTGTGGCAAGATTGCTGCCAGTACCCCTTTTTGGTGTGTAAGCATGCTCGCGGAGACGATCGTTCGAACAGCGCTCGATCTTACCAATATAGGTCTTCTCGCAGGATAAATGAACTTAATACACAACGGAGCACCTACATTCTACACACGGTTTCGTGTGGCCTTTCTCGCAAAAGGTGCCCCTTGGCTCTTTTGTTTTCACTCGCCTACAATGGTCACCCAGTTTGTGTGGTGCGGAAAACACTACTTCTATACTTGCGCGGCCCGCTACCTTTTTCAACATGTGGGAAACCTCATGCACATAGGGAACGACAGCGATTTTCGCCGGCCTGTCTTTCAACGATCCAGCTTCGCTGCGTTTTCGAAATTGCCCTAGCAACACTTCAGCTAAGTCACGTAGCAAGGAAGCCTGCCGACAAGAGCCTCACAACCTGCGAATCAAAACTGGCCTATACTTCAAGCGGGCAAGACCTCTTGAGGGAGCCCGTAAGAAGCTAAGGCAATGCTTCGTTAGACGATTTTGGAATGGGCGGACGAGTATAGACGAAGGCTTTTCCGGGAGCGGGGCGCATACCCCCAACAAACGTGGCTTGGCCTGAAATGCAAGAGGCGTTCCCGAAAACCACAGCTCATTGTCCGAAGGAAGTTCCCTTGTAAACGTGAGACCAGCTAGTGTCGTTTCGAAAATGTCCGTGATGCGCTGCACATGCTCGTCCAGGTCACCGGTCACGCACTCGAAAAGCACCAAGAAGTCATCCACGTAGCGGAAAACGCGCACGGTTTTGGAGGGACGAAGCATAACCTCCATCCAGTTGCCGGCCGTATCGCGCCAGCAGGAAGTAGCTCAACATAGGCGCCAAACACGACCCTATGCATACACCTTTTTCCGAAGGAAGAATTCGCTGTTGCACTCCACAAGAGAAAAGTGCAGGTAGAGGCCCAACAGGTCCAAGAAGGTGTTGTCATCCACACCTCTGGCATTGTAGCAGCGGACAGATCTGTAGTGGTCTATTCTCTCAGAAATGACCTCCATGAGCTTGGAGTGCGGTACGGAATAGCAGAGCTGCCTAATGTCCAGGGAGAACGCATACACATGAGCGGGGCACTGCCGTTGAAGGTAGTCAGAAACTTCCATAGAGCTCCTGACCAGGAAATGGTCGTCGATTTTAAGCTGGGAAAGCGACTTCTGCAGAACCTTGCCCACAAGGCGTTGCCAAGAGCCCCTTTTGGACACGATGACGCGGAATGGCGTGCCTTCCTTGTGCGTCTAGGCCGTAAAGAAGGCCTGTAGGCTGAGCCTATCAGCCTTCTTTACAGAGCTTGCAAGGTTCCTCAGCGCTTCACCCTGACACGCCTTGAGAGCCTCCCTTGTAGCTTTTCTGGGGTCAATTTGAGCTGGGCAAAAAATTTTCCTGGGCTGCCGATAGAGGCTTCTCCTTGTTCAACCCCGATGGGATAACAACGAAACCACCCTCTTTGTCTGACTAGACGAGTTTGAGGTCAGCGTCCCGGAGTGCATTGACGACGCTCGAGGTCTTTATGCGCGGAGTTCCCTCACACTTTCCAGGCAGGGCATCGACCACCTCGAGAACGTATCTGTCCACACTCTCCGAATTAGCCCTTAGAGCGATGGCCCAGACAAGCCCCAGCATTTCTGTGTTCCGCAATTTGGGGTGTGCGCAAAACTTGGGACCCAACTTCAACACCTTTTCCACACTTGCAGGCACCGCAGGATCTACCAGAAAAGTCACGGTGTTTTCCAAAGAAGGTGATCTCGACGGCTTGGGCTATCTTAAGAGAATGCTCCGCCAGAGGAATTACGAAACTTGTGATGCTCTTACCATTTCCTGCTAGAACCGGGGATGGTGCTTGGTGCTTTTCGAGTGCGTGACTGGTGACGTGGACGAGCATGTGCAGCGCATCACAGACATTTCCGAAACAACCCTACCCGGTCTCATGCTTACAAGGGAAGTTCCTTGGGACAATGAGCTGCGGTTTTTGGACCGCCTCTTGCATTTCAGGCAAAGCCAAGTTTGTTTGGGGCTATGCGCCCCGCTCCAGGAAAAGCCTTCATCCGTTCTCGTCTGCCCAATCCAAAATCGTCTGACGAAGCGTTGCCTTAGCTGCTTTAAGGGGCTCCCTCAAGAGGTCTTGCCCGCTTGAAGAGAGGTCAGTTTTGATTCGCAGGTTGTCAGGGTCTTTTCGGCAAGCTTCGCACCGGCCTTGCTACGGGACTTAGCGTAAGTGTTGCTGGGGCAATTTCGCAAACGCAGCAAAGCTGGATCGTTGAAGGACAGGCCGGCGAAAATCGCTGTCGATCTCTCTGTGCATGGCGTTTCGCACATGTTGAAAAAGGTAGCGGGTCACGCAGGTGTAGGAGTAGTGTTTTCCGCACCACATAAACTGGTTGGCGTTTGTAGGCGAGTGAACATAAATGGGCCAAGGAGCACCTTTTGCGAAAAAGGCCACACGAAACCGTATGTCGAATGTAGGTGCTCCGGTTTGTATGAAGATCTTTTGTCCTGCGGGAAGATCTATATTGGTCAGACCGGGCGCTGTTTGAACGATCGTCTTCGCGAGCATGCTAAAACACTAAAAACGAGCACAGGCAGCAACCTTGCCACACATTGTCACGACACGGCTGCCTACCCAGATTCCACGGTACGCGTGTTGCAAGAACGTATAAGGTCAGCGTGAGCGTGAGGTCTATGAAGCCTACATCACTCATAAGGCAGGCGGCGATTGTGTTAGTAAGCCGTCTATTGAATTACTAAGTAAGAAAATCTGCTATCTGGATTCATAAAAAGGCTTGACTGTACAGGATGCCTTCCTTGAATTGCGCCTCTGGCCACGTCTCATATCGGCGTTGATACCATTTATTCAATGCAAGTGTATCAATCTTATGTTTTGTGTGCAATGTTCGATGCACTCTTCTCATTTATCGTGTTTCCTTCTCGCCTTCTTTTCTGGGTATATTTCATAAGCCGCACAATAAATCAACGAGTTGTTAGTCAGCGCCTTGTGTCGTCGTTTCTTTGTCTCTTTTTTGCGCTTTTTGAGTTTCAGTATGCACCAACTAGCCCAAACACCGTTCTAACGCTGTCTTACGGTGTTTTTGACATAGAGAAGGCGTATGACACCGCATGGCGTTACGGCATACTTAGTGAGCTCAAATCATTCGAGGTCTCGGGTAACATGGTAAATAGGCGCAATGGTTACTTGTTTGAGAGAACCTTTTGCTTGAGAGTCGGTGGGGCACTCTCAAGGGTTCACGTTCAAGAAAATTGTGCGCCACAAAGTGGAGTCTTATGCTACACTGTTTTCATAATATTATCAACTCTCTTTGAAAGCATTGCCACTTACAATCACTTCTTCACGTGCTTCAAAAATGCCGCGTCGAGAAGAATGAACTCCCTGTCCGTAATGATGCACGGCCCCAGAGGTTGCAGAAAAAGAGTACACCAGCCAGTCGTGCGGCGTTCTTCGACTAGGCCATGTAGACTTCGCGCCGGTTTACGGCGTTGCTAAGTAGCTGTCTCGAACCCTAATCCGCAGAGTGGCCACTCGTAGGACAGCATGAAAGAGGACAGCCTCACCATGCTCGTCCACTATTTTGCGATCAGTCACATCACATACGTGGCGGCGTACCATAATTGGACCGCAGCGGAGCGTGCAAAGCTGGATGCGACCATTCGTAAAGCGTACAAAGCGGCACTTGGCTTACTGCATATCACGAGCACCGACAGGCTCCTTGAGCTCGGCGTCCATAACACCCTCGACGAGATCATCGACGCCCAGAGAACAGCACAATACGAACGCTTGTCGCAGACACGTACCGGATGATCAATCCTGCAAACAATTGGCGTGACTCCCCTGGCAACCCAGCCCGAGGATACCGTCCCACTACCAGCGACAACGGCACGGCGACTCACCGTTAGCCCGATCCCCAATCACATGCACCCGGGGCACAATAGCGAACGGCGGCTTGCACTGGACCGTGCCATCACAACTCTATATGCCATCGACAGAGGAGCCAAATACGCCGACGCAGCGGCATACCAGCACCGACCGGGCACCTACGCAGTGGTGGTGGTGGACGCCGTCACCGGAGACACACGCACCGCGGGCACCTTCGCCGCAGCGGGCCCACACCACGCAGAGGAAATGGCCATTGCCTTGGCCATGGTGGACTCCACGTGCACAACAGTACTCAGTGACTCGCGAACTGCAGTTCTTAGATACGCCACAAACACAGCGAGTGCCAGTGCTATGAGAGTGCTTAGTGCACGAAATTCCCCGACAACCCCAGTGACTCTGCGGTGTTCCCCCCACACGCGGGCCCCCTCCACACTGGAGAGGGTCTCGCCAACCGCAATGAGACGGCCGACACCGCTGCGCGCGCGCTCACACTCCGCGCGGCGGACGATGACGCCACGGCCACGTCTGTTGAGTGGGCGGCGACTCCCGAGTGTGCCCTCATCACGAGGTACAGGGACATCCTGGCATGGCACCGCCACAATCGACGGACGAGACCCCCGCCTTATCCAAGACTTTTAGGGAAAGAAGCGGTGCTATACCGCCAACTACCACCTGGGTCTCTCCTGACCCCGGTGCTAGGGGTGCACGTGTGCCCTGAAATCTACGAGTCTGATGTGTGCCGTTTGTGTGAGTCAGCTAGAGCAACAGTGGCCCACATACTGTGGGACTGTGAACTGTACCCGCATGAGGCTGCCACACAGACGCAGCTCCCCCCGAACATCACGGAAGTCATATCGTCCACATATGACTCATAACTCTGGGCCGTACAGCAAGTGTAGGCAGCCCTCGAACGCCAAATGCCTTTATTCGCGCCTGCGGGATCCGGGCACACCCCGGGACCTGCGGTGCGGGGTCTGGCAGCGGCTAGTATAACACGCCGACACGATGTCGTCGCCGCGTCTTAAAGGCTCCCACCTTCGGGGATCGCTCTTTAATTGCAGGCAATAATAAAGGTTCTTCTTTCTCTCTCTCAACGCCGCCTCTATAAACATTGCCTAGCGCATGAGCAAAAAATGGCCAAACAGCCACTCTCCTGTTGCTTTCTCCTACCCTTTCCCGCTCCGTAGCCATCCTGCGTGCTTTCGTGTCCACCAGCCAGCGCCGCTTCTCGGAAACTATGCAAAATAGTTGAGTTTGTCTAATGTTCCCCAGGCGACGCTCAGACGCCTTCGAGGGAAGCTGACAGACACACGCTGTAGAAGTGGGAGAGAGAGAGAATAACTTTATTTCTGACGAGGCTCAGTTCTAGCGAGTGTCGCTCAGGTGAAGGAGGCGCGCCAGGTAATCCTGAGCCCTAGTGGCGGTCAGGAGCTGTAGCTCGGGCGAGGAGCTCCAGGTCACCTCCAGCCAGGTTGTGGGAGGGTTGAGTAAACGGAGCGGGGGTAAAGAGGGGCACTCCCAAATTACGTGCGGCGTGGTATCTCGAGCGCCACATGCCGGGGAGTTTGGGCGGGGATATAATGTGGGATAGATGTGGTGGAGGACGTGTCTGGTGGGGAGGTAATGGGTCTGTAAGAAGTGGGAGCAGTGTCGCCGGCGCGCGCCACATAGCGGTGGAGTGGCTGAACTAAGCGTCCCTACCCTTCCCCTTGGAAAGCGGGCGACGCGTCAGGTAATGATTATACAGGCGGCGTTGCTCTAATAGAGAAAGATAACAATGCATCTGGGTACGCACGGCCGACCTCGGGAAGCATGAAGTACCGAAAAAAGTTTAGCTTTAAACGCCGTGCGCAGGACATTATCGAGCTCACACAGTTGTGTCTCGTCTTTATATTTTGACCAGGAGCTAACACCCACTCGCCCTTGAAGAAATAGTAGATTTCCTACACGAGGCTGGACGCGAGTGGAGCTGCACCTTTTTTGCAAAGTTAACCCTGAAGCAACCTCCTTCATGTGCGAAGGGTTCGCGACCCTGACCCCGCCCGACGAAGTTACGCCTACAGGAACGAAACAGATATTACCGGTTTATTCCGGGACGGCAAAACAAAAATGACATGAGTAGAAACAGCAGCTGGTAACACATACTGTCATGTGAACAACGCGACACTGAAAGAACGCACTGCACCGATGGTGCAGAAAAATAACGCAACGCGTCGCTCTACATTGCCAATTGCTGCTTTCATCCTAGTTCTGCTGCCGCTGAGCTGTTCCGTCCAACTGCCCCCTACCGCACCCGTGAGAGCAGTCGTTCTACCAGACGGAGCTGTTGTGCGCATGTTCTGGGCTTTGTACGAAACACACGTGTTCCCTGTCCGCAAACTGTTTACCACACACGCACGCACAAGCACATGACGCACTGACATCACTATCGGTGTTCGACGCGTGCTCGCTCACTGTAATCACCATACGAGGGCGCATGCAGGGGCTGTGTCCGTACACACCTCCTTTTCAAAGAGTGGACAACTGCCGAGTTGTCCGAGAAGAGCTGGGGGACTGCCGCTGAGAACTCCTTCTCCCGGGGGTTTGAGGTGTATGCCGGTTGAAGGGAGCCTTCTTCCCGCTCGTCTCCTGTTGCTGTACCGTTGAGAGGGTATGGCCTCCTGGAACATGAACGACATTAGCTTGCTTCGCCAGAGATTCTTTCATGATATGACTTAAGGTCATCAATGCCTACTGGACCCGTTTCCCGTTCTCCGTGCAGGTTATGAGGGCGATAGGTAAGCCGAGATGTGCCCTTTTTCACCTTCTAAGAAATTTCCTATCTGTCTGCCAGGGATGCAGCCAAGCCTTTTGCTGCATCGCTGAGCGCGTGTGCGCGACGTAGTACCAGGTCACCGACGGGAAACTGAACCTGGCGTCGGCCCTTGACGTACTGCCGGCGTTGTTCGAGGCATGCTATATCCAGGATTTGCCTGGCCTACTTGAGAGTCTCGTTCAGGGAGCTGCGAAGATCCTGTCATACTTTAACTAAGGTGCGAGGGCGTGCCTCGGTTTGATCACTGAAGCAATGTTCAATAGGAAAACACCGGTCGCGGCGAAAAAGCAAGGCTGCTGGTGTAAAGCCGGTCGAGCGGTTGACCGTAGTCCCAGTAGCAAACGCCATTTCTGAGGGCGAACATCCCAGTCATTGTGGCGTTCCTTGAAGGCCACCCGCATCATTTTCAAATTTCTGTTCACCCGTTCTGTTATATTTGCTTGTGTATGGTACGGAGTAGTCTTCGTGTGAACTACTCGCAGAACAGAACAAGCGTCTTCGAAGTTCTTGCTTGTGAAGGACGTCGCATTGTCCGTTATGAGCTCTTCCGGGAATCCAAAGCGCAAAAAAGTACGCAAAAGCTTGTCCCAGATCACCTTAGAATCAAGTTTACGTAAGTCGTACAGTTCTACCCACTTCGAGAAATGATCTGTTATGACCAGGAGGTAGCGATTGCCCTTCGCCGATCTTGGGTAAGGAGCCATTACATCGCATACCGCGATTTGCCAGGAAAAGCGGCTCTGGAAAGACTTCATGAGGCCCGACGATTTACATCCTCTTGGCTTCACAGACTGCAAACCGGGCATGTGTGCGCGTACCTCATAACATCCTTTCTCGTTCAAGGCGATGTGACAACCCGACAAAGCTTATCGAACATTCTCTGTCCGTCACCATGACCTGCTACAGTAGTGTCGTCGTGGTAGTATTCCAAAAAGGACCTCCTGAGGCTGTTTGGTAAGAACACCCGGAAAGGGTACTCACCACTGTCTGTGTCTGCACTTGGAATGCACCGCACTAGCAATTCGTCCTGGCTTTCGATGTAGCAGTTGTTCGGTGCCCGTGCCGCTTTAGCAACGTGGGTCTCTGCGGCCGTAAGCCACTGCAGGATGCGTTTGCACTGCTCGTCAGCCTGCTGCGCTTCTAGCATCAGCTGGCTACTTAACAGGGCTCCCCAGGCTTCTTCAGGCGTTGTTACCGCGGAGACCTGTAGTTGTGGTTGCTTTTGTGCTGCTAGGGGTGCTCCAGGAAGAGCGTCCGCGGATTTGTTGTTTCTGCCCTTGTATTCCGCTTTGTAGTGGTACTTTGCCGGTTTAGGGCCCATCGTGCAAGGCGACCTGGAGGGTTCTGAAGCCGAGACAACGATGATTGGGCCTGGTGGTTGGTCTGTATGGTGAAATCTGCGCCATCCAAGTAGATGTTAAACTTTTTGATGGCAAACACTATGGCGAGACACTCCTTCTCCGTCACTAAATAGTTTTGTTAAGCAGCTGAGAGAGTAGGGCTCGCGAACCCCAGGGGGTACAGGTCGGTGCTATACTCCTGTAGCAAAACAGCCCCTATGCCGTACTCACTTGCATCGGTTTGAAGAACGAAGCGCAGGTTTGTGGTGTCTGCGATAGCTCTGGACATTGCCTAAAACGACTGCTCCTACAAAGCTGCCCAAGACCACCTCGCCCCCTTCCTTAGCAGTTGAAGAATGAGCCGCCCCAAGTCTGCACAGTTTGAAATGAAGTGCCTGTAGAAGCCCACCATACCCAGGAAGCGCTGCAAACTTTTGACGTTCTCTGGTTTCGGGAACTGCAGGATCGCCTTGAGCTTCTCCTCGTTTGGCCGCACTGAACCGTGGTCCACAACGAAGCCCAGGAGCTCGATCCTGCTGGCAGTCAGTTGTACCTTGCGGGGGTTTACTGTGAGGCCCACGTTCTGCTTGCGCTGCAACACAGTCTGTAAATGAACTACGTGATCCTCAAGGTTCTTTGAAAATACCACCACATCATCCATTTACGCCATCGCGTAGTTGATCTTGGCATCCCCCAGAACGATGCCAATTATGCGCTGGAAAGTTGCCGGGGAATTCAACAAACCGAACGGCAGCCTGACGAATTCAAACAGCCCTCTGCTGCAAGTGAATGTCGTTTTCTCGACATAATTCTCCGCTACAGGGATCTGTAGAAATCCTCTACTACAGTCAAATGTGGCGAATGTTTTTGCCGAGCCTAGCGCGTACATAACCTCATCGATAGATGGAAAGGGGTAGGAATCTCTCGTGGTTATCGCGTTTAGGCGTCTGTAGTCTACGCACATGCGGACACTGCCATCGTTTTTATCTGCCAACACAATTGGAAATGCCCAAGGGCTTTTTCACGCCCTCACTGCTCCCATATTCACCATCTCTTGCAGGGCTCCATCCAGCCGTGGTTGTTTGTGGATGCTCAAGGCCGATGATTGAACCGGAGTGGACGCGCATGTCCTGTTTCTATGTGGTGTTCCAAAATGTTCACCGTCCCAGGGGCCTCTGTGAACATGGCTGCAAATGGCTGTAGTACTGCCGCCAGCCGCGATTTTTCCTCCGTGGGCTCTCTAAACGACTGCAAGATTGTTTGCAACCCGTTTTCAACCTTCCCGGTCGGGGTCTTTGCAGTCAACTACTCTGACAGCAATTCAGATGGTCTTGCTGCAAAGCTGTATGGCGTGTGTTCCGGTGCCGTAGTGGTAGTTTGCGGATTTAACGTCAAGCACTAGCCCTGTCCTGGCTTTGAAATCGCTGCCCAGAATGGCTGCACAGGAAATACCGGGGAGGCGCAAAAAACGTTGCCTGTGTTTTCGGCCATCAGCGATAACCGTCAGACTCGATTCTGATGTTATCTTCACAACCTGGTCTGAGGCTGTTCTGACACTGGTGCTTACGTGACAGAATTTGATCTTCCTCGCCGAGCATCGTTCTCCCACAACATTTCCAAACAAGGAAACCGTTGCCCCAGTGTCCAGTAGGACGGGTACCCCCCCGCCCCCTACCTTTACGGTAATGAAATTTGCATTATCCACGTTTGCAGCCTGTTCTTGAAGAGCCGACGGCCAGCAGCTCACCATGCGCTCATTTTTCTTCGCTGGAGGCCCCTTGGGTGCTTCGCACCCCAAGCCATCACCTTCCATGCCCTCCATACTGGGTGTGGCGGGCTCAGGGTGGTTGGTCTGCATTGTTTGCTTTGAGTCAGCCCCCGCCATCCGTGTGTCGACTTTGCCGCGGGGGATTTAAACGGCTTTGGCGGTAGGAGGTCCGTGCAAGGCTGCCTTCCAGGGTCCGCAGGCTGGTTTTATACCGCAATGTGAAGAGTCTGGCCGCAATCTGGTGCCGCGTCTCTCCTTCGGTGCGCCAGGGTTTGTGTACAGTGTGCTCCTGGGTGGTACGACGACCAGAATACCCGTGTGCTGTCGTCTGCGTCCGTTAGCTGCCTTGCGATAGGGCAAGATGGCGTTTCTGGGCTCGCCAAGATTGCTGCGCTAGAGTGCCCCAGCTGGCGGGCAGCACCTTGTCGCTTGGGCGGTAGCGGTCCGTGACCTGCTGCGTCCCCGGGTCTATAATCGGGTTCACACCGTAGTGTGATGAGTCTGGCCGCCATCTCGAGCAGCGTCTCTCGCCCTGTTTCTCCACAGTTTGTGCACAGCGTGTTACCTGGGTGCTAGGGACGACTGAAATACCAGTACTGTCGTCTGCCCCAGTTTCGCTGCATTGCGATAGGGCTAGATGGCGTTTTGGGGGCTCGCCAAGGTTAACGGGCTCGAGTGCTGCGTCTGGTGGACCGCACCTTGTTGCCTAGGTTGTCGTTCGACTCGGGTGGTGCGGGCAGGAATTCGTTGTTGACATCAGCCGGGATTATTAGGCAATGGTTAGCCAACCTCTCCACTTTGGCGGTACATGCCCGTGGTTGGCCTGGTGCAAAGGCCTCTCCCATTATGAGTCCTGATCGCTGGGGTTAGTCACCGCTTTCAGATCCATCTCCCGCGGTGGGCGCTGCACCACAGGGGTGAGTCAGCGCTGCAACCATCTCGTCCGGTGGCGCCGCAGTGCTTCGGCGGCTTGGCGCCAGAAAACTCTCCCTCGTTGGGCGCCGTATTCGTTGGGGCCGACTTTACCTGTACGGGTTCGCTCGATGGCTCTGCAGGGCTTGGGCCAGCCGTTGCTGGATCTCGTCCACGGTACCTCGATTGCCGAAGTACCCTTCAGTGGTTGCCACTTTGGCCGGCTATGGCATTGCTGTGGTAGCACGTTTTCAGTGTTTGAGTCAATGAACACACTCGGCTCAGAGGGCCGATAAGTGCCTGTTGTGGCAAGATGCCTCGGCTGGTTCGTCCTGATGTTTGCTGGGCTTTTCCCCGAACAAGATGGCTTCAAACAGGTCTGTCTAGGAGGAGGCGGAGGAGGCTTGTAATCCAGTGCTGCCTGCACGGAAGCTTCAATGGCCAAAGCCTGGTGAGCATGGTCGTCAAGCCCGAGAGCTGCCAGAGGCGGGAGTAAGGCCGGAATCTTGGATTGGTCTGAAAATAGCTCTGGTGCCTTTTTTCAATTCGGGGCGCTTCCGGTTCGCGCGCTCGTACAAATACTGTATTGAGCGCACATATTCCAGCAGACTTTCGGTCTCACCGTGAGTGCGCGCGTGCAGCGCTCCTCCATCCGGTATTTCAATCCGTGGGGCAGGAACTCTTTGCTTGAAGAGCCTCTAAAGTCCTGTATGTTTTCAAATGGCTTTTGATTTTGCTTCAAGCCGCTGCTGGTGGAGCGCAACGCTACTGGCAGGATCCTGGTAATCAGAGTGTCATCGAAATTGCCATGGGCCTGTTGGTAATCGGACAATTCGTAAAGAAAGTCAAATACATCTTTTTTGTCGGCAGTAACCTTTGTACGTTGGCACAGCCAAATTACCTGCAAGCGATGCGTTGTAGGACACCTTCTTATCGTTGGTGTCTGGCGCTCGGGCAAACCGATTGCTCTGCGCTCTTTAGTTTCGCTGCCTGAGGGGGGGGGGGGGGGCAGCAAGAAGCTGCTTTTCGAACTCGCTCATGTAGTCGAGCAACTGCGCCATCAATTCCAGAATGGCTGCGTGCTATCTGGTAGGGTTCTATCTGCGCGGTAGAACAGAGTGGAGTGATGGCGCACGTTGGTTTTGCGGCGAATGCGATTTGCCATCGTGGGCACGTCGAACTAGTAATCACCGTACTTTATGACCTGGCTGTGCGAGTCTCCAGTTCATAACCTGGCCCAAATATAACTAGTGTGAGCGAAAAGAACTGGCTCAACTTTCGTGGCATACGGGCAGCTTGAAATCTGCAGTAGCGGAAGCCTTGACGGAGAGTCACTCACAAAATTGGTTGTGGCAATTCTAATCGATTGAAACGCCTGCGTCGTCCGCTGCGGGCATTGTGGGTGCGGTCGATGGCAGGTGCTGAGGATGGAGGGAAGTTAGCACAGTTGGCACTGCTGCTTTCTGGCGGGCCTCCTCCTAGGACAGCACCTCTGACTAAGGTTGCTGGCATGAATGGGGTTACGCGTCAAGACAAAACACAACCGAGACTAAGCGTAGCCATCGTAAGTGGACGTAGTCATCGCGGGGAGAGTCAGGCGTCGAAAAGAAAAACATTACACAAGCCACGTTGGGTCGCCAGTGAAGGAGCCTCCTTCATGTGCGAAGAGATCGCGACACTGACCCCGCCCGACGAAGTGATGCCGACACGAACGAAACAGAAATCACCGGTTTATTCCGGCGACCGCAAAACAAAAATGACATGAGTAGAAACAACAGGTTGTAACGCATTCGGTCATATAACAAAGCGACACTGAAAAGAACGCACTCCACCGTTGGTGCAGAAAAAAAAACGCAACGCTTCGCTTTTTCGCTCACAACAACGTTGTCCAGTCCCTGGTACCAAGCCACTCTGTGTCGCCCAGCACATGTGCTGGTTATTTAGAGCTTTCTAGGTATCGTCGGTCCGGTTGTCGCCCCTTGCTGCTCCCACCCTGGTTCTACTGCCGCTGAGCTGTCCGTCCACCTCCCCCCTACCGCACCCATGAGAGCAGTTTTTATACCAGACGGGGCAGTTGTGCTCATGTTCCGGGCTTGGTACGAACCACACGTGTTCCCTGCCCGCCAACTGTTTACCACACACACGCACAAGCACATGACGCACGGATGTCACTATCGGTGTTCGACGCGCGATCACAGCGCTGTAATCACCGTACGATGGCGCACGCAGTTGCTGCGTCCCTACAACCCTTAGAAGTGCTATGTTCCCGGGGACGACAACACACTTCAAATTAACCCAACATCTAAACAGACAAAAAGCACAAGAAAAGCATTTTCTGTATTCCGTAGCACCTCTCTCCTTATGATGTCGCTCAAAACTGCGACTTGCATTGCCAAATCGAGCGTACGACAGGGGTTTCCCACTTAGGTAATAATTATCGCTAAAATACAACGTTGAAGCTACCCAAACAATCTGCTCGCACAGCATTGTACGCAACAAGATGACTGATGACGTTACAAAGGACCTACGTACTTCGGCGGCAGTTTAAACTGGCATTCCGCTTCACCAACTGTAGGCTATCTCCTGTAAGATGGCGCCGATATCGTCAGAAAGCATGCTTCTATTTTAACGCTTCAAATTATTGCATTTATCAAAACTTAACGGTCACCTCAATCTCATTTCTTCGCAACATTTTAGAAATACGCACGGAAAAGGGTTTCTCCTAAAATACAACTCTAAACTGAACTGGTGACACAATTACATTCGCGAACGCCGCGCTGGTGGATAGAAGACAACTCGTAAAGCCTATTTTTCATGAAACAGATTTCCGAAATTAATTTTTACCAGATTTAGCTTCGGCGAACAATGGTTAAGCTGAGACGAGAACTGACACTGCCTTTGCGCTCTTTATTAGGTAATGGAGTATCTTCCAGTGTACAGCGTGGTAGTGGTAACAGGAAGTTTCTAAATTCTGTACGCCCTCCAAAGCACCCGAGTTAATCGCACAACATATTATCAAATCAAAGGATAGTTCAACTTCAGAGTTTCACTTTGGCTCCTCTAAAAAAAACCAATGCATCTCTCCAAAAGCAACTGCTGCTACAATAAGTAATGAGAGGTGGTGGACACTGAGGTGGTCACCATAACCGGTTAAAGTCACGGCCGCACTGGATCCCTGGTTACCAGCCCTCAATCTGACCCTATAATATTTCTGTGCAAAGGCCTTCGTCCTGAGCACTTTTAGAAATCTTTTTATTCGGGTTCAAACACGCCTTACTACAAAATATAAACTGCTGCCGATATAATTCTTCAGAACTCTGCAATAATCGTATCTCCCGACGTTTTTTTTAATGCAACCACCATAGCCAATATCAATGATGAATCATTCTTTACCTATCTGCTGCACCTTACCCCGTGCGTGCTTCACATTTTGCGGTTTTTGAGACGCAAGATTAAAAACTTCTACAAGATTGCTATACTTCAGATGATGAAGATGACCATATTTCTCCAATTTTACCTGATCCCTTCTTGTTGCAAGCCGTCATATAATCGCCGTTATCTGGTGAATTGATGCATGACTGAAGGTCAGGTATTTTGTCACAATTGACGAACTGACCGTTTAATTGCCAAAAAGAAGTAAACATTACAAGCATGTTCTTGCTAACTCATACGTTCTGCCTCTACCCAGTTTCCATTTTTCTCCATTCCTTTGAGTTTCTATAGCCTGCCTAAATATCCGTCAATTCCATTCGCCAATTTATTTGCACCAGTATTTAGAACAGTGTCAAAAAATTGAGCTTGAGTGGTCCTAGTGAAGCGGAAGATATTTAAACTAGCATGCAAAATAGCCTTATTTTTCTATCCAGAATAATGTACTGCAGAGGTACATGTCCCTGAAATGTACAAAGAGGTTGCACGTTATGCAGACGCCGTTACTGAACTGCAAAAGAAAGCATCCGCGATCTCTTGGAATTGCGCCATAAGGGTTCAAAGTTTAATTGCAACATGAACCACTTTCAACGTTACCAGTGGTTGGGATACTCGGCGTGGCACATGCTGCCGGGATATAATAGTGTTCAGTTTCCTTTCCTTACAATCTACGAAGGAAGTGGAATGCTACCGCACAAAGATTTGAAGTGTCTCTTATCGTTGTGAGGGAGAAGAGCTGGCGTATTTTAGAGTACTTTGATAAGAAATCGTGTAGCGGTTTTCTAGGGGGCATAAAGCACCGAAAGCGGAAAAACACTGAATTGTAAAGGTGTATACGATTCACTCATACAACAACCGCGTAAATAGTGCCGGAGAACACGCAAAACACAACTAATGTTAGTAGCAGTATTCAATAATGGTACAAGCCCATTTTTAACCTAAATGAGCCCCCACCACCAATTTACCTTTCTTAAATGGTGTCTCTTAGTACTGTTGTTCCATATTTATTTATTTATTTATTTATTTATTATTTATTTATTTATTTATTTATTTATTCTCAATAAACTGAAAGGCCCTCATGGGAACGTGTACATATGGAGATTACATATGCAAAGCAAACACGTATTGTATATGAGCATTATAAAGGAAAAAAAATATAAAGCGAGGTTCAAACTGAGAAGCGCTATAAAATACGCTCTATTACAAAAATACAAAAATCAGTGTTTGCATTGGTAATAAGAGGTAAAATACATAACTCATGACAACATTGTAACTTTATATATTATTACCGAGAAAAGTACTAAAGAAAGTAGAACAAATACATTGAAGTGTAGCAGTCCCATAATGTAGAATCGTCTAACACTGAAATACAGAGGAAACGTTTTCATTTAATTAAAAAAACAAAACAAATAAAAACATAAAAATGCGAAGATAAATTTGAATGGCACAACGTTTGTAGCAGGAGTAAGAAAAGTTGGCTCTTTATTTGAGTGGCAGTACAAACTCTTTATTCAAAGCTATAAGGACGCCTAGCTAGCGAAGGGTTTTAGGTAAGAAAATTGCTTCGAATACAAGCAACTGCCGTAAATCGCAACCCTACCTTAATATATATAATAAAGTAGTCGGAAATGCACAAGTGTACAGAAACATGCTACAGTTTTGAGCATTTTGGTCAGAAAACGAAACTGATTGAAACTGTAATTTTATAAAAGGCTAAAGCATAACATCGGCTTCCGCTTTGCACATTGCTTGTAGCGTGTGTACATTTTGCTACAGGTCGACAAACCGTCATGGGCCATGCAAGTAGGTTAGCGTGACGCACAGCAACCGGTAAGTAGTTTGATAACTCACCAATTTCTGTCCTATTGAAATAAACCAAAGAATCAACAAAATTTATCACACATTGTTATTGGTAAAAAAAACCGCACTACTGGGCTTCAAATACGGGGACTCTCTTATTATTTTTGAAAGGATTCCAACATCTCAATAAAACTCCTTGCTATCTTGGGGGAGTACTTCGCAGAGTATTTATAATTTAAGGTTATGCAATGTGTTATTTTGGTGTGTTGGTGATCCTTGTGGAACAACAGCACTATTGTGAAGACAAACAAAGTAGCAGTAGGGCAAATAAAGCGCTATTTATTTATTTATCTCAATGTCGCAGTGTCTCTTGGCCTGCGCGGTCGTTCTCCATGTAGTTATATATTTTAGGCTTACTATTTGTCAATAACTGCTGCAATTTTTTTCTGAAAAGCCAAAGTACTCGATAATAATTTAAGGTAAATTTGCCTAAATTTATTTTCCGCCACGTGTTTTCGAATTTTGAAAACAAATAAACCGAATTCAATATATCCACGCAAACCTTTACCAATAAAGAAATTGAAATTGAGGGGAATACGCAAACTTGACATTTTTGCTGGACCCCAGAAAAACCGATATCATTCGCCCAGTAAACAATGCAAACAAGTCAGGACACCACACGCCAGCAACAACGCCCTTCCGGCCGCAAGCTTCCCCCCGTTCACTCATCCCTCACTCTGGAGGAGTAACGCCTCTGGCGTGAACTCCAAACAGAATCACTACCCTCCAGAGACGTCGTTCATCATGTCCACCGCTCCCTCTATCCATCCTCGCTCTGCCCCCGCTGAGGTCAAAAAGCCACGGTCCAACACCAAATGTGGGCTTGTGCAGAGGAAACATTCCCTCCAATTAATTCTCCTGACCAGTGGATGAAGGCGTTGGGCCGCTCGGACCCCCAGCTCCAGAAGGAGCTCGTGACTCGAGTGAATGAAGTCGTCGCGACCCTCCGGGTTATGCCCATCCCGCCCTAACCCTTTATGTAAATAAAAGTTACTTCTCTCTCTCTTTCTGGCTACATTTTTCAGAGGAATCATTAGGCAAAATGTCTTTGGACAGCTGTTTCCCTCGTATAGCAACAAAGAACTCTGGATAAGTCCTACCTAATAATATACAGAGTGATCAAAATAAAGTGTAGATGTTTTTAAAAAGTAGACGGTGAGATTTATGTAAAGACCACTTCTGCAGTGATGTTACACGTGCAAGGGGACAGATAATCAGGTGGTAATTATTGATATAGGTATCATAATTAACCAAAATTGAATAATTACTTTTTAGCGGCTGCAGTGAGCAGTCCTGTTTTTATTCAAAAGTTAGACGCAATTGTGTTGCTAGGCAGTTATTTTTTCTGAATTGTTTTAGCGCATACCTACTCCGAGATATCGGACTGCGAAGTTCAATTGCCGATCGCATGATTACGCATGCTAGACCGTGAAGACCAGCGCAATGCTCCTCCCTATTGTAATGTGTTTCGATTGCGGTTCCCGGTACTGCAGATTGCGGTAATGCCGGCCAAAACTAAAAGAGTGGCAGTTATAACTTTTGCCTACTCCCTTGTCAAACTGCACGCAGTACACAGCCGCCACGTCACAAAAGGGAACAGCTTTGCACGAAACCCCACTGTCTTGCCTATGTAATCATACAAACGGCAATAAAACTTCGCCCTTCGATATCGCGGAGAACGTATGCGTTAGAAGAATTCTGCCAGACGAAACTGCGTAGAAAAACGATTGCGTCTAACATTGCAATACAAATCTGCCTGCTTACCGCTGTCGCTAAACAGTTATTTGTAGAATTTTTAATTAAGCCACCGACACCAATAATTACCAAATTGTTTTGTATCCCCCTTGGAGCACAACCCTCCTGTAGAGGTAGTATTCACGTACATCTAAGCGGCCAATTTCTAAAAAACCTATCGACCTAACTTTGATCACCCTGTATATTGCCGTGAACCTTCCATTGCGTTTGTTTGTTCATGTTTCCTTTTTACCGCAAGGCTGAGCTCGCCTGTGTTATTTGTCTGCCAAGTGAAGTGCTTGTTCCCTTCTTTACTTTTGTGCCACCTGTGTTAGTTCGTTTGATAGGGACAGCGTTTCGAACCAACGTGGACAGCATAGAATAACCTTCTTTATACTACTGTGTTCTGGGTGCAATTCGACGGTTCGAAAAACATTCGAGTACAAAAATTCCCGTCCACATATATGCTTCGGTGCCGTCCTCGTCCAAAAACAAAGCGGATTCGAAAAATAGAATCGCCTTTGGCTTAATTGATTGTAAGGTTAACGCGCCGACGCAACGCAAGCGATGAGGCGTGCCGTAGTGAGGGCTCCCGATTATTTCTACCACGTGGGGATCTTTAACGTGTGCCGAAATCTCGTACACACGGGCGTTTTTGCTTTTCGCCTTCATCACAAAAGTGGCCGCCGTGGCCGGGACTCGAAACCCGCTACCCTTCGTGCTCAGCAGCGCAACGCCTAGCGCTTCAGCCACCGCGGCGGGTAGATCGCCTTTGCCAGCCGTGGTCTGTCGAATTAGAATAAATACTACTCTGCTTCTGAGAAAGAATGCCTGTCTACTACAATGGGCAATTTCAAAATTTCGCCCATACGTGTATGGTGCCCCATTCAAGGTTGTGACAAACAACCATGCTCACTCTTGGCTTTTCAATTTCAAGGACCCCTCTGCCCGTCTTGGGCGGCGGAGCTTGCACCTGCAAGAGTACGACGTTATAACCGTCTGTAAATCCAGCAGGAAACACTCCGACGTAGACTGCCTGCCCCGCGTCCCCGTCGACCCAGCATCGCAAGACTCTGATGAACACAGCACGTTCTTCGGAGTCGTGACGGACAGCGACCTGCCGCCCAGCAGCGTGCCGACCCCGAGCCACGCCTCATGATCGACTACATCGATGACACAATGGCACCTTGCCTATGACCATCAAACGCAACTTACCAGCATTCAGCCTGATAAACTGCGTCCTCGTGAAGAATTCCAGCCTCGTGACGAGAACGCATAATAGTCTTGTCCTCCCCGCAGACCCTCGTGACGAAATTTTGGAAGCCTGCCACGACGACCCATTTTCCGGACATATCGGCACAGCTCGCCTAATTAGAAAAAAACCGTCCCGAGTAAACAGCCGGTTTGGTATTTCGCGCGTTCGTTTTTAGCACTGCCTTGATAGAAGTTCGCGTCGCATCTGACAGATTGCGCCACCAGTCCACGGCGCGCGCGCCGCTCGTGGGATTCTTGTTCTCAGCGGTTTGCACTCGGTCTATGCAAGACGTAGCATCAACATCCCCCTCGCGAGGGGCACGATCAAATGCAGAGCATTTCGGGGGCGCACGAGTTAAGTAGTTTGCGTTACGTTAATGTTGTTGCACTTGTGGCAACTGCTGACGAGAGAGCGCTCGGTCAGCAGTAATTTCGAATGAGTCAAGGAGTTATAAAGCGCGTCCGTAGCCTCCCATTCTGTGTCGGCTTTGTGGCGCAGGGAAGTAAGAGCACCATGTACATTGCATTGCGCCGCAGGGTAGAGGGGTCGAAAACCGGGCGCCGGATAGTATTTTTCTTTGTATAGTAGGGAGGGGTGCGGTGCGGACTACGGACGTCAGCCGCGGTGGACATCGTGAGTTACTGAAATGCTCTGCATTTAAAATCAAGGCGAAGTACTAACGGCACCGACACACATCTGACGTCACCCCTACGGCCGAAGCTGCCATGACTGCCGGCGACCAAAAACGCCGCCGATGAGACCCGCCGCACTTCTGCAGCCGTTCGTCATCCCATCGAAGCCCTTGCCAACAGATTTGAATGGACTTCCTGGGCCCGTCCCCATACGTCACATCGGTAAACAAGTGCATTGTCGTAGCAAACCGAATACATGATGCACTACGCAAAGACCGCCGCTCTTCCCAGGAAGACTGCACGAAGCTGCGAGGTTCATCAAAAACCAAGTAGTGACTGCGATATCGAGATCCTCAAGTGCTCATTACGGACCGCGGAACGGCCTTACTGCGGAGCTTATGCAAGGCATCTTACGCTACAGCAACAGAGGGTCACCCAGGAACGACAGCGTGCCACCCTCATGAGAAAGGATTAACGGAACATCTCAACAAGACGATTGCGGATATGTCATCTATGTACATCCATCGTTTTAACATAAGTCTTGGCACGAAGTCCTCCCGTATGTCAAGTGTATGTACTAACTGCTATGCAGGAAACTGCGTAGATGACACCATTCGAGTTTCTCTACTGAAGACGGCCGGACTATGGTGCTTCACGCATGCTTCCGTTGCGTAGAAGTCGGCGATCTCAACGCCGACGTCCAGGAAACCTTCAGCGTGTGGAGGAGCCCGCCAGCTCGCTCGGCTTCGTACAACAAACCAGCACCTGGTGGATGCCGGACGCTAATACCTTTGAAGACGAGACGCCGAGTACTGCCCAGGGGATTGTGTGTGGGTTCGGAACTCCCATCCGATGGCGCCGACTCAGTGAGAAGCTTCTTGGACGGTATTTCGGAACCTACCAGATTGTACGACGTGTTGGCCAACTTACCTACTAAGATGATCCACGACAGTGATTGCGGTATATCACTACGATGCACGGCGTCCCTCAAGAAGTCCGCGTGGTTCGCTTTAAATGTTATCGCAGGAGAAGTGTTATTTCAGCCTCTGGTCGATGAACTCTTAGAGAGGAGGGGCTGTTGCCGCGAACCTTGCATTAAGTTTGTTTGTTTATGTTTCCTTTTTACCGCCCGGCAGCGCCGCTCCGTGTTATATGTCTACAGAAAATTAAGGTATATTAACCCGACCACGAAACCAAACGGCGACCATCATTTGATGAAATCACTCACGTCAACAATAACTAGTAGTTTTGAGGATTTTATTATATATTTTTGGCACCAGCTTGGGTAAATTTACGGTTATGGGTATCTGGTAGCTAGTGCTGATTTCAAGAGGAATAATAATTTGAGGTCCAGCAAGTACTTATTAAAAAAGTGTAGGCTCAATTGTCACCGTCATTAACCATTACACTTTTACTTTTTTGATTTTTTTATAGTATAACATATTCCTATACACTACAAAAAACAGGGGACTTTCTTTCTGTCAAGTTGGGCATCTATTTCTTGACAACCCGCTGTAGATCGACCTTTGCGCTTTTTCTATTACCAGAGTGTAATATGTTGTTTGATCATATCTATATATTTTATTTTTAATTAATTTACGAGAAAGATCGACTTTTGTGAAGAATAGTTCAATGCATTCATTGTATTTCTTTTGCGCAATTTGTTAAAATTTCAGTTTTTTTGTAATAATTGGCGTTTTATGATATCCGAAATCAAATTGCTTGATTATTCAGCAAAATCTTATGATTTCATGTTTTCGATTGTTTATTTATTTTATTGGTTTTACTTGGATCAACGGAATGTAATCTGCAAACGCCTACTGTTTTCCACCAATATTAACAATTGATCTTCTAATACGTCTTGTATTGGTGTTCAAAGGGCGTAAGACATTATGAACAGTCCTCCGGCGTCCTGTTTAAGGGCGAAAGCCACTTAGAGGCTGGGGGCTCTCGGCGTCTCCTTTTAATAGTCGTCGTTTTGTAATGGTCATCTTGTGTCCGGTCTTGGTACTTAAACACTAGAAACGTGTTTTACGCGTCGCGCTAGAGCGTTACATGTTCTGAAAACACTGGGCTACTCGTTTACTTCTCGCGCTAGAGCGCTTCACGCTTCAAAGACCAGAGACCTATACAGCAAAGCTGTATACCGCTTCCTCCTAGATGGTTTCATCTGTGTTGGCAAAAACGCCAAGGCGCGAAGAATACACAAATGCAATGCATGCTTCGCCCCTCTCCATCTATCACTTTAAGGAAGTAGGCCGGCTTTTTAGATGCAAAGCATCTCTTGCTCTCGGCTGTGTCGTCCGTCGTCCGTCCGCCCCTCTCCCCCTCTCCACACCAGCTGTGCGATAGCGCGCGCACTTCTCCTTCTCCTCCTCTCTCCACGCCAGCTGTGCGATAGCGCGCGCGCTACTCCTCTCCTCTCTCCACGCCAGCTGTGCGATAGCGCCGGCGCTACTCATCACAGCAGCTGCTCGATAAGCCCGCGTGCGCGTCTCCTCTCTCATCACCTTCTCTCCACTCAGTCTGCTCTCTATAATAAACCCAGTCCGCGCGCCGCTCCCTCAGTTGCTGCATAGGTTGAGTCACGCTGCGCGGTGCGGAGTTCCGTCATTTTCTGTTAATTGGATACCAAATTTCGTGAACGTTTCGGAACCTCCGAGATGCTTCGCATCAACTGAGGGTTCGCTCGCGGGAAGGTGGTGTTTGTTTTTTTCTGTAACTTTAGGTAAGTGAGAGGGAAAGTACGTTTTATAGTACATTTACGCACAGCACAACTTCGCGCAGGCATGATATCATTGAATGCTTTCATGGCCACAAATTGCTCAGTATTCTCTCTTCTGTTAAGGAGCCCCCGATTTTCACACAGCCACACTTCTCGCAGTTTTGTTCCTTCCTAATGTGCCCCCCCTGCCGGCGGACTGGGCTGTGTCGGTCGGTTTCGGCTGACCTGCTTTGGTCCGTCGCAATGGCAGGAGTCAGTGGTGTGCCAGGCCCACTGTATTAGGTGGGCAACTCCCAGGCACTCTGAGGGCAAGTGCCTTCCAAGAACACCGATGCGTGATGAAGACGCAGGCCCGGACAGCTTGGTGGCTCCGGGTGGTGTACATTGGGATGGTAATTCGAACAAAATTTGGTGGCTCGGTCGCAAATTTCTGTGGATCAACTATGATTCCCTTGGCCGGGGGCGGTAACGCGCCCCTGTAATCCAGTGTGGTGGAGGCCGGGGGGGTCAATTGTGCG
This sequence comes from Haemaphysalis longicornis, assembly GCA_013339765.2. Classification (NCBI taxonomy): domain Eukaryota; kingdom Metazoa; phylum Arthropoda; class Arachnida; order Ixodida; family Ixodidae; genus Haemaphysalis; species Haemaphysalis longicornis. The sequence goes on from CM023454.1 coordinate 135,734,692, forward strand.
AAGTGCAACTGCACCAAGCGGACAGTTTGTGTTATAGTGGCGCACGGTTGCTGAAGCAATTGTGAGCGGCTACTAGGAGGCCGGGGGAGTGCGAAGCCCCTGTAACCGCAGCTAGGAAGGGGCCTATAACACGAACCGATCTGCTCGCCGAGGTGGAGTTGACGAGCCCTTGTAACCAAGTCATTGGGTACATGCGGTACAGTTCGTTTTATGTGCCATGCTGAAGCATGGGTACACACAATGATGCCGGGGGTTGTAGCGAACCTCTGTAACCGGAGCATGGAAGGGGCCTTTAAGGCGAACAGGTCTGCTGACCGAGGGAACTTGATGAGCCCTTGTAACCTTCAGTCTTGGGGGCGAGAGTGCAGAGCCACTGAGAGTTCCTCAGAGGATCCCTTCCTATATCCGAAAGATGGTATTTGTGGAGCAACTATGACTCTCTTGGCTAGGGGGAAGTAGCGAGCCCTGTAATCCAGTGGTGGGAGGGAGGCCGAAGGCTGGGGGTGGTAAACGCGCCCCTGTAACCCCAGCGTGAGAGGAAGCCAGCGGGTCAATGTTTGCGACGTAAGCACTGCGCTCACGCGGTACAGTTCGCACGTAGTGTTGGCGTACCATTGCTGAAGCAATGGGTAGACCCTACCGAGCCGGGGGCGTGCCACACCCCTGTAACCATAGCTTGGTGCTCGTTTCTGTTGAACTTGCGAACTGGTCTGCAGGCCGGCGGTTGTGGACAAACCCTTGTAACGTAATGTCATAGGGGCCAGAGCGTGGAAGTACGGTCATTCCACGGGGAAGGCCTCCTCGAGGAATCGGGGAGGCCGCACAATCCCTGCCCAGGGAGCGTGCAAAACGGCCGCCACAGCGGAGGTTCCTGGTCAACTGGAATCAGGTCCTACGCGGAGGTCGGGCGTTCGGGTGTCACCCCCACTTGGCAATGCGGTTGAAGCAGGAAGACGTGTCGAGATCGATCAACTATGACTTTCTATGGCCGGGGGAAGTAACGCACCCCTGTAATCCAGCGTGAGAGGAGGCCGGCAAGTCAAGTTGCAAAAGTAGATAGTGCTGGTCAGCGTACAGTCGTTTGTATTGGGAATACCGATTAAATTCGGGAAACCATTACGGCCCGGGGGACTGGCGGCCCTTGTAACCGCAAGCTTTGGCGGGGCCAGCGACCTGATCGCAATATGTCGGGGGGAGTGACATACCCCTGTAACCGAACGTCAAGGGGGCTAGATGTTGTACAGTCCGTATGGGGCCGGGGGGGGGGGTCGCGCCCCCCTGTAAACTTGCTGCGAGGGGCCTATAGACTGATCTTCTCTAGCTGAGGCGCTTGCGGACCTTGTCACCCAAATGCCACTGGGACGTACTTTGACGAGCTACTTGGTGTCCCGCACGGGGAAAACGGGGAAAGGTGAGGTTAGTACACCGACCGGGGAAACTCTCCTGGCTTAGTAACGGCTAGTAGGACCGAACCGATCTCCTCTGCCGAGCCGTCAACACCGCGGCAATGCCAAAAGACTCTTGTTCCATTGAGCGAAAGACTAGGCACAGAGGAGGACATAAGTACATGGCTCTCATAACCAGTCCCGTTGGAGCCTGGCGAACGTGGATTTCAGTTAACGTTCGCATACAAACTTCCGGAGTCCGGAGACCGTGAAAAGCAGGTGTTGCAAGTACCCGTGTATAGTGGAAAGCTTCACTCGTGATCCGTGAGTACCTGGTGCGGGGCCGTCGGTCAAGGACGTTAGTACGCAACGGCCGCTGAGCTGGGGGTCGGGAGGGGGCCCGTCCGTCGCCACCAAATAGGGTACTTCCTGTCTCCGACAGTTGGGGCCCAGTTATGGGACCCTATGGGTGAGCGGTAACCCGTGGCAGGGACCGCATATTTGGCAATTGGCACTGTCTGATGCCCTCGCTGAGCAATCAGTCTTGGAAGAGAGTCAGACAAAAGGATTGGAGCAAAATTGCTTCCCTCATTCCTACCCTTCCCATAACCCATCCCGATTTCCAAGTTCCCGTTCCCAGCAACCCACCCTATCTGGCTTTTTCCTAGGGGGGACAAGAGGGGTCCCCCCGGGCTCGTCCCCCTGGTGGTGGGTCGCAAGAAAGCTTTTTCCCGTTAATTTCTCTCCACCTTCGGGTGGACAAAATTCTCTTTGCCGGTTGGCCCTATTTTTGTACTGTTGCAATTGGGTATAACCGGTTGTACTACGGTGGTACCGGGGAGCTATTGAAAGCTCCATTTACTCGATGTGCCCGGCATTTCTGGAAAGTGGCCAGCAGCAGCCCCGCATCAGGTCAGTCGTCTCTGATACGAATAGAGTATGCTCGTGGTTTTGAACCCGCCTGCCGTATACAGTACCTGTTTTTCACAGCTATACCAGAACGAGATCAAAAACCTTGGGTTATAACCTCCTCAGTATCCACGCCAGACGCATTAAAACCAGTATTACCCTGCGAGCAAATCTTTTTTCGCCGCATGGAATCCTTCATCTGGTCGGGTGTAAACCGGTTTCTCCAATACGGACGTGTATATGTTAGGTATAAACCTGTTTTCTCAGGCACAAGGTTTTTAATGGCGGTTGGGTGCTGGGGCAGCCAGTATCACGTGAGCACCAGAAGCATGAAGTCTACGCGGGGACCACTGATACACCTAGCCACCTAGTAACCCTCCAAACGGGATATAAAAACCAGAGCGAGCTTAAGAGTGCAGTAATGCGAGTGGTCGTGTGATCCACGCTCCTAAGGAGCGGATGGAAATCACTCTTACCTCGACGGTGCTCGTTTTCCGACTTTAAAAGGCCAATAAAATTGACCGTTTGGCTAGTGGGTTTTCATTCATCGTAAGTAGCGCTTGAAACGGGACACAGAAGAGAAGACACATACGAAGGCGTTAACTCGCAACTGACTTTATTAGGCGTAAACACAAATATATACTCAAAGAAAGAACACGTGCCCAGGTCAACCCACCAAAGTGCAGTTTGATAAATACAAAGGTCACAGGATTACGATTCGAAAAAAAAACACACAAGATTTCACTGCACATAGTCAACAACCAACCAGCAAAACATCTAAATTAATGCATTTGACAAGAACAGAAATTCCTTTTCATGAAGTGCTACCGACGCGTGGCTGACACACTTATCATCGTGTTTCTTCTATAAAAAGCTTTGATTGCCTCGCGTGTCAATCGGTGCTTTTGTCGCCACAACATGCTGGTGTTTTCGAAAAGTGGACGGCATTGCTCCTGGGGCTTATCTTTTTGGGTCGCGCAATGTCGAGTGATATGTGCATGAGGGTTGCTCTTGAGCGAACTCCGGTGTTCCATCAGACGAACATTGATGCATCTGCCTGATTGGCGGATATAAACGTTGTCACATGATAATGGCAATGAGTACACAATTCCTGTCTTGCATAAGACAAAAGGCGAAGCATGCTTAACGTTGCAATATCTGTCAGACTTCTGGCGGGACAATCTTCTTTCCACCATATTACACAACTTATCAAGCTTATTCGGAGCGGGAAAAAAAAGACTAACCCCAAAACCCCCGGCCACATTCTTCAAACCATGTGATAAACGGTGAATATAGGGAATCACAGCAGTTTTCGTTTTTTCTGACCCAAGCCCATCTTTTCTAGATCGCGCTGCCGCACCCGCTACTTTAATTAACTTCTGGACAGTCTTGTGCATTATGTGCTCCGAAAAAACCGGATGCATCCGGCCTGCTAATTTGCGCATGGAAACTATTTTCAGTTTTATGCAAAGAAGACTTAAAAACCACAGACCTTAACCCAGAAAAGGCTATTCCAATTTTCCCCAACTTGGAGTACCCTGAACTGAAATTTAGAAGTGGTTTCACAGATCAAGGGCCGTACTCCCAGGAGACATGCCCTGGTTCCAAATGTAAGCGCAAATCGAGGAATTGTAGGCATCCCTTTGTCGGAAGCTCACACGTGAAATTGAGTCCAAGACTGTACTCATTAAACAATTTAAGCACATCAACGGCTTGGTGCTAAACATTACAGTTCTCCACAAACACAAGAAAGTCATCCACGTATCTCACTATTTTGAAAGCCAATCTGCACAGGTTTTGCTGCATAGGTCTGTCCATTGCACTCCGGAAAAATATTGCTGAGGACGGGAGCCACCCTTGAACTATACTAATTCCACTTTTCTGCAAATGCAACCCCCCATTCCACTCTACAAAGGTGGACTATAAGTAAAAAGACAGTGTTTCGAGAATACCACTTATACGAACACCGCAATCATTAGCAAACCGCACTTCATCATTTTCCTCGGTAATGCAGCTCTTCACACTGTTCATCAGTTCATCGGTGAGGAATAGAGTAATACAAATCTTCAACATCTATGCTGAACATTTGGCACGTGCCGGGGTGGTTCGAAATCAAAATTCTGCAAGGCTGTCCAAATTCGGAATCAAAAATGAATAATCAAACCGTAGGCCAGTCCAAGTGCCTTTCCGAATACCCCGACACTAACCTCTGCCAGGAGCTCCGCTCAGAAACAATGGCTCGAAAGGCACATCGGGCTTATGCGTTTTTAGCGGAAAAGAACAAATCTATAAGTGCGGTTGTTTCCAGACGGTGACTTTGGCACATCGCGGCGGCACGAAGCGAACCAGAAATTGTTCTACGTGGTTCGCCTCAAAGACTTGCACACCCAGATAAGGGGACATTTTAATTGTTTGTACTATCGTTTTGTTTTTGCATCGGGCCGATGACATCTCTATGTCACTAACCCTGTCCTTGGGTGTCGGGTATTTATGTATTGTTGTCAGCGCGTGGCCACATGTGAGTGTCTTATTGATGTTTTAAAGCACGGGGCGTATTGCTGTATTTTTCTTGTGTACACACCGCAACCTAGCCTAATTGAAATGAAGACGTTCGCGCCCTGTCTTCATGGATTTGAATGCTTGTCATTTGCGACACCGTGCGCGCCTCACCATTTGACGCATCGGCCGTTTCTTCCCGAAGGACAGCGAGCCTACTGCCAAGGATATCAATAACTAATCGTGTAAGCATCGCAAATCAGACGAAACGTTCACTTCTCGAACCGCTATCACAAGCGCAAACAGCGCGTTTCACCCTCCGTGGTAAAGCCACGAGCAAAATTAAGCGTTCGATCACCTCTGCCTTTCAAATCACTGCATTTCCCATAATCAGAATCTGGATCTCAAGCATCTCCATCGCGATAACGTCCGTGTTGAATACCACAGCAGTAAAAAACTGATTTGATTGATTGTAGGGTTTAACGCGCCGACGCAACGCAGGCAATGAGGCGCGCCGTAGTGGAGGGCTAAGGATTAATTTTGACCACCTGGGGATCTTTAACGTGCGCCGAAATCTCGTGCACACGGGCGTTTTTGCTTTTTGCCTCCATCAGAAAAGCGGCCGCCGCGGCCGGGAATCGAACCCGCGACCTCGTGCTAAGCAGCGCAACGCCTTAGCCTCTGAGCCACCGCGGCGGGTCGCAGTAAAAAACTCCCACCTCCCCTCGCGGGAACCCCTGTGTAGATGCAACGCGTAGGAGGTTCCGTTGTTGTTTCCGTTAGGTTGATTCTCCCATCGCGTGAAACGTGCCATGAACCCCCTGCCACGGCTATGACGCAACGTGCCGCGGCTATGACGCAACACAATCCCACACAATCTACTTTAATCCAATCCAATTCAAATCCAATCTAAGCAAAACCAAGCCAAGCCAAAGCCAAGCCATCCAATCTAATCCAATGCCCCTCGCGTGAGAGTGTTCGCTATCGGACAGGAGAGGGGGTGAGCGGCGGAGAGCGCAGCTCGCGCGGCGAGGAGAATGGAAGAGGGGTGGACGCCGACACCGCCAACGCTGACGACGCTGCATGGACAAGACGAGTGAATGAGATGCACTCGCATCTAACAATGAGTGAACAGAAACTTGGCCAAGAGAAGCATCCCAAATGAACCCAGAAACCCGCACTACCCACGTCAGGCGGCCCGTTCTCTCTGATCAAACAACGGAGGGCCGTTTTCAACGCGCGGTGACTGGAATGCAAACAGCGCTTCAGCATCTATTTTCTGGCTTCGTTGGGGCGTTTTTTTCTGCCATTAGTAGGTTTGAAAATGATCGAAGATAAAAGAGACGGCTAGGACCGGAGAAGAGGATCACTGGGCCGAGGGAATGTTACCGAAATTGCCGTCCCGGGTGTACCGCTGCGGAGATACAGAGGCTCCGAAATACCGTTTTTTTCGCCCTTTGCGCTGACATTTTGTCACCAGTGGCTGGCAAAACTATTTTTTTTATGCCACCTCGCGACGGTTTCTGGCGGAAAAAACTTTGCAACTGCACAGGATAGAAAATATAGAAGGAAAAATGAGGCTTTCAAAGGAAGCGATGCTTTGGTCATAATTCCGAACTAATCATCCACATATTCGATAATAGCCGACTATTCAAACAGTTGCGAATATTCGCAATGTCTGGAATACATATTTATCGAAGCAAATAAGAATAAAAGAGTGACTATTTGAGTAATACTAAAATTTTCGAATATTCGCACATTCATATTAAATATAAAATTAAAGCTATTGGTCATAGGTGGTTAAAATATTCGTTGAACATTCACAAGGATGACTTGGTGGGCCAGTTGGTGTAGCATCATAAAGGGTTAACAGCGCACAAGCACGACGACAGACAAGGAAGAGGAGACAGGACAAGCGCTGAACTGCAACTGATTTTTTATTTCGCCATGAAAGACATAAACCAAGACACATCCAATAACAAGGCCCAAAAAATATGACACCCACTTTTCACGCGCCCTGCCTTCTACGGTCGTTGCTCCAGATACTGTTTTTCTTTTTCTGAGAGTGCAACAGATGGCCTGCTGACGCAGTTTTCATGAAGACGTTCAATCTCAAGGGCCTCGATAACCTCTCGTGTACGTCTGTCCTTCCCTCTAGCAATGACTGAGCAGTCCCCGAACAGCGGCACGCAGGCGCAATCTTTGCAGTCGCAGCTAGGTGGCCCGAACAGCTGTCTTTCCTACGAGGTTTTAATGTTCCGCTCAGCCTATCATTAAGGCATCTGCCCGTCTCACCGACATATATTTTCCCACAATCCAACGGGAGAGAATAAATGACGTCTTCATCACATTCAACAAATTGTTCCCGGTGTTTCTTCGAGCACCCCCCTTTCTCTCTCCCACCGCCATTCACCATCGGACACAGCTTCGATAGCTTGTTGGGAGCAGAGAAAATTACATCAACAGCTGTGCGCATGCCAATCTTCTTTAGGTTACATGCAACCTTGTGCCTATAAGGAACAAACACAATTTATCCTTCCTTCGCCGTCGTGCTTGTGTACTGTTAACCCTTTATGATTCATTGAAAAGTTATCAGCCTACTTATATTGTGCCAATTTTGTCTAATGTAACCAAAAAAATTCTGCATTCGAGGTTAATTCATTTACTACGTACCGAAATTTCCATAATTTTAAACGTGCCTTCCGTCGGAACCCTTCCACAGAAACTGGCTACTAGAACACAAAAAAAATATTTTCTGCAAATTTTTTATTCAGATTGCCAACTTGCATTAGTCATTTAGGTACATTTTTCTAAGGCATTCGAATCAATCCGACATGAGGCACTTCTTTGGAAATAGCACTAGTACGGCGCGCGTGGTGTTGCGAATGACTTACGGCGTTCGTTGTTCGGTCACCGTCAGCAGTGTCTGGTAATGCGGAAGCTTTTAATGAAATTAAAATCTATTCTTTCCAGAGTACAGGAGACCAAGGAGTTGGGCCTTTTTATTCTTTTATTTATGTAAACGTGTTCCACTTCCTATTGGCAAGGCAACAGAGTAGAAGAGTAGAAAAGACCTTTATTCGGCCGAAGTTTCCGGGCGAGCATGTCGACCGCCTGGGCGGCCAGACTGCGCTGTTCTTCTCCTTCAGAGCCAAGCCAGTCGGTCTAGGTGGCGATGGAAAGGGATGAGGAGGGATACGAGTCGGATAGCTGAGCCACCGGGCAGTAGAATAGGCAATGAGGTAAATCGGCATAGGCAGTGGGGCAGTTGGGACAACAGGGGTCAGATCTATAGCGATTGAAGAGGCCGGGGGAGTGATCAGGGCATTCATTTGGATGCGCCGGAGGAGTCGAGCCTCAGTTACGGTAAGTGATGGTTGAGGAGGCGGGTAGAGGCATTTGTCAAGACGGAGCTGAAGGTAGACCTCCTTGATTGTACGGCGCAGGGAGAGCCTCGCACCGTCCTCCGAGGACCCGGGCCAGAGGATCAACGGTGCGCGGTGAAGAGTTTTGCGGGCGAGTTGATGCGCCAACTCATTGCCGTCAATCGCAGAATGTCGAGGGACCCAACGGAAGAAAACGATCGATGGCTGTAGAGCGGAGACCGCTCCTTCGACCTCCTGGTGAAGGATAGAAGATAGTGAAGGATTTTGTATGTGCATAATAGCGGCGTAAGAGTCAGAAAAGTCTGTGTATTCTGGGGTGGGGGTAAGACAAGCAAAGGACTGAAGGGCATGGGCAATGGCGAGAACCTCAAGTGACATTGCTTCCGGAGGGTGAAGGTACGGGCCGCTAGTGTGGGTTTCTGCTTCAGCAAGGTGAGGGTGGTACAGAACATAACCGCATGAGCCTCGAGGCGACACAAAGGAGGCATCTGTGTAAGCAATCCCTGGGTCGCTAAAACACGAGAATGATGCTGCGGGGCCACATGACGACGACCTGCATGAAGGACAGGGAACTTGTTTTGGCGGGAGAGGGAGAATACGAATGTTGGGCTCCGATATTGCGTCGGTAGGGGTAATGGGGGAGACGGGAATCGGTGATATACCCGCCTTAGCCAGTAACAATTGACCTTGTCGGGTAAGGGAGAGCCGAGAAAGCTGGGAATTCCGAAAGAGATTGAGGAGAGAGTGAAGGGAATGAAAGAGGCCCGTGGCAAAAAGCTTATCTGTAGAAGTGGTGATAGGGAGGTTCATGGTGCTTTGTTGAGTCCCACCAAGGCGGTCTCAAGGGTATTGAGTTGAGTGTTGTGAAGGAGATGTAAGGGAAAAGTACAAGAACTTGTTGAGGGCGAGCGCGTGAGCAACCCTGCAGGCATTAGCTTCGGGAAGACCCGCACATCGAGTGACCGCACAAAGTGGGTTACCGAGTGGCATGTAGCGACTGCGCTGTGTAGGACTTGTATGTTCTTGGTTGCATGTAAAGGAAAGCCAAGAACCTTGCATTTGGTGACGACAGGAATGGGAGAACCAGAAATATGGAGAGAGATGAGGGAGTTGTGTGCGCGCTGGTAAGAGGAACGGTTGCGAAGGAGGTGCTCGGACATTTCCAGGGCAGGGGAAAGACCAACAGTGGTGAGGAAAGACTCGATGAGATCCGAGCCATGTTGCAGGGATGCTCTGCACATGAGCCGGAGAGCCAGACGAACACCAAAGGGTGATGTCGTCGGAGTAAAGTATGTGGTGAAGATCAGGGATTCCAGCTAGTTGGGAAGCCAGAAGAGTCATAGCAGTATTGAAAAGGGTGCGGGAAAGAACAGCGCCCTGAGGAGTGCCTCGAGTGATGTGGTTGGGGGTCGGACAGATGAGAGTCAACTCGAAAGCGAGCCACTCGGTGAGAGAGGAAGGAGCGGAGATAGGAGTACATGTGGGAGCCGCAGGACATTGCTGCAAGCTGTGCCAGGATATGGTCGTGGCACACACCGTCAAAGGCTTTACGGACATCGACGGTCACCAGGGCGTGCTTTTGGGTGGGGGTGGAAGAGAGAAAGGTGTGCTGGAGAAGAAAAAACCTATCCTGAGCACAGACACGGCGACGGAATCTGATGAGAGAACGAGGAAACAAGACCCTCTTTTCGAGAAATTCAATGAGGCGAGTCAGAGCCATACGCTCAAGGGTCTTACCAACGGATGACGTTAAGGATATAGGCCGAAGGTTAGCGATGGAATGAGGTTTTCCAGGTTTGGGAATCATGATAATAAGGGAAGACGTCCAGGAGCTGGGTAGGCTGCCTTTGTCCCAAGCTCGATGAAAAATCTGGAGGAGGAACTCTTTCGCATTGTCGGGTATGTTGCGGAGAGCCGTGTATGTGATGGCGTCTTCCCCAGGAGGAGAACGCTTAGCGTTTCCAACCAGGGCCTCCTCGAGCTCCTGGAGAGTTAACGGGTGGTTCATATCAGAATAGGGTTAACCTGAGTAGTCCATTCAGCTAGGAGTAAGAGGGGGTGGAAGATAAAGAGAGGCTAGTTGGTTGAAGAGGTCGGAGGCTGTTCTTTGAGCAAGAGCTTTAGCTAAAGTGGGAGCAAGCGTGGGCTTAGTGCCTAGGAGGGATTTAAAAAGAGACCATGTCGATCGTGAGTGCAAAGCAGTGTCAAGATTGTCGCAGAGAGCACTCCATCGAGAATGTTCGAGAGAAGCGCAGTGGCAACGATCTCGTCTCTTAAAGCAGCGATTCTGGAAGCGAGCTGAGTATTTTGCGGTTGAGAGCGGAGGGAGTGCTGCAATCGCTTACGCCGGCGCCACAAACGGAGAAAGTGAGGCAATGCCCGATGTCGAGTCCTCATACGACTCAAAGGAGTGAGAGGCCAGAGCCGTGCGGAAGGCGTCCCAGTCAATGTGAGTGGCGAGGCGACGTCGCGGGATGTGGGAAACGGATATAGAAAGATGAATGAGAAAATGGTCGTTGAGAAGGCTTTCCGTTGTGACCCGCCACTGAACTAGAAGGGGCCCCCGAGAGAAAGTAAACTAGGGTGTCGTGGGCCGCTGTGAGGTAGTGCCGGCTCTGGTAGGGGAGCCCGGAGTATTAAGAAGGGTGAGGTGGTGTTACTGTACAAGACAGTGGAGAAGGCGGCCGGGTTTGGGGGTCTGCGGGTAGCCCGAAAGAGTGTGAGGGGCATTGAAGTCACCCCCAATGATTAGATAGGTGGTGGATGGAAGTGAGTGAAGGAACTTGACTAGCGCTCTGAATAAAGACGAAGTTACAGGCAGGGTGTAGAAGGAGGGAAGGGCCAGTGAGATTTGAGAACAAGGATCATAATAGACCACGCCGACTAAATATTTGAGAAGAGTACAGGGTATGTCCAGTGGCTCCACGAGCATGTCACCCCGCACATAAATGGATGCCAGCGGCGTGCTTGTAGTGGCATGATAGGCGCGGTAACCTGGGATGGCACTAGTGGCCCGGGCCTCTTGTATCAAAAGAAAATGAGGAAGAAAATGGTGGGTAAAGAGGTACTGATGGAGAGGCGTCTTATTGTTGCATAAGTTTCGGCAGTTCCACTGCACAGAAGGACGGTCCTTTTTCTTAGCCGGGGGGAGTGATTCTTGTAAAGAAATAGCAATGGAACCAAAGGACTTGAGTTGCTCGGATTGGGCATTCAGCGTGGTAAGAACTTTGAGGATGGAGGTTTCGAGCTGAACCAATCGAGTGTGCTGGGCAGCGGAAGTGCTTTCGACAAAGTCTGCCAAAGGCATGAGCTGAGTTGTAGAGGGAGTTGTGGCGAACCTGGCAAGGTGCTGATTGAGCTGCACAAGCTTGGAAGTCAGACAGGTGGTGGTTGCTTGGAGTGTTTCGGTGAGAGACTGAATCTGCTGATGCAATTCCTGGACAATGCGCTGCTGCTCACGCAGCTGGCGTTCGAGCATCGCGAGTCGGAGGTCGAAAGAGTGACGGCTCTCCTCAATCAACGACGGTGAGGGTGTACCATTGGAGGAAGCGGACGGTTCCACCAACGGTTATTTCAGTTTAGCAGCGTACGAGCCCGGTGGGGAAGGGACCTGTGAGTCAGATGCAGGTTTAGAGGACGGAAGGCAACGAGTGTCCTGAATGACCCGGCGCAAAGCTATGCGGCGTTCAAACGCGGCTTTGGCACATCCACGTTGCTTTTAGAGGAGGAAGGGGCAGGTAGGGTCAAGAGAGGGGTGAGTGTTCACATTGCAATGAATGCACCAGGGCTGAGAAGATACGTGGGTTCTAGGGTCGAGTGGTAGAGTGGCAGCACAACGGCGGCACTTGGCCGGAGCACTATGCTGCGGGAACTGGTGAGCCCGGTGTCCCAGAGCGAGACAGCGGGTGCTTGTGGGAGGTTTAGGCTTGTGGGGGCGCAACCGAAAAGCAACACGTTTGAATATACGAAGCGAGGGATTACGGTGCCAGCAAAAGTAATCAGAACTGATTGTGTGCTACCCATCAAGCGTGCAGCAAGAATGTCGGTAGTATACGACTCTAGTTCCTGCATAATCTGAGGAGGAGTGAAATGGCTGGCGACGTCATGGATGACACCAAGGCAGGAGATGGGAGGGCTGCGAGCATAAGGTTTGGTACTGATGGTCTTACCATGAAGCCAAACGTGTGAGATGGTAGGAGGTGAGCGGGAAGGAGGGAGTGAGTTTTCAGAAACACAAGGCCCTGATTGGGCTTCGCCTGGAGGGTGATTTCTTCACCTGTCTTCGAGGAAAGTTGTGCAGCGGAGGCATTAGCAGTGACCAAGTCATAAAGATGTACCTTGGGAGTAAGGGCGCCTGGAGGAAGTTGGATGCCGACAGTGATCAGATCGGTGCGAGATGGGGCGGTCGAAGCATGTTTACAGGCGGCACGAACAGTGGTTCAGGCGTTTTCCGTAGATTGCATTGTAGCGTTATCTCGCGGCGGCTGAGTGGGGTCCATTGCGGCCGACGCGTCTTCAGTCGGAGGCACGGCGGGCGCAAAGGGATGTTCTTGTCTATCATAGGAGGCGGCAGCACTGCGGAAAAACTGGGTCACGGTACACACGCTAGAAGGTGCAGCTGTGAAAGGTCCAGTACCAGCGGCAGCGTCCAGTGGCGATGCGATTGGCGGGAGAGGAGGGCTCTTGGCCCGTTCCGCGGCCAAGGTCATGGTCGGAGACGCTATGGCGGCGCAATCTGCGGTGACGAACGCAGACGCCCGCAAGGGGGTCGTCGGCCCAGCGCTGTCGGCGCCACTCACAGCGTTCGGAGTTGGCATAGCGGTGGTTGCAGAGGCGACTTCAGTATTTTGACTTGCGGGGTCAGCCATAGCACTGACAGTGATGGGAGAAGGTGCAGCAACATCGGAGGAAGGAGGGTGGAAGAAGGGCGAAGCGTCGGTGGTGATCGGCTGTAGGGGCCTGGTGCTGTCTTGCATTCCCGTAGTGCCAGGGCGATGCTGTAGTCTTAGCGAGGCGACGCGCCGCTTCGGGCTTTTGAATGGGACTGGGGGGGCCCCCACGTCGTCGCACCGGGACCCTGATAGTGGCTCGATGAACCTGAAGGCTGCGTAAAACGATGGGTAATAATTGCTGGGGCGGGCAAGGCCCTCAGCAAAAGCAGGGGCAAAGAAAAAGGGAGCACGATATGCGGCTATGAAACCTGGTCTGCGCCACCTAGCGGTCTCGCAAGGCCACAAGCTGTTCGTTATTCTGATAACTTTAGTTTAGTCATCACACGTAACACAACCAAGGAAGTAGAAAACAAATAATTTGATTTGATTGTAGGGTTAACGCGCCGACGCAACGCAGGCGATGAGGCGCGCCGTAGTGGAGGGTTCCGGATTAATTTTGACCACCTGGGGATCTTTATCGTGCGCCGAAATCTCGTACACACGGGCGTTTTTGCTTTTCGCCTCCATCAGAAAAGCGACCGCCGCGGCCGGGAATCGAACCCGCGACCTCGTGCTCAGCAGCGCAACGCCTTAGCCCACTGAGCCACCGCGGCGGGTAGTAGAAAACAAATAGACCGTACACATCTTGCACTATCAGCGTAGACGCAACACAAATATTTACCACCAAACATTGAGCAAACAAAAGCAGTACCTTTAGATAAAAAGGAAACTCGCCATTTCAGCGAATGATTACCCTGGTAAGACTCTATTTCTCGTGGCGGACAGGGTTAAGGTATTTGGTAAATGTTTATTTAAAAAACAAACTTGGGACTTCTACGTCCAACATATAATAATAAAAAATTCGCCGTCCTACTGTAGGGGAACCCTGAGTAGTATACGTAGCAGCCTTGGATTCGACTCAAGTTCCCATTAGTTTTTAGTTCGATCGTGGCGTTTCCTGAGGAGAATGGGGAGCAAAGCGCGCGCGCGCGTCGCGCGCGTCATTTATTTCGCGGAGCTACAGTGGCGCCTTCAGCGCAGTATGCAGCGGCCACCGTCGCATCTCTAACCTTAAGCTGCTTCGCATTATCGCGCGCTGAGCCGCAGGTGTTGCAATTTGTTGTGCAATCTTGGAACGGATAGGAGCTTCACGGAGGAGAGGAGGAATGCCGGTGTGTTGACGAGGAATGCCTCGCGTACTACTCAGGGATCCCCTACGGGAAGATGACGACGGTGGTTGAATGCGAAGCTATATGGTGGTGGATTTTTTGGGTGGGCAATTCCGAGGGGCATCCTGCCACAATCATCATCAGTGGTGCCTGGCCAGGCATGCATAGGTGGTTGTGGTACTCAGGGTTCCCCTACGGGAAGATGACGACGGTGGTTGAACGCTAAGCTATCTCGTGATGGATTCTTTGGTTGGCCAATCCGTAGGGGCATACGCCACAATCTTCATCAGCGGTGCCTGGCCAGGCATGCGCAGTGGGGGTGCGGACGGCGGACAGTGAATAGGGAGGGAGGGACACAGTCCCGAGCATGCGATGCATCGCATCTAGAAAATCAGCAGCAGGGCTTGTATCGTCCTTAAGCGTAGGCGTAGAATATTCGATCACAATAAACCATAATTCACCACATTTACCCCAAATAACTTCACGGAAATGTTCTTGGGCATGACACCAAGCGAGAACATAAACAACCTAACTTTTGTGAGAGAAAGATAAGTAAAACAATAACAAATGTGTCATAAGATTTCCTCACGATGCACTTATTCAAAATGTTTCAAATAATAAAAGGCAACATCCTCTAGAAATACTAGTTGAGCATGTGACACCTGTGAGCTGTAAAAAACACTGCTTATTTCACAAGGACATAGCAAATAAAACAAATTACAGTCTACAACACATGTAAAGCAGAAACATAGCAAATTACTACACAACACAATTACGATCATCACTTGTTACAATCACCTCACCCAAGTTGAAAACAGCTTAAAACAGTCACTTGAGGTTGCTAAACTAATAAAATCGGCGATAAGGAAATAAATTCATTAGCACGGACTGTATCTGCGTTGCAGTTAGTTGATTTAAAAACCTGTGTTGGACTTCTAACACAAATTTCTTCGTAATTTTGCGGTTGAGATTTCTCGAGGAAAGTATATATATAAATATATATAAATAGATGTATATCTATAGTCTGCAAACATAAAAATTCACACAGAGCGCGAAAAAAAAGGCAACTAGAGTCACACACACACGAGAAAGACATTAGAAATAATAGATAAAATTTTACTGACGGTTCAGGAAGAGGACTTCTTTTCTACAGAGTGAGAATAAAGAAAGTCCTCTTTTTGAAACGTCAGTAAACTTCTATTTTTAATTCTAAAGACTGTCTCGTTTATCTCTGCCTCTACTTACCAAATTTTTCGTGCTCTGTGTGAGTTTTTATGTTTCCAGGCTATAATATATATATATATATTTATATATATATATATATAAATTGTCCTGTGAAGTCACGGGACAGGACAATCACCACCAAATGAGGACAAGAAAAGCTCTGTTGCGGGCGCCGACACGCTGGGCTCAGTTATGGCGGTACGTAAATATATCGCTTCACCACCACATAGGTCATGTCATGTGCCGCTACGTGACCATATATATGTAAATATATATATATGATATATATATATATATATATATATACAATTATAAAATATATATATTATATATATATATATAATATATATATTATATATAAAATATATATATAATATATTGTTAGAACAGAGACGTACGGGACAAGGGATTCCGTAAGGACACATATCAAAGTTGCAGTCCTCATTGCCAGTGCTGTTTGGCGATTTTAACAGTGCTTTATAGTGCCAAATGAGGTATGATTGCCCTTTTTTAAATGCAGGTATAAATAATTGAAAATTGAAGTCGAGAAAAAATGCGCAGTTTTTTCCGGAAGCGGGAATCGAACCCACAACCTCGACATAACGCGTGCGGTGCTCTACCATTGATCTAGTTCCGCGGCGACTACTCTCTCGACTATACCGCAGGGTTTTGTATTTACGACTGCTCAGAGCCTGGTCAACTAGCGCCGCCACTCGACCACCGCGGGAAGACGTAGAACGTTTTTTCCCAGCGGCCGCACGTAAGACGTGGTCGGAAAAAAAAATCTGAAAAAAGGGCAATCATACCTCATTTGGCACTATAAAACACTTAAAAACGCCAAACAGCACTGGCAATAAGGACTGCAACTTTGATATGTGTCCTTACGGAATCCCTCGTCCTGTACGTCTCTGTTCTACAAAATTCATTACGAGGGTTCTGGCTTGAGTAGTCTGAAATGCCTTTGGCTATCCCCGACTTCCGACAACGTCTGACGTACGGCGGAAAAAATCGGCGGATTTATTCTCGACTTATATTTTCGCTTATTTATCACTGTATCAAAGAATTGTGACAAACACACGTCATTCGGCACTATTAAATATTTCGGAAACAGCCAAATAGCACTGGCAATGATGACTGCAACCTTGAATTGTTTCCTTACCGAGTTCCTCGTCCGTATCTTTCTGTTCTGCTATATATATATATATATATATATATATATATATATATATATATATATCAATATATATTGTGACGGGGATGTTCGGCTATGTACTGAGCCGACGGGTATGCGTCAGTGTCTGTCTGATGAGAGCTGAGCAGCTAGAAGAGGAAGTCGACGACGATCGCTCTCGACTTGGTTCGTGCGTGAATCTGGACACTCTCTGCTCTGGCTTTCCCCTTGTAAATACCTTTGGTGAATACAATACCTTCCCCGTAACATTTTGGTGGAGGTGCGGGGTACGACACACGCAGCACGGAGCTCCGCAGCGGACGGCAAGTTCCCCGACCAACGATGGCGCCCGAGGGAGCTACCGCGACTGCTTCCCCATTCATCGTTATCTCCCAGCAGCGTGACCCGGGCACGTTTTGCGGCACAGATGATGTTGACCTTGAAGACTGGCTGAAGACGTATGAGCGCATTAGCGCTCATAACAGGTGGGATCCCACCATCATGCTTGCGAACGTGGATAACTCTCTGAGGGGAGCGGCCAGGACTTGGTTTCGAACTAACGAAGAGACGGTAACAAGTTGGGACGACTGTAAATCCAAGCTGCGCGAGCTGTTCGGGAACCCTGTAGACCGTCAAACTGCCGCTAAGGCACTGGCTTCCCGTGTACAGACCCCTACCGAGCCTTATGTGGCGTACATTCTGGACGTGCTATCCTTGTGCCAGAAAGCTGACGACCAAATGGCGGAAGCGGACAAAGTCGGGCATATCCTCAAGGGAATAGCGGACGACGCTTTCAATTTACTCATGTGCAAGGACTGCACAACCGTGCAATCAGTCATCAAGGAATGTCGCCGGTTTGAGCAGGCGAAAGGACGTCGCCTGACTACAAATTTTACCCGACTTCCAAACACCGCTCCAACGTCGTCGTGCGAGGATCGTTGTCTTTCCGAACATCGACCCCCGGAGACTGACATGAGCCCAGCTACGACGGGAAGTCTGACCAGGCTTATAAGACGAGAGCTCGAGGCTATGGCCCCCACGACGCTTCCCCAATCGGAAACGTGCCTTCCGTCCATCCCTCTGATCCAAGCGGTCGTTCGGGAAGAAGTAGCCAAGCTCGCCTTTCAGCCGGTTTGCGCTGTGAGAGGCCCAGGCGTTCACGCGCCTCACCTTTCCTCGAGCTACGGCGGCCGCAATGAATACCAACCGTCCACCTATCGTAGCCGCTACCTTTCGGAATGGAGGACACCCGACGACAAGCCGATTTGCTTCCACTGCCGCCGAGTCGGGCATGTTGCACGGTACTGCCAGAGGCGTTCACCATTCTCATTCCGGCAAGACCTTTCCAGCTACACGCACCCTTCTCAGATGCCTCGTCGCTTTACTCCACCGCCTCCGCCGCAACCAGTAGACGTCAACGCTCCGTTCCGCCGTTACAGCCGATCGCCGCCACCCCAGCGCCGTCAGTCCCGTTCGCCACAGCCCCGGCGTCCCCTCTCGCCGACGCCGTATAACAACTCCCGTCCGGAAAACTAAATGATGCAGCTCTCAGAGGTGATGCTGCATGTCCGACGACCACCGAAAATCCTCTGTTGACGCTTTGTACACGGAAAAATTTGCTGGAGATTAAAGTTGACGATGTTGCCGTTACCGCCTTGATTGACACGGGTGCACATATGTCTATTATGAACTCGGAGCTTCGCCGCCGCCTTCGCAAGGTGCTTACGCCCCCCACTTCACGTGTTGTACGAGTCGCTGATGGAAGTACGCCCACTGTCGCCGGGATGTGTGCAGCGCGTGTTACTATAGCTGGCCGACAAACCGTCGTGTTGTTTACTGTGCTAGACCAATGCACTCACGACGTTATTCTTGGCCTCGATTTTCTCGCGGACCATTCAGCACTCATCGATTGTTCGGCTAGAGTCCTTCACTTAGAGTTTCCTTCTTATCACGGCCACGACGATGTCCGCAGGCAGCACTTCTGTTCCTCAGCCGACGTTCGTTTACCGCCCCTAGCCACTACACTCGTGTCCTTGCAACTGTCCCCCCTTGTCCCTGATGGTGATTACCTCGCTTCGCCTCTTGCTGACGTACTCTTCGCGCGTAATGTGATGACGCCGCACGCTGTCGTAACGGTTTTGGATGGTCGCGTCCGACTGCCGTTCACCAATTTTGGCTATACACCGCAGGTTATCCCAAAGGGAATGTCGCTAGCTACACTATGTCCCAATTTCACAGTGCGAGGTGAATGCATTAGCCGATGTCACTGGCCTAGACTGTCAGCGCGAGGCCAAGCCCACTTCACCTCTGCCGCTCGATCTCGAACCCATGATAGCCTCTGATCTGCCAACTGTACACGCAAGGCAACTTCGTGATTTATTGTCTTCGTTTAAAGACATTTTTGACCTTGACGATCGCCCTCGGGGGCAGGCCACTGCTGTTCAGCATCGCATCCACACAGGGGATGCCAATCCCGTACGCAGACGGCCTTACCGGGTGTCCATGACGGAACGCCAAGCCATTCAAGCGGAAGTGGACAAGATGCTTCGCAAAGACATTATTGAGCCTTCCACTAGTCCATGGGCATCCCCCGTTATCCTGGTCAAGAAGAAGGATGGTACATGGCGCTTTTGCGTGACTATCGTCACCTCAACAAGGTTACTACTAAAGACGTGTACCCCCTTCCTCGCATTGACGACGCGTTGGATTGCCTCCACGGGGCCAAGTACTTTTCTTCCATTGATCTCCGAACTGGATATTGGCAGATTGCCGTTGATGAGCTCGATCGCGAAAAAACAGCTTTCGTAACGCCGGATGGTCTTTATCAATTCAAAGTAATGCCCTTCGGCTTATGTAACGCGCCAGCCACGTTCGAGAGGATGATGGACTCCCTGCTCCATGGCTTTAAATGGTCTACTTGTCTCTGTTACCTTGATGACGTCATTGTTTTCTCGCCCACGTTTGAATGCCATCTGGAACGACTTGCGGCGATCCTTGACGTTTTCCGACGAGCAGGACTACAGCTGCCGGGCCCTTCGGGCGACGCGAGATCACAGTACTCGGCCATCTAGTTGACGCCACTGGAGTCCGCCCCGACCCTGAAAAGGTTCGGGCTGTCAGAGAGTTCCCTCAACCTCGCTCGCCCAAAGACGTCCGAAGCTTCGTAGGCTTGTGTTCATACTTTCGCCGCTTCATTAGAAATTTCGCGACTATCGCCCAGCCACTCACTGATCTCCTTCGCAAGAACGCTACCTTCTCGTGGGGCCCAGAACAAACGGAAGCCTTCCAAACGCTCACAAACATACTCACTGCTTCTCCCATTCTGGGACATTTCGACCCGGCGGCACCCACTGAAGTCCGTACAGATGCGAGTGGACATGGCATTGGGGCTGTTTTAGCGCAACGACAAGCAAACGGCGACCGAGTCATTGCTTACGCCAGCCGTCTTCTCTCGTCGTCAGAGCGGAACTACGCTATCACGGAGCGCGAATGTCTTGCTCTTGTATGGGCCGTAGGAAAATTCCGTCCCTACCTCTACGGGAGGCAGTTCACAGTTGTCACCGACACCACGCCCTTTGTCTGGCTCTCCTCCTTAAAGGACCCCACGGGCAGCTTGGGCGTTGGGCTTTGACCTTACAAGAATACTGCTTTACTGTATCATACAAATCTGGTCGTACACATCCAAGATGCGGACTGCTTGTCCCGGCATCCCCGTCGATCCACCTGGTTCCTCTGCCCAGGACTCCGACGCCTGTGTCCTGCTATTTCTGATTTGATTCATATTGAGGATGAACAGCGTCGTGGACAACAGCTTACGAGCGATCATAGACAATCTGCGCTCATCGGCACACGATCCTTCGCTGCAGGCATACCTAGTACAAGATGGGGTGCTTTACCGCCGCAACTTTCGCCCTGACTGGCCCTGCTTTGCTCCTGGTTGTTCCGCAACACCTTAGAAGGTCCGTGCTCCATCAACTGCACGATGCACCTACTGCAGGCCATCTAGGTCTGACACGCACCTATGACCGCGTCAGGCGGCGCTTTTTCTGGCCTGGCCTATATAGGTCGGTTCCGACGCTACGTCAGTGCTTTGTGACGCCTGCCAACGACGGAAAAGGTTAACAACGGCACCGGCTGGTCCCTTACAGTCCCTCGACGTGCCGAGCGAACCGTTCTACCGTGTAGGGATGGACCTCCTTGGTCCCTTCCTTTCTCAACCTCCGGGAACAAGTGGATTGCCGTGGCAACGGACTATGCTACCCGTTTTGCTATTACCAGGGCGCTACCTACAAGTTGTGCGACTGATGTCGCCTGACTTCCTTCTTCACGACGTCATTTTACACCACGGCGCTCCACGTCAACTTCTCACCGACGGGGACGATACTTTTATCCAAAGTGGTCGCTGATCTCCTTCGTTTGAGTTGCCACGACACACAAGCTCACCACTTCTTACCATCCCGCAAACCAATGGACTTACGGAAACGTTTTAACCGCACCCTTACGGACATGCTGTCTATGTATGTCTCCGCGGATCACAAGATTGGGAATTGACGTTGCCGTATGTGACTTTGCGTTCAACTCCTCGCGCCACGATACGGCTGGTTTTTCACCCTTTTATCTCCTCTATGGACGTGAGCCCACTTTGCCGCTTGACACCTTGATGCCCTCTTCGATCACTCCACCGACCGAATATGCATTCGAAGCTATTTCTCGAGCAACTCTAGCCCGTGAGGTCGCCCGCGCCCGCCTTTCGGCCTCGCAGGTGTCGCAGAAAACACGTTATGACCTTAAGCACCGTAACGTCTATTATCCTCCTGGAACGCTCGTATTGTTATGGTCGCCTTCTCGCCGCGTGGGCCTCTCTGAAAAGCTTCTTTCGCCATATCATGGCCCTTACAAGGTCCTCCGGCAGGTCACCGATGTGACGTATGAGATCAGTCCTGTTGCCGCGTCCACATCGTCTTCCACGCCGAAGACCGACATCGTGCATGTACTGCGGCTAAAGCCCTACAATTCTCCCAGCTTGGACGCAACACCTTAGTCAGCACCGAGTCGGTGCTTTCCCGGCCGGGGGGCTATGTGACGGGGATGTTCGGCTATGGTACTGAGCCGACGGTATGCGTCAGTGTCTGTTGGGGGGTGATGAGAGCTAGCAGCTAGAAGAGGAAGTCGACGACGATCGCTCTCGACTTGGTTCGTGCGTGAATCTGGACACTCTCTGCTCTGGCTTTCTCCTTGTAAATACCTTTGGTGAATACAATACCTTCCCCGTAACAATATATATATGATATATAAATTTATATATATCATATAGTATATATATATATATATTATATATATATATATATATTGTGGGCGTGGGTGAGTACATTCAACGTTAATGAGCACTTGCTTCGCTGTAGGACCCTTATATATGATTTGGCCAATCGCCGTCAGTTGGTAGGGCCAATCTCTCATCTGTGCATACCCATTATAATCATCATCTGTAGACAATCATCGTCACGGGTGGCTTGTTCTGTCGAGTCACCGGCGGGCGGATTAAAACCCAGACTGTTGGTACTGCTGCCGACTTGTGTTGGGTCTCACCTCGTCTCACAATATATATATATATATATATAAAATATATATAATTTAAAATATATATATATATATATATATATATTACACAGAAATAAGGGTTGGCAGTTAGAAAACCTCGGAAAGCAAAGGGGAGGTTGTGGTAGGTCATTGAAACAGAAAACAGATAATGTATTTGGAAAGAAAGAAAGAAAGCGGAAAAATATGCCCGCCAGGAGGGATCTGAACCCACGACATCCAGAAACGGATCCCACCAGGCGGGCATTTTTTCTCCGCGTTGTTTTTTTCTTTCCGAATTCTTTATCTCTTTCAATTACCTACCACAACCTCCCCTTTGCTTTCCGAATTTTTCTTGACTGCCAATTCTTATTTCTGTGTTATTTCTATGAGCCCCTAATTTCCTGTTCTGATTCGCCCTTGGTGCCATAGGGAACTTAAGAGGGTTCAACGCTGGTTGACCACTCTCGACATGTCGTAGACACTCGAGTCACGGCCCGGGGGTTAAAAAGAAGGTCCCCTTCACCCCGAGAAGTCGGAGTGGCGCTGGCTACCACCCCAAGCACAGTAAAAAATTACATTGACATAAATACCCCAGAAAGTAGAGGGGAAAAATAGCCCCGCTGGTAGCGTAGTGGTTATCGCACCAGACCGGTATTCTGGAGGTCGTGGGTTCGGATCCCACCCGGCGGGCATTTTTTCTCTACTTTCTTTCTTTATTTCCAAATTCTTAATCTGTTTCAATTATCTACCACATCCTCCCCTTTGTTTCCGAGGTTTTCTTGACTGCCAACCCTTATTTCTGTCTTGTTTCAACGAGCCCCTCATTTCCTATTCTTATTCGCTAAATATCTATATATGTATATATATAAATATATATACAGATATTTATGTATATGTGACGTCACGGAGATGGATTGTGCAGGGTACTTGGCCGGAATGGGAGATTAGCCACCAAGAGACGGTGCGGTGCGATAGTGGTGGACGATGAGGAAGAAGTTGTTAATAAAGGGTTCGGTTCGACGGGCGCCATGTCTCCTGCGTTACACTAGCCGACAGGATTTGCCGTGCAACCCCGCATCATGACAACATCCAAGAGAGCCATCACCATCCCCAAGTACTCGGGAGCAAGCGCCGATTTTCCCTTTGACAAGTGGCTCCGACTCTTCGAGGTGAAGACTGCGGCCACTGCATGGACCGAGGGAGACAAGTTGTGCCATTTCTCCGATTACCTTGAAGGTGAGGCCTTCCGCTGGTACGTTACCGATGTGTTAGACACTGGCACAGCTTGGGAGGACCTCGTTGCATGCATGAGCGAATGGCTCGCAAGCGCCATCGGGGATTCATTCCGTCAGTTCATTCATTGTCGCCTGAAATCGGGCCAGAGCATCAAAGAGTATTACGACGAAAAAATGTGTATTGGATGCCTGGCTGACCTGAATGATGCGCACCTTATATCAGGGCTCATGGGTGGTCTCCCTGATGAAATGGAAATGGCTCTTGCTGTGCTTACTTCATCTACGGCAGCAGCGTGGCTTTCAGCTGCGCTTAGAGTAGAGGCTGCTTTGCACCGGGCCACGTCGCAGCGCGTTCCACCAGGTGGGCGCGCGCAGATCAATGCACCGAATAGCAAATACCATAAGCGTGCGACCAATCCGCCGGTACGAGCACACATGTCCGAATGCAGATACTGCGCTGTGGATGGCGTACCACGACAGACGCACTGGCACAGTGAATGCCCACGACGCGCAAGCATTTTTACCCTCGCTACCGACCAGGGAAACGATGAGGGCGACACAAAGCTATGTTAATTCAGTTTGATGCACTCATTAACGGGCACCCATTCAGCGCTACTCTCGATATCGGAGCCACAATTACCTGCATCAGCGAAGCAGTGCTGACAACCGTTCGCTTGCAAATAATGAGAGATTCATGAATCACTGTAGATCAAGTAGCATCATCTACCAAAACTTTGGGTCGCTCGCGTCAATCTAAAAGTACAAATCAGAAAAATCGCCAAGGAAATAGAAGCGCACGTTCTGCAAGGAAGGAAGAGCAATCTACTTCTTGGCTTGGACAGCGCCTGCCTCTTCAACTTGTTTCCAGACCTGGACACCCTCACACTACGCCAAGGAAATGGTGTCCTCCAGTCTCAACGACCACAAGTTCGTTACGCGGCGGACAAAAACGCTCGTGTACAGGAACTTCAAGCTTCTTATTTGGGCCACCTAAATGAAACTCAGAGGTCTGCACTTAAGCAACTTCTCCACAAGTATGAGAACATTTTTTCCAAATCACAGACTGACATTTGCTGTATCAGTATGGAGATGCATCGCGTCCCCGTCACAAACAACGTCCCGATCCGCAGGGCTCCCTATCGATGCTCAGAAGACGATAGCGTCGAAATGGACAGAGAAGTCAGCGACCTTCTCACGCAAGGCGTAATATGGCTGTCTAAGTCCCCGTACGCTGCCCCGGCACGTCTGGCAGAGAAAAAGGGAGAAGGGCGCACACGTTTCTGCATAGATTACCACAAGCTGAGCGCAGTGACGGTGCCTGACTACCAACCCATCCATCGCATTAACGACGTTCTAGACACTCTCGGGAAATCGACGTACTTTTCAACACTAGACATTACATCGGGATACTGGCACGTCAAGATGCACCCGGAAGACATTCCGAAAACAACCTTTGTGACACGTACCGGTCACTACGAATGGCTTGTTATGCCTTTCGATCTCCGGAACGCCCGAGCCACTTTTGAGCGGGCTGTCAAGTCCATCCTGGCAAAACACCGCTTAGCGCACGTCACAAACTACTTCGATCATATTGTGGTGTATTCTGACACGTTTTGCGACCATCTGAAGAGTCGCGGATCCAGAAACCCAATGAAACCGTGTCTATGTTTACGGAAGACTAGGCGCGGTTGTTCATCAGGGCTGACCCTAAAATGTCACAGCCGAGGAAGCTGCGATACCTGATGCACGGCGTTAAAGAACAGCTTTTCGCAGGTCTCGTACGAAACCCTCCTCGCACGGTTAAAGACTTCGTCAGGGAGGCAACAGCCATCGAGCGAGCCCTGCAAGAGAGATGCCGGCAGTTCAAGCGCGTGAACGGCACTTCGTTCGGTACTCCTGGCGCCCTAACAAGTATGGCCAATGACACAACCCTTCGAGACATCATCAATTCAATTGTACGAGAAGAGCTGCAATTGAGTGGGATTTACGGGCTGGAACCTGCGCCTGCTTCGGTTGCTGATATGGTTAGCCAAGAGATGCGAGAAGCGCTTTTGATAGCCGAGCAGCAGGTACAGCCGCCACAGGCGAGTTATGTAACAGCTCTCCGTCGCCAGCTGCCCATCGCACACACGCTACTGCCGCCCCTGGCGCCTCGAACCGACCCCCGACTCCAGAGAGCAGATTCCGCACGAACTCTCGGTACCAACAACAGAGTTCGTATGGAACGCAGGTGCGCAAGACGGACGTTTGGCGCGATGACAACAACCAGCCACTGTGCTATCATTGTGGCGAGGCAGGCCACGTTTACCGCCGTTGCCCGTACCGTGAAATTGGGCTTCGTGGCTTTTCACCCGCCGCCTCACGACCTCGCTTCGGCCAAAGACCTGCAGAATTCGAAGCTTACCTTGCTGCCAGACAAAGTCCCGCGCCGATCCTCCGACGTTCGCAGTCACGTCCCCCGCCGATCCTCCGACGTTCACAGTCACCGTCTAGCGGCTCGTCACCTGACCGTCGAGACCCCCGAGGACCGCGGCGTGAAAGATCCCCTAGCCCTGGGCGGGAAATATAACCGTCGCAACTTCAGGAGGCACGGCTGCTACCGGCAGGCCTTGGCAAGACCTTCGAAAACCAACTACGCCGCCGACCGAAGACACGACCTCGCCAATACGACAAACGATGACCTCGTCGACCGAACACGCAGCGTCCCCAGCAGAACACGCGACCTTGCCGACAGCACCCACTATCCCGCCGACGGGAGCCACGACGTCGCCGTCTGACCACACGGCGAGTAGAATAAGTATCACTGAAATTGGCACCGCGCACATTTTAATCTCTATAGACGGGTACCAATTAACTGCTTTAGTCGACACTGGTGCGGACTACTCCGTAATCAGCTAATTACTGGCTGATCGCCTAAGAAAAGTAAAGACACCGTGGTTCGGGCTCCAGGTTAGATCGGCTGGTGGTCACCTGATGACGCCTGTGGGCAAATGTACCGCCAGGATTGGCATCGGCGACTCCGAGTTCTTTGAAAGTTTTGTCGTCCTCCCCGAGTTCTGCAAGGATTTAATTCTAGGAATGGACTTCTTAAGCGAGCCCAACGCGGTCATCGACGTTGGGGAACGCTCCATTAAGTTTGCCGCGAGCAATCGCCGCCCAGAACATGGAGTAGGCCGTGCGCCGTTGCGTGTTATCGACGATGATGTGAACGTGCCGCCGCGGTCCTGCAAGATAGTTTCTGTGATGTGTGATGTTCGCTGTACCGTCGATGGTATCACCGAGCTTATGGACACCCTATTGCTGAATCACGACATCGCAGTTGCTCGAGGCGTGCTGCACCTCACCGAGGACGTGCGGAATTATTGCTGACCAATTGTGGCACGGAACGCCGCCACGTCGCTAAGGGTGCCACCGTTGCTTACTTCGAGGATATCGCGGTCAACAATGACTGATTTGTATTAGAAGGCACCGAACCTGGCGAAGGCGCTCCCGATCCTATCTTGACATCAATTCGAGCTTACCTCACGCGGAGCAGCGATTCCTTCGTGAGTTGCTAATGAGCTTCAAAGGCTGTTTTTCATCATCGTCTGCTGTGCGTCAAACACCACTGACGAAGCATCGCCTCATTGCTGCCGACGCTAACAGACGAATTCGGCAAAACAAGTATCGTGTATGTACCAAGGATCGCGACGCCATCCGAAGCCAAGTAGAACAGATGTTGCGAGACGACGTTATCCAGCCATCTCGGAGTCCGTGGGCGTCCCCCGTGGTTTTGGTAGGAAAGGACGGGACATTACGATTCTGCGTGGATTACAGGAAGCTGAACCAAGTCAGAAAAAAGGGCGTGTACCCACTCTCGCGGATCGACGACTCCTTCGACAGGCTTCGTTATGCCCGTTACTTTTCATCGATGGATTTGAAAAGTGGGTATTGGCAAATTGAGGTTGATGAGCGCGACCGCGAGAAGACCGCCTTCATAACACCAGATGGTCTTTATGAGTTTAAGGTTCTCCCTTTTGGGCTGTGTTCCGCACCTGCCACATTTCAAAGGATGGTTGACACAGTTTTATCTGACTTGAAGAGGCAGACGTGCTTGGTTTATCTCGACGATGTCATCGTGTTTGCACCCACATTTGAGGAACACTTGCGACGGCTATCTTCCGTTCTTCAGGCCATTCGATCGGCCGGTCTCACGCTGAAAAGAGAAAAATGTCATTTTTGGATACCATGAGCTACTTTTCTTGGGCCATGTTGTCAGCCACGCCGGTGTCAAACCCGATCCCGAGAAGATAGCAGCGGTGACCAAATCCCCCACCCCTGCGGAGAAAAAGGCGGTTCGACGATTTTTAGGGCTTTGTTCCTATTACCGCAGGTTTATAGAAAACTTCTCAAACATCGCGGCCCCGTTAACCTCCCTCACCCGTAATAATATCACCTTCCATTGAGGTTTCGCTTACAAATGCCGCCGGTACTCGCCCACTTTGACGACGAAGCTGCGACCAAGGTCCATACAGACGCTAGTAACGTCGGTCTTGGAGCTGTACTTGTACAGCCGCAAGACGGTGCTGACAGAGTCGTCGTGTATGCAAGCCGAAACCTTTCTCGGGCGGAGACCAACTATTCGGAAAGAGAAAAAGAATGCCTGGCAGTTGTATCGGCGGTCATGAAATTTCGTCCCTACCTCTACGACCGCCCTTTCCAAGTAGTAGGCGACCACCACTACCTCTGTTGGATGGCCAATTTAAAGAACCCCACGGGACGTTTAGCTCGCTGGTGCCTCCGACTTCAGTAGTTCGACCTAACGGTGATTTATAAGTACGGAAACCAACACTCTGACACTGACTGCCTTTCACGAGCGCCAGTCGAGCACGCCGACAATGAAAAAGATGATGACGACACGGCCTTCCTCCGAGCGCTGGACGCTACCATCTGGTCTCAGCAACAGATGGAGGACGAGGAGTTGCGGCCCCTTTTAGAATTTTTACAAGGCTGGAATAACAACTTTCCCAGGCCTTTCGCCCATCAGCGGGTTGAAGTTCTTCAGCTTGCGCAGCAACATCCTTTACAAGCGAAACTTTGCTCCTTGAGGAAGGGACAACCTCCTAGTTGTCCCGCGTGTCTTCAAACTGAAATACTACGGGCGTGCCACGACGACCCAGCGGCCGGCCACCCTGGTTACGCTCGGACGACGTCCAGGATAAAACAGAATTATTACTGGCCGAACCTTGTCGCCACCATGAAGCAGTGCATACGGACGTGCCGTGAATGCCAACGACGCAAGACTCCGCAAGGCCGACCAGCTGGATAACTGTAGCCGGTTCAAGTACCGAAAAGACCATTTGAGCAGATAGGCATGAATTTCTTGGGACCCTTTGCAACCTTTCACGCAGGCAACAAGTGGATAATTGTCGCCACCGACTATTTAACTCGGTACGCAGAAACGAAAGCGCTTCAGCTCTGCAGAGCACTCTCCGTGGCCCAGTTTTTCATTGAAAACATCGTTCTGCGCAACGGCGCCCCGTCGATTCTTATTACTGACAGGGGAGCCGCGTTCAATGCCGACCTTGTACGCGCCATAACGAACCTCACAGGTACCCCCCACCGGCAATCAACAGCTTACCACCCACAAACGAACAGCCTGACCGAGCGGTTGAACAAAACCCTTGCTGACATGCTGAGCATGTACGCTGATGTGGAACACAAATGCTGGGACGAAGTTCTTCCTTATGTTACATCTGCTCATAACACCGCCCGGCAAGAAACAACGCGCATGACAAACGTTTGCACTTGTCACTGGACGCGAGGCAGAAACCATGCTTGATGCAATGCTGCCTCACGATGACGGCGACGGCGACGAGGACGTCCAGAGTTTCATCCAGAAAGCCGAAGAAGCGCGGCAGCTAGCGTACCACCGAATCACAAAACAGCAGCTTCAGGATTCTCTCCAGTACAACGCCCGCCACAGGCCACGCCGCTTTCGAACCTGGCGACCGTGTGTGGGTGTGGACCCCAATAAGATGTCGAGGGCTGTCGGAGAAACTTCTAAAGCGTTACTTCGGTCCCTACCGTGTCCTTCAACAACTTAACGACGTCAGTTTCACCGTGGTTCCCGAAGACTGCACTTCAACGAGACGGCGTCGCTTGTGCCCGGACGTAGTGCACGTATTGCGCATGAAACCTTATTTTTGAAGAACATAACACACCCACGCAGGTTGTCCGTATGTCCACATAAGCATCGGGACGATGCTTCCTTTGGAAGGGGGGATAAATGTCACGTGTTTGATCGGCGCCAAGAGACGACTGTGAGGGCGAAGAAGTGGTTGAGTGCGCGTGCTGTCTCATCATTGTCATTCAGAGCTCTGGCGCTCGCGCTGGGCACCCTGTGCTCGAGCTATCCCACTAAAGATGCTCCGGCAGCTTGGCTGACCCGGTCGTCTCCTTCAAGGATCCCGGCTCAGCATCTGCGTGTTTATAGTACGCGACAATATATATATATATATTGCGACGGACGTAACAAACTAGATGAAGGCTTTATTTACAAGTCATGCGGAGCCACAGGCAAGACGTGGTACCACAGACGCCGGTCAGCACCGTGCCGGGGAAAACACTTCTTCGCCCTCCTCTTCTACGTGCCAGCATACCCCCTGGATCCCGTTCCACTGGGACATACCCTACACAGGCGATTGACTACCTACTAACGTAACAGACAACCTAGTGATTGTCCTGTACCTGACACTGTAACAATTTCCCCCCGTGGAGACGAAGCGCACCGAGAGAGTTAAGGAGTGCGGCTATGACAACGCTTCAGCCGAGCTACATGCACGACCTGGGACTTGCGGGAGCGACGGTCCTGGGCAGTAACTTTTGCGATCACATAGTTCACGGCACTCAGCTGAGACAGCACTACAAAGGGGCCAGAGTACGTAGGCAAAAACTTTTGGTAGCGGCCTCGTTGGCGAACTGGAGTCCACAACCAAACCAGTTCGCCCGGGTAGTAGGAGACTGGTGGGTGGCGCTGATCGTAGCGTGCTTTGGTTCGCCCCTGGGAGCTGAGGGTGCGCAGTCGAGCCAGTCGACGGGCTTCTTCAGCGAGGCACAAAGTCTCAGCCAGCGACATATCTTTACGTGAGGAGAATGGAAAGATGGTGTCTAGGAAGCTTTGAGGAAGGCGGACGTACAGAAGGAAGAACGGAGAATAGCCTGTGACCTCTTGTTCGGCGGTATTGTACGCGTAGGTTATGAATGGAAGAACAGTGTCCCAATTGTTTTGTTCTGAATTGATGCACATAGACAGCATGTTAGTTAGCGTGCGGTTTGTGCGTTCAGTGAGTCCGTCCGTCTGCGGGTTGTATGGTGTGGAATGTCGATATTTCGGAGCCACAAAGCCGAAAAGAAGCGCTTCCACGGACGTCCGCGTAAACTAGCGGCCACGGTCACTGATTACAACGCGAGGAGCTCCATGGCGTTAGAATGACACGGATCAAGAGGAAAGATGCGACATCCGCGGCCGTTGCAGTGCAAAGAGAAGCAGTCTCAACGTAGCGGGTAATAAATCCACACAGACGATGATCCAAGGGTGACCTGCCTTGGACTTCGGTAGGGGCCCCACCAGATCAATACCCACTTTGTCAAAGGGCGACATGGGAGGATTCACCGGTTGCAAAGGGCCCGGAGACGGAGACGTAGGACGCTTGTAACGCTGGCATTGAGGGCAGCTGGTGACATATTTCTGCGCTGCTGTCTGCATACGAGGCCACTAGAAGCGTTCCCGAAGCTGATGTAGGGTGCGGGAAAGGCCAAAGTGACCTGATGTTACGTCGTCGTGCATTGCGCGGAGAACCAGATGTCGGAGCTTAGCGGGGACGACAAGAAGCAAACGCGCGCCATCAGCAGAGTAATTCTTCTTGAACAGAAAGCCGTCGCGGACAATAAAGGGTGTCGACATTGTGTCCTCCGCGGTTGCAAAAAGCCTGCGCAGCATTGCATCTTTCTGTTGTTCGGCCCGAAAAAGTGGGGCGTCTGGGAATTCTGGTGACACGGAAGCCAGACAGTCCTCGAAAGTGTCGTCGTCGGTCGATGTGCCCGGTTGAGGTAAGCGGGACAAACAGTCCGCATCGGTATGACGGCGCCCACTCTATTAAGAGACTGTGAAGTCGTATTCTTGTAAGCGTAAGGCCCATCGAGCTAAGCGACCGGAGGGGTCGCGCAGTCCGACAAGCCAGTATAACGAGTGGTGGTCCGTTACCAAAGTGAAGTGGCGTCCATACAGATAGCAGCGAAACTTTTATACAGCGAACACAACGGCGAGGCATTCCAATTCCGTGATGGTGTAGTTGCGCTCGGCTCTGGACAGGGTACGGCTGGCGTAAGCGACGACGTGTTCTGCCCCTTCGTGTAACTGGACGAGAACAGCTCCAACGCCCACGCCACTCGCATCAGAGTGGAGCTCGGTGGGTGCCGTGAGATCAAAGTGGCGCAAAATTGGGCCAGAAGTTAACAAAAATTTAAGCTGCTGAAAAGAGGACTCACAGTCGGACGTCCAAGAAAAAGGGCTGTCTTTACAGAGTAAGGACGTCAGGGATGGGCTATTTGCGCGAAGCCTTGAATGAATCGTCGGAAATAGGAACACAGACCCAAGAAGCTCCTCAGCTCTTTCAGGGATCGTGGGGCTTGGAAATCGCGCACGGCTGAGATCTTCTTGGGATCCGGCCTGATGCTTTCCTTATCTACGAGAAATCCTAGTACGAGGGCTTGGCGCTCCCCGAAATGACATTTTTTTTAGTTCAGCACCAATCCCGCGTCCTCGATGCGGTCCAGGACAATGGACAAGCCTGCTATTGTGCTCTTCAAATGACCTCCCGAAAATAATGACATCGTCGAGATAGCACATGCAAGATGTCCCATTTTAAGCCCCGCAGAATGGTGTCCATAAAGCTCTCAAATGTAGCGGGCGCATTACATAATCGAAAAGGCATCACATTGAACTCAAAGAGCCATCAGGCGTCACGAAGGCCGTCTTCTCTTTGTCGGATGGGTGCACTGGAATTTGCCAGTAGCCCCGACCGGAGGTCGACCGAAGAAAAGTACGACGCTGAATGTAAGCAGTCGACGGCGTCATCAGTGCGCGGAAGCGGATAGACATCTTTTTTTGTCACAGGCATTGAGTCGACGATAATCCATACACAAAAGCGCCAAGAGTTATCTTTCTTCTTACAAGAATCACAGGAGCTGCCCACGGACTTGAAGACTCCAGGATTGACCCCTTTTTTCAGCATCTCCTGCGTCTGTTCAGTTATTACCTTGCGCTCAGAAGGGGACACACGGTATGGCTTTTGACGAATCGGTGCCGTATTCTCAGTGCTAATCCGATGTTGCATGCGTGAACGCCGGCAGTGAAGTTTCGTGATCATCCGAGCAAAATCAAATACCGCAGCATGTCGGGTAAGCACCTCAAGTAACACCTGCTGCTTAAGAGAAGGAAGCGAGGTATTTATCATGCGCTTGAGATGGGTGGGTTGTAGTCTGTGTGTTGGTAGTCGTGTCTTGCGTCCTATTCACCGCATGAATGGTTACGGCCACGTCTTCGTCGAACGAGCGAGTTAAGTCCACGGGGCAAAGTACGGGTTCACTGGAAGCGTCACCGTCCAAACACAGCTGCACCCATCAACGACATCAACCAAAGCACGGGGTATCAGCACATTCTTCTTAACTGCGTTTGTTGCATCCGCCTCCACCAGAACTTGTAGTCCCTCGAAGAAATGTTTCACTCTTTACAGGGACAAACATAAGCCGTCATGGGAGGTAGCAGGACGTCATCGGTGACAGAAAACGGCCTTTAGTGTCATTACACTCTTCTTCAACATAAGTAGGTAGAGTTTCGTTTCGGAACGAAATTTCGCCAGTTCCGCAGTCCAACATCGCACCGCAATCACGTAAAAAAGTCGATCCCAATATAACGTCTTGAGTTGCCTGGGCTCTAAAACAATGAACTCCGTTCGAAAGCTGTCTCGCCAAGAAAAAACCGTCGCTGAACAGATTCCAACTGGAAACAAACGCTCGCCTCAGACTCCACGATACTGAATCTTTCGGTCACAGAAAACATAACTTTTGGTCCTCAAAGACGGGTTTTGAAGCGAAACTCATGACTGAAAGACCGCAGCTCCAGTGACTACCAAAGCTTCGTGTTCACACCATCTACAGAAACAGTCACTTTGTTCTTTGACATAACGACGGCAGGGGAATTGGCGAAATGACCGGCCCGCGACCTCACCACCGTCGGCCGCAGCATCTAGTTTCCCTCGGGTGGTGGGGCTCATTCGGCGGCGTGGCGTTGGAGATCGCGTCCGTCGAGTGGTCGGCGGAGGAGTGAAGCTCCTGTCGGAACGCGGGGAATTATTGCGCATTTTTGTTGGCTGGAACGACCCCTGGAAGGGTGCGTTGGTCTGGTTATCTGTATATGGCCGTCGAGGTGGCGGTTCGTAATGCTGGGGAGGCCGACGGCAAAAGCGGGAAATGTGGCCGCGGATACCCCAGTTGTAGCAGGTGCGCTGTTCGCGGAATGCGACCGGTTGACCTAAGGAATGGCGTGGTTGGGAATAGCCGACAGGTGCGTAGCGGATTGGCTCCTCGAAGTAATTTTCATACTCCCGAGGTGGAGGACTGAAAGCTGTACGCCTGGTATTGTCTTCATTGTAAGCGGTGCGCTCATTCCTATTCCCTGCTCGAACCCAAGGCACCTGAGAGTGACTCTGGACGGCTTGCACTGTGCATTGGCGAAATACTGGGTCAGGAAGAGCGCACTGGTGAAAGCTGTTGTCACGGCACAAACCTGGCTGTGCGAGTTCTTCTCTAATGATGCAACGCACCACAGAAGCTAGGTCCTCGGAAGGGGTCGAGCCGACGTCCACGCTGGCAACAGTAGTCACGTTTGCCAGGCGTCCAAACTTGGGGTTGATACGTCGCATTTTCGGGGTTTCGAACGCTCGGCAATGACGAATTGCGTCCAGAGCTGACGCCAGGTTTTCTTTAGTTATGAGGTAGTTATAAACATCCTCAGCGATACCTTTAAGCAGGTGACCTACTTTGTCCTCGTCTGGCATCGAAGGATTAACGAGGCTGCACAGTTTGAGGACTTCTTCAATATATGTGGTGCAAGTTTCGCCCGGAGCTTGAGCTCTCTGCGCAAGAGTCTGTTCTACCTTCTTCTTTCGGGCAGCCGTCTCGCCTAAGCTCGCCGGAAATTCATTGACGAAACTGTCCCACGTATCAAATCTGTGCTCATGATTGTCATACCACACTAATGCAGTAAGGTCCAAGGAGAAGACCACGTTCTCGAGCTGTTCGCGAGCGTCCCACCTGTTATACATATGCTGACTCGCTGGTAGTGCTTGAGCCAGTCCCGGCGTCTTCCTCGATAGTTCCGTTTAACTTGCGATGGTTCTCTCTGATGCGGCCAGACACCACCCTTCCAGAGGAGGTGACACCCGTCGGCCCCGTTGGCATTGTCGCTTCTTCCGGAGGTAGCCCGGCAACACGCCTGCTGCGTAGAAAATAGTGGTGGTCCGCCTCGTCCAGACGACAAATTACCCCGCACCTCTACCAGATGCTACGGACGTAACAAATGGATGAAGGCTTTATTTAAAAGTCCTGCGGAGCACCAGGCAAGACGTGGTACAACAGACACCGGTCAGCACGAGCCGGGGCGAAAACTTCTTCGCCCTCCTCTTCTACGTGCCAGCATACCCCCTGGATCCCGTACACTGGGACATACCCTACGCAGGCGATTGACTGCCGACTAACGTAACGACAACCTA
Source organism: Haemaphysalis longicornis (assembly GCA_013339765.2). NCBI lineage: Eukaryota > Metazoa > Arthropoda > Arachnida > Ixodida > Ixodidae > Haemaphysalis > Haemaphysalis longicornis. The sequence goes on from CM023454.1 coordinate 135,769,988, forward strand.
GTGATTGTCCATATATCAAAGTTGCAGTCTTTATTGCCAGTGCTGTTTGGCGGTTTTAAGTGTTTTATAGTGCCGAATGAGGTATCATTGCATTTTTTTTGCAGGAATAAATAATCGCTTCCTTTCGATTATTTATTCCTGCAAAAAAAACGAGAAAAAATGCAATCATACCTCATTCGGCACTATAAAACTGCACTGGCAATAAGGACTGCAACTTTGATATGTGTTCTTATGGAATCCCTCGTCCCGTACGTCTCCGTTCTACAAATATCTATATATATATATATATATATAGTATAAGTAAAGAGTCGGATACACAGCAAGAACAATAACAAACAATGTTTACTTACGTAGCGGCAACGGGACTTGCCTTCATCAGAGTAAAGTTACATTATTTTACTGTCGCAAACATTTTGAACACATTTCTTATATAGGTTTGCATAAAACTGTGAGAAAGAGCGGAAAATGTTTCGGAAATGGGGAGTGTGCATACAGTCAGGCTACGCCTATGTTACAACATCAACAAACAAACTAGAAAAATAAAAAGGGGGGGGGGGAGAGGAGCGAGAGAGAGAAAAAGGGGTCGTGTTAACAATGCAGCATTCAAGGTTGCACCATGACGGGTCAACGTATGCCGCGCGGGCTGCAAGTTCAGACAATGGGGGAAACTGAACAACCGCAGTGACTGCGGAGACTGGTTCGGGGGAAGCGAAGATGGGTGTGCCCCCCGCGGGTCAAGAGAATAGATAGGGGGCACAAAAGAGCATTTCACAGAAGCTAGCAATTGAACAGGAAATAGGTAGGGTCACAAAAGGTTAAACATGAATACATCACAAAGAGTTAAACATTCTTAAGTGGTGGTGGGAACGAGGCCTCCCTCCCCAGGACAAATGGCATTGTTGAGCCGCATTAGGCTAATAAAGCTGCTGTATTAGGAGAGTTTCTGCGAATTCTGATGGCAAACTCGAGGGTAGGAATAATGAACGTAGTTATTAAAATTATGAAGCCGCTAATTCTAATCGAGGGATAAGCACGTTAGTTTTCCGTAACTTTCATTAATTCCAAGCGTGGCTGACCCAAGCTTATAAATGAGATAAGATTCCCGAACCTCGCGGTCGTGGTGCGTTTTGAAGGCGGATTCTAAAATCGTTGCTTTAAGATGTTCAAATGCATGCCCGGGACTGTTCACATGTCTTGACAGGGGCAAATAAGGGCAGCTTTTTGCATGAGAGCGGTGATTATTGAACCGTATTCGGAAGGGCGTTTCAGTTTGGCCGATATATTGTTCCCTACAAACAGTGCACTCTAGAAGATATACGACATTAGCGGAGTCACAGTTAAAGTTACCTTTTATATTTACGTAGTAGTCTGAAGCCGTGCTGGTGGCGCGCTGTGTAGTGGTCATGTGTGGGCATACTTTACATCGGGGTTTATTGCAGGGCATGCAGCCAGTAGTTGCCGGTCGGTTGATACGAGAGTTAGTAAGAAAGTCACCTAAATTCTTATTACGCCGGTAGACAACGCGTGGTGGTTCGGGAAATATGCTTTTTAAGCGGTCACTTTGCATTAGGATATTGTGATGTTTTTTAGCACGGTTGACACTCTTGGAGAGGAGGATGAGTGGGTTAAAACTAAGTTAGTTTTCGGGTTCCCGTTCGGGGATTTTTTCTTACAGATTTCGTTACGGTCTAATTGCTTGGCTCGCACAATAGCGTCGTCGGTAACTTTTTCCGGGTATTTTTTATTCAGGAGGGCGGTCTTGAGTTCTCGACAGTTTGAGTCAAAGTCGGCTTGGTTTGAGCAAATTCTCCTAAATCGGTGGGCTTGGCTGTAAGGTATTGCTGTCTTGCAGTGTCTGACATGGCTGCTTCGGAAGTGCAAATACTGCCGCGTGTCTGTCGGTTTTCTATACAGTTTAGTTTGAAGCCGACCTTGGAAGGTAGTAACGGTGACGTCCAGAAAGTTTACACTGTGTTCCGAATAGGAATGAGCAAGGGAAATACTAGGATGGGCTAGGTTAAATGCCTCAATGAAGGTGAGGAGCTCCGCCTCACCGTGTTGCCAGATCATGAATATGTCATCAATATACCTTTTATAGTACATTGGCTTTAAATTTTGGGTGTCAAGAAAGTTTGATTCGAGGTGAGCCATAAAGATATTAGCGTAGTTAGGTCCGATTCGAGTTCCCATTGACGTTCCGCTGACTTGCACGTAATGAACTCCGTCGAACTCAAAATTGTTAAGTTCAAGAATAAGCCTAAGGAATGTTTGGAGAGCAGAAGAATCGATAGGTTTGTCGCACGATGACTGCTCATACGCAAGGGATACAGCGGCGATGCCATCTTCATGGGGGATGTTAGTATACAGTGACGCAACATCAAGGGTGACTAGAAGGCAGTTATCAGGAATTTCAATTTTTGAGATGTCTGAGAGAAAGTCATTGGTATCCTTAATGAAGGAGGGAAAGCTGGGCGGAATGTCGCAAATGAGATTATCCACATAGCGCGAGAGGTTTTCGGTAACAGTGCCAATGCCAGAAACAATGGGGCACCCTGGGTTGTTCACCTTGTGAATCTTTGGGAGAAGATAGAATTTACCGGCTACTGGGCTTAAGGGGATCAGGGAACGAGCCGTGGTTTCATTTATTGTTTTATTTTTAACAAGCTCAGCAAGTTTATCTTTGACAATTTGCTTATAATCTTGAGTGGGATCATTGGGTAGTGCTTTATAGAACGTCGATACTGATAGTTGCTTATTGGCCTCGTTAACATAGTCGGTTTTGTCAAGGATTACGATTGCGCCTCCTTGTCGGCAGGTTTAATAATTATGTCGGGACAGCTTGCGAGTTCCTCTAGGGCTTTCTTTTCGTTGGTAGTCATGTTGTGGTGGAAAGAAATTTGTGTTTGGTAAGCTTTTCGCACATCGCGTTGGACAGCTTTGATGTACATGTCGAGGCAACTATCACGCTGTGTGGGAGGGGTCCAGTGCTTATAGCTAGGTAGGGTTCTGCGGGCTTCTTCCGTCGCGGGGTGATCGTAGAAGTATTCTCGTAGTCTCATGTTTCTGGCGAAGTTATCTAAGTCCTTAAAAAGTTGAAATTCATCAAAACCACCAGTAGCCGGGCAAACGTTTAGGCCCTTTGACAAGACGTTCATCTGAGCTGGGGAGAGGGTTATACTTGAAAGGTTCATTACATTCCCGGTAAGGTTTTCTTTTGTGACAGCAGGCGAGGGAAAAATATTAGTACAGGGATTTAACTGAACTGTTTGGGGTGCAGTAGTCGAAGCATTTATTACAGTCGTAGTGACATTATCGGCCGTATTGTCAGAGTTGGGCAGTTACTAGTGCCGGAGCAGAGTGGGGACCATATATATATATATATATATATATATATTCATATATATATATATATGGTCCCCACTCTGGGCGCGTGTTTTTCTTTCTTTCTTTCTTCCGTATATTTAAAAAAAATGTTAATTTCATTAACCCTCGTAAAAAAAAGAGCCTAACCACACCCCTATGCCTCCATTGGCGTTGTAGACTGCCGACCTGTCTTTCTGTATGTATATATATATATATATATTATATATATATTATAATATTATATATATATATACTATATATATATATATATATTCTATTATATATTGATATTCTATATATGTATATCTAAGGTTAGTAGAGACAGAGACACACAAGAAAGACTTAGAAAATAAAAATCAGTTTACTCGTACCTTTCAGCACCTTCCCGCCCCCGAGTCCTTGTTGTTGATTGCCTGCACCAAAAGTACGAGGGTGTGGCTGTGCTTGGTAGCCACATCCGCGAGCTTTCCTTCCCGCAAAAACGCTGCAACCCTCCTGGGTGGTGCGAGGTCACATGTACCGCCACCCAAGCTCCCGCAGTGTCCTCATACGACCATGACTTCCCACGGCTGCCTCTGCTCCCGCCCAGCCCAACGCCCTCCACGACGTCCCCGGACACACGGGCGAACCGGCCAGCCCCGCATATCGCCGTGACCACCACGGCCACGGACCTTCAGCTTAGCGCCAGAGACATACAACCAGAGTCCCCGGACGCCCGCCACCGCCTGCAACCCCCTACGTGCTCCTGCGACCACTGCCTCGGAGCACCGACGCAACGCCTGCAGCCCAACCTCGAGAGTGCGCCGCGCCCAGAGCCTGCCGCACTGGCCCTCGGGATCAAAAGCGGCCACTGGAGCCTCAACCACAACCGAGCAAATGGAAAACGCCAGCATCGGATCCGCACTGCCTTCGGATGCCCCAAAGCTATCCCATGCCCCCTACAACCTCCGCAAGAAAGTGTCTTCTGCGGCGACAAAGTTACTAGGACTAAAAAAAAACCGGTAATGCCGCTTCCTACCCAATATCAAAACAGTTCCTAAAATTAAGAAATACTGAAAAACGCATACGTTCCCAACTGCATGTTTCCGCACTTTCACAGTATTTGTCTGCCGAGGTAGCTCTCATGGGTTTGAGGGTTAGGCTGAGATCTGCAACTGCCGACCTCTCCCCATCCAACATCAAGAAGTGGCAACAGGTACTAGACAACGCATCCTTACAATTAACGCAGAGAATTCTAAATCTCTACGAGACTATATCCTATTCCCTCAGCCAGGAAGAAGAAATTCTTAGCAAGCAGCTAAGCGAAAGGGAATGAGGCCTTCTTCGCCGCTACGAATCCAAAAAGGCATCCGCCTTATCCGAAACAAAAGTCCGTAAATTTTCGCGAGATAATATTCCTAGCGATGACTACACCAGTAAGAATAAAGTTAGCCCCTCTACTAATCCCTGTCCATTATCTGGGAATGCACAAAAAATCGCCCCTTTAGCGCGAAGAATTCGCCTAATTCTGACCATTCACAAGCTCATATTATCGCCGGTACTAGTCAGTCTGCCAACGCAAACCCAAATTTTTATCCCCCCAGGCTATCAACGCCTACAAAAATCTCACTGGAAATGTCCTGAACCTCACTAGTATAACCCTGTCACTAGATCAGACGAGCGCCCTGTCAAAGGGGCTGAATGGTTGCCCGGCAACTGGTCGTTTCGACGAATTTCAAATTTTTATACACTTAGATAACTTCGCGAGAAATATGAGACTGCGACAGTACTTCCATGACCATCCCCAACCGACAAAGCCTGAACTGCATTACCTAGCCATAAGCACTGGACCCCCCCTCCAGGCAACGCGATACATGCTTCGACATGTACATTAAAGCCGTTCATCGCGATGTACGAGCAGCATACCAAAAGCAAGTCTCTTTCTGCCGTAAGATCCACAAGCAAAGAAAAGAAAGCCGTGGAGGAACTCGCAGGTTGCCCCGAAATATTAATCACACCGGCCGATAAACAGGAGCCATCGTGATCCTCCACAAAGCTGACTAAGTCAACAAGCCTCATAGACCACTATCACAACCTACGTTCTACAGAGAACTCCCTAGTGATCCCAGTAATGATTATAAGCTAATTCTCAAAGATAAGCTCACTGAGCTTGTTCAAAATCAGGAAATACCTGAAACAACTGCTCGTTCCCTTATCCCCTTACGCCCAGTAGCAGGTAGATTCTACCGTCTCTGTAAGATTCATAAAAATAGCAACCCAGGTCGCCCCATTGTTTCTGGCATTGGTACTGTCACCGAGAACCTCTCGCGCTATGTCAACTCTCTCATTCGCGACATACCCCCAAGCTTTTCCTCCTTCATTAAGGATTCAAATGATTTCCTGTCGGATATTGTAAAGATAGAAATTCCAAACAACTGTTTACTTGTTACCCTCGATGTCGTGTCGGTATACACTAACATTCCGCATGCGGATGGAATCACCGCTGTATCATGTGAGTATGAGCGGTCGGCGGGTGATAAACCTATCGATTCTGTCACCCTTGAAACTTGTGAGACGAGTGGTAGCCTCGTGAGACCAGTGATAGCCTCGTTTGTGGGAGTTCGGAGCACTGAATGCAATGTCCCAGTGGAATGCAATCATCACTGGCGCTCGGTAGCGGCCACGGCTTCTTCATCGCTTTATATACTCATCATCATCGATTTCTTCTAACTTCTGGAACTATCATCATCGGTAACCTGGTTCGGTCGCCCTCTCACTGCCTTCCAGCTCGGAGTGCGAATAAAGTGGTTTACGCGTACTGGTCTGCCGTCGCCTACCATCGGCCTTATATATACATATACAACAACACACACATATATATATATATATATATATATATATATATATATATATATATATATATATATATATATATATATATATATATATATATATATATATACACTGTTATTACACAGCATGCTTCCCACAGGGAGGCACAGATGGAGCGGGTACGTTCTGTACTTCGCAGATCGTGCCTGCACAATTCCACGTCCAAAAGAAGGGTACTGGTGATTACGTAGAAATGACGATTCAAAAGGTTATGGACTGGTGAGAGATTGACCATACCTGCGAACTGTCGATGGGCACTGTCTGAGGTAGTTCAATGATGAATTTGTCCGCAGGCGCACGAGTAAGCGCTCACATTTTTCACCCCACGGTTGGAAGCGGCCGCCTGGCCGCGTGAATTGATGTGCAGGGTAGATGAAAGTCTTCCCTCGAAAAACGTGCACGATTTAATTTCCGCGAATGCCAAGGTGTGTGGAAACAGGTGCAGGCGATACTCGGTACTCGATACTCAGGCAATACTGGAGAAGTTTTCTCACTGAAGATGTACGTACCAACATAGCGATGAAGAAACTGCTCGCACAATCCAGGTGAGCGAACTGTCGTCCAGAGTAACACTTAACCCAAAAGCAGAAAGCGATGTGGCGGTGAGTGGCATCACACTGTTTTCTGCTGTGGCTTCGCGGCTTCAGTGTTTAAGTGGGATAGCTGATGGCAGTGATTGACCTGAGAGTGAACTGCCGGAAAATGTAGTTACAGGACGCACCAGAGCAAAAAAGAAAACGGTATCCAGAACAAAGGAAGGGGAACGGCAGAAAACAAGAAAGAAAGGTGAATCGCCGATGGTAGGGCTCAACAGCCGTATTACAAGACAATTTTCTGAAATGGAGGACGTGGTCGCAGTTGGTGTGGTCCCGCCTAATATACATGCCGAGCATCTCGGAGAGGGGTCTAAGAAATCGTTGGGTTAGGCCTTTAGTAGGAGCGTGGTAGCTGCTACTCATGTTATGAACGGTATTGGCAGCTCGAAGCACTCCCGCAAGAAAGTTTGATAAAAAAGCCCTGCATCGGTCGCTCACAAGCACCCGATGTCCTCCGTGCCGTGCTTTGCAGGACAAAATCTACGATTTCTTGGGCGCATCTACATCGTAAAAGTGATTTAGTCAGCGTACCAAGGTAATTGATCAACTGCATTCGGGTGCTGTGCTGGGAAGCTGTGCGAAGAGATCAAGCAAACTTATTCAAAAGGCATCGACACACAAGGAAGCAGTTCTAGCGTACCATGTGCGGGAGACATACTGCACTTACAATGTTGGCATTTGGCCCAAGAGGAAATATACTTTGGCACATTTGGGCAGAGTCAAGGCCGAGTAGCGGGGTGGTTGTTGTTGCGTGGGATCAAGCGGGGTTAGCGTGGCTGCATGTGCCGGTAATTGCTCTGTCCGAGCTGATCCTCAGTAGTGCATTTTATGTTCCTTTCACCACAAGTCTGCCAGTTGGGTCTCCTGAAGGAAGCTTAGCAGAAGGCACGACACGTCTCTACGCAGCATCCAATGTCCCCTTGGAAAGACGACCTGGTGTATAGTGTTCTTTGGGACTGCCAACCAAATAAATCGCTGAGAGCATTGCGGTCATTCGGCACCATGTTCTGGGCAATCAATTGTACCGTGGTGTATATCCCCTATCACTGCACATGACGAACACAGAGGAGATCGCACGAGGCTCACCTTTAATAGCCATGATGTGGACGTCGCTGAGCCCGTGAGGATGTGGTACAGCAAAGTTGCATCCTATGTCTTAAGTCCTTTGTGACACAAGGCTGACTATAGGGATCTCCTAAGGACTTCAAATGTTCGACGACTGTTCGCCTGAAGTTCATACAGAAATCGGCGGAAACCTTAACACTCGGAGAAAATGACAGTGCATTCTGTGTCATCTCATCAACGGTCTCATTGCCATTGCCGGCAACAGGGATGGAATCCGTTGAAACCTCACATTAAAGTCCTTGCTGCAGAGTTCTTCCAGAAGCCGTATGAAACGCTGACAGACCCCTTTAATGGCGACCCCAAGTGGCAAAAGTTGTAGTGCTCGCTTAGAATCACTCAGAATTACAACTTACTCTGGGTTGTTACTTAACTTTCCTCAACGCAGCAGCGATGGCAATGCACTCGGATTCGGTGGAAGACATAACATAATTCAAGCGTGCAGCCGAGAAAACCTGGGCATCAGGAATGACATACGCCGCTGCACCAACCCCTCTAAGCGGATTGACTGAGCCTTCAGTAAAAATTTGAATATCACTGGGGGTAAGAGTTCTCCTGGTGTTGAAGCATTAAACATCTGGCTACTTCGACCGGCGTCTTTCTCTTTACTCTGATGTGCGGAACATGTAGCGAACACTGGAGGCTCTCATAAGACCAGGCGGGCATAGATGTGTAAATTTTACCCTGCCATTTATGGCACAATACTCTCGGAGTGTTACGAGCAGTGTGCGCATGAGAGACCGTCCTTGTGCGAAGCCGCGTTATTATTGCTCTTCCAGCACTGGTTTCCCCTAGACGCATTACCTGTGTGAGTAACCTCTGCGACGCCATGAAGCGGAGTGTAGAAGACTGGCTCTTCTGTATAAACGTCTCTTTCGCCGCTCCCTGATGAACTGGAACTGCCGACTACTCCCCTTTCCTGTGAAACACTTCGAGGTGCTCATACTGGGATTCATGAGGGGAGATCACATGCAACTGGTAAAGAATGCGACCGAAAATCAGTGCTGAGGAAGAATATTCGTAGACGCTGGGTGATTCCCCCACTTAGCTCCAGCAATCCTTCTCAAAATGTTCGCACGGGGAACCAGTGCCGAAATGGTCGTGTACTGGCCGTCGCGAATACAGTCTGCTGTCCAAAAGAACACGAAGGCACCACACGTTAGTGGCTTGACGTATAGATAGCCTTCCCAATGTTAAATTACCACGAGTGTACCGGTTCCGGTTCTCAGACAAAGAACAAACAGAACTGCCTGCAAATGCGGTCGTTGGTTTTTACAAAACAAACATGTCAAGCTATGCATCATCAAGAAATGCCTCTAATATGGCTCTCCGTAGTTGGTTGAGGCACAACAGGAACCCATCTACTGCCTTCAGGATGATAGCTGCAATGATGAAAAATTCCACCTACAAGCCTTACATTCTTGAGCTGTCGACGTAGACGACTGTTGAGAAGTGATGCGGACTCTTCCATCCTGTCATTATTGTGCTGAAATAGGTGTCACTTTGCTGAATTACCGGCAGGTTGTGTAGATTACGAACAATTGCAGAAAGAATGGATGTGACCGGTAGAGCAGCATAGTTTGAAAGAAGGCCGAGGCGGACGGTTGAGGCAACGCGCTGCGTTAAATGGGGACTGCGTCTATGTGCTTCTATGTGGTTCTACATCTATGTGCAACGGGAAAATTATACTGCTGGAGATCAAGAACCCAACTACACAGGCGTCCGGAAAAGTACTTGAGTATTGGCAGCCAGCATAATGTGTGATGGTCTGTGACGACCGTGATGTGCGAGCCGTATAATTAGGGGTGGAACTTTAGAATGGCACACACTACAGTGAGGCATAAGCGACTACGCGCTCCCTCTGGGGAGAGTCAAGTTGTAGCAAGACCACGCCGATGCCTTGGCCAGTGGCGTCCGTGTGCAGAATGGTTGGCGCAGCGTCATCAAAATGGGCAAGCACTGAATTCAAGGTTAGTGCGTCTTTGAGAGACTGGAAAGCCCATTCGCATTCGTCATTACAAACAAAAGCGCTTTCATACGGCAGCAGGTGGTGCAGGGTAGAGACAATTGTCGCAATATTTAGAATGACGTGGACAAAATTGGATGCTAGCCAGAGGAAGCTGTGGAAGTCTTTCTGCTGGAGTGGTCGGGGAAAATTTAGAATTGCGGAAAATTTTCAATGGGTAGGGTTGGATTCCCTTTTTTCCGCCCGCGTGTCCAAGTAATTCAATCGATTTGCTAACGAAAGTACTCTTTTTTTTGTATTCGGGTGCAGTTATCCATTTGAGATGCACGTGAGCACTTCGTCTCGAAGTTGCAGCTGTTTATCAAACGTAGTTGAAAAAACAATGATGTCGCCAATATAGCAAACACAGCTTTTCCCATTTGGGCCGTGGAGCAAAGTGTGTATCGTTCGTTCACAATGCCGCAGGGGCATTACACAGACCAAAGGGCGGAACGTTGAATTCGCAGAGCCCATCCGGAGTACCGCAGGCCGTTTTTTTTTTGTCGCCGTCGTGCTTTTGGATCTGCCAATATCCGGAGCCTACGTCGACTCTACACAAGTGTTCTGCTCCATTAAAACTGTCCAACGCGCCCTCGATTATAGGCAAAGAATAAATAGCCTTTCGAGTTATCTTATTTAGCTCATGGTAGGCAACGCAAAACCAAACTGCACCATTCCTTTGCATAAGCACAACCCGCGATGACAGGGAACTTGATGAGGGGCTATGACATCGCGCTTCGGCATGTCCGAAAGTTCTAGAATTTTGCGTTTGTACGAAGATACTCGGTATGGACAACGCTGTACAATGGCTGAGCCGTCTGTTTCTATCCAATGCATGGTGACAGATGCGTGGTGATACACTGTGCGGGAACGCGGTGGTGGGGGGTTGACCACAAGAGAAGAAGGACAAAGTGTGTGCCTGTACGGAGGAAGTAGAAGGAAAAGGAAAAAGGCGTGCGAACAGCTGCCCTCAAAATCATTCTTCAGAATCCCGCTGCCCAACACCGTGATGCTGCTGTGGACTCCCCGGCCCACAGCGGCGTAGGTTGTAATGAGACGGCACACCACCACGCCAGAGCTTTGATATGCCGGGCTCACGTTTCTTATACGTCTACACACGGCATCCCCGAAAAGACCCACGCGTACCTACGTACGTACAGGGATTTAACTCACCATTACCGCCCTCTCCGTAGGACCCTGACTCCACCGCACCCTTCACTTACTCCGCCGACGGCGCACATGTGGGGGCTCTGACAAACCCACACTGACCCACACCGCACTCTCCTTGTGCACAATCCCCCACACCATTTCACCTCCACTCAATGCCGCTGGACCCTCTCTTCCACTCGCTCTTTGAGCGCCCGCGCCACCCCTTTCCCCTCCTCTTCTCACTGGGAGCAGGCTCAGGAGAGCTATGACCTATCAACGCAAGAAACCGTCACTGACAGAGCCCACACGCCGCGGGGGCCCTTTGGGCCTCCGCCACCCCCCTACCCTGAACCCAATGTAAAATAAAGTGGCATTACTACTACTACTCGGGTTTCTGATGGCTGCAATCCGGGAAAGGCGGGTTTGGGGCGTGGTATGTCGGGTTCCTGAATTCTGACTTCTATAGCTTCACTGTTCCCTAGTGGTGGGCCTATTCTGGTGGATTCCGTCGATATTGTCACGAAGCCAAGTACGACGCAGTTGTTTGGAAAAGAAACAAGTTTATTGGAGCGAACTTGTGCTCCCCTAACAACTGAAAAGAATAGAGAGGCGGCGAAGCAGCGGTCAACAACGTGACGTACGTGCGTCGGCGAGTGTCGCAGAATCGAATGCCGCGGCGTCTGCTGTGCAAGCTTTTATCTTCCGGCGCGAGAGTTTCTGGAATCGTCGATTCATATCCAGAACATTGTAGATCACAGAAGATTATTCTGGGCTAGCGGCGTTAGGGCGAAACACTCTGCTTATCTGAATGAGATAGCCCATGCGGCATAAAAATAAAGAATGGAACACGCGCTTCGCATGGGACACAGATAACAGAGCCGGGCGCGGCCGGGCATTAAAAACAATAAATAAACAAACCCGTACATGGTTCGCGGCATTACCCCCCAGTAAGAGTGCATCGACCCGATGCTAAAATAAAACGACAGTCCGAACAAACAGCCACAACAAAAGTTCGTCATCTTGCGAAGCACGGATTGAGGCGAACCACGTGGACGACTTCGGGTCGCATGCGTCGTCGTGATATGCCGGAATCACCACTGGGGATCACTTCGTAGGTTAATTGGCCAACACGTCCTAGAATCTGGTAGGGTCCGAAATACCGTCGCAGAAGCTTCTCGCTGAGTCCGCGTCGTCGCATGGGAGTCCAAACCAACACACGATCCCCTGGTTGGTACTCGGCGTCGGAGGTTGTAGCGGCCGGCATCCACCAGATGCTGGTGCGTTATACGAACTTGAGCGACTGGCGGGCCTCCTCCGCACGTTGAAGGTATCCTTGGACGTCAGCGTTGAGGTCGTCGTCTTCTACATGCGGAAGCATGGCGTCGAGCATCGTAGTCGGCCGTCTTCCTTAGACAAGCTCGAACGGTGTCATCTGCGTAGTTTCCTGCGTCGCTGTATTGTACGCAAATGTGACATACGTGAGGACTTCGTCCCAAGTCTTATGTTCGACGTCGATGTACATGGCCAGCATATCCGCAATCGTCTTGTTCAGACGTTCCGTTAGTCCGGTGGTTTGGGGGTGGTACGCCGTATTTCTTCGGTGATCCGTGTTGCTGTAGCGTAAGATTCCTTGCATCAGCTCCGCCGTACAGGTCGTTCCTCGTTCCGTGATTAGGACTTCAGGAGCTCCATGTCGCCGCACAAATTGGTTTATAAAGAACTTGGCGACTTCTTGTGCAGTCCTCGGCGGAAGAGCGGCCGTCTCTGCGTAGCGCGTCATGTAGTCTGTCGCTACGACAATCCACTTGTTCTCCGATCGTGACGTCGGGAACGGGCCTAGAAGGTCCATTCCAATCTGTTGAAAGGGCCTTGACGGGACGGTGATCGGTTGCAGAAGTCCGGCGGGTCTTGTCGGCGGCGTTTTTCGTCGCTGGACGTCACGGCAACTCCCAACGTAGTGGGTGATGTCGGATGTAAGGCGGGGCCAGAAGTACTTCCCCTTAATTTTTGCAATAGTGCGAGCTGTGCCGAGATGTCCGGAAGTCGGGTCTTCATGGGACGCTTCCAAAATTTTGTCACGAAGGTCTGCGGGATGACAAGTAGATAATTCGTTCTTGTTCCGGGGCTGAAATTCTTCTTCACGAGGACGGAGTTTTTGGGGCTGAATGCTGGTAAGTTCCGCTTGAACGCTCTAGGCACGGCGACGTTTCGTCCTTCGAGGTAGTCGATCAATACGCGCAGGTCCGGGTCGGCACGCTGCTGGGCGGCTAGTTCGCTCTCCGTAACGACCCCGAAGAACGCGCTGTCTTCATCGGAGTCTTGTGGTGGTGGGTCGATAGGGGCGCGGGACATGCAGTTGGCGTCGGAGTGTTTCGTGCCGGATTTGAAGACAATTGTAACATCGAACTCTTGCAGGCGCAAACTCCACGGCCCAAGACGGCCAGAGGGGTCCTTCAAATTGGCGAGCCAACAAATCGCATGGTGGTCTGTTATAACCTTGAACGGTCTGCCATACACGTATGGGCGAAATTTTTAAATGGCCCATACAATAGCCAGGCACTGTTTTTCGGAGGCAGAGTAGTTTTTCTCCTCCTTTGACAGACCACGGCTGGCATAGGCGATTACGTTTTCGCACCCGCTTTGTTTTTGGACAAGGACGGCACCCAAGCCTATATCACTGGCGTCCGTGTGTATTTCCATTTCGGCGTTTTTCGTCTCAATGAGCGAGCACGGGCGGGCTCTGCAGGTGTTTTTTCAGCTCGCAGAATGCCTTTTCTTGGCCGTCTTCCTAGCTGAAAGGGGTGCTATCTTTCGTCACGCCCGTGAGCGGCTCTGCAATGCATGCAAAGTTTGCGATAAAGCGCCGGTAGTATGCGCAGAGTCCAAGAAATCTGCGCACGCCCTTTTTATCTTTCGGCCTTGGGAAGTTCGCTATGGCTGAAATTTTCGCTGGGTCAGGCAGGACTGCCGCGGCGTAACGACATAGCACAAAAACTGCAGTTCCTTGTACGCGAAGCGGCACTTTTCAGGCTTCAGTGTTTCTGGAACCGTCGATTCACATCCAGAACATTGTAGATCACAGCAGATTATTCTTGGCTAGCGGCGTTAGGGCGAAACACTCTGCTTATCTGAATGAGATAGCCCATGCAGCATAAAAATAAAGAATGGAACACGCGCTTCGCATGGGACACAGATAACACAGCAGGGCGCGGCCGGGCATTAAAAAAACAAATAAACAAACCCGTACATGGTTCGCGGCAATATGTTCGGGGAAGCCCTGAACATCCCCTTCATGGTCTCAAGCTGTTTTGCGGTGTCGGCCCGAGTTGAGACGTAGATCTGCGACAAGCCCCCAGGGCCTGACGTAAGCGTGTGCTTCACGACAAGGGCCAAGGCTCGCACATCGTGAAGCGACCCCAGGGCACTGTCCACGGGCCAGCGGTCCGTCCTCGCGGCGTAGGCCGGAGGTACCACAGCACGCTCAATCCCACTCCGCGAGTCTTGTCAGCTTCCATCCCCGGCATCGCTGGATTGCGTGACTTACGGCTCCGGACATGGCGAGACTATCCATGATTTTACTTTGGTGCAGATCAGTGAGCCTTTTTCAGTGTTCCGTAAAACTGTACGCTTTTAGCGTCTTCGGGTACCTTCTTCCTTGTATGTTCACTTTGTGTCTATTCTGCTTTATGTTCAGCTAACTAAAATATATCTCTTGATGTTTCGAACCCGATGTTTTCGCTCCGTACGAAGGTCTAACGCGAAGTACTAGCGGGGTCCTTAATCCCAAGATGTACGTTTGAGTGTGTTGGAAGTCTCGTTGAAGGATGCACCGTGCTTTTTCAGAATGGCCAGCAATTTTTCCGTATGCGCCGCCGTGTGGTCTGGGCTAACAGTAGCAGAAATGCTAGGCAAAACAGCTGAGGGGACAGGATACCGCATGTACATAGGTGCATGGGTGCTAGAAGAGCTACAAGGAGGCTCAGTGTGGACTACTGAAGCGACGGCCGTGCCCTTGCCTAGCAATGCTGGCTCACCGGTGGTGTTGAGTGCTGCCAGAGCTGGAAATCCCAGCGAAAAGCGAAAGAGGCAGATAAACATGGCGATTCTGCGAGGAATCAAGCGGCTCACTGGAGAAGCTATCACGTCGCCTTCAAAAATGATGCCCAATAAAACTTTAAGGACAGCTTGGCAAACAGGCGGGAGGACGTGTTCAGCATGCCGGGTCAAAAACGGATGTTTAATATCGCAGAATGAAAACTCTGTATCGCTAATTTGAATGAATCGGTTGGGATAATATATAACGGTGGAAGCTGAGGATAGAAAGTCTCATCTCAAAATTAGTTCATACGAGCACTCTAAGAGGACTGAAAATTGGATGCGCTGATGATCTGTCCAGATGAACACTCGTGCTGCGAAACTTGCGAGGTATGTTCATTTGCAATAAACACCGAAGGGTCATAGTAATGTGTGTTCACTTTTCATACACAAGAAGGCAGATTAGAATTCATAACGGAAACAATGGCTGCGGTGTAAAGAAAAGTTTCACGCAAATTCATTCCACTTCAACAGATAACACACGCGCTCGGGAGGAGTTACAATCAGTCCGAGCGATGCAGTTTTCTGGAGGTCAGTGTCACGAGATACGGGGAGAATGGGCGACACTGAACAAATTCGAGGCGTGGAACAATGACTTCTTGAGTCGCAGCCACTGCGCGAACGGTCATTTCAGTCTTGAGAGGACGGAGAGCGCTGTTCAGAAGAGTAGACAGGTCACTGCCACTGTAGTTTAGGCGTTCGTCGTGTTCGTAAGATTCGTAGCCGGGTAGTTCATCTTGCAGACACCGTCGATAGAAACGCGTGATGTGGCCTGGAATGAGGTAGTAGAATCTGGAGACCCCCCTTCCACTGTGAAGTGTTCGCGACCTTGACCCCACCCGACGAAGAGACGCCGACACAAAATGAACAGAAATAACCGGTTTATTCCGAGGAACAGAAAGATATCTGGGACAAACATTCGCATAAAATAGAATGATTATGGGAGCATCGCGACATAAGAAAGCCCGCGGCCACCACTGGAATAAAATGAGAGGGCGCTCCCCCAACATTCACAATTGTTTCCGAGTCCATTGTCCTAAGCGGCACCGTCCACGCACAGCCAGATGCGCTGCTTAGTTCCGGATGGCCAAGGGCCGTGGTTGCTGTTCACGGTTTCATTCGGCTCCAATCACTGCGATCCGCCCCGGCCAGGCTCCCGCGTCCAACTCCCCCCACTGCTCTTGTGAGCGCGCTTTTTAAGCCACTCGGTTGATTTGGCGTATTTTCTTTGTTTTACGCGCATGCACGTGTTTGTTTCGGCTCACTGTTCGTCGCACACGCATGCACTTGCACTAGCGCACTGTCGTACACTTCGGCATTCGACACGCGCTCACTGCACTCTATTCACCCTAGGCGGGCGCACGTAGATGCTGTGCCCCTACAATCTCCATTCCACAAAACCCGACAACTCCCACGTTGTCCGAGAAGCGCTGCGAGGATGCCGCTTATGAAGCGTTCTCCAGGGGGTTGGATTTGAATGCCGTTTGAGGGGTTCTTCATCCCCGAGCTGTACCGTTGAGCGGGCAGCCTATCCTGAAGAAATGAAAAAGATTGGATTTCTTCTTCAGAGAGCCGTTCATATTATCCCTTCAGGTCGTCAATGCCTACGAGATCCGTATCCCGTCCGCCGTGCACGTTACAAAGACGATAGGTCAGCCTAGATGTGCACCTTGTTACCTCATAAGGGCCTTCCCATCGGTCAGACAGGCAAGCAGCAAACCCTTTTGCAGCATCGCATAACGGATGTGTGGGGCGGAGTACCCGATCCCAGACGAAAAACTCAAGCTGGCGCCGTCCCTTGTCGTACTGCCGGCGGTGTCCGAGGAGTGCCACGTCCAGCTGTTGCCTGGCATCCTGCAAGGTCTCTTTCAGTTTGCTGGAAGGATCCTCCGCATACCTAACATAAGAGCGGGGTCGCATCTCGACCTGGTCACTGAATGAGTGTTCAGTAGGAAAAACACGTCGCGGCCAAACAGCAAGGTTGCTGGTGTAAAGCCAGTCGAGCGATTGACCCTAGTCCCAGTTGCAAACGCAATTTCCGAGTGGCGGGCATCCCAGTCTTTGCGGCATTAATTGAGGCCACCAGCATCATATTCATGTTCCTGTTCACAGGTTCTGTTATGTTTGCTTGTGGATGGTACGGAGTAGTCTTCTTTTTTACTACGACCAGAACGGAACAAGTGTCCACGAACTTCTTGCTCATGAAGTAAGTCGCATTGGTCGTTCTGAGTTGTTTCAGAAATTCAAAGATGGTGAAACTATCCAAGAACTTGTCACAGATCAACTTTGAATCCAGTTTACGTAACGCCTACAGCTTCACCCACTTGGAGAAATCATATGTGACCACCAGGAAGTAGCGGTTGCCCTTCAGCAATCTTAGACGCGGAGCCATCACGTCGCACACCGCGATTTGCCAAGGGAAGCGGCTCTCGGCCTACTTCATGAGGCCAAGTTGTTTACCTGCTCTTGGGCTTCCAGACTGGCAAACTGGGCATGTCTAGGAGCATTTCGTTACCTCGTACTCATGCAAGACCATTTGACAACGCGGCATAGCTTTTCGTACGTTTTTTGTCAGTCACTATGACCTGCAAGGATAGTGTCGTCGTATTATTCCATTAAAGACCGCCTTAGGCGCTTTCGTACGAACACCCGGAAGGAATACTGCGCTTGAAATGTACCGCAGTAGCAAGCCGTCTTGGCTTTCGACGTAGCAGTCGTAGTCCGGTGCCAGTGCTCCCGCGCAATTGTCGTTCACTGCGGCCGTCATGGGCTCCTGAATGCGCTCGCTCTGCTCGTGTACTTGCTGCGCTTCAAGCATCTTCTGTCGACTTAAAAGGGTTCCGCAGGCTTCTGCAGTCGTTGTAACTGCGGCGATTCCGTGGTTCGGGCTTGGTGGTGGGCTGGTAGGGGCATGCGAGATAGGGCGTCCGCGGCTTTGTTGCTGATGCATTCTTGTATTCAGCTTTGTAATGATACTTCTGCAGGATTCGCGCCCAGCGAGCGGGGCGACCTGCAGGGTTCTGAAGCCGTGCCAAGAATGGCAGTGCTTGGTGGTAAGTCTGTATCATAAAATCTGCGCCATCCATGTACACGTTGAACATATTTGATGGCGAACAATATGGCAGGACACTGTATCTTCGTCCCTGAATAATTTTGTTCGGTCGCTGAGACAGTGTGGCTGGCGAACGCCAGAGGTTACAGTTAGCCTCTTGGTCCGGTAGCAAAACTGCCCCTATGCCGTACTCACTTGCATCGGTTTGAACAACAAAGGGGCGGTTGTGATCCGGCAATCGCAGGCTTGTGGTGCTGGAGATGGCTGTTGATAGTGCCTGAAACGCGTGCTGCTCTGCAGCCGTTTATGACCACCTGGTGCCCTTCCGGTGCAACTGATGAAGTAGCCGTGCAACGACTGGGCAGTATGGAATGAAGTGCCTGTAGAAGCAGACCATACCAAGAAAGTGCTGGAGACTTTTGACGTTCTTGAATATCGCCTTGAGCTTCTCCTCGTTTGGCCGGATTGAACCTCGGTCCACAACGAAGCGCACAAGCTCGATCCTGGTTGCAGCCTTTTAATCTCGCTAGGGTTTACTGTGAGGCCTGTGTTTTGCATGCGCTGCAACACAGTCTGTAAATGAACAGCGTGATCCTCAAGGTTCTTTGGAAATACAACCACTATATCCATGTACGCCATCGCGTAGTTGAACTTGTTGTCCCCCAGCCCAATGTCCATCACGTGCTGAAAGTTGCTGGGGAATTCGAAAAATCGAAAGGTAGCCCGACAAATTCAAACAGCCCTCTGGTACAAGTGATCGCTGTTTTCTTGATTTCTTTTTCCGCTATTGGAATCTGTAGAAAACCGCGACTACAGTCGAGTGTGGTAAACACCTTTCCCGAGCCAAGCGCATACATATTCGAATGGATGGATGGAAATAGATACGAATCTGTCGTGGTTATCGCGTTTAAGCGTCTGTAGTCGACGCACATGCTGTGCCGCTCTACCCGTTTCAGGTTGTTCGAGTGGGCTTTGTGGGACCGTTGTTTCTCCTCGTTCCAAAGGCTTGGAACGAATAATTCATCGCCGTCTCCAAAACGTTTTTCGAAAATATTCTGTAATAAACGACTGCCAGTATGGGTTTACTGAATATAGCTCAACCGAGCATGCCATATTAGACGAGAAAGGAATATATACTAAATAATTTTGAACTGCGTCTACTAACTGTGGGTGTATTTATCGATTTTAGTAAAGCGTTTGATACGCTGAATCACGACATTCTTTTTGCTAACTCGAAAATTATGGCGTTCGCCGACATGCTCTTAATCCTATTAAATCATATTCGGCTCTCGATTTCAATATGTGACTATTAACTACTGCTCTTCTGATCCTGTTCATATTAAATAAGGTGTACCCCAGGGCAGTCTACGTGGTCCTTTATTATTCAATGTCCATATAAATGACGTATGTAAAGTAAGCAATCTAGCAAAATACGTTATTTATGCGGACGATACGAGCCTATTCTTCTCCTCTAACGATATCACACACCTAATTACCACAGAAAACAAAGTCTTAGACCTATTAGATCAGTGGTCCTGCGTAAATTCATTGAGTATAAACAAAGAGAAAACTAAGGCTATGATATTTCACTCAAAAGGCATGTCAATACATTGTCTGGACCCACTCATATTATCTGGCACAGTTATACAGTTTGTGGAATATTTCACATCACTAGGTATAGTCTTTACGCCAGCGCTGTCCTGGGATGCCCATATTATTAAAACTTGCATCACGCTTTCTAGATTTGTCGGTATTCCATGCCGTAACAGGCATATTCTTCCAGTTAAAACCAAACTCACCCTTTACTTTGCATTTGTTTATTCCTGTTTAAGCTATTGTTTTCTGGTTTGGGAAAACACCACTATCACACATATTCGAAAACTTCAAATTTTGGAGAAAAAAAACTCTCCGGGCTCTTTCTAACGTTAAATACGATGTTCCGACTGCTACTTTATACCCGCACCATAAAATTATCCCCTTAAACAAAATGTTTGACTACAAATTTGAAAATTTTTTAAAGAAAACAATACAAAGGGACGATCAATTTTTTAATAAAATTACTGTGCTTGTCCCCAACAAAACACCGTGTGCGACCAGAACAACCACTACTTTTAGACTTCTGCAATGTAGAACGAACTACGGTTTTGCTATGTTGAACTACATTTAGCCGAAACTCCTTGATAGTGCATTATTTGAAAAACATCCTGGTATGTCTTTTGCTACACTCCGAAAAGAATTTCTAAAATAATTTAGGCTAATGTATGAAAATATACCTTTGTATGTATGTATGTGTGTGTATATATGGATGTAGGTATGTATGTATAAATGTGTATATGTATAAATTTTGTATAAATTTGTATATGTATGTTTTTTATATGAGTTTCCGTACATGAATTCCTGTATATAGTTTTCGGTTGTGCCACATCAAATTTAATTGTATGTAGAAGTGTAACTTTGCATTCATGCGCCTAAATTGGTATTGTTACTTTCTGTTCCTACTTGTCGTACAGGGCCACTGTCGTGAGTTCCACGGGTGGCGAGGCTTGTCAAGTGGTCTTTAGGACTACTTTTTTTGCCGCACTCAGTTTTTTGTTACCCTGCAGTAGAAAACTGGAATAAAGTATGATTGCTAAGGCCTATGTGGCACTCTTCTCTTGTGCGGTAACCAGGGCTGTGCATTTGGAGCTTGTTTCAGGTTTATCAAGGGAATTATTCTTATCAGCATTTCGACAATTCAGCGCACGACGCGCCATACCGACCGTCATTGTTCGACTGCAGCCGCTCTGAGTGAGTCCAACGTTTCCCCTTCCGCGGTACCCAGTACTGACTCAGCTTCATTTATGATACTGGTGTTTTGCTGCCTACGAGCCGTTCTCTTCTCCTTCATCTTGGGCATGCTGCGTTACTTGCCTCTACCTGGTAGGCACATCTACTATGTTCAGTCCGTTTGGTTCTTGATCTGCCGATCTCGCCTTCGTTTCCGGGTTTCGCCACCAAGAAAATGTCCGATAATTAGGTCTAACACCTCGAAAACAGGAAGGTAGCATAAGAGGGTTTCCCGCCAGTTACCCGCTTATGACAGGCTGTAGACGTCGCGTCACGCCCCGGGGGTTTAAAGAGGAGGTCCCCTTATCCCCGTGCAGTCTGAGTGGCGCTGGCTACCACCCTCAAGCGTCAGATACATTTGTAGTAAATATATGTACCCCAGAAAGTGAAGGAGAACACAGTCGCCCAGATGGCCGAATTGGTAAGGCATTCGAGATCTAATGGAAAGGCGTGTGTTCGGTCCCCACTCTGGGCGCGTGTTTTTTTTTCTTTCTTTCTCACGTTATTAATAATAATAAAAATAATGCAACGTCACTAATGGTAAAAATTAGTCTAACCATTCCCCTAGGCCTTCTTTGGCATTGTAGGCTGCCAGCATTTCTTTCTGTATTTCCTAACGAGCCCCTCATTTCCAAACCCTATTTAAATATATATGGATTATATATATATATATATATATTATATATATATATATATATATATATATATATTATAAGTGGAAGATTGAAAGGCGAAGATTTGAGGCAGCCTTTTATTCAGGCGATCGGGCCGAGGAACACCAGATCACACGATGATGATGATAATCTACAAAATGAAGAAGTGGCGGAGGCCACTGTGTGATGATGGGGATTTACAGGTGATGCATAGAAATGCGCCCTTGTGAGGGGATTGGCCCTCACACTAGTTCGTCCCTCCAAGCGATGCAGCCACCTGACTCAATGCGTCCCCACACTATTTCCTCCCTCTTCGCGAAGGCAGGCGCCCGTCGCCATCAGTCCTCACACTATTTCCTCCCTCTTCGGGAAGGCAGGCGCCCGGCTGCACTCTACGGTGTAACGCGGCGAACGAAGGGTTTCAAACGAGAAACGTGCATGATTTCAGTGCCACGGCAGCGGCGGTCCGTGGATGCACAGTTAGGAGTGATGCGTTAGTTGACGGGCGAAGTTTCTTCTAGAACGGTGTACGGGCCGAGAAAGCGGTGAAGAAATTTTTCGCAACGTCCGGGGACCCGAACAGGAGTCCATAGCAGGACCTCGTCACCGGGGTGAAAGCGAACCTCTCTGTGTGAAGCATCATAGCGGTGCTTGCGGTCTTGTTGGCAAGCTTGGGTGCGCAGACGAGCTTGGTGACGGCAGTGATCCACACGGGCGATGAACTGTTCAGGTAACGAGTTTAAAGCAGGGGGGGACGCCAGGAAGAAGCTTGAATCGAAGTATGAGTGACGGTAGGCGGCCGATTACAAGGAAAAATGGAGAGTAACCGGTGGTGCTTTGAATAGCAGTATTATAGGAAAACGTTACGAATGGCAGAATGGTATCCCAATTGCTGTGGTGAGGTTCAATGTACATAGAAAGCATGTCTGATAGGGTGCGATGAAAGCGCTCGGTGAGACCGTTTGTTTGCGGATGATAGCTAGAGGTCGTCTTGTGAACAGTATTGGCGGCTTTTAGGACGTCGGCGACAATTTGGGCGAGAAATGTCTTCCCCCGATCACTTAAAAGGGTACGAGGGGCGCCATGACGCAGAAGGACCGCCTGTAAAAAGAATTCTGCGATCTCTGAAGCGCAGCCGGTACGGACAGGTGCCGTTTCCGCATATCGCGTTAAGTGATCCACGGCAGTTACAACCCAACGGTACCCTCGGGAGGTAGCAGGGAGGGGTCCATACAAATCAATTCCAACTGTATGAAAATGGGCTTCAGGGCAGGCAAGCGGCTGCAGAGGTCCAACAGGGGGCAACGTAGAGCGTTTTCGCTGCTGGCAAGGGACGCATGAAGCGACGTATCGGGCGACTAGCAGAAGACAGGCCAGGCCAGAAGAAATGCGTGCGGACACGATCGTAAGTCTTCTGGAAGCCTAAGTGACCGGCCGTAGCATCATCGTGCAGAGCAGCCAAAATCTGCGAGCGAAGTGATCGGGGCATGACGGGAACCCATTTTGGACCATATCGTTGATGAGTGGACCGGTAAAATGCGCCATCGATCAGCTTAAAGTGGCTCAGCTGGCGGCGCAGGCGACTGTTGGGAGGGTGTGAGGTTCCGGTGATGCGGTCCATTAGTGTGCGGCAGTAGGTGTCTGAGCGCTGACGGTCTACAAAATCGGAGCGGCTCTGGACATCCACGACGTCGATGGCTGCTATGGTGGGATGTGGGCGTAGCGAAGACACGCTTCCGGAACATGGGACCAATGGGCAGCGTGAAAGGGCATCTGCGTCTAGGTGTTTCTTTCCGGACTTGTACGTGATGGTAAAGTCATACTCTTGTAAGCGAAGAATCCAGCGGCCGAGACGGCCGGAGAGGTTCTTCAGGGACGACAACCAGCAGAGTGCATGGTGATCCGTCACAATGCTGAAAGGGCGGCCGTATAGGTACGGGCGAAATTTCTGTATTGACCAAACAACGGCAAGACACTCCTGCTCAGTGATAGAATAGTTTTTCTCAGCAGGCGTCAGTGAGCGACTGGCATATGCGACCACCCGTTCTCCATTTTGGGAATCGGGTTGCAAAAGTACAGCCCCAATTCCATGCCCACTGGCGTCTGTATGAAGAATGCAGGGTTGTTGCTCGTTGAAGTGGCTGAGGACCGGTCTAGAAGTGAGAGCGGCTTTGAGCCGTTCAAATGCCTCTTCGCATTCGTCAGACCACTTGAAAGGGGTGCCACATTTTAAAAGCTTGTTGAGGGGAAAGGCGATGGTCGCGAAGTCCCTAACAAAGCAACGAAAATATGACGCCAGCCCAAGAAAACTCCGGAGTGCTTTCTGATGTAAAGGGTGGGGAAAGTTAAGTACAGCAGCAATCTTGTCCGGGTCGGGCCGAATACCATCTTTGTTGACCACGTGGCCCAAAACATTGATACTTTTGCAAGCAAAATGACATTTCTTTGTGTTGAGCTGCAGACCTGCCGTCGCAAGGCATGCGAGGACTTCGTCGAGTCGCTTAAGATGTTCAGTAAAACTCGTAGAAAAAATGATGATATCGTCCAGATAGCACAAGCATGTTTTCCACTTTAAACCACGGAGCACGTTGTCTATCATTCGCTCGAATGTGGCAGGAACGTTACACAATTCAAAGGACATCACGTTAAACTTATACAGGCCATCCGGAGTTGCAAATGCTGTCTTCTCTTTGTCGTCATCATGCATGGGAATCTGCCAATAAACGGAGCGGAGATCAATGCTGGAAAAATAGTCCGCTCCTTGCAAACAGTCCAACGCGTCGTCGATTCGGGGCATCGGATAGACGTCCTTGCGGGTGATCTTGTTGAGGGCACGATAGTCTACGCAAAAACGCACCGATCCATCTTTCTTGCGCGCCTAAACGACTGGGGAGGACCAGGGGCTAGAAGACAGGCGAATTATATCGCGGCTAAGCATGTCCTTAACTTGTTCACTGATAACCTGACGTTCAGAGGAGGACACACGGTAGGGACGACGGTGGACAATGCTGTTGCCATCTGTGGTGATCCGGTGAGTGGCTGTTGAAGTAGTTCCCAGCGAAGTAGCATAGCAATCAAAGGACAATTTCTGTTTGCTCAATAGGTCGAGTAAAGAGTTCTTCTCCGTTGGTGAGAGATCGGAGCTGATTGTGGCTTCAAGAGCGTCGAGAGACGCTACTGTACTGCCAGAACGGGACCCTGATGGTAGGCGGGAGAGTGGGACAACAGAGAGAGCAGCCGTGTCCACAACAGTCCGCTACAGTGCGCCTTCGGGAATGAGGATTGCCTCGGAAGAGGTATTGGTTGCAGCTAGTAGGGCCGTCCCGTGTGAGAAGCGGACCAGACAAGTAGGAATGAGGACACCCTTGGTAAGTAATCTTGCGATTGGACTAGTAAGGACGTCCTCTTCGCGGATGGTGTCGGAACGAACCGAAAAAATTTTCTCTTAACCAGGGGCGATGTCAGTTACAACACTAGCAACAAGGCGATTCGGCGTGATCTCCTCAACGCTGGAATACCCTGTCTCTGAAAGATGTATTTCCGGTCGATGACACGATATTACAGCACCCGCTGAGCTGAGAAAGTCCCACCCTAAAATACGTTCGTGGGCGCAGGGAAAGATAACTGCACACTGAATGTGATGCCAAATGCCGTCTATAAAAACACGCGCAGTGCAGGTCCCGGATGGCTTAATCATATCGTCGTTGGCCCCACACAATAAAGGTCCTGTGTACGGAGTTCGAACTTTTCGGAGACGCGCACACAAATCTTCGTTTATAACTGATACAGCAGCTCCGGTATCGACGAGGGCAGTGACTATAATACCTTCTACAACCACTGACAACATGTTCTATGGACGTTGCGGGGAATTTTCAAATTTTCCGTGTGAAGCAGTTTTCCCCTGAAAAACTGCAGGACTTAGTTTTCCGGCGGGTCGTTGGGATCATGCGACACCGGGCGAATGGGTGACACTGGCCGGCGGAATGGTGATGGGGAACAGCGCCGCGGGTTTCGAGAGTTGCGAGTAGGGTCAGCCGAGTCAGGTGGAGAAGACCGGACGACGTGTTGGCGGTGAATATTCGCGTTGGTGGTACCCATAACTAAAAGGCACGTTGTCACGCTCATAAGTGTCATATCCACGTCGTTCGTCTTGTTGACGCCTGCGGCAGAGGCGGGAGATATGGCCGCGGATGCCGCAGTAATAGCAAACTGGGCGACCAAAAGGTGCGTCTTGGCGGGGCGATCGCCACATGGGGTAGGGAGAGCGCGGTCCTAGCACCGGAATAACGGCTGCGACGCAGCCAGCAACATGTTGAGACATGACCGGCGCCAGAGGCAGGGGTGGTCGCGCCGCTATGTCAGAGTACCATGGCATCATTACTGGACCAGGAGCAGGAGGAGAAGAGGGAACAGGCATTGCGGCAAGTTCTTCTCTAATGATCTCGCGAAGGCAGGTCGCAGGTGGACCGGAATGGACACCAGGGGCACAAGCAACACCATAATCGCGGAGCTCTTCCCGGATAATAGCGCGTATAAGAGTCCGCAGGTTATCGTCTCCAAGGTATTGCGGTACAGCGGTCTCCTGCTGGAGACGGATAGACTGCATCTCATCCAGCCTCCGGCAAATTGTTGTCACATCAGCCACGGTGGATGGGTTTTGAAGGGCCAAAGCCGTGAAAGCGAAATGGCCCATCCCCTTAATGATGTGACGCACCTGATCCGCGGTTTACGTTTCATGAGCCTGCTGGACGCGGGTCTCCAGTGCCTTCTTTGTGCCGTTGGAGCGAGCTGCGGGAGGGCCGAGACTGCGGGCGCAAGCTGTGCGGTGCAATCAGCCCAGTCGGTGATCGAGGCTTTGTTGTTAGAAAACCACGTTTTGGCCACTTTATCCAGATAGAAGTTCACACTTGCCAGCTTGGCGCGGTCGTCCCAGCGATTAAACGTGCTAACTCGGTTGTAATCATCCAGCCATTCCTCGACGTCCTCGCCGCGAAGCCCGGCAAAGAAGGGGGGGTCGCGCTGGCGGATGGCCACGAATCACGGTGGAACGGCCGAACCCGCAGCGTTGGATGGTTCCGCTGTCATTGGCATGGCCTCCTGATGTAGGCGACGACCCGAACGGAGCTCCAGGGGTGCACTCAGAGAGGTAGCCCAAGGGATCCAGTCGCACACTCCACCACTTGAAAGGCGAAAATTCCAGGCAGCCTTTTATTCAGGCGATCGGGCCGAGGAACACCAGATCACACGATGATGATGATAATCTACAAAATGAAGAAGTGGTGGAGGCCACTGTGTGATGATGGGGATTTACAGGTGATGCATAGAAATGCGCCCTTGTGAGGGGATTGGCCCTCACACTAGTTCGTCTCTCCAAGCGATGCAGCCACCTGACTCAATGCGTCCCCACACTATTTGCTCCCTCTTCGCGAAGGCAGGCGCCCGTCGCCATCAGTCCTCACACTATATATATAATAGTATATATATATATATATATAGATATATAGCGATATATATATATATATATATATATAGATATATATATATTATATATATCTATATATATATATATATATATATATATATATATAATATAATGGTGTGTGTGTGTGTTCGTGCGTGTGTAAAAATAAACGTGAAAAATTCGACCTGTGTCACTTGTGACTGGAGGATGGGTGAAATAAATAGGACTTGTTGAATCGGCTTAATCACTTACACATGTAATCTTCTGTAAAAGTAGCAGCAAGCATACTTAGTTTATAAGAAAAGATGTTTTATGAATTTGGCCTTTGTATGCAAAAACGTTTACAAGACTTGCTACAACTATAAACTTTATTACATATTACATCCTTTGTACTCGGCACGATTGCTAAATTAATAAGCCCAAAATATTTGACAAAGGTACACCGCAACTGCTTGGCAACATTTGTCTTCTGTGATGTAAGAAATGTAATGCAAGTAGAAAATAATTGTGTGTTGTTGCTACCTAAATATTCGACGCGAAAAAATGAGGTGATACTTTTTACCCAGAATACCATAATGGTATTGAAGCGGAATCATTTCGAAATTGTGACTGAATTTTGTTAGATACCTGTGACGCCAAAGGCAGTACTTCTGCAGTGCATATGCCAACTGGCTCTATTAGGGTGAGCAAAACGCTTCAAATAAAATTGTCATTCCAGAAAGTGCACGAAATCGACTGGCACACTGTTGACAAAGAGATTAGAACTTAGGGAATAAAATATTGCTGTGGTCGAGGTCATCTCATCAGCATAATTATCAACAGCCGACGGAATACATTGCACCTTGACGGCCTCAATCACTGACCTCCAACCGTTCCTCCCCGGCGCTGGTCGAGTCCCTTCTCTGCCTCTGAAATTTCCTATTTTCTCCCTCTATAGAGGTATTAGCCTTCTCTTCTCGACTCGTCTGTGATTATTCGCTCTGTCGCCTGAACGGTACAGCGGCTATCATTTCACATAGCTGCAGGGCCAGCACAAGTCTATTTGTTTTATGCATTTCAACTTTGATATAAGGAAACTATACGTTGATCTCTGAACCACGAAAATCGGTCCCGCTCTCTTAACGTTCCTCCTATTAGTCTTTTTCTCTGGACAGCTCATCCCACTCAGGATTGCTTTCAACTTATTTTGTGAAGCCTCAAATCGACGCGACATATGGCCTTGACCGGCAGGGTGAATTCATTGTATATTCCGCTTTTCAGTAATAAAAGTAGTGAGTTCTCATTATTTGATAGTGTTTACTCTCTGGGCACCCATCCGTACTTATTCTACACCATATACCTTTGCCTTAGTTGTCGTCAGCACAGTCGAAGCGACCGAGGTAATTATTCTCTTCTGCTTTTGTTTGTGTTTTCTCGCGTATGCTCACCAGGGCCCCTTCTGCTGGTTTTTATACCCTTGTTTCAAGTTGTATAACTAGGCGCGCAAAAGGAACTAGGATAAACGAAGAGGACAGGACACCGCGCTGCTATCAAGTCGTTTATGTTGACGGTGATTTCCTATTTTTATAGGAAGGTACACCGCGAATGAAAGAAAGAAGGAAAGGGAAAGGAGACCAAGCTAACAGAAAAAAAGTGGAGGATGATAGTTCAAACGGCACTTTTGCAAGGCAAAATCAAAGTAATTGCATAAGAATTGCAGTTCTTTCTTTGTCAGTGTCATACAAGCTGTGCTAACTCATTTGTATTTCAAAAAAACTACCGAAAAGGCCTGGATGATATCTCTTGTTAGCTGATCCTCATGTCGGGCTACCATGAAGGTCTTATCAAAAAGTGGCCTACACTCACAATCTATGCAGTGTATGCCCAGATATCGGTTATTCGTTTATTATACATTATTTATATGCTCTCTAAGCCGATCATTCAAGCAACGACCTGACTGTCTGACCTACTGCCTGACACACGACAAAAGAAAGGAATATAGCGTGCCTGCTACACAGTTCCCGAACCTGTCGCAATGCTGCGTTTCGCACTTGATTTTCTTTGTTACAGTGAATCTGTTAGCCTCTGGTTGGAGGAAAAATTTCGTGTCGTAAATAGAAAACCCAGGCTGGGTCCAGCAGTTCTCGCCCGAGACGCCGAGCGCATGCGTCAGGATAATCAAATATCCACCACAGAGCTCAGTATTTTATTTAAAAAAAAACACAAAACAAACATCGAAATCGCATAATGGATGATAAGGCGGCGGTGTGCAATGCAAACCCCGCCCCCGTGTGTTCTGCTAAAGATTACACTTGCAGCTGCTCTCGAAAGATTTATTGATTGCAGGGTTTAACGCGCCGACGCAACGCAGGCGATGATGCGCGCCGTAGTGGAGGGCTCCGGATTAATTTTGACCACCTGGGGATCTTTAACGTGCGCCGAAATCTCGTACACACGGGCGTTTTTGCTTTTCGCCTCCATCAGAAAAGCGGCTGCCGCGGCCGGGAATCGAACCCGCGACCTCGTGATCAGCACCGCAACGCCTTAGCCACTGAGCCACCGCGGCGGGTTGCTCTCGAAAGTGGACCAGGGTTGAAGTCTTGCGAGGGACAGTGCATACGTCAGGCTTGGCACGACCCAGCAGTTCTGGCCGATTGTTTTACTATCGGGTTTAATGCGCCGATGCAACGCAGGCGAAGAGGCGCGCCGTAGTGGAGGGCTCCGAATTAATTTCGACCACCTGGGTATCTAACGTGCGCCGAAATCTCCTACATAGGGGCGTTTTACAGCGAAGCTGTATACCTCTCGTTGGTGGGAAACTTTCGTGGCGTAAACACGAAACGCCCTGTAGGAAAGCCAACTTTCACTGGCCATGGGGATGATAGTGGAGGAGTTAAAGAAAAAAAAAAGCGGTTCCCGTGTTTAGATTCGAACCTGTGTCCCTCGCGATATGTAGCCGACTTCCATACGATTCCGCCATTTCGACACGATCGAAGAACTTCGGATTTGGAGAGGGGTACATGGACGTACCAAGTTATTAAACATGAATATGCACCCCTAAGTCCAATGATGACGGTGGTTTAAAATTCGTTTCAGTAAGCGTCAAACCGCATATGATGGATGATAAGGTCCTGTGAACAGTGGGAACACCCTTGCTGGAAATAGTGTCGCGGAGGAAGAAGTGGTCCCTGCAACGTACCTCTTGAATCATCATCATTGTACAAAGTGTTCCATCATGTCCCATTAAAGCGGCGGCTCCCGTTCGGGGTCCCGGCTCGGTCATATCCAGGACATGGTGCCGAAACGACGGCAAAAGCGGCTTTCACAGACGTGAGACACCCTAACGAACGCCGGCCCCATCGACCTTCGAGAAGACGTTTCCGCCGGTGCATTTGTGACCTCTTCTGGAGCCGCGCCAAGGGAAGTGAATGGCGGAAAATCCGAGCGGGGTACCAACCAACGACAACGTGAGCCGTTGGGCGAGGACCGTAGAACCTGACGCAGAACGAGCGCAAAGTAAAAGGAAATGATCCGAGGGGAACGATTTTCAAGCACATGAACAAAAGGCAATCACTATCAAGACACCACATTCCTGCCATGTAACGACGAGTGCTTGTTCGTAGCCACGACAAGTAATTCTTAGCCGCTTTTCCTGGACTTGCTTCTAACGATGTTTAGGACTTACCAACGGTGAGAAAAATGATGGAGAATCTTTATCAACGACTCCAGGTACGTGAAGAAGTATCGGCGATTATGAAATGAGTTGAGCTGCCTGTTTCATATGAACCACCCTCGCTAATGCAGCTCTCTAGCTGGAACCAGTCTTTGATAGAGAAAGAGCAAGCTCTCAAGGAAATGGACGGCAAAATTGAAGACATCGTTGCCATTGACAAGATTGCCGAGGAAATCGAAATGGCTGAAACATGGGCAAACACCATAGTAACGACAAAATGGAAGTAAGAAGGAGTTATTAGCGAGTGTCTATAAAAAGCATGATTCGTGAACGAATGAGACGCAACCTGAACAATGGAGGCCTACCTTTGTTTCCAGATTACGGCTCAAACAGTGAGAGCACGTCTGTCGGTGTGTAGGCGGCATTACTGACGGGCGTAACTGACAAAGCATGCAACGATAACCCCAGCATAAGCTTTATAGGCGAACCGCGACCGAACCTTAAGCGAGAATCGGACAACGGTAATTTTACAAATAGCACTTTATTGCCTTCATTACTGCCAGAAACTTTGCACTGCCACAACCCTAAAAGTGACTTACCGGAATCCGACACAGGAAACGACCGCGCCACCCGAAATAGGCTACCCCGCACCGTATCTCCTGTCGTCGCAGACAGAAAGGCTTCAACGAATGCTAACGTGACTGATTGTACGGGGCGTGCGAAAACTACTACCCAAGAGAAATACAGGACGCAACGAAATCGCGAACAGAAAGAAAAAGGGACAAGCACCAAACACCATGAAGAAAGGCATAAGAGTGGCATGTTTTGGATTTTTTGGCAAGAAACCGCTGTCACAACGGCAGCGAAGAAGGTGCGCAAACGAAAAACGGGGAAACATTTAAAGCAGCGATATGCAGGCCAGATCCTACACCACCTCAAACCGTCTCAACGGCTTCAAGCGAACTCTTCACGCGATGAGCTTCCTATGCACTGTTGCGCTGACAGAGCGAGCTATGTGCCCTACCTCACGTGGCTCTCCTCTACACTCCGTCGTTTGGGTAGACGATACAAGCACCGGTGGCAGAGGAAGTGGGCTCGGTGCCCACTTCCTTTTTTCTTGCAGGAACAGTGCAAGTTGAACTGTTCCTGCAAGAAAAACTGAACCTTTAGCTATTGACGACCCGTTCATGGTGAGGAATTCTGCGAAAAGTATTGATTTTTTGAAGCTAAATAGTGACAATGGTTTTCTGGCCTGCTCAATAGACATCAAAGATTTATATTAATTCATTGCCACGCAATGAGCTACTTAAAAGCGTTGAAGAGAGCATTGATCCATTTGGCTCGTTGCGTTTCCAAAATGCGGCTTTGGTGGCAGCTGACGGGTTCCTTGAGTTACTAAAGTTTTATTTGAGGTCCTGTTGCTCAATCGGATGGGAAATAATATATTAAGAAGCAGGGAGTGTGTATTCGTTCTTGTTTGGCTCCTGTTTTAAGCAACCTGTTCTTAGCCCACTTGGACAGGTGTCTTGCAGACCGCTTAGATGATATTCATGTTGTGAAAATTTGTAGATACGTTGATTTTTAAGTGCGAATGCACTTCTTAAGCGAGCCTGAATCGTCCGCCGCCGTAGTCCGCATAGCAACAGCTGCGGGTGCGCGCGCTCCTCGTCTTCCTCCTCGTCTTCCCTAGCAACGGGGGGAGGTTGGCGCGCGCTACTCTCCTCCTCCTCTCTCCGCTCAGTGACTAGCGGGTGTTGGGCGCCTCCTCTCCACTCCAAGATCACGATATCCACCGTAATCGCGCAATCAACAACCGTGCATTCGCACTTACACACTCTCCCCCTCGGGGAAGTGCGAGGGAATTTTTTAGTAATCTTTGACAACAGTGTTGCCAATGTTCCGATGGCTGTTTTTAAGCTTTAAGCCCTTTTTAAAGAGTGTTTTAGTCATTTGGTGTTAACGCATGAGGTTCCGGAACACAACGTGCTACAGTTCCTTTATAATAATCTGACGCTCTCTGAGCGACATGTATGTTGGGCATATCCCCCGAGCGCGGACAAGGGCCTGTTTTCTTTTCAATTAGCTCACTCCAAACTTGCAAAAAGAGGCATAGTTAACCTGTGTTTTAAGAATTCTCTTGAAAAATCATGCCACCATTTAATGCAGAGCAGCTTCAAAGAGCAAACGAAGTGCTTGTTCCCTGCTGGGTATCCAGCGGCCATTGTCTTATCGGTAGCTGAGAGTAACCTCAAGAATTTAGAACAGGAAAGGGCACGTCACAGGAGGGGGAAAGGAAAAAAGTAGCGCTAATTCTATATTTGCACAATACGTTTCACCGTCTCAAAAAGATTGCCAATCGGATGAACGTAAAGGTTGTTTTCTCTGCACATAACAAATTGAACAAAATTCGCAAGTTGACTAATTCATTCCGTAAAGCACCGGTTGGGTGTGTAAAAGGACATAGGAAGCTATGCGTTAGGTGCGCGGTCGGTGTGGTGTATGATGTCCCCCTTTCGTGTGGGAAGCGATATATAGGCCAAACCGGCCGATCTCCTAACGACCGGTTAGGTGAGCATAGACGGAATGTCAGCAAACACAGGGATGTCCATTTGTCTGTTCACTCCCACAACTGCGGCTGCGTGCCACGGTTTGAGCAATGTGTGTACGTTCAAAACATGAGGAACAAAATGTAAGGAAAATAGTTGAGGTAGATTTGATTAGTAAAGCGGGGTTGTCCTGTGTGAGCGTGCCGTCACTGAGTTTGTCAGATAAGGAGGCAACTTTTCTGCACATGGCAGCAACATGCCAGCATTGGCGGTGAGATTGGTAAGTGATTGCGGGTGGCTGGGGATACTTATATGTACGTCTATGTGAAATACAATTAGTTGGCAATAAACGCTGTGTTGTGCGTTCTCTCTTGGTCCTCGTCCTTATGCGCTATGAATTCGTCAAGATTTCCCAAATATTCGAAAGTATTAAAATATTGAGCTCAAGTCTAACAGCGTAGACGCTCTCAGGGAAATCTTGCTTCTATTCAGGAAACTTCTGAGTGTTCGACGTTCGAACACGTAAATTTAAACTGCCGGCTGGACGTTCTTAAACATCAATTCCAGGAGAAACAATCGTCCCATTGCCCTGACAAGCTGCCTGTGTAAGCGCTTCGAAAAGATGATAAACAAGAGACTCGTGTACTTCTTAGAGTACAACGGTCTTCTCGAGAGCGGCCAGGAAGGCTTTAGGGTGGGGCGATCTACTAACGGTCAATGTCGTTGCGTTAGAGTCATATAATGAAGATGCTTTTGTCCACAAGCAGTACTGTATGACAGTATTCTTTGATCTTGAAAAGGCGTACGACACTGCTTGGCGGTACGGCATCCTCAGCGATTTGAAGTCCTTTGGCATGTCAGGTAACTTGATGAACACACTTGTTAGTTACCTGTCTGAAAGAACGTTTCGCGTGCGAGTTGGAGCTGCACTCTTTAGGTTTCATGTGCAGAAAAACGGCGTGCCGCAAGGTGGAGTTTTGAGTTGCACTTTGTTTATTGTAAAAATAAATTCTGTTCGGGAGGCACTGCCACCATCGATCTCCTGTTCAATCTATGTAGACGATGTTTACCTCTCCTTCAGATCGTGTAACTTGTCTATCTGCGAGCGCCAATTGCAGCGTGATGTGAACAAGCTAGCCTGGGCAGATAGCAACGGTTTCAAATTTAATTGAAGAAAGTGCACTTGTGTTCGGTTTTCCAAGAAGCGTGGCATTCGGCCGGATCCAGACATTCCACTCCACGGTGTCTCTCTTCCTGTCAAAAAGGAACACAAGTTTTTAGGTATAATCTTTGACGAAAAGCTGACATATATCCCACACATAACACAACTAAAACATAAATGCTTAAAAACAATGATTATCCTGAAGGTTCTCTCGCACATATGTTTTGGGCGCTGACACACAACTTCTTTTACGTGTTTTTATCAGCTTGGTAGGTTCACGATTCTACTATCGTAGAGTTGTCTATGGGTCAGCCAGTAAGACATCCCTCAAAATGATGGACACTGTGCTTCATCTAGGGCTCCGCTTCGCGTGCAGTGCCTTCCCGACTAGTCCAGTTGAAAGCTTGTATGTAGCGTGCAACAAATGGAACCTACAACGCCAGCGAGCATACACAGATCTCATTTATGCTTTTAAAATTTCATCCATGCCTCTTCATCCTTTTAAATCAGTTTTGCATGATACATCGATGGCTGAACACCTTTTAAATCGACCACCGTTCTCTAAGCCCTTCTCTTACAGAGCTAGAGAGGAAGCGTCAGAGCTTGCTGTCACCTTTTTAGATACAATCCAAAGTTCTCTAACAGATTTTATAGCACCAGGGAATCTCCGCCCTGTATGATGCGACACATCTTTCGGACATGTAGATAAAAAACCGAGCTCCCACATGTCCAATTCTGCAGCACTTCTTGTATTTGCACCAGAAGTATGAGTGTTCTGAATTTTATACGGATGCCTCTAAAACCTACACCTCGGTGTCCTGCGCGGCGCATGGGTCCGGCCTTAGTGTCACTAGAACTCTTAACAGTAATACAAGTATCTCTATGCAGAGGCCGATGCTGTACTTCTTGTTGTTAATCATATACTTCAAACCGCATCCCACAATCCATTATCTATACAGATTCCCTCAGCGTTGTGTGGGCATTGTCGTCAACAAAGTCGTTGAAAAAATGACGTTGTAAATGTTATCATCAAAGGCAATATGTCTGTGTATGTTCACAAATTTGAACTCGTCCTTTGCTGGATCCCTGGCCATTGTGGTATATCCGGAAACGAAGCAGAGGTTCGAATGGCTGCTGCTGCTACACTCTTGAATACAGTTGACATAGTCACATTACCCTACACCGACATGAAACCACAAATAGACAACAACTTCGCAAAACATGGCAAACACACTGGCGTCAACAACAGACAAGTTACACGTAGTAAAACCACACTTAGGACCATACACAACCGACACACGTAATAAATACACTGAAATCGCCTTGGCTAGATTACGGATGGGGCACAGACATGCAACGCACTCGCACCTTATCACTGGATCTCCAAGACCTCCGTGCAGCAGGTGCTGAGAGGCCCTATCCGTGATCCACATCCTCATACAATGTAGGCACTCGACATTACACGACGCAAATACTTCCCACAACTACACACACGACATATTTCACCACACCCGTTATACTTCTGAGGAGACGATGTCATGTTTTCTGTTCAGCGCACCTTTAAGTCCCTATCAGAAGTTCACTTTTTACAACTCATCTCATACCACCCATAGTTTTACCCCTGGTCCTATACACCAGCAACCTTATTTATCTTTTAACAACTCTTGTTCTCCACCCTGGCCCTTTACACCACCCGTGCTCATAGTTTTTAACTGATTTTATTTCGTGTTCTCTCCTCATCAAATAACTTTGTGTTTGGCGCTCTTTGCCCATGTCGGCCTTGCGCCAATAAAATCAAACCACCACTATGATCATCATCATCAGCATCATCATCATCGATTCCAGGAGAAATATTATGATCTTTTAGAGCATTCCTTACTCGCGCGAAACGTGTGCGTAAACCGAACAAAAACACTATCGGGCATTTCCTCGGTACTAGGCAGTAACTTTCACTCCAATACTGCTGAACGTGCCCATCGTTTGCGCGTATTTTATTAGACGAACGGCCACCCCGTAATGTTAAAGCTATACAATTTCAAACACAAGAAAAACATGTTCTCTTGCTAGCCGAATTTAAGGACAACGGCATTTCGGTGTCGGAGGAGTTCGCCCAAGCCACTCGACATGCCCGGAAAAAACGGTTGGTATTCGCAAAACGTCAATCGCATTCCCCCTAGCTTCAGTTAAAATACAATAGGTTGGTCCTAAATACTCAGTACTTCGCGTATGATGCGGAGACCGACAGCATTCTTAACGTAACGTCGAGAGACTTGACACCCTGATGCATTCGGTCCCATCACGCAACGACGATAACAATGAGCAAAAAAAAAAACAGCGTGAAATACGCAAATCCTAGGTCCGTTAACGCATCAGCGCCAGCGCAACCTTAACTCCTCCGCATATGAAGTCGAGATGGGGTCTTGTTTCACCAACCTCAATGTTTCCACACTTGCGAACACGCGAAGTGTCATTAACAAGCTTGAACTTCTTACTTCAGCTACTGATACAGTGTAACTCCGACATAATATTGGCGCGAACCATGTATGGGCTTGCTTATTTATTGTTTGTTTTTACTGCCGGGCCACGCCCGGCTGTGTTATCTGCGTTCCAAGGAAAGCGAGTCTTCTATTCTTTATTTTTATGCCGCACGGGCTAGCACATTCAGATAAACTGTTTCGCCCTAACATCGCTAGCCCAGAATAATCGTCTGTGATCTTCAATGTTCTGCATGTGAATCGACGGTTCCAGAAACACTCGGGCCGAAAGATAAAAAGCCTGCAGAGCGGACACCTCGGCATTCGATTCTGCGACACTCGCCGACGCAAGTCACTTTATTGACCCCTTCTTCGCCGCCTCCCGAGGCGGCACAGAGAGTGTGTCCCAAGACCGGCCCGTCTATGGCCGTTTTCTGGCACGTCCGGGTAACATCCAGGTTCTGGCAGCCACTGATCATACGATGAACGGCCAATATTCGGCAACCAGCGCTTCGATATTTCTCCGGCCGCCCGTGTCCAGACGTACAACGGCAGCTGCCCGGCTGCCAGATATTCAGTTGCCTTTTGGCTGCCGATGTGGAGAAGGAAATCGGCCGGAGTACGGCTTTAGGGCATCCGTTTTTCTTTCGGGAAGCGGTGTTCAGCCGAAGCACCGCAAGTGACAGGCCACATCATATCCGTATTCTTGCTGCAGTTGGTGTGCCAAAGGAGACCCGCCGTAGCGCGGCTGCCACGCATCCTCTCGTTCAACGGTGAGCCGCGCGTCCGGCGGCAGAATAATCGGTTTCTTCAGGCAGCCGGTGTTATAAAGGAGACCGGCCGTCTTACGACGTCCGAATGTACGTTTTTCATTTGGTCAGCGGTCCTCGGCCGAATTACGGCAACCGAACGGCCGCAGAATTTTCGGCAACCGGTGTTCAAGAGGAGACCGGCCTTCGTAAGGTATCAGGTTATACGTCAATATGCGAACAACGGCGCATGCGTCTGGGCGCCGAGAATTCATGCACAGACATGCTTGGAAGAAGACCCGCCGATGTAGGACCGGTTTTTCTCTTGGTGAAGAAAGAGCCGTTGTTGAGTCGAATGGCGCAGACACCTTTTTCATCCGCTCGGTGTTTCTACGTTTAAAGGAAAGAACTACGTTTGTCAAACAGTAATGAGTGTTCTAGGTGAACTGGCAAGGTGCAATCGACTTTTCCAGGGAAA
The DNA here is from genome assembly GCA_013339765.2 of Haemaphysalis longicornis. NCBI lineage: Eukaryota > Metazoa > Arthropoda > Arachnida > Ixodida > Ixodidae > Haemaphysalis > Haemaphysalis longicornis. Next base: position 135,808,242 of record CM023454.1, read on the forward strand.
CGTTTAGGCTATCAAAATATCATTTATTGCCACAAGAAGACTGTGCCACACCGACGGGTGAGCTAAGCCTCGCCAGTCATAGCCGCTACAACGCCTCGCCCGTCGGCTTCGTCGACGCATCAGCTGGAGGCTATTCGCCCCCTCCAGAAATGAAGACCATTGGAGACATCGACCCGGCAGCGATGTCCGACCCGAGATGGCGGTGGTTCACCAAAATAAGTGTCCTTAAAGGGTGTCAAGCAAGCGGCCACCACGCATGAGCTCAACCGGCGCCATATCCAGGACTCCCCACCAAAGAAAGGCAAGGGCGCGCAAAAGCGCAAGTTTACGGCTATTCTTCTCACAATGATACTGCGAAAAACAATGTGCACTACATTGTTTGTGATAAACGTAGAAGAAGCTAAGGTCGTGCATTGGTAGGATCAACTTCGTGCACTGCACTATGTTACTTCATAGGATTTTATGACTGCCTATGTAGAAACAAGAGTTATTTTGAATTTGCCACAACAACGGAGCCTTGTGAATGACGAAGGCTGGATGTTAATTTAGTTGCGGTGTTTGAAATTGAGATTAGCTACACGTGGGATATGACTTATATGGTTAAAGATAATCGACAGCCTCCTAGCAAACACGGATTTCGTCGGGTTTTTCTTCCTCAACGCATCTTGTTTAGTTCACGCACAATTCGGCTCTAGCAATAGATACGCATAAAGTTGCTGACTATTTTTTTGCGCGGCAAAACGCATTTGGCGGTGTTTCATATCACCGTCTTGTTAGTACATTCCGGGAAATAAACTGAAGAAATCTGTTATTGTATGGATAGCCGAGTATATCTCTCAAAGACAGCAGTTGGTCGCTCTCAATGGTTGTTCGTCGGGATATGTTCCCGCGACCTCAGGAAATCTCCAAGACTTAGTTTCGTGCCCTCTTTTGTTCGTGTGGCCTCAACTCTTTGTCAAAACTGTTCGCGAATGACTGTGTAATTTACAGGACTATAGCGAGTGAACGTGATTCGGAATACTTGCAGCATGATTCAAATATAATAACATCATGGTGTGCTGATTCATAAAAGTCCTTGAATCTTCAAAAGTGTGTTAACATCAACTTTACAAGAAAACCTTCATTCCAATTAAATGCGTATACAGTAAATGAAACTGCTTTATGAACGGCCGGGGAATATAAGAAACCGGGAGTTTATTTAACGAGTTGTTAGAGAAAAAATCGGCACTTTCAGAACATAAAAAATTCCCCGCATTTCCCCGAGGGTAAGAATGTGAAAGTGCGAATGCATGAGTTGAATTTGCGCGGTTCGGTAATGTTCGCAAAAGAGAGATCACACACACACACACAACTACAAAGAAAGAAAGATGCATTTATTCACAGACACCTATTTGTGTTGTCGTTGTACTTGATTGCTAGAGCGGATCTCAGCTTTGAAATTTCGTGTCAGTACTCCTTTAAGCAGGTGCATTAGCCCTTCTCACGCCCGATTCTTGGCCAATCCCCCACGTGGGTATGTGCCATGTCAGCGGCCAGGCAGCGCGCGCCCATCTCCCCCCGTTGCCAAGGAAGACGAGGAGATTCCTGGCAAATCCCCCACGTGGGTATGTGCCATGTCAGCGGCCAGGCTGCGCGCGCCCATCTCCACATGCGCGGACATCGCCGGTGGACGCAGGTTCAGGGTCGCTCAAGAAGTGCATTCGCACTTAAAAGTTACGGCTGCACGTGTTTTTGGCTTTCCGAGCAAAAATTTCAGCGAACCTCGATTTAAAGAGACCCTGCAACACTTGCCATCGACTACTAGTAATGTCTTTTGGGATAAAGTCTATTGTCCCAGAAATATTCTCCCGCAAGAATTACGTAAATCCGTTCACAATTAACGAAACTACGCGCGATGAGAAATCGCGCATAATCGTTCCCTCTCAACTCGACCGCGGAGCACGCGACGAAAGCTGCGCACTCTCTCCCGGAGAGGGGGCGGATCGCGGCGTTCTCTTCGGTAGCCTTCGATATATCACATGGCGGGTAGTTTTCTCCTTCTATCCGCAACGCCAACGGGCTTATTCCCGGTCTGGTGCCACAAAATGCAGGCATGGGTGCCTGCTCGCAAGTGCGCGCTCGGGCTCGTAGGGCGTTCTTGAAGGAATAAACGTTTGTAGTCGAGTGGTCCAGTTGAAAGGGAAAGTATTGAGCTCATCACTCAAGCTCCGCGCACACTCAAAACACAAAAGAAACGGGAAAACTGTGCCTACAGGTTCAGGCATAGAAGAGGTTTCGTACACAGCGATGACGACGACGGAAATGGGAGAATATAGCCGTGAAGTTGACCAGTGACAGGCCGATCGGGCAGCCATGGCCTATGTGACGTCCCTTAGGCCATGCCTGGGGTTGCATAATGAGGACAACTGAAGAGAGAGTGGTTGGTTTTTTTCCGCGTCTTTCACATAGATTTGCGCGCTCACCGCTTCACGTGCACGTGTAATATTTGCTCAGGTATTCCTGGCAGTGTAATCTAAACGTCGCGCAGGTTTACGTGCACTGTTTAAAGAGTGTTGACAGGGTCCCTTTAAAAGAACAACCGTACTTCAGTCATGTTGCGGTCAATGTAGGAGTACGCATGTGTTTTTTAGGATCCCTACACCAAAGATCTGGGTGATACGCTTGAAAACATACAGAGTAGGGCAGTGCTATTCGTTTTAGGTATCGGCACTGTCAACTTTGGATAAGAGAAAGTAAAAGTAAACCTATATGGTAAGACGGGAAAGATCATAGGCGAAACCTGAGTCTGAAATTTTTTTGTAATATCTATCATTCGAAAACTGGAATAGAAGGGGAGAAATATATCCAAGCGCCCTTCTACATATCCCAAAGTGGAATCGCTAGCTTGAGGCAAATTATTAACTTTTCTTTAGGCTGACGTCTTGCGCGATTCATTTTATTTCAGATCAATATGAGAGTGTAATTATCTTCCACGTATGATTTTATCCACTGTTTATAAGGACGATTTTCACCGCGCTTTGTAGAATTATTTTGTTATTTGGTCTCATATTTGATGCTTTGTGTTATGTATCTCCCTGCAGTAATGCATGCAAGGGCAAGCAGGCATCAAATAAATAAATAAATAAATAACTGAACAAATCTATAAACAAACAAATAAAAAATAAAAACAACTGAACAATAAATAAATAAATAAATAAATAAACTTGCGGAGCCGCAAGTTCGCCTCCGACGGGGTGAGAACCCTACGCATTGGAACTTGACCAATAAAATATTTATTGCTTTATTCGTTGCAGTATGCAAGGCTTGCTGTATGAATACTACAATTGCTAAGTTATTTGTTTGAAATAAAATATGAAACTTTTGTCTTACGCCTTTCCTTCCGTGAACACAGAGGGATACAACTGCAGCCATCTGAAGAAGGGCGTTATTCGCAACACGTCTACAATTTTCTAAACGTAGTAAATCAACTTCTTTTGGACTATTAAGGAGTGTGCACGTAACTCATGAAAACAACATAAAAATATATTGAAACTGAAAGTATTTCTTTTATCTCTTCTAGGATCAGCCCTGTGAAAGATCATCAAAAAAGTTGATCTAGTAGAAAATGTTTTTGCAAGAAAAATGGGCAGATACTGGTCAGACTTTTTGTGTGAATTAAATTATATTGAATGCTGCTGAGTGTTTTGTGGAGTATCGAACGGCTTCGTAAAGGCATTCGCACCGGTTTTATATATACATCTATTCCAGCTCTGCAAAGAAATGAATATTTGCTGTATTCGACAGTAAAAGAGGCACAGCAAGAAAAGAACGACCATTTGTGAGAACTGTTGAATAAATTATTTTTGTGTAAACTGACGCTGATAATGAAGCCAGGCTGCGCTGAAGGCTGGACGGCTGGTGGTTGCGCGCGGGCTCACTTTGATGTGGGTGCAGAGGAGCAAAAATGGTGGGTTTGTGCTGCTGGACAGCGCGAGTGAATCATCTGCTTGCGCTGCATGCAGTGGTCGTCCACCGGCCTCAGTACAGTTAACGTACTGTGGCTGAACTACAATGCCCGTAGCACGGCCGAATTTCCGGCAGCTTTAGTCCGGCTAGAGTCCGACGACCACATCTCGGCTGTCCTCTGGTGGCCGTACTTCGGCCGCACACGGGTAGCTTTGGGATGGCCGGAGCCCTACGGCTGGAATCTCGCCTATGAACGTGAGCCGGTCGACTGGCCGACGGGCACTGGCCGTTGGACAGTGATGGCTGTACGGCCGTATACGGCCAAAAGGCCCACATTTGGATACAGGCCGAACATTGTTGCCGGAGAAAGGCCGGTCAGAAAATCACCGGCCAAAGTACATCGGCTTGAGTAAAGCCGAACAGTCCTGTGCTGCCTGGGTTGCGCGACATGCAGTGACAGGCCTCAGTACAGTTAACGTACTGTGGCCGAACTCCAATGCCCGTAGCACGGCCGTATTTCCCGCAGCTTTAGAACGGCTGGAGTCCGACGACCGCATCTCGGTTGTCCTCCGCTGGCCGTACTTCGGCCGTACACGGGTGGCTTCGGAATAGCCGGAGCCCTACGGCTGGAGTGTGGCCGTATGAGCGTAAGGCGGTCGACTGGCCGACGGACACGGGCTGTTGGACAGCCATGGGAGTACGGCCGTATACGGCCAAAAGGCCCACATTTGGACACGGACCAAATATGGCTGCCGGAAAAAGGCCGGACAAAAAATCACCGGCCAAAGTACACAGGCTTGATTTGGGCCGCACAGTTTTGTGCTGCCTGGGTCTGTATTCTTTTGAGTTGTTAGGGCAGCACAAGTTCACTCCAATAAACTTGTTTCTTCTTAAAAGACAACTGCGTCGTTCTTGCCTTCGTGACATCTGGTAGAGGTGCTGGGTACTCACCCTTTATGCTCTCTACGACATCTAGAAGCCCCCAAGCCAGCCCAACCAGAGAAAGCCACCGACTGCAAGGATTGCTACCCGAGGTTGGTCTCATGCCAGAAGGGCCCAAGAGAAGGAACGTATAAACCAACACCATGGTGCAAGAAACAACGTCGCCAATCATCCTGCAGCAGCCCCGGGAACCGCCATCGTTCCGGGAAGCCCCCGCTGAAGACCCCGAAGATTTGTTGAAGTAGCTGGAGCGCGTGCGCATCTTAAACAGGTGGGACGACGAAGAAACTTTCCGGCATGTCTTCTTTTACTTAGAAGATGCTGTTCGAACTTGGTTCGAGAACCATGAGAGTTCTTTGACCGACTGCACTCAATTCAAAGGGAGTTCCTTAACACCTTCACTACCGTTGTGAGAAAAGAGCGAGCTGCGCTTTTGCTTGAAACTCGAACACAGCACTCCAACGAAGGTGTCGTGACCTTCTTTGAGAAGATGGAGACACTTTTTCGCCATGCAGACCCAGAAATGACCGAAGAAAAGAAGCTCAGGTTTCTAATGCGAGGAGTGAAGCAAGAGATTTTTGCTTGTCTTGTCCGTAACCCACTGAAGACTGTGGCTGAATTCGCGTCCGAGGCGGCCGCGATAGGGAAGACGCGAGAAATTTGAACGAGGCAGTACGACCGCGCTGTCAACGCGCTGTTCTCGGAGAACATCGGTGCCGCAACTGGAAGCTGCGATACATTGCGCGAGACCATTCGAGCAGTGGTCTAGGAGGAGCTTCAGAAGCTTTTTCCAACAACGCCGCAACCTCAAGTGGCTTCTCTGACTGACGTCATCCGTGAAGAGGTTCAACAGGCGCTGTGAACTTCTATGCCTTCCGAAGCACCCGTGAGATCCAAGCGATGACCTACTACGCAGCTCTTCGTCAACCCCGCCCTGCTCCAACCCGTCGTCAAGAGGCCCAGCCATACCGCCATCCAATGCCGCCAGCCCGACGCCCTGTAGACCAATACCAGACGCCAAGAAAGACCGACGTGTTGTGAACGCCTGATAATCGCCCGCTGTGCTACCACTGCGGAGAGGCCAACCACATCTACCGTCGCTGCCCTTACAATAGGCTCGGTCTGTGAGGATTCTCCGTCGACGCACCACGGCCCCGTCCCGGCCAGCGCCCTACTGAGATCGACGAATACCTGTCCAACACGAACCGAGGACCTGCCCGCTTCAACCGCTCGCCGTCGCCCTACCGATACCAGTCGCCAAACAGCCATAGCACCGCTGACTTCTCACGTGGAAGGTCCCCCAGCCCACGCGGGGGAAACTAAAAGCAGCAACTTCTGGAGGTTAGGTTGCAGAACGGCGAAAAAACGAAAACCCTCGAACGACGCATGGCCGCGCTCAACACCATACCTGCAGCCAAACGACTCGATCTAACCCGGACGTGACTCCCGAAGCCGACGACGACACGACGCGACGCGTACCCGAAACGACAGAGCATGCCGCTGAGAAGATTACGAGAATGACGACGCATGGTGCCCGACCGTCAACACGCACAAGCCGAGATACAACGCCTCGACGCTCCAGAAACTCGAGGAAAGCGGTGTCCGATGTCCAGGTGTCCATCGACGTCTTTGACGCTGTCGCCCTAATCTACACGGAAGTCGACTACTCGGTAATGAGCGGCTCATTCACGTCGAAGCTAAAGAAAGTTACGACAACATAGGACGGTCCGCATATACGCACAGCAGGAGAACATCTCGTAAGGCCAAGTGGAACGTGCACATCACGTGTCACCGTAGGCGGCACTACGTACCCTGCTGAGTTCGTTACTTTGCCTAACTGCTCCCTTGACGTAATTGTCCGAATGGACTTCTTGACGGACAACGGCGCAATAATTGATCTGCAGACCAAGTCGATAACCTTTTCCTCCGATCACTCTACGACGCCACAGCCGAACCCCGATCACCGCGCTGCTGTCCGGATCGCCGACGATCACATCACCCTGCCACCCCGGCCAAGCTTGATGATCGCCGTCTACTGTGAGGATGCTGCTTCTGACATCGACGCTAACGTTGAGAGTGATCAAAGGTTGCTTCTCTACCACGGTGTCTCCGTCGAAGAGGCATTGCGCACTTTAAGCAACGCCAGTCTCACGTTTTGGTGAATAATTTCACCGAGGGGTACCTGCATTTAAACAAGGGAGCTGCAATTGCGTTCCTCGAAGAAACGCAAGAAGCAAGTGACGTGATCGCTGTCGCCGACTTCGAACGCACACCCGATCACACCGTCAAGCTTTCGGAGCCCTTCGACGTGAATCCGGTGCTATCGCAAGAACAACTGAACAAATTATTGGCTTTGCAGCGTCGCTACAGCGAGTGTTTTTCGTCGAGTTCAAAATTACGTCAGACACCCCTAGCAAAGCACCCTATTATAACTGAAGATGGAGCCCGACCTACCCGACAATCACCATACCGCGTCTCTTCCCACGAAAGGGAAGCCATCCGGACTCAAGTCGACGACATGCTCAGCGACGACATTATACAGCCATCGAAAAGCCCCTGGGCTGCGGCGGTCGTACTCGCAAAGAAAAAGAACGGCACATTAGGTTCTGCGTTGACTACCGGTGACTAAACAAAATCACCAAAAAGGACGTGTATCCCCTGCCACGAATCGACGACGCCCCTGACCACCTCTGCCATGCCAAGTACTTCTCATCGATTGATTTGAAGACCGGCTACTGGCAAATTGAAGTTGACGAGAGAAACCGAGAGAAGACTGTGTTTATAACCCCGGACGGCCTATACGAGTTCAAGGTGATGCCTTTTGGGCTGTGCACGGCGCCAGCAACGTTTAAGAGTTATAGACACTGTGCTATCTGGCTTGAAGTGGCACACTTGCCACGTATACCTCGACGACATTGTGGTATTCAAACGGAATTTCGACGAACACCTTGCAAGGTTGGAGTCTGTACTCGAGGCCATGCCTACATCGGGGTTAATGCTGAAGCCTGAAAAGTGTCGTGTCTCGTATGAGGAGCTGAAGTTCTTGGGCTACGTCATCAACGCCGCGGGAGTCCTACCTGACCCGGCAAAAACTTCGGCTATTGCGAACTTCCCAAGTCCGAAAGGCATTAAAGGCGTGCAAAGATTTCTCGGACTGTGCGCATACTACCGGCGCTTCGTCGGCAACTTCACCCGCATTGCAGAGCCACTCACGCGGTTGACGAATGATAGCACGCCTTTTAGCTGGAAAAACGACCAAGCAAAGGCATTCTGCGAGCTGCAAAAACGCCTGCAAAGCCCTCCCGTGCTCGCTCATTTCGACGAAGACGCCGAAACAGAACTGCACACCGACGCCAGCGATATAGGCTTGGGTGCCGTTTTCTTCCAAAAGCAAAGAGGTAGCGAAAAAGTAATCGCCTTGGCAGCCGTGGTCTGTCGAAGGAAGAGAAAAATTACTCAGCCTCTGAAAAAGTGTGCCTCGCAATTATATCGGCCATTTCAAAATTTTGCCTATACGTATATGGTAGACCATTAAGGTTGCCACAGACCACCATGCGCTGTGTTGGCTGGCCAATTTCAAGGACCCCTCTGGCCATCTTGGGCGGTGGAGCTTGCGCCTGCAAGAGTTCGACGTTACAATCGTCTACAAATCCGGCAGGAAATAATACGACGCCGACTGCATGTGCCGCGCCCCCGTCGACCCACCACCACTACACTCCGATGAAGACAGCGCGTCTTTCGGAGCCGTTACGGAGAGCGACCTAGCTGCCCAGCAGCGTGCTGACCCCGACTTGCGCGTCATGATCGACTTCCTCGAAGGACAAATTGTCACCGTACCTAGGGCGTTCAAGCGGAACTTGCCAGCATTAAGCCTGAAAAACTCCGTCCTCGTGAAGAAGAATTCCTTCCGGAAGAACCGTCTTCCGGACATCTCGGCACAGCTCACACTATTGCAAAACTCAAAGCGAAGTACTTCTGGCCCCGTCTTACATCCGATGTCACCCACTACGTTCGGAGTTGCCGTGACTGCCAGCAACGAAAAACGCCGCCGAAGAGACCCCCCAGCTTTCTGCAACCGATCGCCGTCCTATCGAGTCCCTTTCAACCGATTGGAATGGACCTTCTAGGCCCGTTCCCCACGTCACAATGACAGAACAAGTGGATTGTCGTGGCGACAGACTACATGACGCGCTACGCAGAGACTGCCGCTCTTCCGAGGGGCACTGCACAGGAAGTCGCAAGGTTCTTCATAAGCCAAGTTGTGCTGCGACATGGAGCCCCGGAAGTCCTAATCACGGACCGCGGAATGGCCTTTACTGCGGATCTGATGCAAGGAATATTATGCTACAGACACACGGATCACAGAATAACGACGGCGTACCACCCCCAAATGACCGGACTAATAGAACGTCTGAACAAGGCAATCGCAGATATGCTGTCAATGTACGTTGATGTTGAACATAAGACTTGCGACGAAGTGTTCCCGTATGTCACGTTTGCGTACAACACGGCTATCCAGGAGACGACGCAGCTGACGCCGTTTGAGGTTGTCTACGGAAGACGGCGAACTACGATGCTCGACGCCATGGTTCCGCACGTTGAAGACGACGACCTCAACACCGACGCCCAAGGATACCGTCAGCATGCTGAGGAGGCCCGCCAGCTGGGTCGAGTTCGTACAACGTGCCAGGAGTTCGTGTATGCCGGGCGCTACAACCTCCGACGCCGAGACGCCGAGTACCATCCCGGGGGACCGTGTTAGGGTTTGGACTCCAATCCGACGACGCGGACTCAGTGAGAAGGTTCTGCAAAGATATTTCGGATCCTACCAAATTCTATGACGTGTCGGACAACTTACCTACGAGGTGATCCCCAATGGTGATTCCAGAACACCACGACGACGCACGCGGCCCGAAGTCGTCCACGTGGTTCGCTTGAAACCTTACTATGCAAGATGACGGACTTTTTTAGGTGCGAATGCACTTCTTAAGCGACCCTGAATCACTCGTCCACCGTCCGTCCACCGGAGCTCAGCAACAGGTGTTATCGCGTCCTCCTCGCCCCTAGCAACGGCGCGATGACGTAGTGCGCTCGCCTGATGTCGTGTGAATGCCAGAGTTGATCACAAGGGGGTGATAATGTAACTAAGAGGCGAATGCCAACACAGTTCAACATACCCCCCCCTCATAGCATCAACCGTGCATTCGCACTTCCCCATGCTCCCCCTCGGGGAAATGCGGGTGAATTTTTTTCGTTGTTGTCGTTGTTCGTTCGGACTGTGTTTTATTTTAGCATCGGGGCGATGCACGCTTAGAGGGGGTTAATGCCCCGAACCATGTATGGGCTTGCTTATTTATTGTTTGCTTTATTTATTGTTTGTTTGCCACGCCCGGCTGTGTTATCTGCGTTCCAAGCAAAGCGTGTCTTCCATTCTTTTTTATGCCGCACGGGCTATCACATTGAGATAATCAAACTGTTTCGCCCTAACGTCGCTAGCCAAGAATAATCGTCTGTGATCTACGATGTTCTGGATGTGAATCGACGGTTCCAGAAACACTCGTGCCGAAAGATAAAAACACGAGGTAAAAACACGAAAGATAAAAACACGTGTTCCCGCGAGGCGAACACGAGCAAATACAGAGCATTGGGGTCTCAGTACTGTTTGAAGGCAGTGTTGCGCTTCCATCGCTTCTTCCGTGATGCTGGAGTAGCAGACACGAGTAAACGTGGGAGCGAGCGTCAACGAAGGAAGGAAGGAGCAACGCAGTGACTGAAGCACGAGAGACCGCTAGCCGCTTTATATTTGCAGCGCGCGCAGTAGGGGGAGAGCAGTTCGGGGGGGAGAGCGCGCATGCGCAAGCACTGCGCGCCCTTCCACGCCCCACCGCGCTGCTATCACGCACCTGTTAAGGCGCAACCACATGCGACGTTTTGGTCGCGTTTGGAGACCGTCCGCGGCGACGCGCGTTCAGCGCTCGCCACCAAATACACAGCAGCGCGCTCGGAGCGCCGGTGTATGCGCATCCCAGATTTTCGATGCGTTTTCGGCGTCTGCGCCGGATGTTGCTATCCGCAATTTCCGGTCCCCCTCTGCACGCAACATGGCCCTCTCGGATGCGCGACGGCCATGGTGATGACACGCGAAATAGACAATGAAAAATACGAGGAACCATGGCGAGCACACCTAGCCAATACCGTGACACAGTCGCGAAACGCCAGACACCGATACGAGCAGGCTAGCGGTGAGTCAGCTCAGTGAGCCGTAGGAGTCAGCCGATTCGGTTTTATGTCGATGCGGCTACCTAGCACCATTGCGCAAGAAATAAGCTCAATAAGTTTGACACTCCAATTGCAACACAACATAGCACTTTATTTGTTAGAACATCAATATAACGAGTTTTGTTTTTTGAAGTTTTGATTATTCTTCAGTTTATTAGGAATGACTAAACAGAACGATGCTGCCTTTGCCAAAATAAGTCTGGCAACTTGGATCGGAGAAGCGCTCTTCGCGCGTTTCATGTGGTTGCTCGCCCTCTCCGACGCCCGTTCCGCGTCGGCGCCAGGCGCCGCAGACGGCCGCAAGACGCGACCAAAACGTTGCATGTGGTTGCGGCTTTACGCCGAGACTATCTTGCTCCGTGGCCGAGACCGCGACGGAGTGAACGGGCTCACTACGGCGCATGCGCGCGCCAGCTGCTGTTGAGAGGAGGGTTAGAGGAGAGGCGCACCTGCTGCGGACGCGGAGCTGTTGACGCCGTCCGACGCAGGAAGAGGCGAGGCTGAGAAATGCAATGCATTTAAAAAGCCTGCATAGCAGACGCCTCGGCATTCGATTCTGTGACGCGCGCCGACACAAGTCACTTCATTGACCACTGCTTCGCCGCCTCTGTATTCTTTTGAGTTGTTGGGGGAGCACAAGTTCGCTCTAACGAACTTGTTTCTCCTTCAAGACAACTGCGTCGTTCTTGGCTTCGTGACAATATCATACCGAAGAACCATGGTTGCATTCCAATGTTCATGACCAAAAACGTTTTTTGAATCAGGCAACTTTTCATTATTTAATCGACGCGACAGAACTTTGCGTCAGAGCGTGGTGGTGTACTGCTCGCAATAAAGAATTCTATGCTATCATGTGTCTTCGGGGTCTGTTACATGCATCTTCGGGGTCTGTTACCACCCGCCTTCTTAGCCCTCTTGTTTTGCTTCCGAATGGCACGATGCCCTCTATTTTGTTAGCACACACGACACCCCAATTCTTCGCTATTTTTATTAGGCGATCGCAGCCCTTTGAGCCAGCCGAAGCTGGTCGTCCAGGCCGCTGCTCTTCAAGGCGCTCTCCCAAAGGCTCGACACTAGAAAGTTGCAGGTTTGTAGGAATCAGCGGGGATTCGTCACACCCTGCGACCATATAGCGTAGCTTTCCGGGTTCTCCGCAAAATCGGCAAAGCGGGAAATTCTGGCGGTTGAAAAGGTGAAGCCGGAGAGGATGTTCGAATGTGTGCGTCTAGAGAGCACGTAAATGACGTTCGTGGTCTCGGGGTAGAGATTTTTTTTTTGGGGGGGGGGGGGGGGGGGGCGAGTGTTTGACGCGACAGCATCTAGTGCTGCGTAATCTCGCCGTAAGAGGTCAAGGGGTTCATGCACTCGATTTCGGCAACCCTGCTCTCGACGCGTGCTCGGAGGATCAAATCTCGAGCGACGGCGTCCACCGCCTCGTTTCCACAGATACCGTGATGTGCGATGCTGCTCGCGCTCAAGGCATCTCGAATGAGGCCGCCTCATTCAAGCTCCAGTACTATCCCTCCTGTTGATTTAAATAAACGTTTATTCTCTCTCTCTAGCTCTCTCAATTTTTTGTCAATTTCATGGACTGCTGTACCTCCGAAATACATCCCGTGCTCCACTCGATGTAACGAAATTTAAAGCAAACGTTTTTACCTCTACCCCTAAACGGTTCTTTCGTGACCGTTGGTGTGAACAGAGAACTCCCGCGAACAAACAAAAGAATTTGTTAGCACCGTCAGGAATGCAACCTGTAACTAACAGAGTAAAGAAGCCAGAGCCCGTTGTCAGAACGATTTAGCTACGAGTCCACGCAGAGACGGGAAAGACAAGTGTTGCACTCACGAAGCACATCTACGGGTTTAACCCCTGCATTCTCGCGGAATGCCACCCGATAACAATTAATGTATCTCACTTCACGTATGCCAACGGGCTAAAGCCTGTGGCTTCCAGTGTTCACGTAAAACATTTCAGCTCCTTGTCATCCGCCCTCACGCCAAGCGACACCCCAAGGAACACATGTAAATACTCCTTGATGGCACAGCCATCACTCCAAGTCCCAACATCAAAATCCTGGGCCTGCATTTAAAGGCCAACACCAAGACTGACGTATCACTGCAGCGCCTCAAATGCAGCATCAATAAAATCATACACATGTTTAGGCGAGTTGCCTCCGAGACGCGAGACCTCAAGGAATCGGATACCTTTCGAATATTTGAAGCTTTTGCCCAATTGAGAATCACTTACTTCACCCCCCTGCGTTTCTCTCGGCAAGGAGGATATAAAGATGGGTTATATAATCTTCACAAAAGCGGTTGAGCAAGCCATTCCTCTTCCCATGAGTGCGTCTAGATAGAGGTCGCTTTGCATGGGGCCTTACAACATAGTGGAAGAGCTGATAGAAGGCCATCTATTTATCCAGAAGCTCCGAATGAGTAGAACTGCGGCGGGTCGGCGCATCGTTCACAAGATTGTCGGGGCCGCACAGAATGTCACTCCGCTTGAAGTACGCCTGGTCTTTTGGCGACAAGAACTAAAGATGCTCCCTTTGTTTAAAAATATCAACCAGTCACACGACGAGAGTCACCGACAAGCACGGGCTGAATGCACCACACCACCGTAATTTAAGAGCATGCACTTGTGGCGAAACGGTTCCGCACCGCTTCTGCGCCTGCGCGTTCGCGTCGATCCCTCTAAACACGGGCGCCGACGATAAGAACACTCTCGCCCGAGAGAAGCAAGAAAATTGTGTGTGTGCCCCGATATGGAGGTTGTTCTTGTAGACGCTCCAGTGCGGAAATATAAAAGTTATGTAATCCCACATCTGGAAACCCAGAAAACGAATGAACCACACCGCCATTGCCGACGAGGAACCCCTTGCGCGCCCTTCACCAAGAAGTGAACCGACTGCAACAATAACTGTAGGCCCAGAAGCAAGTGATCAAGAACCAACAGCAGCAGCTCCGCGAACAGCAGCAGCGCAGTCAAAATGAAGCGCACTCGTGCGACGACCGCGCACCGCCACGCTTGGGCCACGCCCCCAAAGCTTCGCTCCAGCGGTCCCAGCCACCTCAGACGCCTCCATTGCTGCGGCCGCAACCGACACGGACGTCTGTCACGCCGCCGTCAACCTTCCACCGTTTTGGGCAGAGGCGTTAGACGTGTGGTTCGCTCAAGTCAAGGCGCAGTTTTCCACGGCACGCATCACCCAGGACCGGACGCGCTACGACTGCGTCGTCGCCCATCTAGACTCTCGCTACGCGACTGAGGTTTGCGATATACTTGCAAATCCCCCGGCTGATGACCATTACCTACACCTGAAGAGGAAAGTGATCCGCCGACTTTCACCCTCACAAGACGAGATGGTGCGTCACCTACTCTAGCACGAAGAACTCGGTGACCGCAAGCCATCGCAGCTCCTGCGTTACATGCGTGACCTCTTGGGTAGCACACTGGCCGACGACTCCCTCCTCCGTATCACCTGGCTTCAGCATCTACCCTCACACGCGCGGGCCATCCTCCCGGTGCAGCCGAATCTGCAGCTGGACTAGCTCTCTCACATCGCCGACCAAGTCGTCGAGATCTCTTTGCCAGCATCGCCACGCACCGTCAACGCCGTAGACACCCGACAGTCCAGCAACGAGCTCGCGCGCCGTATCGACGAAATCACCCGTCAGCTCGACTCAATTCAATGGCGCCTGGTTCAAAGACCGAAGCTGTGTCCACAAAGCCAAGACAACAACGCTGATTCATCGCACGGAAATGATAACGGCCCCTTCTACTACCATTGCCGCTTCGGGGACAAAGCCCGAAAATGTCAACCACCATGCTCAGCTCGACGCCAAGGAAACTTCAACGGCAGCCCGTAGAGACGGCCGCGAGCTGCCAACCTAGAGGTCGTCGCATATTTTCTACCGACCAAGTGACTAAGCGGTGGTTTCTCGTCAACTGCGGCTCCGACATCTGTTGCTTTCCCCAAAACTTCCTGCATGACAAGTGTCCTTGCACGTCTTTTGAGCTCAGTGCGGCGACCCATTCGAGCATCAAGACGTACGGCTCGCTCCACCTTAACAGAAACCTCAAAAACGTGTGTCGGGATTTCCCATGGAATTACTTCGTCGCCGACGTCGCAGAGCCGATCACCGGGTCCGACTTCTTGGCGTACTACCATCTTCTACCTGACTGCTGATATGACCGACCTATTGACGCCACAACCGGCCTCTCCACGCCGTAACAACGTGCGACCAACCAACAGCCTAACCTCAAGGCACTCACCATTGGGAACCAGTCGCCATACCATGCCATTCTCGCAGAATTTCCCGACCTGACTTTTCCTAGCGGGCGTCCGCGAGAGGTGCGCCACTACATCCGTACTACCCCCGGCCCCCCGAAATCATGTCGCGCCTGTCGCCTAGCCCCGAACCGCCTACGAATCGCACAGGCCGAATTCGAAGCCATTCTCCGCGAAGGTACTGCCCGCCGCTCGGAGGGACCTTATACCTCACCGCTTCATCTAGTACCAAAGAAGATCAATGGCTGGCGCCCCTGCGGAGATTATCGCGCCCTCAACGCCCGCACCGTCCCCGTCAGGTGCCCCGTCCATCATATACAGGACTTTTCTCACCGCTTACACGGCAGCACTATCTTCTCAGTGGTTGACCTCGTAAAGGCCTACACCCAAATTCCTGTCAACGCAGATGACGTCCCAAAGACCGCTAATTATCACGCCCTTCGGCCTATTCGAATTCCGTTTCATGAGTTTTGGTCTCCGCAAAGCGGGACAAACCTTCCAACGCTTAATCGACGACGTCGTCCGCGGTCTGGACCTCTGTTTCGTCTACCTAGACGACATCGTGATCATCTCCCCCAACGAAACGGAACATCGCCAACCCCTTCGTCAACTGCTCCAGCGTCTCGACGAACACGGCTTACTCATACACGTTCAGAAGAGCACGCTCGGCGCCCCCGCCGTCACGTTTCTGCGCCATGAATCTCTTCAGAAGGAACTAGACCCTTGCCTGATCGCATCCTGGCCCTTCAAAAATACGGGCTGCCTGCCACAGCGAAAGACCTCCTCCGTATCCTGGGCATGTTCAACTTTTACAGGCGGTTCGTGCCCAAAGCGGCCACATATCAGGACCCCGCCATGACGCGTTGGCCGGCGATCACGGCAACCACCCTGTCACTTGGGCGTTCGAAGACTGCAAAACTGCCCTCTGCAACGCTACGCTGCTCTCCCATCCCAAGCCAGAGGCTCCCTGGGTCTTCTCACAGATGCCTCTAGCACTGCCATCAGAGCCTTTCTCATGCAGCGTGTTGGAAACAACTGGTGCCCATTGGCGTTCTTCTATAAGAAACTCTCTTCCCCAAAGCCGCCCTCGCCTTCCGGCAGCATCGTCGATGCAACCTCGCCCCCTGCGGAGACGACCTGGTGAGCCTACTACAGAGAACATCTTGCCATCTACGAAGCAGTCCAACACTTTCGCCACATCATCGAGGCACAGCACTACACCATATACACCGACCATAAACCTATCACTTATGCCTTCTCCAAACGCCGCGAAAAACTTCCACCGGTCGAGGAGAACCTACTGTCCTTCATGGCTGAACTCACCACACATATCCACCACATCAGCGGAAAGGAAAACGCGGTCGCCGACGCACTCTCCCGCGTCTCGGCTGTCCATCTACCACCCGTTACGACTGACGCCCTTGCCGAAGCTCAGAAAACGGACACCGAACTCCAGCACCTCCTCGAGAATGGCTCTTCTCTTCAACTTCAAAAAGTTACCATCCCTGGGTCGACGGACGCTCTCTATTGTGACATATCAAGAGGACGAGTGAGACCATACGTCCCTTCTTTGCATCGCCAAAGCCTCTTCAACCAGTTACACAACCTCAGTCATCCCAGCATCCGAGCTTCTACACGCCTTGTGACTGACCGGTACGCGTGGCCCTCAATGCAACGGGACTGCCGCACCTGGGCACGCACATGCATTCAATGTCAGCGCGCTAAAATCACCCGCACGTCACCTCGCCACTCGGAGAATTCACCCTCCCGCCGGAACGGTTTCAGCACTTCCACATCTACATCATTGGCCCCCTCCCACCAGCCGGCCCTTACCGCTATTGCCTCACCGCCATTGGTCGTTACACTTGTTAGCCCGAGGTGTGGCCGCTCGAAAGGATCACCGCAGAAGACGTCGCATCAGCCTTTTTCTCCGGCTGGATTTCACGCTTCGGCACTCCTCGTCGAGTCAGAACCGATCAAGGAAGCAATTCGAATCTCAACTCTTCAGGCTCTTCGGGCTCTCCACCGGGTTCGAGCGTTCACAGACAAATAGCTACCACCCTTGCGCCGACGGGATGAGTTAACGGTTGCACCGGCAGATCAAGGCAGCCATCATGTGGCACCCTCACTCAACCTGGCTCGAAGCTCCCCCCCCCCCATCGCTCTTGGTCTGCGCGCAACTTTCAAGCCAGACATTCAAGCCACGCCCGCGGAACTTGTCTACGGGGAGCCGCTTCGCCTACCTGGAGAACTCCTCTCCGCTCCGACTTCTGACGTAACCAGCTCGGACCCTGCAGACTTCGTCGCTCGGAATCGTCGCACAATGTGCGCACGGGGCCCATCACCAGCGGCACGACACACCAAGCCGACCCCGTTTGTGTTTAAGGACTTGGCAACATGCTCGCAAGCCTTTCTCCGCGACGACACTATACGCGCACCCTTCCAACCGCCTTACTCTGGACCATATAAAGTCATCCGTCACGACGACAAAACATTCACCCTGCAAATCAGTGGAAACGACGTTCACGTTTCCATCGACCGCCTAAAGCCATCATACATCCTTTCCCAGGAGACTACCAACTCCCACACACCTCTTGTAATTCGCCCACAACAGCCCGCCACGCCTAGGCCCGCACCCTACACCACCCGCCTTGGACGCCAGGTGCGGGTCCCCAAACCTCTTCAACCCTGACGGCTCCTATCTGCGTGGGGGGGGGGGTTGGTGTGGCGAAACGATTCGGCACCGCTTCTGCGCCTGCGCGTAGCGTCGATGCCACTAAACACGGGCGCCGGCGATAAGAACACTATAGCCTGAGAGAAGCCAAGAAAACTGTGTGTGTGCCCCGATTCGGGGGTTGTTGTTGTAGACGCTTCAGTGCGGAAACATAAAAGTTATGTGATCCCACAGACTTATATACACAGACGCCTCCCACCTTCGAGGGCAGCAGCACGCCATCATCGTGGCTGCCTTCAGAAGCAACCTCTTTGCATGTGCCTCAAACAAGACCCAGATATGACGGGAGCAGAAGAGGCAGCCACCACCTTGGCTCTCACTGAAACAGGGCTTAGCAAGGTAGTCACCAATTCCCAAGAAGCCTACCGGAATTAGTAGTCGTGTTGGGGGCCCCACCTTCACTGCGTTTTCTGAAATCCACTTCCCAAACAGCTCCATTTAGCTCATCTGAACGCCCGCTCACGCTTGCATGGAAGGCAACAAATACGCCCACCAACAAGCCCGCGCTTTTCCACCCCATGCTATGGAGCTGTCAGGGAAGTCACCCACTTGTCTCGTTGAGGGAGATCACCCAGCATTATCGCCTTCACAAACAGACCTTATTTTTTACCTTACCCTGGCTTTTCCAGAGAAAAACAAACTACCCTACGGCTCATAAAATCCACCCCCTTCCTACACCAGACGCCTCTTCACTTAATGCACCCCATCCACTACCACTCTGAATGTGAATTTTGCTCAAAAGTAGGAACACTCTGCCAAATAATGTGGGTGTGCGACTTTAGTCTCAGCACCGTCCTCTCTTTCCGTCATATAGCGAGCAAGAGCAACGGGAGATACTGCTGTAAAGCCCCTCTATACCTATTCAGCTTCAGCTGGTGGCCAAAGCACAGGCGGCGCGGACTGAATATGGGCTACTGCGGAGCTGGAACCACTCCCCTGGGCCGCACTCCGGCCCATTCAGAAATGTTAATAGAAGTATTTTCTCCTTCCACACCCCTCTATCTCTTCCCCCGTCTTTGCCGCCGATCTCATCGCCTCCGTCCGCGACGGCAGAGACGGAGAAGTGAGATCGTCTAACACCAGGTTTCGGTTTTGTTTTATAGTATAAGAGTTTCCACTCATGTGCTACAGAAATAAAACTCAACAAACTACCGTTCATGCATCATGCAATAATTTAACCCTATTAAGAATACCTCTGTGAAGTAATTGATTTGATTCGATTTATTGTAGTGTTTAACGCGCGGACGCAACGCAGGCGACGAGACGCTCCGTAGCGGATGACTCCGGAATAACTTTCACCACCTGGGGATCTCTAATGTGAGCCGAAAGCACGTACGCACGGGCGTTTTTTTTTCGCCTCCATCAGAAAAGCGGCCGCCACGGCCGAGAATCAAACCGATGACCTCGCGCTCAGCAGCGCAACGTCTTCACCATTGAGCCACCGCGGCGGGTATGAAGTAATAGAGGGTGTGGTTAAGTGCATTTCACTCCTGTCTGGTTTCGCTATTTGTAGAGCGACGTGAGTGAATTTAAATGACGGCGCATGGGTAATCGTTGTGGGTGCCGTTTACAGCTATTCCTTTGAAACCACGTTCACAGGTTGGATTCTCCAGCTAAAAAGAGTCTCCAATACAGTCGTTAACACCATTGCTCTAGTCCTGACTACTAACGCTGAACTCGTCCCTGACGTATCATACTTACCAGGACTTCGTGATCACCTGTTTATCTCATGTGAAGTTCGAACCTTTCTTACAAAAACGATCAGCAGCACCAAACAACTAGGCGATTACCGCAATGCAAGCTTTGACATTATTGACGCAGAACGTTCCCGGTTTATTCGTCCGTTCTTACCAGTTTCATAAAGGAACGACTGAAAGGAATCAGAACACTTTAGAATATAAAGTATTCGAGCTTACAACCAAATACATTTCCCTGCGCATTTAACTTTCTATCCCAAAAGTACCATATAGAACGAACGTTTGTAACGATTCGTTCAAACCCACCTTAAACGGCTATCTAATCGTAAGAAACGTTCTTTCAGGGCATCTAAGCGCTTTCCTTCCGACCAGCGATGGGGATGTTATAAAATCGCTAGCAACACCTACGTCGACGAGTTAAAAGATGCAAAGAATAATAATCTTCAACATAAATTGCCCCTATGCTTTCTAATGATCCTAAAATGTTTTCGCGCGTCATTATACCCCAGAGCTTAACACTATACAGCTAGTCGATTCCAGTGGCCTTTCTATACGAAATGTTCTTTATTCTTTATTCAACGTATACCTACCGCGTTATAGCAGGGGGGTTACACGTTAAAAAAAACGTTTTATCCACAGCAGACACGAATGTTGACTGTCCATTCATACTTAACAGTGTTTTTTCTAACAATTTGGTAACCTCTTCTCGTGATTTACCTTTCTGTGAGCCCGAATATCAGTACCCGCCAATGAACCCTGTCATAATTGATCCAGAGGGCGTTGCCAAACTTATTGAATCATTGAAAGTGTCCTGAAGTCATTGCTCTGACCTTATCTCTGGAAATTTTTTTAACGCTGAAATAACATCGTCGCTTTCATGGCCATTGACTATTGAACAAATAATAAACAACGCCAACTCCATGCTTGGATACCTTCGCGGTAACTTTTCATGTGCTCTTATTTTTTTAAACACGATTTTGTACTAGTCCTTGGTAAGATCTAAATTAGAACACGCTGCTCGCATATCCGATGCTGAAACTAAAATTTTAATCGAATCTCTCAAACTCGTTCAAAAGCATTTATTACAGGCAATTGCAGTAGAGCATCCAGTGTAAAATCCCTGAAAAAAGGCTTTGCCTCAGCTCCCGCATCGCCATCAGTACTTTCGTCTTTGTTTATTTAGTAGAATACACTATCACAATCCCTATTTGTCTTCCATCTTGGCTTCTGTGCTTTCATATTGTCACGGTATGGGAAAATACCCGCACCGGCATGGCGAATACTAATGACAAAAAGGAAGAAGATAGGTGCGGGGTGCAGCCAGCCCAGGCTCAGAATGGCTGCCAATAAATAGTCGTGTAAATACATCGCTTCATTGCCCCATAGTACGTGTCATCTGCCACCACGTTACGTTTGGTGGATTGGGGGGCTTGTCATCCCTATCCTGGCCCCAGCATCGCATAGCATCGTCGTGGATGCTGCCGCCAAGGACAACGAAGCCGCGCCGGGCGGACCCTTCCCAGTCGAGGCCAGAACAAGACGATGTCGCCCGATTTGTGTGCCCAGCCCGAATGGCCCGAATGAAGACCAGCCGAGACCAGCCGACCCAGACACGCCCACGGTGTGTTATCCCGCCCTTCCGTCCGACGTGGCTCTAGGACATTCCGTGCTTCGTCACGGCTGACGCCATTGCTGTTGCTGGGCAGCAATCATCAGCACCGTCGTCGTCATCCGTGGTGGTCAGTGATTCGTCACTGCATTTTTTTATCTCATCCGTATTCAATCACCAATTTGCCTCGACGTCGACCGTGACGGTCAGCATCGACCGGGGAGTTGATGTCACGGGAAGGGACAATACCCGCACCGGCATGCCCACCACTAGTGACGAAAAAGGAAGATGTGTGAGGGTAGCAGCGAGCCCGGGCCCAGAATGGCTGCCTGTAAATAGTTTTCTAAATACATCGCTTCATCTCTCCATGGTTCGTGTCTTCTGCCACCACGTTACAATATGTTTCTGCCCACATTGATTAACGCCCTAAATTTACAATCATGTCCTGTTGCCCAAAGTCTTGTTCTCTGTCTTTATTTCCTCGCAGAGCATATGACTGCAACCACCTTCCTGGGCCTATCGCCGCCATCGAAAACCATCAACAGTTCCGCTATATTTTGGCTAACATTAACCGCATAGGCCTGTTATACACTACCTTTTTGCAGCATTATATGATCTGTTCTCTTTGTTTATTTGTAAACCACTCCCGTCTGTAATGCCTCTGGCCTTGAAGGTAAAATTATTGAAATGAAAAAAAAAAATGAAAAAAACAGGTTTAGCATTTTGGACGATAGTAACATAGAGGTTCCCATGTGCCACTTTTTGTGCTTACCTCCTAGGGGTCCTGGCTGAACTTGCCGGAAAGCACGTAATGAGTTCCCTTCAGCAGAAGGTATCTGTGCAGAACTGATGCAAGTGTGACCATTAAGGATTTCATCAGTACCTGCGATGGAAACATACTAATTCATTCCGAAATGTGATTTGCTTCTGTTGTCTTTACGAGCACAAGGAACTCCTGAATGACCCGTGCAAAGTCGAGTAAACAAATATACCGGAAGTCAGTAGACATAATGTTACAATAATGCTAATTTCTGCTACAAAATTTACTATTACCAACCTACCTCAATTTTTTTGTACCCGCGTTTCACAGCTAGGTGATGCAGTTCACGTTCAAGGCGTCGAACAGGCCACTCACCAAAGAGATTAACTTCGTTGTTCGTGAGCAGTCCTCAAGGCCGTGAACGTTTAGCCCCTGGTACACCTTTAGTCCATCTGCAGTTCTTTGGCGAAAGAGCTGCCATTAAGTAACATGTGGTTTTATATAGATGTAATGTTGGCCGCTGTTAACGTGCTGCTTTTGCTTTGTGTTATGCTGATAAGAAGAAAATGCAATCCACTACTTGTACAGCAAGCCTCACATTCATTTTCCTGAGGTTATCTGGGCTAATATGTTAATTCGTGAGATTGGGAACCACACAAAGCTGCTCTTTGGATGAAACTTCTTGCAGTGTCCTGTAATTCTCAAAGTACCCCTTGTGATCTCCAATCAAGTAAAGGTGAAACTTCAGTGTTAATTGGCACCTCAGAAGCAACAATACCTTTAGGAGGAGCCAAGAGTAAGGCTTTCACGAAATAGTTGTGACGGAGCACAATATTTTGTACACACCTAAATATATGAGGCCCGTCACACAAAAAGTGCAACTTATCTGGCAGACACGTGTGGTCAACTTTGTGATTTTAAGCATGGAACTTCCCAGTGATGTGATCCCAAAACGGACCACATTGTTTGTCTGTAATAGCGCCATTCCTATTGACTGCGATTGTAAGGGCATTTTTCTTGTTCAACTGCACAATAGTCTCGAAAACCAATCTTGCCAGCACCCTACCAGAGCCGCTTCCAAGTCGCAAAGCTGGCAATGAGCTGAAGCCAGGACTGGAACAAGGGTGCAAACACAACCACCAATGAATGGCCAGCTGGTACTGCCGAGTCGTCGTCTTCCCCGTAATCAACAAAACCATCAACTTTGTATGTTGTTTTGTTGAAGGCTACAGCTTGCGAATCTTCATTTTCTAAATTGTTATTGTGCCGTAGCGCTCAACTTCCTTATTCCGTTGCATAAATTCACCAAGCTAGACCGGGATAGCTTTGGAAACCAAAACAAGCCGGGCATTCTGTTTATGATCGGCCTCAGCCTTCTAGGAATTGCGAGAGGGAGAATGTTGATCTTGCTCATCAGCTTGTAGGAGCTTCGAACAGAAAATTCTCCACTGTAGGCAACCCATTAGCCATTCCTGCTCACATCTCAGTCTTTTTGATATTTTCGCTTTTGCACTCATCAATTCTGCACGAAAGAACAGTTGCTTCGCTTGGGGTAGCACCTTAAAAGCATCGCCAAGTTGAGTGCTCGTAACAGGGGACCATTGATGCTTGAGGCTTCGAATTTCGGCCCTTGCCCTCTGGCGGAATGTAGTGGCCCTGGAGACCTTTATTCCAAGGTTTCTGATAGCCAGGTGAGGCTCTTGTATTGGGCTGGTGTCTTTACAACACCTCTCTGCATGGCATTTCTCTCGGTCGGAAACGTTCTTCATGGATTTGCACTTTAGGCAAAGGTTGATTTCCGAGCGACCCGTGCAGTTATTGCCCTTCCACACCTTTTGTACTCTGGAGACTTTAGTTCAAATTTTTATAGAAGGAAACAGGCAATACAGGAAACCTGTACCGGGCTTCAACACCTTGATGTATCGAAAGAAAACGACCGCCTTTTTCAAGCTTGTTGTGTGCAATGCATGCTCCGAACCATTCACGGTGTAGCTGCTGCGGGTACAAGTAGGCCTCTTGTGATAAAAGCAACAGTGAAGTCGTCTTTGATTACCACAGTCTTGCTTACTGGAACAACTACTGAGAATTCCGGAAGGTCGCGGAAGATCACTTCATCGGCGACGGTTCTTACACACCATGATTCGAACTCGGCCACCCACTTCAAACTGGCAAGCCACGCAGCCGCTGCAGAGGAGTCACAAGTAGGGTTATCCGCGTTGTAAGAAGCGCCATTCTCGGGTGCATTGATGTGGACAGGTGACAGATTACCTGCGGGAGTTGCTTCTTTACGTGTGACCGTTTCTTTTGGCTTGGGAGGCTTGCGAGAAGATTTTGACGCCTTAAGCACAGAAAGGTGCGCTGGTGCATCATAAAAAATGCGATGCAGAGCACCTTTTTTAGTGTCCACCTTCCTTGGGGAATTTTTGTTGCCATTTAACCTCCCATTATGTGCTCGTAGCAAGTAACAACATCCTCAGCTTCAAAGTGCGAGTCGGAGACATGTCTAAGCCGTAATTTTGAACTTCTTGCAAAGTTTAGCGTTTTTTCATGCCTTCTACACACTGCCGTCATTTCTAGGCTTGAAAAAATGCCGCTGAGCGGACGATGCTGGCGCTGGAGAACAGCCGCTTTGGCAGCCTGCATCGGTGCACGCTCGCATGCCTAAAGCACAGTAAACCCACCGTTTGCCTCCAAACGACGACTACTCATTGCTCACATGAACACATTAGCGGCACAGAAAACGCGAGCAACGGGAGCCACCATAACAACACGGTGGAAACTGCTCGTTGTAAGGCCTGTATAAGCAAAGAAATATGTCAGCATTTACATAGAAAAACGACTTCAACTTCGCAACTGCGCCATCTCAAAACGACGTCAGCGACAACACTCGATGGGGCGACAAAGCAAGGCCGCGTACGTAGCGTAGTTTGCAAACTGAGTCATTCTAAAAACATTGGTGCTGAGTCCTCCCGCGAGATAGAAATCTGGCGCACAATAGGTATTGGCTCGACAAGGCTCGGGAAGCTCTTCTAAGTAATGAAAAGTAAGCTCCCTTTCTAGCAGAAACAAAAAAGTTACAACCAGTGCATAGTGCCTGCCCTAAAATACGGAGAAGAAAATAGTTTGCCGGGGAACCGCAATGCCAGCCCCGGCAGACGTTCACAACTTTGGCACGGTAGCTCCGTACAGGCCGCTTTCGTCGCCCCCGAAAGGCCCTACGCAAAGACGTCTAGCACAGATTTATTAACACGCGTACCTACAAAATACTGCAAATTTGGCCGACATAATTGTTGTAGAAGGTAGCAGAGTTTAGATAAGACGCGCTGATGAAATAAGATTGCCTTCCTGCCGAGGCGTAGGGCGGTACACTGGGAAGTTTGCTTTGAAGTTATTTCATTGCACAACACACCGCAGTGGAAGTTTTCGACCAATCACTAAAAAATTCCGCCGGTCCATATTTTTCCTCAAGATATGTGAAATGCCGCAAAATGGCAGTTGGGGGTACCGTATTTGCCTAAATTTGCTAAAGATAAATCACATAATGGAGGGTAACATAATCAATGACCGACGTTTTATATAGGTGTCTAAAAAGAGACGGAAAGTTGTGAAGCCTCCTGCATCGCCCTTAATGAGAAAGGCGCAGAATTCAACGGACAATATAAATGGTGCTGTGATATGAATTTATGCTTAAAATAGGTTTGAAAGGATTGTTATGAAATGATGAGAATTTAAAAGCACATAACAAGTCAACATGAGCTCGCTGGTGTGACTCTCTACAGGATTTGTACGGAGTGCGCCACGAGAAAGGCAAGGCCACAAACGCAGCCCTAAGTCAAGCATTTTTAGCGCTGTTTTTGTGGCTGACCCATAAACTACACTTCAGTAGTCCCAACGAGACTTTGCCAAAGCTGTATAAATGCGCCGAAGGAGTGGTTTGTCCGTCCCGTGTGATTGGTGAGATAGAACTCTCAGAATATTTGTTGATTTAGGAATTTTTTGACTTCTTTGATGTGTCAAATGAATGTGAGTGTTTTGTCGAACACATGACAAGAAAACCTGTCTTCTTTTTTTACAAGAACTCAACCACCATTGAAATTTATATCAGGTTCAGGCCTTACTTCGCATCTCTTTGCGAATACGACGAAGGTAGTTTTTGACGGGATTAGGTTGAAGCCATTTTAGTCTGCCCAGTGAGACAGTTTATGAACCATTTTTGTCTGCCTAGTGAGACAGTTTATAAAACGAAGCTGAACTTGACATTCATAGATGGATATGTTACAAGAAATAAAAGATACTTGTACATCATCCCCATACACTCAACAGGAGATTGATGGAGGCAATGCTTTCCGAAGCAAATTCATCTTGACAATGAATAGCGTGCCCCTGAGAGCACCGCCTTAGGGCACGCTATTTATTTTAATAAGAACCCTTGACAGTGGCGACCCGATTCTGACACGAAATATAATTTTGCCGCTTGGTGTTCGCCCTATGATTTTAAGTCTGCAAGAAAGCCGTAACGCCATGCCGCATCCTGCGCTTTTTCGATATAAAAATACGGTCAGGCAGTACTGTTTGTGCGTAAAGGCATCCTACTAAATGTAGGATTCTAATTTGATCTTTTCTGGATCTCCCTGACCGGAAACCTGCCTGGCCACTCTCGAGAAGTCCGTTTTACCTAAGAAAGTACAAAAGATTCCGCCTAATTTTCTTCTCGCAAAGATTGCACAGGCAGCTTTTCAGGGCAACGGGTCAATAGATTGTGGAAAAAGAAGGGTCCTTCACCTCTTTCATGCAATCCACGACTATGGGCTCCCTCCAAATCCTTGGAAGGTGACATGAAAGTCATATCTGGTTGTATAGGTGTAGGATTATCTCAAGAGTGTCTGCGTGTAGGTGTTGACTCATACTGTTTGTAAAATGTCGGCACCTGAAGTTGACTGCCTAAAAGTGGCCAAAGCAATCTTCAGCTCATGAATTTTAAATTCAGAGTGGAATATAGACTTTGACTTGTTCTTGTCACATACGCGCTTCTGTTCTGTAGATGTTTTGTGATGCATGAAATTATTTGTGTATTCAGCAGAACTAGACAGGCGTTGGATCTGTACTACGAGTGTTTTAGGCTGGTCCTCAAGTGTGTCCCTTGTTGTAACAAATAGGGGCAGGCTATGTGTCTGCTGTCCATTTGTTTACGTATTCGTGTACCTACATTCTGTGTGTCTGTGTATGAATTTATGGATGTGAGGAAGGCGCGCCACGCGTTTATTTTTCCCTTTCGGCGCGCACTTTTACTGAAGGCGTTTACTATTTTGAAAGAAACGAGGTTAATAGTTGTGGGTACTTCCGTAAGATACCCGACGCGTTTTTTCGGGACATCCCGCGCACGCGTACAGTCGTCATTCCACCAGGGGCTCCCTTGGTTGCGCGGGCAAAAGAGGCCAAGGAAATTGACCTTTCGGTGGCAGCGACAATGTGCACATTGACGAGCTGGGTTACCTTCACTACAGTTAAGTGTGTGATGTAGGTGTGTTGTAGTTGAGATGTCTCTGTAAATTTGTTACAGTTTGCTCTTGCTTTGTTAAACTTGCTATGGGAAGGTCCACTGTTAAGGCATTTATCTATGTATATTTGTGGAGTATGGAAGTGGTCACTGCCCTATGGGTTAGTGCCAACGTCCAACCCGAGGTGGACACATACTACAGAGCAAATAGCCAAGTCACATAGACACATACACATAGACACATAGACACATACACATAGACAAATACTACTGAGCAAATAGCCAAGTCAAGGTATGAATAAGTGTTGTGTCCTATGTCATAATATGTAGCCTTGTTTTCGTTGAATGGGCATGTTCCTGAAGATGTTACAAAATTTTTTATACGGTGACCGCGACAATCCGTGCGGAGAGAGCACGAAAGAGAGTTGTGTGCATTGAGGTCGCTAGAGAAATGGCAGGTTCGGGTAGTTTATCTACAAGGCCCTGAAAATCGGATCTCGAAACCTCTAAATCAGGAGCGATGTAAACAACCACACTGGTATTTAAATATTGAAAAGTATGGTTATAATGCCGACAGCCTCAAGGACACTCTGTAATTAGATATGTGCGACATGCCCATGATTTTCGGGCAATGAGTGCCACACCACCTGACCATGCACCACCACCATCCTTGTCCTTCATATATATATCATGTAACTATTAAAGAAGTTTGTGTGTTTAGAGTATAAATGCGTTTAAGAGAGACGCCATACTTGGCTCATATGATTGCCGTATCTCGTATGTAGACATCCTCAAGATTTGTAAGGAGGCCTCTACAGTTCCCTTGGGTGATACCTTCTCTTCCAATATGTTCATGTAGGAGCTACTGGAATGTGTGTGTGTGTATATGAGTTCATGTTTTGTTTTTAGGGCCTTGTATTCCTGGAGGGTGTTTGGCTTTTCTATTGGTCGGGATGCCGCAGCCCTTACCTTTCACTACGATGCAGGTAACTGCCTGACGTCCAAGTTCTCGTCAGATATATATTTCCAAGAATCACTATTCCTGCTTCTGATAAACTGTTCCTCTTAGCGTAAGGCTAACCAAGACTGCGTAAAAAATGTCCGCCGCACGCTCATTCTTCGTTGTGGTTATCCTCGTGCCATCCTCGTTGGCAAATTAAAATATACTATGATCCGACCGTTTTTCTTTCTGTTTTTTTCTTCCTAATGCACTACCGTCACTACATGAAACCGTGCCTGTTAAGTGCTTCCTGTTTATTTTTTTGTCTTCCTTTGATTGATTTGACTGATTATAGGTTTTAAATCGCGAACGCTGCACAGGTGATAGGGCATGCCTTAGTGAAACTGTCCGGAATAATTTGACCCCCTGCGGATCACACATGCACCGAAATCTAAAAAATACGGGCGTTTTTGTTTTTTGACACGAGCAGAAAAGCGTCCTCCACGGCCCAGAACCTAACCCTCGTCCTTGCAGTCAGCAGCACAACGCAATAGAAACTGGCGCTGTGTTCCTTGCTATAAACTAAACCCACTGAATATCTTGGGGGGTTTTATTGTTTCGCATTTACTCGCAATATGAATGCGGAAAACTTTATTGAATGCGCTAGTAATGCGTTAGAAGCTGTGGACACATTTTTCGACGATATACGGATGGGTGCGCGTAAGATGGATGGCGCCTAGTTTGTGCTTTTGCCTGCCTAGCTAAGTAACAGTTTCGCGTTAAAACTCTCTCTTCAGCACACCGTCAAGCCCGCAGAAGGTGGGTCAACTCCGCAGGATTGTGAATCGACAAGGACTAATTTCAACGGACCGACAAAAAGACAAAACAACAACGATAGATAGCCAAGCGAATGCCTATTCAACAGAAAAATGGGAATCAAATCCAACGCCTGCATGTGAAATACAGTTGGTCAGAAGTAAAACAAACCAAACAACTGATAACAAACTGGCGAACGGAATAGTCGAGCATCGGCAGGTCACTATCCATCAGGCCGGTCGCGTGGCAAGATGAAGGGAAATATTTATATACATACCAATTGTTGTTGGGCTTCGTTTTACCAATTGTTTTACAACATGGGTGAGTTACCGAGAAATCTCCCAATAAACTATCTTATAACGCAAGTTATCAATAGACTTCGATGAGCTCTTTTTTAAAGAAGTAAGATAAATTAATGGAGGCACAAGTAATCATACCTGTCAAGCTGAACACTTTAACCACTATTTCGCACCATCCATAATAACCACCCAATAGATATAGAAGCATTACCTAATTCTAGTAACAAGTGCAGGCACCAAGTATCAGATCGTAACAATTTCCAAACTTGTCAGCGCATGACAAAACACAGTAAAGAGAACAGATAAAACTCAGCAGAAGTGACCATCCTGCAGAATACACCAAAATAAGGAAGGGGTAAAGGTTTCAGAGCCCATTCCGAGCAGCCTAAGAGCACCATGTATATTTTTTTTCGGGGATGACCCCTGCACAAGCGGCCCAATTTAGGCCGACTGGCTAACCCCACCGAATTCATTTTATATCGCAACATTCCTATACAAAACAGCTGAAAAAAATTACTCTACCAGAAAAGAGTTTACAAAGAAAATACTCATCTATACTGTGTAGTCGGTTTTCCCGGGCAACTCTCGCAACGCCCTTACAGGGGAAAGAAAAGAGGCCTCCCCCCAGGAATAGAGATTCGTAGTTGTCGATTTTGCGTGTCTTGCACGCGGTCACAGCAAAAACCTAAAACCAATAGGGATAAATAAAAGTCCACTTGACGTACATGGACCCACATTTACCTCCTTACAATAAAAATTGGTACCTGTCTCTTTTGAGAGAACTGGAAGTAAAGAGAAACACCTGAAAGAACGGTACGCTTCTTGCAAGATCAGCTGAAAAGGTACGCAACTCGTGCACACTACAGCATGATATCGCGATATCGGCTGTAACGAAGAAATATTTCACCATGAGGCTCAGTAGCTAAATGGAAAAAAACCTCCGAGGTTCTGAACTGCGGAAGTATACAGGCGCTTTTTTTTGTTGGCACTGTTGAAACCTTCAACCTGCTCAGCGCGGTGAGTATCTACCAGACGAAGATCACAGGCTTCGTCAAATAAATAAGGACGCAGTCCGGTTTTGTCAAGTCAGCTATGTTTTGTTGTATTTTCACGGGCTCATTAGCGTCTCGAGTGGGGCCAGTTGATTCATTCTGAACATTCAAACGGGCTCAAGAAAACGAAGAATAAAAAAGAAGGGTCCTTGTTCTTGTCTTCGTTCTTAGTCCTCGTTTTTTCTGCTGTTTTGTATGTTCACGTACTTGTGTTCCGGTTGTGTGACCTCGAAATATAACAAGGCGAAAGGTAAGCGTTACCTTGTGTACAGCGGGTTCGAAGACTCGGAAATGCATGTCTGTATGAAGTATTTTTGCGCGATCCTGATTGTCGATTTGTTATAACCGATTTTTCCTCTACTCTTATAATGGAAATCGGCTATTACGAAATCTTTGGCCGTCTGGATGCTACTTTGCTTCGACGAGGTTCGGCTGTACGATGCACAGAATACAACCAAAAGGGGGATCAAGAAAATTAACGTTTTGGCATAAGAAAAGAAAACAAAAGCCTACTTCAACGGCTAAAGTTACCCACAGACCGCTCTGACGGCTAACAACCAATTGAGCCTTCCCTTCTGTATTGCGTTAGGCTTCGTTTAAAAAAAATTGTTTTATTATTACAATATTCTTTCTCTAAAGGGAATGGAAGTAATAAATTTTACTGTATTTTTGGAGGAAGGTATGATGATCGTTTTGTATTTCCTATTATAAACTAGAAACAGGATCAGGTAAACCTAAATAAAGACGCAGATTTACAGAAGAGAAGTCAAGATGTCCGGATGACTACAATGGAAGACTGCAACTGAGGGTTCAGAATAAAAGCAGGTGATTGCCCACCCTTCCTGGGATTGATTTGGCCGATGTTTTTTTTGATGTTTTTGAGTCTTCCGTTTTCTTTTTCAAAGATATTTTTTCTTTTATTTATTTTACCATTGAATAAAGCTTGGTAATATTACTGGCGGGGAAACGGCATTTCATTATCAATTACTTTTTTCGCCTCAAAATATTCTGACTACGTGTACCGACTTCGAACAATACACTCACCCTCGGCGTTCCGCACAACGGCGGCTCTACCGGAAGCAGGTATTGCCTCCTTGTTGCACGGCTACGGTGGAGTTAACCACTGAGCTCCGTCCAAAAGGAAAGTACAACATTAGTTGTCTTCACCTTGAATTACCCAGAACGAGGGCAACTGCGCTACAGATAAGGCATGAAGCAACGGCAAGTGAATATCACAAACACATCCCAAACTAGGCACGCTAGTTCAGTGGAACGTTTTATCAGCGGAGCACTTGTTCTTCGCCATAGGTTTGGTAATGCAGGCAACAACCCGACAGGAACGCTATCCCGCAGCTTTCGCCATACCTGCTACACAATTGAAATACACCTGATAGCAGCCGCCACAGCAGTCGAGAGGAGCGTTTCACCAGAATTGTGCCAACACTTGCTTGGAGTGAAGAGGACGCCTGATGACGAGCGCTGTTCGGTTCGTTTGAAGAAGCGGCACTCCTGGTATCGTCGTGGGCATGCACTTAGTATTGTCGAAGAGCCCTTTGCGGGACAGTGTTTCCGCGGCGGTCGGCACGGCACGCCCGCTGATAGTTCGCTCGGCCACAGAGGCCGCGCTCAGAGTGGCCATCGGCGGCGACTTCCAGGTCCCGCCACCACTGCCTCAAGTCAAATAAGAAGAACTGGATGAGTCTTACAATGCGGACGATGAATTTGCACCAACCACTCGCGAAGACGACGACTTCTTCGATGCATATGATCACATCTACTCGCACACCAAATATAAAAATAAGCAACGTTAGAGAAGCTTAACTTGGTGCCCGTCAAGGCTCACCCGCAGCCTCACCTTTGATGTCTTGTTCGTGAGTGCAAGCTTTCTCTAATCTTATTGGTGAGGACTTTGTATATTTGAAGCATGAAATATTTTTTTTTCAATATGAATATATTTTAGTATTATTTTGGGGTTCGTCCAGTTTTTGTGTTTTTTTGCCCTGGCTGCTTCGAATTTTTCATCTATTCAAAAATATTGTTCCGCCCAACCCACAACCTCGATTGGAGTTTACATTCTTTTTTTGCGCGTGTATACTGTGCGTGATAAGCAATAGTTCTTCTGGCGTCTGGCTGTTACCTCAATTTACCTTATGAGATATAATTTCCCAATGTCTTCAAAGAACTGTTTTTTGGCATTGGCATACCTTTATCGGTGAATACCTCACAAAATTAAATTTTGCAAATGCTTTTGTAAACAACGGAATTGTTAAAAAACGTATTGTATTTTGTGCTTAAGCTTGCCTTGAAGTTATTTGTTACTGAGATTAGGTGCAATTACCTAGGAAACTGAAAAATTACTTCCGAGCATTTTCTGTAATGTGTGTCATCATTTTAGCTATTTTTTCTCCAAGTCTACGTTGTGGAACAGTATAAAAACACACGATTGGGTTCTAGAATATTTGCTTTCTCAAAAAAACCACTCACTCAGATATGTGCCGTCATAGGAAACAATTGTAAGTTCCAGAAACCACATTCCCGAGCACTTGCTCCTTTTCTTATTTCAAGCTCAGTCCTTTGCGGCAGTAATTGACATTTTTAAAAGCACACACAACGAAAACGTTCAGGCCGGTTTTTGTTTCTATTCATAAGCCGCTACACAGCCTTTGGCAGTTTCTACGTTTGACTTCGTTCACCAGGTATCCTACATATGAACCGGCTAGTTTTGCAATTATATAGTTTTGTAAATATAAACTGCTTACCAAAAATTCCAAAATAAGGCACTTTACAGGGAGCAATAGAACACTTAAAATAGCCTTTCACCTGCCGCTATATTAAGATTCAGTCCGGTCGGAAGAAATAAGGCTTGTTTGTATTTTATCAATGACTGGTTGCCCATTTACAGTAGAAAGCGTTAAACATTACGCTCTTAAAAAACTTCTGCACTGGGCGTTTTCCATTTCGACTATTCAAGGCGCATATTTGTATATCTAATCTATTGCAAATGCACCGCTTCCATTAAAATATCGCTGGCAGAGTTTGAGGTTTTGTTTTCATTACACCTGTACCTTCGTTCAGAACTGTTAAGAAACCATTATAAAACTTCTACCAAAAAGTTGAAGTAGAAGGTACGTGCATTTTATGCAGCTTATGCTAACGAAGATTTTGTTTTTCTGTCACTGTAGTAAAATCAACTTGTGGAACACTAGAAACACTAAACTTTCTGTTGTGCGCTGTTTCGTGGGGTGGGTTTGCGTTGGGAAGGCGGGGGGTGAGCGCGCGATTAATTAGGCCCAAGAAAACGTGGTTGTCGAACCGTTCAAAACCGGGTGCGGTGGAAACAAACACGTAATTACATTGCTGTACAGCACCTTCTTATCCAGAAATACCACTCAGGTTATTCAAACGTATAAGAAAAGTAACACAATCTGAGACAATGTGGCCGCGTAATTTTACCACCCACCATAGAGATAAACAGTAAGCCGATTGGTATTCTGTCTAGCGAGGACCAACACACACTGATAGGCTGGAAAAATTTGTGGGGCCGGTGCTTAACGATGTCAAAGACGTGAAACGCACCAGACCTTACCTGGTGACAAGAATTTTACGTCTGATTATTTTGTGATCGCCACACTGAAGGTATGGACGCAAGTATGCGGGGAAGGGCTATGCAACATTGCGGCATGCTACAGATCATGTAACAATACACGTCACAAAACACATAACATGTATCATGTAACAGAACACCTGCTCGTTACTGATAATGTAATCAACAGGCACAGCCAATGCCCGGCGCGCGCAGTTCCAATATTTGCTCGTCACCTCCGTGCGCCCTCGCCACATTTCTAGATGCGTCTTTCTGCAAAATATTGCTCCTCTGCACGTTTCTGCCCCGAGGTTTGAGCGAAAGAAGGAACAGCTGGAAACCATGTTTAAACCGCTCCAGTGTTAAAAGAGCAAGCGATGTTGACTGAGTTAAAAACTACAGAAACGCAGTAAGAACAGGGTCTCCACAGGAGCACCTCAAGTTGAAAGTAAATATTTACTGTGTTCAAAACCATGAGAGATACTCTCCAGGTAAAAACATTCTATTTTCTTTGTCAGAGTTGCTCGTTACTTGCTGAAATTGATTTGGATATGTACGATTTCTTCGTTGGCTTTATGCGTCACATTCAGTTAACATAAAGGCTTCGCAACGCAATAGGTATTTCGAAAAAAAAATAATATCACATATTTGGCTTACCAGGAACTGCAAGCGAAACAAGAATGACTGAACGTGAGGTTGTGGGTGTTCTCTATATGCAATAAAAAAAATGTTGGTCGCAATAAAGGCCAACCTTCTAAACGCCTGTACTAACATCGGTTAAAAGTCGTTTGAAACCAAATAATTTTAGTGAAAGGTGGCAGAAAAGGTACGTTAATAAATGGTGAACGTATAAACTTCAGCACGCATTGTTATCTTATGACGCTTTCTTACCTTTTAGAAATTCTCTCCGTACTAAAATTCCGTAATAAAAACAAGCGCCTCTATATGCTTTAAAGACGTATGGCTTTCGAAGGTCGACTTTGTCTACGCAAAGTAACAAATAAACCACGTGTGTTTGTCATTTGCGAAATTGGTCAATTTCCTGCACCATTTTAATGAAACTCGCAATATTTCAAAATTTGTTCTATCGAACAAACATACGGCTGTTTATTTTGCCCCCCGTTGTAGGCATGGACCAGTGAAGACGCCAGTGAGGCAGCATTCTGTTCTCTGACATATACGTCTAAGCCAACCGCCAGCACAATGGACATGTCATCAGTGAGGGTATGAAACTTCTTGCTTCGCGTGCACGCCACCTCTCCCTTCCTGCACTTCCCGCATGTGCAAGCATAAACCGGCCACTGCCTATGCGCGCTTGCCCTAAAGTGAAAGCAACCGGAAAATAACATTTGTGAAGCAGACGTTAGCGGACGCGAAAAAGAGCGCTCGAGCGACGCCGAGTAAAGCGGCTTTACGGACTAAAAACTGGTGCGGGGGGAGCCCAATACTGTTTATGCTTCACATGGCAAGGTTAGAAAAGAAACTCGAAGGGAGTCAAGTTGGGTTCAACCTACCGCATGTGCTGCAATGCAAAGCCTATTCGGGGAATGTTGTACGCAGCAGAAATCATTTTTTAGCTGGCAACAAGAGCGACCGGCCACAGCTCATAAATATTAGCGGTCAAGAAGCCGCCGACCTCCGGTAAATCTAACGCAGGAAAAGGGGGAAAGCTCCAACCTCCCTTCGCGGGAACCCCTGTGTAGATGCGACGGATAGAGGGTTCCGTCTGGCGCGGCGATGACGATACACAATTCAACACAATCCACTTTAATTCAATGCAATCTAATCGAATCCACTCCAATGCCCCTCGCGAGAGAGTGTTCGCTATCGGAGAGAGGAGAGGGGGGAGCGGAGGAGAATGCGGACGCGGAAGCCGGCGACAGGTGCAGTGGACCGCTAACCCCCAGATGGCGCTGCGGTAGGAGCGGCGGAGAGCGCAGCTGGCGAGCTGCGGCGAGAATGGGGGCGGGCTGGACGCTGACGGCGCTGCATGGAAAAGGTGAGTGAATGAGATGCAGTCGCATCTGATAATGGTTTTCAATGACACTACCACTGACGAAGTGGCTACCCAGCATGGCGAATCACCCAGAGGGAAAAAATATAAATATTTGGGGTTGGGTGTATACACGAAGTAGATAATTACTTAGAACTTATGTGGAGCAACTAAGGGGAAGGGAAAGCGAAACGGAACTATAATTAAGCATGCAGATATGTGGGGATATAACAAGTATGATGTAGTGAGACGAATCTAGAAAGGAGTAATATTTCAGTGTCTCACATTTGCGAATGATGTATTCTGTTAATATCAGATGTTCTATCAGGCCTTAAAGGAAACTAGAGAACAGTAGGACGTTTGGCCTTAGGAGCGCATGGAAATACCACAAAAAAAGCAGTGCATGAGATATGGCATGCGTACCGTTTGAAGTCACACATGCGCCCAGGAAAATGTTTTGAGAGGAGGGTGAGAGAAATGAATCAACATAGGTAGACAGCTAAGGTTTTTAGGTACCTATACTTGAAAAGCCTGGACGTGCAGTGGTTAATGAAGACTGGCATGATATCGATGAAATACGGAAACAACAGTGGATAATCCAAAACAGCCAAGGTAACCAGAAGAGAGAGAAGGTAGATATAAATGAATAGAAACAGTGCTCACACGAACACCGTTAACATCAACGTCAAGCAAATTGCGTCTAGTGGTCTTAGTAAACCGATGATTTTCAGGCCGAGTTCGACATGCGACATCACCTCCGAGAGCTGCATCGGCTAGTTTCCCGTAGAGGTGCGTGCGTAGGAAGTAGCCGGCGAAGGGCAGTGAGGTTACAGCGAAAGAGATTGGCGCCGTTGTGATTACAGGGAGTGGTCACAGCAGTTGCCGCGGCAGCTTTCGGAAACATGCGGTGTTGAGTACCTGGGCGAATGAATTGGCCGACCGTCAGAGTAGGTGGTGGCCGAAAACTTGGAGTGCGGCGTGGACGTCCAGCATTGTCGGCAATAACGGGCGACGTGACTAACGCGAGAGCATTTGAAGCAAGTAGGCCGGTTGTAACGGGTTGTCCATTGGGCGGGGTTCCGGCGGTGGTAACAAGGTGGTTAGTCATATCGCGTGGCACGTTTTCCTGGCAAATGAAGGCGGAAGGTTGTGGCGGACGTATGAAAAGGCCATAGCCAACACAATGGGGATGCCTAGGTTGACGAGGGCCTGTATAAATGATATAATCGGCAGGGTGTGGTCGTACCAGTAGCGCTGTAGTCCTGTTGCCACCGGTGGACTGAGAGGCGCAGTCAGATCCGCACACGATGAGGTTGCTGCGCTGTGAGGCAACCTCGTGAACCGCAGAACTATGCGGTTGCATTTCACTTGCTCGAAACGGCGAAATTCCGTCAGTACCGAGTCAACTATGCAACTCTTTACACATGAGCAGATGGAAGGAATCTTCTCCTATTCCCTTAAGTACGTGCCCAATTTGTGGGACTCTGGGATATAGGGATCCACTTTTGCGCAAAGAGCAAACGTGTCCTGCATGTAGGTGACATAATACTCATTACAGGACTGCGTGCGCTAAGAGGGATCATTCTTTGCGGCTTGTTGACGTACAGCACACTCGCTGAACGAATCGCAAAACTCCTGTTCGAAGATGTCCAAGCTTGTTGCGCATTACTCTGTTGTTCAGAAACCAACTCAATGCCGTCTTCTTGTGACAGTACACAACAGTAACCGGCTATATTTTTTCATCCCACCGGTTGTGAACACTGACGCGTTTATACAAGCTGAGCCATTCATCCGCGTCGACGTTATCGCTGCCAGTAAAATCAGCAGAATCACTGGGGTAAGAAACGATTATTACCGCCGGAGTAGATCCAGGCTCACAGGTCAGCGGCATCATGCAGCTGTGAACGTTACGCCCGCTCCAAAGGTGCGTATGGTCTGAAACTGGCCCGGAGAACGGTGCCGATACGGGAAGTAGCACTACCAAAAGATGTGACGTCAGAACAAAGGGGGTGTATTTACAGATAGTAATTACAATATTAAACTGGATAGTAAAGCCAGACAAGGCAGCTGTGATGTCCAAGGTACCCCACGCACGCCAACATCAGCGAGCATCTTCATATTTCCTCCTACAGCCTATGGGTCCGCTTATCCCAGAGGGCGCATACCCGCAGAGAGGGGTTGGCACTATAGTTCAGTGTATATTATGAAGCCAGGAGAACAAGCCCGTGACAATATGTTTCGCATTGCTGTTGCTCCGTGCGTGCGGCGTGGACGCATATCCGGGGCCAAAGATTGGGGACGACCTCATTTCATTAAAAAGTGTCATTATGAGACAGCGTGCACTTGAAATCAAATCATACAACAAATTGTAAGCCTTGAGTCCAGCCTAACAAGCGTAAAAGTACCGTGCACAATAATTGAGACAGATATTGCAGGAAACGTTAAACCTGC
The DNA here is from genome assembly GCA_013339765.2 of Haemaphysalis longicornis. Classification (NCBI taxonomy): domain Eukaryota; kingdom Metazoa; phylum Arthropoda; class Arachnida; order Ixodida; family Ixodidae; genus Haemaphysalis; species Haemaphysalis longicornis. The sequence continues at coordinate 135,847,133 of CM023454.1, forward strand.
CTTCAGGAAGTCAAGAAGAATGCATGCAAGATGAAAAAGACATTTGCAGAGGTCGCGTACGATGTGAACAATCGAATGAGGCGAAACAACTTTACAATCAAAGCTCTTCCAGAATAATTACGTGAATGGGATGTAAAGTCTGCAAAATAGTAAAAGAATTCCTTCGGAAACATTTTCATATTGAGGCTGGCGACAGCGGAGGCTCTCAAAGATTGAGAAAACCCCTTCTGACTCTCAAGAAACCCCTTGTTCATTGCCCTTTCATAGTGACGTTTTGAACCTTAAGTCAAAGCTAAAAGATCTGTCAAGCACCTGCAGGTTTACATGAGGTGTACATGAGCCCAGAGTCTGCTTGAGGAATATTCCTCTACGAAATCCAACTTGTCAGGGAGACGTTATGCGTCTACGCGAAGGAGCAATGTAAAATGCAATAACAATTCATTGTCTACTTTAACAAGCTTCAGAAACACGATTACAGATTATGTTACGACTCTGAATATAACTGCGTTGAACAGCGTCAAAAAAAACCTTTCTCAACGACCTTCTCAAGCATGTCAAATCATGCCTAACTTCTCGAAATAGGTTTCATTCCTCTATTTGCTTCCGCAGCGTTTAAAAAAACGTGATGCAATAAACACCCTCGTGTACGCATGTCCTGATGACACAGTCGTACAGGCGGAATTGTGGCTGTCCCAAGGCGTAAAAAACATATAACTTTCGTCGCCAAAATCATTTGTTTATTTTTATGAAGACAGAACGTGTTTACGAGGTTTCGTCCTAATTATTGGAGGACAACGAGATCTATTCATCTTCCCTTCTTTTTAATTTATCTCCGTGAAATGTTTTGGGTGTGATCATAATTTATCACAATCACTGCATCAGTGCTAACAGTAACCGCAAACCTGATACCAGCAAGGATTGTGTAGATCTGCAAAATCACTTCAGCGCAAGCCGGAAACCCACCAGCCAATGTCGCTCCAAATTGGCTATCCGGTCTTCCAGAAGAGACCGCAGCAGGAAACGGTCCACTCCGCTGCAACAGCGCCTGAGGACTACCAACAAAGAGCTAGAGGAATCTGGGTCTCGCGCAACTCCAGCCAAGAGGCTCCTCCTCGCCTCAAAACCCAGAACCGTCCACTCAGCCACGGTAAGTGACCCAAGCAACCCAGCCCATGACAAACACTATTCCCACAAGCCATCACGCAGGGAAATTATTAAGCAAACTGAAATGAATACAATTAATACAGCAACAACACAACAGTGTTGTACAGAACTAGTTCTTTTTTGTAGGAACGAAGGAACGCCACCGTTCCATTGAGTGTCGGCGGAAGTGTAACGGTAACTCGTTAGGTGTATGAAGGAACGGCATGAACGGTGCTCCTTCTGCAAACGTTACATCGCTAGGAATTGGCTATTTTTGATGCCAAGGCTCAAGTACAAAAATCGACAAATCACTACTGTTTCTCTTCCTATGCCAATTTGCCCAACCTTCAGAGGAACGTGCTTCCTCGAAGGTCAAAGGCAGAAGAATAACCCCGCACCGGGCTGCAGCTTGTGCTTTCTTTTATGAGCTTACGCAGCGTTCGATGTGTGAATAGCGCAGCCCGAGGATTGTTTTCACCTTTCATCGTTTGTGTTAGGAGGCCCGGATGCGTGTCTGGCCGATTGAATTGTTCCCTGCTGGGGAAATGTTACAAAGTCCAAGCTGCGCTGCATGTACCTTGTGAACCACCGTATATAGCCAGGGGTAATTACCGCAGTGCGTTCGAGGCGTGAGTGCGTTGTTGTCGAGGGATTGATCTCACTGTGAGGTTATTTGAAGGGTCATCGGGATTGCGTGCAGGGCCACCAGGTCACCGCGAATTGTTTGGGTTTGAAGGTTTCGAACCCTCATTGGAAAGCGAGAGCTCGTTGTCGCCGGTTGCCTAATGGTAAGGTTTAAGCTATGATGGATCCCAGACAGTTCTTTGCGATACAAGGCGACCAACCACATAAAGACAGAGCTGGCTGCGGTGACCAAGCCATCTTCATCATCATTCATCATCATCATTTAATTAACCTTAAAGGCCCTGTCTTGGGAAAACATAAGGGGGCGGGGGCAGAAACGAGAGCTTCCAATGGTAATGATAAAACAAGGGGAAACACACGAGCAATATCAAAGCCCCGTAAATACGACAACAGCAAGAACGAGAAGACTACATAAACATGACAACAGCAGTAACAGGAGGATTGCACAAATGGGGAAAGCGAAAAACATGAAAGCGTATACTTGTTCGGAGAAACAAAAGAAAAACAGGGAAGGAGGAAAAACAAATGGAACACCAAAAAGAAAAAATCACGCAACATGTAAAGCAGGGAAAGCCCTTTTGCGGGAGAAAGAAGAAGGGACTCATCCCGAAGCCGTTTGACTGCACGGGGTAAGAATGGCATAAAAAAACGAGGGAGAAAATGCAACAGATTTAACATCATCCATGAAAAGGTGAGCCAGCAGTATGGAGGGCACACAAGCAAAGTTGGCGCACAACAGGTTTGTAGTGATCCCTTCAATAGTTTGAGCACATGTAGTCACAAGAGGAAATAAGGAGGACACGACACATGGGGCATCAATAGGAGCAGGATGTGTCAACAAGAATCAGATTAGCACATGAGGTAACAATGAATAAAAAAAGCAAGGAGCACCATACATGGAAACTACAATAACATCTGAGTTTGGTTGTACTGCATGCTGTTCGGACATGGGGTATAGTTGTAAACGTGTACTGTTAATCACATCTTGAATTTGTTAGGGTCGCGTTCAGTTGCTATAGATTCAGGCAGGTTATTCCACTCCTCTATGGCAATAGGAAGAAAAGATTTGTTGAGCGCATTCATGGAGCCATGCAGGTGCTGCTTGCTCATTGAGTTATGTAGGCGGCGTGAGGTGCGCAGTGGGGATAGCAATAATGAAGTGTGCATGTCAGTAAATGTATAATGTAGTTTATAAAACAGACAGAGCCTTGCTATTTTCCGCCTAGATGCAAGTGTAGGGAGACCGAGGGACGACTTTATAGCTGAGATGCTCGAAGGAAGGCCCTACGTAGAAGAAATAAAACGGGCTGCAGGATTTTGAATTGACTCAAGAGAATTTACCAAATAGGTTTGAGGGGGGTTTCAAATTGCTGAAGCGTAATCAAGCTTTGCGCGTACAAAGGTAGTGTATGCCAATTGGCGGACTCAAGCAGTTGAGCATGATATCGATCTTCGGATGTACCCGCGGATCTTACAGGCATCGGCTGCAAGTTTTTGTATGTGGTCAGAACAGGTTAGTTTGCTGTTTAAAACGACACCGAGGTGCCGTTAGGTCTCCAGCCATTATAAGTCAGGTGAGGTAACCGAGCATGCAAAGCTGTCGGGAGAGTGTTTGCTGGTGACGTGCATAAACTTACACTTCGAAACGTTTAGTTGCCTCATCCATAGCGAGCACCAGTTTGCTAAGTGGGTAGGTCGTTTTTGAGAAGGAGCTGATCATTTTTACTAGAAATGTTCCTATACAGAACACAGTCGTCTGCGAAAACCCGGATGGAGGAGGAGATGGCTGGCCGTAAATCTTTAATGTAGATTAAAAATAAAAGAGGGCCGAGGACTGAGGCTTGCGGTACCCCGGACGTTACCATGGATGTGCGCGACCGGCGTCCGGCTACGCTGGTGAACTGGGAGCGATCTGTTAAAAAGCATCTAATCCACGGTATCAGCGGGAGCAGGCAAAGACACGAGAGTTTACTAATGCGTCTTTGGTGAGGGACACGGAAGGTGACATCTGTTTGAAAAGAAGAATCTAGATGGAGGTTGAGGTCTGTAGTAAGCTTGAAAAGCTGGGTTTCACATAAAAAACCCCGGCGGAACCCGTGCTGCTTGTGAAACAAGAAATTGTTATTGTACAGGTGAGCAGCTGTATGGGAATTAGTTATGTGCTCCAGTAGCTTGCATGTGATGCAGGTTAGCATGATAGGGTGATAGTTGGATAGGTCGGATTTATTGCCGGATTTGAAGACTGGTGTAACTTTGCTCAGTTTCCAGTCGTCCGGAATGTTGGCTTCTGAAATGGACTGGGTGAAAAAATTTTAGAGAAAGCGGCTTGATGCTGTGTTGGTAGCCTTTAATATCTTTGCTGGAATATTGTCTGGACCGGCAGCACTAGACAGCAGGTTGTTGATGAGTTTTATGATACCCTCTGTAGTTATTTCAATGGGAAGCCTCTCGCTATAGTCCGAGCATCGTAAAGTGGGGGTATTGTGGCTAGGTTCAACGTGAATACAATGTAAAATAGGAGTTTATGACATTAGGACACTGATCCTGCAGGGTTGGCGAGCCGTCCGAGTCAACGAGAGAGATGCTGTCGGAGTGGGCGTTTTTCGTGCCAAGTAATCTCCAAAACTTCGGTTTTGTGCGTAGGATATGCGAGAGGTCATTGTGGAAGCATTTCTTTTTAGAGCGCCTGAGCATTGCAGTGTATTCGTGTAAGCATTAAAGATATTTTTCTCGTTTGTAGGGAGAGGGAGATTTCTTTGCCGCCCTGAAGAGGCGTTTTTTACGTGATAATTTTCTTGTTGTATTAGAATACCAAGGCCTATCCGCATCACCGCGAATGCAAACGAGGGTGACGTGGCGGTCAAATTGGGTTAAGATTTTATTTTTAAACAACAGCCAGTTTTCATTCACCGATCTGGTCAACGCACTCTGGTTGAATTGGGGGTAGAATTGTTCAAGTTCTTCGTTATTAAAAGAGAAGTCAGCTTTTTTGTAGTCATGGATGTACTTATTAAGGGTTGGAGCCTTGGCATGTGAACCGAAATGTTGAACCCTACAATGCTATGATCGCTTAGGCCGTTAGCACACGAGACAGATTGGATAAGTTCGGGGTTTGAAGAGAGGATGAGGTCAAGCGTATTCAAACCTCTGCTTGGTTCATTGACTGATTGTGTAAAATTATAAAGAAGGGCAAATTCGAAGAACTCCCTAGACTGCTGCGTGTGTGGGCCGTGATATTAGTCCTGTCAATATCAGGGAAATTAAGATCTCCGCAAAGTATTAGGTTTGCAGATTTTGCCACTGCGACCGCGCCCGAGGATTTCTTTTCATTCGGGCATCAAACCCTTCCAGCCGAGGCACAGGATGAGCTGTCGCGGTACCTCCTGGTACCAGTTGACTACTCGCTGTCGCAGATTAAGAACTTCAAGGGTCTTCTTAACCAACTTTTCTTCATGTACAACCCGTCAGAACCCCCAAGCACTTCCGTGGAACGGCTTTTCAACATAGCTAACGAAGCGCTGACAGAAAAACGGGTTCGTCTGTCTGGCTGAAACATCAACATGCAAATCTTGCTGAGTGCTAACAAGGGACTGTACTGAGTAGCGACTATTAATTCGAGAATTTTTCGCCCCTAATTGTTTTCACTTTTTTTTATTCATCCTACATTTTTTCTTTTCTATCATATCTGATAACTTTGTTCAGTTCTTAACCTTTCTCTGCTTCAAGGGGGTAGGAATCTATCGTTTCAGTACCACGGCACGTGTGTTCTTGTTTTCTCATTACGTTTTATTTATTTGTTGTTTCTTTTACTTTATATTGTCGCATTTTGCTTGCGACTATATTTAATAAAGTGTAAACGTTTTTCACTTGTGTGAATATGCTCCGTGTTATTTCCTGTGCTTTTCTTTTATGCGCATTTCTCACCACCGCAACTTATTTGTGCTTCGCGTCTAAGTACTTGTCTATCTTTGGTTGCTTTCTTTATCCATTATCCTGATTGTGTTCGGCATACTTAGTACATCTTATGCGTAGATTTGTGTGTGACTACGCTGTTGGCTTTTATTTTTTCATTTTTATCTTCTTCCGACCTAAACTTGGATTGAGAAACTCGCAGTCATCCCTTGTGCTGCTGTATTTTGCTACTCGAAAATGTGTGCTGTATGACCTGCAAAGCTTCAGTTTTGTAGCCCCTTACAGAATTTCCTGCAAAGGAGCCTGCTAGGTATTTGAAATAAACTGTTATAATAAACCAGCATTCATTAAACTATGTATTATTCCTTTCAGCGCAGTATCTTATGCAAGACATTTAATTGCATTCCTGCATGTGAGTAAGTTTCTATTTGCATAGGTGAACCGCAGTAGCAATACTGCGGATTATGGGAAGTTTCACATGTATTGCGAGCAGCAAAATTGCAGTTAGACATGTCTGGAGTACGTCCGGAGCTCCCTGAAAAACTTTTCTTGGAGCGTTTTTTGCATTGTTTACATCTCCAGATAATCTGCTGCCAGCGGTGTGCATATTCCTATATTATGTGCAGTTGGGTGTGAGTTTTAAACTTCTCACTTAATTTCGCCTCCCGATTATCCGACACCATATTTCAATTTTAAAAATAAAATGCAAAGTTAATGTAATGACACGTTCAAATGTTCGAAATGTAACTGGAACGCGCTCCTTTCGCAATAAAGGAACTTGTAACGGGAACTCATTTCAAAACTTGGAAGAAACGCGCAACGAGCTTTCGTTCCTGTTTTAGAGGAACGTGTACCACACTGCAACACAACCACCTACAGGAACCGCTGTCTCAGCAACCAATTTCGCACCACCTACTTCTGCACATATGAATCTCCAGTACCTTATTCAACAACAGCACCAAGAAATCTGAAATCTCTGGATTAACTATCATGCCCAAATACACAGTTTACAGTCTACCATCATTGCCTTAATGGCTCATTTGAACCGCTTAGAACAACTACTTACTAGCCTGACCACCAAACACCTGTATACAGATAAAATGCCAACAGAATTCAAGGTACTTGTACAAAGCACAATCACGTCGGAAACCAAGGACACTTAGTATGACCTGTAATTCTCAGGAAGTTTGGAACACGCAAATATGTAATGGAATTTCCGAAGTATCAAACCAAAAAAGGCTGACTTTAGAAGTCCCATACAAACTCCCAGACAACAGGCTGATATCATCCTCATCCAAGAAGCCCACGGATGTCATGCTATCCCGAACTGCACCATCTTCAACATTCCCAGCATCACTCACACCAATCGTCGTACTCAACATAAAAATCTGGTACTTACCCTAACTTTGGTCCACAACAGCATCTCCGCCATTGAGGTCGACACCTCTGAATAGAACACCGACACACAAAAAAGGTGGCCCTACAATGCCGACCAACGAGTATGATGGCACCCCTGACAGCAACTAATACATATTGGAGGCCAGACAGGTACATCGGATCGGTAGATTGGGTAAAAAGAGTGGCGCGTGACCACAAACATAGCCACCTGGCCGTTGCTGGAGATTTTAACAGCCGCCAACAGCGTAGCGCTATACGGATTCAAGCCCACGAGGACGCAAACTACAAGAAATTACGATAAAACCAAAACTGACATTACTTAAGGGCATCCTGCAACCCACCTGTACTGGAAATAGCGTTAAAAAATACGACGCCAGACCTCCAATGGGCCAATCAACCCAAGTATGCTCAGTGGTAAAACACCGAAGAGAACCTGGCCAGTGACCATGACATCGTTGCTATTAAGTTAGCCATCTTAGGGCCAAAACAATGCAACCCACGAACAAAATTCCAAATGGGTACCATCACCCTTACGGCGTGGGAGGTCCAAACTATGCTTCAGGAATCAGAGCCACCAGTCAACCAAGAAGAATTGGGCAAACAGATCCACCAAGCCGTACGGAAGCAAACCACAGAGCTCGCCACGACACGAGAACAGCCGACCGTCGACAATCGTCTCATCACACTATAACAATGGCCGCTTACCATGAGAAAAACCTGCACATAAACAAGCACAACAAAAAACTATGCCGACAACTTCACGAACCTACAGGAGGCAACGTACAGGAGACAGGGGCCAAATCAAGCTGCCGTTAGGTGGCTTTTTCTCCCGCCTCTTTGCGTACCAAAAAGGTGATATAAATGAAACTTGAAATGAAATAGAAACTCTCCTACAAAATTTGGATATATTCGCAACAACCCAGCAATAAAAAATGGGCGCAAATGTGCGGTAGTATGAATGTTCGCCTCCAAACGAGCAAAGTTTGGCGCATCCTAAACAGCCTAGTAGGCAATAACAGAGCAAGGCACACTATTGAAAACTCACGCTTTTCACAAAAACGTGACTAGCGATGACCTAGCTGAGCGTCTTCTTGAGCATTTCCCCCACACCACTTCTGTGTCTACTAACAAGTGCCCAAAGACGTACCTCTCATATCCATCAACAACGGACATTGATCAGCCATACACATTTAGGAACTGCAAAAGGTCCCAAAAAGCATTGGAAATAAATACAGCTCCTGGACAAGAGCAAAGTACCTATAAAATGCTGCAGAACCCATTATACAACCACTTGGAAGCCCTCCTGGGTTACATAAACCAAGTCTGGGAAAGTGGCCAAATTCCTATAGGGTAGAATACTGCACATGTAGTTGCTATTCCAAAACACGGTAAATTACCTTATGACATAAGGAAGCTGCGCTCTATTTCTCTAACCTCCTGCATAGGCAAAATCATAGAGAACATGGTTCAGGCACGCACTGAATGGGCTCTAGAAGAACACCATGCCTTTTGCTATACCATGGCCGGTTTTCCCCGACATGTCTCGGCCCAAGGCACCATACTCCGCATTCACAGAGACAGAGTGGAAGGGAAGAGCACAGCTCAAACTTGTACCATGTGGGGATCGGCATAAAGAAAGCATTTGACACCACTGCTCACTACACAATACTCGACAAAGCAAAAGGCAACAAATTGGGATCCCAATACTCGACAAAGCAAAAGGCAACAAATTGGGAACCAGAACTCTTCAGTATGTTAGAGATTTCATCACTAACAGGTTCGTCCAAGTCATAGTGTTGAACCAAATCAGTAATGCCAGCAAACTAATGAGGGAGTGCACCATGGAGCCATACTTATCCAACCCAGTTTAATCTGGCCTTGAATGATCTTCCACCTTTTCTGAATGTTATACCAGGACTAAAACATGCCATCTATGCCAATTATATTACCCTTTGCGGTCACACGGGCTCTCCTGACACTCAAGACGAGGCGCTACAGTGAGGCATACAGGTAGTTACTCAGTACAGGACATCTATTGGACTGTTCTGCCCTACTGCGAAGACCAAGTACACGGCTGTCATAAACTCCTTAAAGGTTAACGAAAACAATATCCGGGGACTCATCAGGCTTCACCTAATCGGCAAAGAAATTCCTCGAAAACACCCCATAGAGATGCTCGGCGTTCACATAAATCAGGACGGCACAGGTACAACTGGCTGAAAACCCTCACTACTCAAGCGAACCAGATCCTCCATATGATAAATAGGGGGTCCTCGAGCAATTATGGCTTAGAGGAACAAGAAGGTCGCAATCTGGTGGAAGCTCTTCCTATCTCACGGATCGTGTGCTGCCTTCCTTACTACTATCGGACAAAAACTCTGTACACAAAACTCGAAGTAATTCTCCGCAACATCACTCTTATCATAACAGGCACCGCAAGGTTCACGAAACACGACCTCTTATATGCCATGGGTTCGCTGAAGACACTCAGTTAAAAGATTGACACGCAACACCTTGCCCAAACCCAAAAACTACACACGTCACCTCAAGCTTTTGTCGTTTTCCTTGATCTGGGCCATAACATCTCACAACTCCAGCATATTCCACCAGAACCACCACTATAATCATGTCTAGCCAGCATAACCTTCGAGCCCATACCGAAAAATATGGGTTGTGACCAAGCAAGTCGCCGCGCTGACAGGGCAAATCGCTACAACATCAAGACATTTTCCCCATGAACTACGGTCACTAACACCGACGCTGCATACAACAAAGAACAACACGATCGTGATGCGTTTTAAAACTACATTTAAGAATTGTGGCCTTCAGTTGTTCGAACGAATGACCAGAAGTGATAACATGCTCTGACAGAGGCAAAGAAGGGCACGTTTTCTCATGAGAGCGGTCATTGTTAACAGAGATTGTTACTTCTTGAAAGCGCAGCATCGTTACGTAGAACATTAATTAAGGATTTCAACTGTGGTATAATACATGGATTACACGTGTTTCTTTTACCCTGATAGTACGGTTGTGTATCTAAATGCGTGTTTTCTTACTAATAAATGTTCAATGGCGAGTTCGGCTCTGTGCGTAATCCTTTTTTGCTTTGTCCCCTTGTTTATCGCGCTGTTTTTATCATGAATGTATACAAGACAAATCGGGAGGTGCCTCAACGAGCGGCTCCTAGAGCACAAGAATGCATGTAACAAGCAACAAGTGCCTTGGCATTTGGCCTATCCCTGTAACAAATGCAAACTCGAACAACAGTTTGATGAAACATCACTATTGGCACGCTCCCACAGCAGGAGGACCAGGGAGGCTATAGAAAGCCTTACGTGTGGCATCGGGGAGCCATGGTGCAGGCGGCAGCCAGCCATTGCTGCTGATATATAACAAGAAAATTGAACTTTGGCAGAAAGATGCTCACCGTGTGACAATGAGTGAGAAAGAGGGGGAGTCGGGCGCGTGTGGCCAGCCCTGGGTGATACTGCGAGAAGTAGAGAAGATGAATTTTCCACCAGTAAAGACAGAAGAAGTAAGGAAGGCCTTAAAAGAAATAAAACGGGCCAATGCACATTGTGAGGATCAGATAACACAAGACGGCTTAAAGGATAGCGGAAAAAGTTGTACTAGTAAAACTGGTACACCTCTACACGCAATGCCTAATGACCGTGAGTTAACCAGAATAGCGGAAGAACGCGAACATAATCCTACTTCATAAGAAAACGTATAAGTAGGACTTGAAAAATTACAGGCTGATCAGCTACCGTCAGTAGTGTACAAGGTAGCTACTAAAGAAAACGCAAACAATTTCTGCCACCTTAGATTTCTGTCAAGCTAAAGAACAAGCAGGGTTTCGTAGAGGCGATTCAAAAATGGACCATATTCATACGATCCATCAGGTGATAGAGAAGTGCGCGTATAATATTGAACCCTATATATACCCTCCATAGGTTAGGAGAAAGCATTTGACTAGGTCGAAACCTCAGGCGTCAATCATGCATTACAGAACCAGGGTGTCGACGAGAATTATGCAGGAATACAAGAGTATATTTACAATTAGTTCACAGCTACCATCATCCTCCATAAGGAGAGCAGTAAAACACCTATAAGGAAGTGTGTCAACACAAGGAGACACAATATCTCCCAGGGTATTCACAGTAATGGAGAATACCTGAGTAGCAGGAGATTTGCTGATGACGTTGCCTTGCTAAGTACCTCAGCAGACGAATTGCAAAGGATGCTTAACGCACTGCGCAAAAGGGTAGAGCCGTGGGCCTCAAAATTATTACCCAGAGAACTAAAGTATTGATCACTAACCTCGGAACAGCACAGCAAATTGAATATGTGGTCAGGCAGTAGAGGAGGTAAGCAGATATATCTAGCTAGGCCAAGTAGTGACCCTGGATCCCAACCATGACGCAGAGATAATTAGAAGGATAAGAATTGGGTGTAGTGCATTCGGCAGGCATTCCCAGGCAATGAATGGCAGGCTACCTTCTCCTCGAAGAACAAAGTGTATGAAAGTTGCATCTTACCCGTACTCAGCTACGGGGCCGAAACCTGGGGGCTGACTAGAAGGGTTAAACTTAAAGTGAGACGACTCAGCGAGCAATGGAATGGAAGTTGACTGGGGCAACATTAAAGGACAAGAACAGAGGCTAGTGGGTCAAGAAAGAAACGCGTGTTAGGTACACATAAGTAGAAGTTAAGAAGAAATGAACATGCGTAGGGCATGTAATGCAAAGGCAAGATAACCGTTGCTCATTAGTGATAAAAAAATGGATCCCTAGGGAGGGCCAGCGTGGCAGAGAACGGTAGAAAGTTAGATGGACAGATCAGATCAAGAAGTTTGCGGGATAAAATGTTCACAAGCTAGCACAGGACCGGCATAATTGGAGATTGATGGGAGAGGCCTTCCCCGCAGTGGGAGTTGATAGGATGGTGATGTTAAAGACGACGACGATGATGTCTGCATCTTGTATTCCGCCGTCCTTCGTTTTCGTCATCTCAATTCAGCGCAGTGTTTTATAAGTAACACCTCACCCTCCAATGACGCTAAATGCTTTTAGCCGACGACAGCTCGAAGGTGGTTTCTCCAGAATACCTTCCTTGCCTTCACGCACCCATGCAGCAACACACTCTCAATTACTCTAAGCCGCGTCTCCTGGTTGTTAGTGCCTCTGAGTGATCTGGACTGGTGGCTTTCAGCTGTCGCTGGCCCACAAAAGCTGTGTGTGTCACAAATCTCGTTCCTTCTGCAAACTTCAGTAGAACATTTCGCGGACCTGTCCGGCGTGGCGGCTGCCCCATTTTCATGTGAACGTCTGATAACGAGGCATGGCTCTTATGCCTCTTTCTACGTTGCCTTCGAATACGAGTGTGTTGATCAGCTTAATGACTTTGCGCTCTGCCTAGGCATTGTCTCTTAAGGCCTTTCTGTAGAGAGTTGCATAAAACATTATTCATGCTTAGCAGCTGGGGCTTGGCGATGATGGCAAGTTATTAAATCTTTGATTGGTTTTATCAGAACGTCCATGGACATCGCAATAACTGAGGGGATTTTTTGCCAAATGTCGCTTCTTTTTGCTGACATGGTATTAATCTGACCTAACCTTGGCTGTGCGCCGAGACAATGTTAAATGTCTTGATTCCTCCGCATTACCCAGTTATTCCACATGATCGTGATCTTCTTCGTGGTAAACAACGGCGTGGTGGTTTGCGCGGTACACTAGATTACTCCATTAAGTGCAAACAACGCCTCGAACTTGAATTAAAAGGGACGTGAATTTAGTTAGTGGTGCTTTGTGCTTTACGCACAAAGCACCAATTGTGTACTTTACGCACCGCAAATTTCATAGGAGACTCAACAGTCAGTAAGGTGGCCTCCCCTATACCCTTATAGTGTGATTTTTTAGTATATTTTATATCATTTGCTTTATTGCAGCAGTGCAACTGCACTAGGACTTCATATGGCAACTTCCTAATTTTTGTGCAGAGCTCGAAAGGTCTCGAGTTCCCGCGCAGTAATACTAACCTTGAAAAGGCTGAGAAGTTTCATCCTCCATTACATATTTCTATAAAGAACGGAGCTCTGCTTGTTTACAGTCCACCTGGTTGAACAACAAGAAGCAGTAGTTACGACTGTGATTTCGGGAACTACATTAGTTTGTATAACTCTCTTAATAACACTGACTTATCGCCAATAGCCACCATCAACAACGTTGGCGAAAAGACCAGTTGTTACTGAAGTTCGTCATAAATTGAGTGGCTTTGTTCCAAAGAAACCGAGGAGAAAGGAAGTTTCCCGCGTTGTTTTTCTGCGGAACTGAAACGACATTTGGGGAGGAAAAATTGTGCGCCTAAGCAAGCTTAGAAAACGGGGCGAAAATTCGGCAGAAAAGTATTGCCAACTTAGATATCCTTGTATATCTCTGGTTAAGCACGACAGGTGGTTTTACGTTGATGAGATTGGGGCCGATGCAACACGCCACGCCAATGCTTTCTGGGCCGACGTCCGTTCCCAAACATTTCACAACTCAACCGGAAACACTAACTTCATCGATGAACGAGTAGAAAGCATACCGGACTTTAGAAATGCCTTTTCGAAACAATTCCGGCAAAAATACGGCACCAAAGTGCTGCTGCTTGCCCACTTCAGCTGTCTCTAGGTTACGCTATATGCTATGAAGTGTTGGTCTCGGAAAGCGTCGTTTCGAGAGCTCTAACATAACTAAAATCGTGGTTTTTGTGCGCCACTTACAGCATTACTTCCGCACAAGCGAAACCGTTTGCTTATATTGTTGTTGCAGCCTTGACTTACATATTACAAACTTCTCTCAGGAGTCGCACTTTCCCCGCTTGTTCAAAGAATACAAGGGTTGTTCATGTATTTAGGTCAGGTTCAATATTGGCCCCCACTAAACACCCGTCGATATCTATTCTATGTGCTGCTTATAATTTGTTTGACTCAGTTGTACAGAAACTACTTACGCCTGTTATAAAAACCACGCTACTACCTTACTACTTGAACATCATGGGCTTTCATAGAAATTTCGTAAACTTTGTGCTTCATGCTTCGGAAACTGTGCAAGGGAGAGGCCAACTTGATATCGCCTACTTTGATTTGATCAAGCCTTTTGATATCGTGTGCCACGAGCTCTTATTTCAAACAATTATCTCAGCTTGATATAAAACCACCCCTCACATCGCTTTTATGCAAATATGTATGTGATATCTATATCTCGTGCGATTAAACAGACAGTCCTTTCTTTCCCGCGAGGTCACCAGTGGTGTCCCCCGGGGTTCATTTCTGGAGCAAATTCTCTCGTCAATCTTTATAAATGATGTCTCACCAATAATAGCTGAATGTAATTTTTTACACGCCAATTTTCGCAAAAATATATGTTTCGAACCCTGCCAGATGTTCCGCTCTTCAGTCAGCAATCTCGTCCTTTTTGCATTGTGCTCATACAACAAACTCCTCATCGACACATTTATAACTGAGGTGATGGCATACAGGAGAAATCCGAGATCTTCTGCTGCTTTAACAACAGCAGCGAGTTACTACGACGTCACCAAGAGGTTAGTGACCTAGGCGTCAATTTCCACAGTAAACTGTCTTTTTACGCATATTTAGGTAGATACCCGTAGAGCTCTTCGATGGTTTTCGAGGAGTTCAAGGAGCCACATTCTATTTTGAAGCTTTACACAAGTATATGTTGTCCTCAGATCTATGCTCATCGAAATGGTCCAAAGAAGGTTTGTATATATCTTCAACCATCGTATCAGCGTTAGTAGTCGTTGTAACCCAGGATCGCCTGTTCTATTCATGGTATCGTGATTAACCTCCTGGCGGAATGAAGCTGATATCTTCCTTTTCAAATTTATTCCTGGCATCTTGCCTAGTCGTGAGTTGCTAAAACATGGTCTCCTTATGTGCCACAAACGTTGAGCAGGAAACATGGTATCTTTGCAATCCAGCATGTCTGCGTGTATTGCGCTACATGTCTCGAATGCAATGCATGTATATTCGATACTGGGATTACCTGGATATATTTTGATTTCCCCAGTCTGTTTTGCAAACATGTTTGCAAGTTCGTATTGGCATAACTGGCTTTACTTATTATTTTTTTTTGTCCTTTACCCATGTGTTCGTGACCTTCAATGCTTTAATTGTCTATCTACAGAAGAAGCCCATCATTTCGTGCTTTCTTCTTTTATTGACTCTTGTATTCCTTTGTCTTACTTCAGCCGGATATGCCTCAGTGTGTCATTACTTGTATATATAAGTGAGTGGTTGTAAGTGTGTGTTTGTGTGTGTTCATGTCAAAGTGTGTAGTTTTATTGATTGGTATCCATTTCTGTTAACGTCATTTTTTTTAGATATCTGCAGTCGGCAAAATGTTTAAACGGCGTTTGGGAACGGCGAATTTTCTTGCGTCATCGGTGGATGATGGAAGCCAAGAGGCAAACAGGTCGGAAGTCAAGTTGCAAGCAGGCCCGTCGTTTGATAGGCTATTCCTTCCTAAGAGCGTCATTAGACTGAAAAAGGGGCGCTTACGCACGCTAGCAGTCTTTTCACCGACTGTACATACTATTTCCTATGTTTCTGTTTCCGCGCTCCAGCACACAGCCTCGGCTCTTCTTGGGCACGCAAATAAATATTTAATTGAATAAATGATATTATAATTTTATATCTTTAGGTTTGTAATTATTACTTTTATTGTTGAAGTATTGGTATTGTTGTTCTGGTTGTTTTTATATCGCAGCCTAAACATAGGAAATGAAATCAGAATCTTCAGCCCACAACTGAGACATGCTTCTCTGAAACACAAAGGTCATAAAACAATTTCAACATGTTTCTCATCCTATACAGACTGCCGCACTTACTAACAACATGAAAAAAAACACAATTTTATGCTTTGCAAAGCTGGCTCAGTAACGTAGAGGTGTGTCTGGGAAACAATATAACCACAAAAAATTTATTCACTGCCTTTTGTATCCTGTTTATTTGACCGCCTGATTATTTACAAGCGCTCAAAAATAAAGCCAAAAATAGGGCTTACGACTTCCTGAAAAAAAAAGAAAAACCTCTTTAACTTCAAATTTTGCTTTCAATCAGTACTTGTACACAGTTCATTAATATTGGCATTTTAGATGTGTACTACACGAAGAAATTAGGAGTGCTTCAAGGGCAAAAAAATACTTTCGAATGATACACATATTCGGGAAAAGTGAAAACAACGCATTTGTACACACTGTATTATCATTGGCATTTTATATATGTAGTACATAACGATATTGGGAGTGCTTCAAGGGAATAAAAAATACTTTCAAATGATAGACATAATCGGAAAGAATGAGAAAAACAAAGGGGACAACCGGGCGATCTTGTGATTCATCTGAACACCCCAACATGGCTCAAAAGCATGGCTGCAATATTGGAAGTTATTAGCAAGGCAAGACAGATGAAATAAGATCAGGCTATGGGACATGACGAAATTCATATTAAAATTGTAAAAGACAACATTGAAAGCCTTGCGCCAGCGTTAGCAACAATTTTTATGTGACACTTTATGTGACGGCATTTTTGTAACCCTTAACCAGCAAAGCAAAGGGGATGGCCCAAATGTCCTGGCCAATTACCGTCCTATAGAAATTTTTGGCTGCATCAAAAGCTATTTGAAAAACAATAGCCAATCACGTAATGAAGGTTTTCTAAACCTATTGCATATAAACGGGACACCAACATGGTTTCAGGAATGAATACTTAGCTAGTAGCGCTGCTAACGCAGTTACAGAAAACGTGAACCAGGCCCATAACGGTAATAACATAGTAGTGGGTATAATTGTGGATGTCAGAAAAGCGTTTGACTCTGGGAACGTTCCATACGACTACGAAATCTAGAACACTACGGTTTTCGATGCTGAGCTACTAAGTTCTACCGCAGTTGTCTCTTTGACCGCAAACAATTTGTCCAAATCGCATATAAGAAATCTTCACTCAAAGGTGTCTAAATCGGCGTGCTTCCAGGTTCTGTATTAAGCCCCATTCTTGTTACTGTGTACATCAATAACCATGCGCGCTCCTGAAAGATCGCCGAGGCCATTTTGTACGCCGATGGAACAGCTCTTATTAACTCCAGTCAATACTATCAATGAGCAGAGTATCTTGGTAATCAAGATCTACGGAACACCTTAAGCTGGTTTAAAGCTGGTGAGCTTGAATTAAAAAGTAAAAAACGAAGTTAATATCTTGGCATCCAACCGAAAACTACACGCCGACCTATGCACCTTGAACCTCGCAGAAACAACAACAGGCAGGTTACCGCCCATAAATACTGAGGTATAACTTTAAATCCCTCTTTGCACTGGACCCCCGACATAGAACAACTAACAAAAACATTAGAATGTGGCGGTCGCACACTGGTAAAGACACGCAAACATTTTTCTTCGCCATTTCATGGCACACTTAATTTGCCATGTTTATAGCCATGGTCACGTATTTTATTGAGTTAGGGGGGGTTCGCATACGCGACTTACTGCCAATCGCTCTTTCTTATCCATAAAAGAACCACTAGAATATTCGCCGGAGCGCCGAGTAGTCAGCCTTCAGCTCGGCTCTTCACCGAATTTACCATATAGCATTTTGAGAGAGTGACGATCTGTAATACTGCTGTTTTATTCACAAAATACATGCCACAGACAATCCGTACCACTCGTCAGCCCTAATACACCCAGGTGAGATACAAGCCACGCTGATCACAAAAGTTGTAACCTGCCCATAGTACATAATGTATATGGTCAGCGCGTGTTGTCGTTCCTGGGAGTAAAAATATGCAAAATTATACCGAACTCAATAAAAACAATGCAAAATACGTTGCATTTCATAAAATGTTACGTAGGCCATAACCGTCAATTTGAATGTAAGAATCACTCCTGCGAAGAAACACTAAACAGTGTAACTTGCTGCCAGTTATTTTTACTTGTGTGGGACAACTAACCAAATTTGCCCAGGATTGTGCTTCTCAATATAGTTTTTTCAAAGGATCGAATACTAGCCATACAGGATAGGGATCCAGGTATTGCGTCAACATGTTTTTGTGATATTTCTTTCGCCGAAAGAAACTACTCGGTTGTATTAACAAAGGCAATACAAAGGGCGAGGAGCGCACAAGGTGCCTCCTTCGAGTCCCGCCTTCGCCGTGCTGGGGGATTTCAAAAAATATGCAGAGGGGTCCTGTTCCTTCTTGGCCAACGACACAAACCTGGCGCAAGGCCGGAGTCCTGAATCTGCAACTAATCGTATCAGCACCGGGAACGTAAACACTGTGAAAGACAAACTGGTTACACCTAAATGCAAACATGAAGAAAAAAGAAAAAAAAACATGAAGGAGCTTACAGTAGTGAAGCAAGGTTGCTGTGAGGCAAGGTAGTGAGGCAGTAGTGAGGCACAGAATAGCTGGCTGCCCCTCTCCCTTATTGGAGGACCTGGATGGTGCACTTTACGCGCATATCTGAACTTGCCGCTGAACGCGAGAGGTCACACATCTACCGCTGGTCAGATTGTAGTGGTAGTTCAAGCTTGCCAAGGCTAGGTGCTCCTCACGGGCTGCACGCTAGCATACGCTGGGTGGTATACCCGCAGGGTTGTTTTCCCTTTTAGTGCTATTTTTTTCGGTAAGCGCTGCACATGACAGAAGCCCACGCAAGCTTGGAAGACGTCGGGATTCTCACAGGACGTACGCTTACGTGCGCTTGCCTGGTTTGAGTGTTTAGGCTACGCTTCGTGGTGGAACAGGGAGCATAAGCTGCTCGGCTGCTTTACGAGGAGCCGAGAAATCAATGCAGTGTGTTTCTTCCACAGACGCCACTGCAGCCGTCTCAAAAGCCCTCCTAAAATAGCAGCAGGCACCATATAGTCATCCCGTGTATGGGCCACAAAAAGGCAACTAATGGCCTTGTTTTGGTGCAACGCCGTAGAAGAATTGTAGGCGCCACGCAAGAATGAAGTTTTCATTTTCCATTCTCTATTCATGCAATCGCATACCGCTTGCACATTTTGTAAAAAGGAAGTGTGACGTACCCACCGAAAAAAACAGCCATAGACCCAACACACAATGTAGACTGAGTAACTGGGTATTCTTTGCAGTATGAATTTCTACACAGCGTAATTAAAATAGCAACAAAGATCGCACGCGTTGCCAAGGCATGCAGAACATCCGGATCCACTATTTGTGAACAAATGTAGGCAAAAACGTGACACCTCGTAAATCAAAAGCGTTGAAGCATACGGAATGCAACTTGTTGAATAAACAAAACCAAACAGTGATTTAAAGTAGAATTACATAATATCTGAGGCTTGTGCAGATAGGCTTAATGTCACAATAGTCTCCCCGCGGACTCTTTGATGTTCTTGAGAGATTTTTATATCCGCTCATGAGGCATGAATCGTAGGCTTCCCTACAATATTTGCTCCTGATTCCAGGTTGGAGCACCGTGGATGCAGTATGATTCAGTTAATGTTCCAGGAATCTGATGTCTTTTGAAACAAGCTTTGGTTCCGTTTTCGCATCGAATGCCGGATTTTAATGTGACGAATAAAAAAGCTTCAACAGTGCTGTGTAACATTTCAGTTATGCCGTAGAGGTGCACCACTACAGCAAACACACGAGAGAGCACGAGAGCGTGCTCCTTCTGACGGATAGGGCGTTTTTGTCCAAACGAGCTTGATGCACAAACACAAACTGTGTGGGATGAAGCTGCAATACTAAGAAAAACTCGATATCGCTCTCCCATAAAACAATTTCGCCAGAAAAACACGTGAGATAACGCCCTGCGAACGTTTACGCAGATTGTAGCTTGTTTCAAAAATAAGGCAGACCTTGATTTTTTGCAGATAAACAGGAGCCAAATCCATTCGCTCAGTGGGAATTTTCTTGTGAGTTGACTGTGGGCACTGTTTTGTTGGGGTGTTCAGAAGACTTATTTTGAATTTCCTAGCGGGCTTAGTGTGAATGTAGACAGCAATTAGGAGAGGGGCGAAATATCGGTCGCAAGGCGTCCACGACAAAGTAAAAGGAAAACAAAGTGAACAGAATGAAACGGAGGCGTGTGAAAACCTCATTTGATCTCGTCTCACCCGTTTTCGGAGTAGATTTCGTTACATATATTTTTTCACTCGTATAACGTTTTTACCTTGTTATGCCCAACCATATAGCCACCCATTTCAAGCCCTGGCAACTGCCCCCCCCCCTCTCCTCTGAGGGTTCGAACCACTCAATTAAGGTGAAGAAGAAGATGTGAGCAGCCTCCTGGTGTTGCGTTTTTGAAATTATTGGTTATGCATTCACGGGCTTACCTTCAGGCTTGCCCAAAAAGGTTACCGTACAGAATAATTCCTAAAAAGATGCAAATGGTGCCAAAAGGACTCATCTTGTCTTCACGTATACTTGCATTCTTCTTGAATCCCGGTTGCATATATATAAGACCTTTTCCTCCCTAACTCAAGTGCACCATTCATCAAAGTCACTTTTAATGGTTTTAATACGGATGTCGTACCAAATTGATTTTTAAGTACAATGTGAGGAAAAGGCCAAACGATCATCCCAGTAATTATGAAATTCACCGCATAATTTATAATTACTTGCTGATTTAAAGTTTCCCTCGCTTGCATGCCAAACATACCATATAAAAGCTTTGACAGTTTGGCATTTATGCCTGGTAATGAACTTTCGCTTTCTTATAAAATTCGCTTTAATGATGATGATGGTTGGATTTTTATGGGGCATGGCCAACTGGGGCAAAGAGCGCCAAATCAGGGGTAAGATATGAGGAGTGAAGTATAAAACACTAAAATCGCTCAATAAGAACGAATGATTAGTTGAAGACAAGGGTAGCGGCTGGTGTATAGGGCCAGCGTGGAATATGCATTGTAGAAAAGTAGGTTTAAAAACTGAAGACCTGACAAATATTTAAAAACACTTTTAACAGAAACCATAGTATTGTCACCCAAAAACAACGATGACCAGAGTAGAATGTGTTGTCGGTAGAGTTGGGTAAAGTGTTGGGGTCGTGTTGTGTCGAGTGCCTTGCATTGATTGACTATGTGGACTACGGATAGGGCTTGGCCACACCTGCTGCACAGCGGCCTTGCAGATCCCGTGAGCACATACGAGTAAGTTGCATGTGTGTGCCTTGTCCGTAGCCTAGCCAAAGCGACTTCTGTGTTTCTGTTGCGTGTGTCGGTGGTGTGTTGTCTCAAGTATGGCTTAATTAGGTGTAACGTCTTGTCTATTTGTTCACTCCAGTCTGCTTGCCATTTTACGAAGTTGTTGTCTGATGTGTGCCTTCATGTCAGTGTACGTTACTGTTGTTATTTCAACTGTGCCTTGTATTGCATCACCGGCTGTCATTTTATCAGCAACCTCATTCCCGACGATCTCACAGTGTCCTGGACCCCAGCATATAGTTATATAAAGGTTTGCGGATCATTCGTAAAGAATAGCCCTAGAATAAAATTAACTACATAGCTTTTAAACCGTTTGTGAAAGGACCGCGCACTTACAACGCTGAGGCAGACTTTGTTCACAAGGGAATTTGGAATTTTGTGTTGAACATTGTGATCTAAAATCATTAGATACCGTAGGCGTCTGCCATAAACGTTATATGAATTCATATTTTGACAGACACGAAAAATCGGTCCCTGCGCAATAAAAGGAACAGCGGTAGCAGTCTTTGACGCATCACTGTAAAATTCTGCACACCGGTATTTATCATGCAGAAAAATGAAATGCTGCATGATATCAATTTTGGGTGCTCTGTTCCCATGTCCCAAGACAGGTCCCAAAACACAGGGCGCATATTCCATGGTGGTATAAAATCAGTGATGGGTGTGCTGTGAATGTCTGTGAATGTCTGACCTTGAGCTCAGAGGCATCCTGTCTTACCTTAAATAAAAACGTGAGAGAGATGGAAGGATGATATCAATACAGTTGTTGTGAGGTTGTGTTGTTAATGGTGGAATTAAAACGGTGGTTAGTCAGGGCAATGATTTTTAAGGCAAACAAGTCCATGTAAATGCTCTGGTGATAGGGATCATATCAAACTCGGTGTATAGTCTGTGGACTGGACTAGTCCGAAAAGCGCCACACGCAAGGCGTAGCCCCATATGCAGCTCTGGGTCGAGCATTTTTAGAGCTGTTTTTGTTGCAGACCCATAAACGACACTTCCATAGTCTAATCGAGACCCCACCACGCTAGTAGGGATACGTAACAGGCGTTGCTTGTCAGTTCCACAGGACTGTTGTGAGAGAATTTCAAGAACGCTGATTGCTTTTAGGTATTTATGTTTTTGTTGTTAAACACGAGGAATGAGTGAGTTTTTTTATCCAACACGATGCATAAAAAATGTTTTCCTTTTTTTTACAGGAATCAAGACTCCAGATGGATCCCACGCTTCCTGGAGAAGACAACAGAAGTGTTTTTTTTTATGGGTTCAGTTTAAAACCGTTCTTGTCTGTGATGCTGCCACGTATTATGACACTGAGCTAGACTTGACGCTCACAGATGGATATATTGCATGACTTAAAGGTTGCCTTGTCGCCTTCTACATACATTTAATAGGAACATGAGGGTGGAAGTGCCTTCCCAAGGTATTTTTTTACTGTGAACAGAGCGCCGCTAAGAACTCCACCTTGGGAACGCCATTTTCTTCTTCATGAACCTTGAAAGTGCGCTGTCACACGAAATATTCTTTCGGATATATAACTACCAAGAGTGTACATCGCGTTGCCTGAGACACCAAATGGTTTCGTGCTTCTGAGGATCCCGTAGCGCCAAGCGGTTTGATATGCCTTCTCAAGGTAACAAAACACTGATGCGCAAAACTTGTTTATGAATAAAACCATCAATAATGTAGGACTTCACCGCGAGGAGTTCATCGTTTGTGGATCACCCTGCCCTGAAGCCTGCCTGGCAGGTCTCGAGAACACCTTTCTACTCAAAAAGTACACGAGGATCGAGTTTTTCTGATTTTCGAAGAGCTTGCACAGGCAGCTTGTCAAAGCAATGGGCCGGTAAGTGGCAGGAGAGGAGGGATCCTTCCCTTCTTTCAGGAAAGTCACGCCTTTGGCCTTCCTCCAAGAGCGTGGAATGTGCCCCGAAAGCCATATTTTATTGTATAGATATAGAAATGTTTCAAGGGTGTCTGAGTGTAGGTGTGGTATCATGGTGTATGTAATTTTGTCTGGTTCTGGAACTGAAGGCTTGCATGTGTTCAGAGCGGCGTTCTGGTCACGAATAGAAAAAGGACAATTGTTAAAAAGTGTGCGACTTGCTACTATCACGGAGGAACTTTTCTTCTGCAGATGTTTTGAGTTACATGAAAGTGTTTGTTAAGTGTGCTGAACCAGGCACGTGTTCGAAGTGTTGTGCAAGTATGCTACCCTGGTCTTCCAGTCAGTCCCCTGTTGTGCTAACCAGGGGCACGCTGTGTATCTGTTGTCCTTTGACCTTACGTATATGTGTCCAGTCTTTGTGTGTATCACCATATCAACTAACGGATGTCAAGAAGCTGCGCCAACTGTCTGCTTTTGTCTCACGGTGCACACGTTTTCCTAACGCCTTTGCCCTTTTGAACAATAACACGGTACCCAACCTGGGGTACCGACGGAGGATACCCCAAGCCTTGTTCGGGGTCTCTCTCGCACGCCTACAGTCCTCGTTCACCCACGGCCTCCTCTGGTTGCTCGGGGCACCAGAGGCACGGGAAACGGACTTCTCGGCGGCGGTGGGGATGTGCGGCTTGACGAGTTGGGTAGCTCCTTCAACGTGTAGGTATCCACTGGATGTGTAGTGTAGTTTTTATGCTTCTATAAATGTATTCCAGTTAGCTCGTGCTTCATTGAACGTGCTTTGTGAAGACGGACTCCGTGAGCCTTTCCCTATATGTGCCAGTGAGGTGGGGAAGTGGTCACTGCCGTATGGGTCAGAGCCCACACACCACTGGAGAAGAGGAAAGAGCACTGCGGAGCCAATAGGGTCATTCCATGCCAGACGTCCCAGCCGTAAAATCAACCATGACGGATTTACTAAGTAAAATTTGTGGGTCATCCTCGCACGGCACCCAACCTAGGGTACCAAGCATGAAAATGCTCCCTGAAAGTGTTTTGTCCAAAAAAAGTTTGTTATTTTTCTAGCTGCCCTTTGACCTCGAGGGTTTAAAGAAAACTTGCGTCTGTGAAAAAAATCATGAAAAAGTAACGTCTCTTACAGTGGCCACCATTTTCTCTGAACATCATGTTGAGACCCTGGGACTCTATGCCGCAATTTTTAAATATGTTTCTTTTTCATTGGTGTTATTACGCTACTCAGAAAGTAAACGACGTCGAGCATTTTCAGACATTTTTAGCAAATCCGAGCACATTCTCTCAGCCAATGAAGCATTTGTACCTGTCTCTCAGCTTTGTAGAAAATCGGTAAAAGCTATATTTCCACTGAAAAAAGGTGATAGAATGGGCGTACTGATAGAATGGGCGCGCCACTGCTAGCTCAACGTTGTACTTTTCCCACTAACCCGCGAAATGTTACTTTTTCCTGTACTGACGCTACAAATACCATTACGGCGAAGGGTATTCTTGTAGAGTGAACCCGCCGGCTCGCGCCTCTTTCATGCAGGCAGGGGAATGCCGTGCGGTGAAGACGCTCTGTGGAAGAACGGGGTGAAGTAGTGTCGCAGTACAATTTGAAATATTTTTTCTCTGCTAAAACAAAAACTGCTGTGATTAAACTTTCTGAAATAAACTGCGATCGTTTGTACTAGTGAATGGCTTGTATTTAATATTGCTACTAGGAGCACAACAATGCGTAATTTCAAGGTGAATATGACCAGAAAGGAGATTTTTCCAAGTTTGACAAACGTTTTCTCGCACAGTTTTATCTTTTTTTAGTGTAAATATAGCTTTTACCAATTTTCCACAAGGGCTGAGATACAGGTACAAATGCTTCACTGGCTGAGAGAATGTTCTCGTATTTGCAAAAAATGTCTGTATATGCTCGACATCGTGTACTTTCTGAGTGGCGTGATCACAGCAAATAAAAGCAAAAATATTTTTAAAATGCGTCATAAAGCAGCCCAGAGCCTCAAAACGAGGTTCACAAAAATGGTGGCCATTGTAAGAGAAGTTACTTTTTTATGCATTTTTTTACAGACGTAAGTTTGCTTTAAGGCCTGGAGCTAAAAGGGCCGCTAGAAAAAGAACAAAACATTTTTGGACAAAAACACTTTCAGGGAGCATTGCGGGCCATGCGCGGTTGACCCACAATTTTTACTGAGCTAATCTGTGGTGGTCGAATTTACGGCTGGGATATTTGGCATGGAATGACCCATAGCAAAATCAAGATATCAGAGTCATATATTGCTAAATTTTGCCATATATGAGTGGCATATAATAATGTGTGTGGGTTTGTTTTTGTTGACGCATGCTCCTGAAGATGTAAGAAATTTCTCTATCAGGCGACTTTGGGCATTTGCGCGAGAAGGGCACAAAGAAAATTGTGCACATTAAGGTCGCCTGTGAGAACATATGGTTCGGGCAGCTACTCAACCAGCGCCTCCAAGTCAGAGCTCCAACAAAAAAAATGAGGAATAATGTGAATGAAGGATACCTTTATCAACCTATGTGATATTGTGCGAATTGCTACAGCCCCAAGGACAGTGTTTAAGTTGATAGGGTGGCACGTTAAGGATTTCCAAGCGTTTATGACCGCACCACCCGAAGAGTGTGTGAAGCCAACAGCATTCTTTCTATAGCTATTTAGAAAATCTGTATGATTGGAAATAAATGTGTTTTTTGGAGAGACATTACACATGGCTGATTTGCATGTAGAATCTTGTACACGTCATCAAGATTATTCAGAAGGCCTCTTCAGTTCCACTGAACAATATTTATTTTTCGCGGATTGACGTGTCGGAAAAGGTTTTTTTGCTATCTTTGGAGGTTGGGATGAAGGGACGCGCTCTTTTCTCTACGATGCAGACAGGAAAAGCCGCCCGCATCTTCCCACGGGGGGAACTCGAGTAAATGCGTCACATCTACTCGAGTCAAGCAAAGCGTCACGTCAAGCGTAAGCCATGCAAAGACGCCCTTGACTGAATTCCGAACGCGCGCTCCGCCGCTTATATACGTTGAGAGGACTGCGTAAGCCGGTCCCAGTCGACGACGTTGGCGTACTTGTAAAGCGGCGTGGACTCTAGGTGTTTGAGCCAACCGCGGATGTTGCTTGGCCGGAGAACGGCACACCGGTTATATGCGCAGCGCGCCCGAAGGAGAGGAAACCGCGGAAGAGAGAGTACTGCACATGCGCCGGCCCAAGCGCGTCTGCCGCGGCTATGATGCAACGTGCCGCGGCTATGACGCAACAGAATCCAACACAATCCACTTTAATCCAATCCAATCCAAATCCAATCCAAGCCAAGCCAATCCAAGCCAATCCAATCGAATCCAATCCAATGCCCCTCGCGAGAGAGTGTTCGAAACCAATCCAATGCCCCTCGCGAGAGATGTGTTCGCTTTCGCCTCGACTCGACGCGCATGCGCAGTGAGCGTGCGGACTACGGACGCCAACGCGGGTGACATCGTGAGTTACTGAAATGCTCTGCATTTAAAAGTCCCAAATCCAACTTGCCATTACAATTGTAGGGAGTAGCCGGCGGATCGGACCCCTTGGACTAGGCACCCTCCCCGGTGCCCTTCGTTGGAGCCGTGACCACAGAGAACGTCCGGAGCACCCCGGGTGGCAGACGCGCTGCGACGGGGGCGGGAAATGGCGCGGGTGCGTCCATCTCCATCGCCTCCGTGTCCTCGCGTGTGCTTTGGGCCGACTAAGCGGAACAAGTGGCTGCAGCGACATCCCTAACAGACGTGTGGCTCGGCGAGTGGTGTGGGGGGGTGCGGAGAGGCAACCCGAGGGGGGACATTCGCAGGCCAGGTCCTGCTCGCGGTGCTGTGTCCTCGCTGAAAGCAGACGCCTCTTCGTTCTCCGGCTAGCTGCGTCGGCATACCTCCAGGGTGAAAGAGGAGAACCTCTTTGGGCCTCTGTGAAGGTGATGTTTTCCGTGACCTTGATGTTGATGATTTTCTTTTCGACTTTGAATATCTTGGAGGTCTCGCGAATTCGCGCAGTGCGGTTCTTAGCAGTTCACGCAAGGCAATTGATTGGAGTGACAGTTATCGGCGGGATGACCTTGTTGCGCGAACTTGGCACAAGTTAGTTGGGCCCGACACTAGTTACCATGCCCGAACCGCTGGCCGGTTGGACAGTGGCGCGGATTCGGGATGTACGCTCGGATGGAGCGCTGGATGAAGCCTGCATTGATATAGTCTGGTAGAGTTGAACGGTCGAATGTGAGGATGATGTGCATGGTAGGTATTTCCTTACCTTCCCTTCTTACAGATATCCGCCTGACTGCCGTCCACCCTGTTTTCTCAGGCCTTGCAGCAGGTGGGTTTCCGCCTAGCTTAGCAGATGTGGCTCCCAAATCACGCCCAGCAGTCGGGTGTGACCTTGATGCCAAAATCGGAATTACTGGTCTGTCTCAGGAGATTTGAGGCCTGTTACTGAGGGGGTGACTTCTACCAGGAGCTCTCCAGTTCTCCAGGTTTTGGCTTTGTAGTGTTCCTTCTATGAATTTTGAGATCAGAAACAGCAATGTTGAGGCAACGGGCTTGTCTTTTCCTACGTATTCGATAATCAAGAATCGGGGATAATTACCACTTTTCGGGAGAGTCAAAGTTGGAAGGGGTTAGTGCGCAACATTGATGCTGCCCTTTTCAGGTACCGATCGGGTTTACGGGGGGGGGGGGGGGCGGAGAGCCGGAGTTTGATTTATCCTAAGGTATTGGAAAAAAGCAGGGGACGGGGGTACTTAATTCTGAAACGTTACCCTGATAGCTTGAGAGGTCCCGTTGCTCCGTGCTTGGTAAACATATAGGGCGCCCATCCGCCGGATTTTGACCTTGGCCTCCGTTTGAGGTGTATATCCTTCAACTTAACACTTATCGCCACGGTTTGTTCCAGCTTATGTTTGGAGGCTCGGGGTCCGCGATGACGCCAATACCATGCGGGGAGAATTCGCTTTACCTAGATTTGGTTCTTGTCGAGAAAAAAACGCCCTAAGTTTCTTGCGTCGTCCAGGATTGTGCGTGGGCTTATCCAAGTGAGGAGGTCACCAGGGATTACCAATAAAAAATGAAACATGTGCCTCAACAGCTCTTCTGTGAAAATACTGAGTGCAGGTGAGCGTCTTTCTCTTGCAGAGCGATTCATAAGGAGCACCCGGCGACTGCTAGGTCGACCTTCAAAAGTATTCTACCCAGGGTTCAAAGCGAGCACGATGGCTCGCTTTGTGTTCTCCTCGTAGCTTAGATGAGTTTGGGTATAAAATGGGGAACACAGATGCTTAGATTGGGGCACGGATCTCGAGTTTGTAAAATCGGTTATTGATGTTGTTAGCGCGTGTTCACGCAGTCAGCTTTGGGAGGGTTTTCATAATGTTTGAAAACAGCGCGGAAGACGGGACGGAGCAAGTAACCGTCTTCCGCGCTGTTTTCAAACGTTATGATGTACCAACAAGCCCTTCAGTTCACCCTTTTGGGAGGGGTGCCAAAACAGGCTGAAAATCAATCCGGGACTGCTAGTCATGAAGAACGTCTAGGCACAAATCTGGAAATCAACGTGAGACGTAACAGCCATGTTCGATGCAGGTAGAGATGCCACCAGCTCTAGTGTTCCTTGAGCGTTGTACCACCAGTGCAACCTGCACCAACTTTTAGTTTGTTCATTGTATTGGGTGCCAAATGTACCAGCCTTGATACACGACGCGTGATTTGTCGGCGATTACGAGCGTATTTCTTCCGCTATTGAGCCGGATGTCGTTGTGCCTTTCAAACATTTTCATAGCGTTTAGGCCCCATTCCGAATACGTCACTGAAAAAGTCTATGACGGTCACTCTTCAAAGCTTTCATGAATAAATTTCTATAAGATATTGCGGGTATTTGTGTTCGTGTGGGGTACGAGCGGTTAAAATGTTTGGCCAAATTCATTTCGGCTACAGCGAATTGTGCGGACGTGTAAGGCTTGGCTTAAAGGAAAGGTTGTTTCTTCTTTCTCCGTGTCTCACATAGATATAGTGAAAATTCTACAATGGGTGCCGTTATGGGGGTATTCTGTAGACGCATTCGTCAATCGGTTTCCGTGAGTATTATTTGCACGTAAAAATCGTTTATGGAATCTGTATACGCACGGGAGAATAATAAATTGCTGTGCTCAATTCGGAAAGCGGAATAGTTTTTCGGGGTTTTTCACTATATCATCACACCAAAAATGTACTTGATGTACTGGTATTAAAATATTTTAAAGGAGGATGGTTCAGACAGTCAACCTGGCTGCAACACGTTGCCCATCTTCTGTCCGAACATGTGCAACGACAGTCCTCTCCTGTACCACCACTTTCCCCCACATCCGCTGCTACAACCGCCACGGCACCATTACCCACGCCTCAATAGGCGGATCGCGTACGAATAGTCACGGTGATAATGACTTTCTTGAGAGACCCAGGTGAACCCAGTACCCGTTCGTTTCGGGAAGCGAATGTTTCAGGTTAAGAAAAGTTGTAGGTAAACAATTTCATATAAACATGCGTTGGAACTTCAAATGTATGCCGCCAATTTGGCACACCAAAAATGCTTCAGAATTCAGCCATAAACCAAACACTTCAAACCTTATGCCTAATCATGCTCCAACTGGTGTTACACCTTGAATAGAGTGTCCCTGCGTTTTTCGGGAGATGTATCTGAACATTACACACTGTTGCCTTGATGCTGTAAAAAGAAAGGCGCAATAATAGTACCAAAACGTTTTGACTACAGAAGACAGTGAGCTAATATAGTTAGTACAGAACAAAATGAATTGTTCAGCTCGCAGAGAACAAAAGTTACGCTGTCAATTTACCTGTGTTACCTGGACGGTGTTAATTTACCTTTGTTTTTAGAGATTCTGAATCCAGCATATCTTCCGTTATTACATCACTCCAACACCAAACTACTAACGCAGTTAACCTTCCACAATACCAGTTTCAAACAATGAATATAGTGCATTGTCCCAAATCAGTTTATTTGTCCCTCCAGTGAAAATCAAAGAGCTGCAGCTCTACAGGGACCTCGAAACTATTGCACATTCACTTCGAGTAAAAGAAAACTATAGTGACCATCCCAACAATGAGAACATAAGGCTGAGAATCTCTTCTGTTAGCCATTGTACGCCACCACCACAAAGTAGCAAGTGTTCAGATATGTTTATAAAAGTGGTTTAAAATACATATTGAAGATATACCACAAACGCAACTAATACCAGTCGAAACTAACGGAGAAGGAAAAGAGGGTATTTAAAATATTTCGCACACGCAGGAACGTAATCCTAAATCCGGATGACAAACAAGGAGGTATATTAGTATTGAAGCAGACATATTAGAGTAGAACTCCGCTGATACGTCCCCACGACTGAGACGCCCCGATTATTGCGACGGATCACTGCGGTACAGGCAAACTCTCTACAGAAACAAATGCATTTTACCAACCCCGATGATGTGAAGCTCGGATGCATGCCATCCGCTTAGTACGACGGACCCTGGCGTGGATAAACCAGCGTTTTTCTCATATTTTACACCGCTCCGCCACCTTGTCCCGACATTTTTTATTCTTAACAACGTTTGATGTGGTTAAGAAACTGCTTGATGTGCGAAGGTCCGCAGACTGGGCAGACAACTTTCTGAACAGTGCAAGCCAGCGGGCGGGTACTCGTGAGAGGGAGTTCACATGCTACGGCCCTACGGGGAAGTCGAAGTTTTGGTGGACAGGGGACCGTGAATTTGAAGCTCCCACCCAGCTGCCGACGAGCGCACTAACACATAGGACGCAACTCATCGATGACGACCGAACATCCGCTTTCCCCACCCACGCGATCGAACTTCACGCGGTTCCTTCCACGACGATCTCTCTCTTATACCTCTTCTCTCTGCTAATCAATGTTTTTCAAAGCTGCCAGGTCACTCCGCTCCTCTCTTTGGTAGAATACCTCAATTCACGCAATTCCGCCCCAATGGTAGAGAAACGCATATGTTGAAGCCGCCATTTCGGGTCAATCACTGGCCGCTGTAGCAAGTCACGGTATCAAGCCCGCGCTATAATTTTCGTTTACTTTCGAAATTTAAATTATCGTATCCACTTCGCTTTGCTGGATCCCCTGGAAAACGAAAGAAGCTGTGTTGAGCACTTTGACCCAATAGCGATGGAACGGGACCGATCAAAGTTTGTGTGCGCCATCTATCGAAATGCTCTTTTTTATCTCCACCGTGTACTATCGTTCGTTTCGTTTTGCCTTGGCAATGTTCACGACCTTTTCCCGTCTTCAGTTTGCTCAACCACATCATCGTTGTCTCGGTCGCGCAAAGTGCGAGGCTGGCAGGCTAGCTCGGACGCAAGGAGCAGAGGGGGCAGCACATATGAGCTGCTATTTTTAAAGGTTATAGTCTTTATTGGGCTACCTAAACCCAGAAATTTTGACTGTCGGTATGTGTGCCTGTTTTTCTGTGACTCGATTCAGCCTACCGGCCAAAGCAAAGTAGATATTGCACAATATTCTTATATACTCATAGCCAAAGGTACACCTCCAAGCCCACTTTATACGTTGATACTTGTCAACTTTGTTGAACAATAACAAGACATTAGGCAAATATAAGGCAGAAAATTAGTACACAATGGATATTTACAGTGTTCCTTCATTAAATTCTTGGATGCTTTGTTTTTCAATAGCAAATGATATTCCACATCTTCCAGGCGGCATATGAAAAATCACGCGACAACAGCAACGCAAGACGATGATGATGGTGATGTCCTCAAGGATTTTGGCGCGCACTCACAAGGGGTGATTGGCCAGGACTAAACCGGTTGTTCCACTAGCAAGGTTCCACGTTCTGCTTGGAATGCACGTGGAGCACGGCCAAGCGGTTCTATAAACCTTCAAGTCTACCGCCTCAATTCACGCGTTGCACCGCCGTACTCCAGCGCTGGTATCGCGAAGCCCGGCCTGTAGAAGTGGAACGCGGTAAATTTAAATCGCCTTGAGCAAACTCTTGGTTTGTTTACCTTGGGATGAGCCCGACGGTACAGGAACAGCCTGAGAGGTGAGCAGGAAAGCACAAGGGGGCATTTCCTTGTCAAATGTCTACAAAAACTATAGTCTTTTGACGGCATTTGCAACAAAAGGAACGGATACGCTGCCAGTTTTTTGAAACACGGGATTTCAGATAAAGGTTCGTAAATCATATGCGAAATCGCTAGATATTGTAGTTTATTAATGTTAATAGTGGTCTTAGCATACGGATCGTGTGAGACCGTCTACACGGCAGGCATTTAATCGCACCCCAGTCGTAGGACAACAGGGTAATACGACGCTTTCTCGCGGTCCCTTGAAACTCGCAATAAGGGGTTTCTACTTTAAAACACTTGAAAACAAACTAATTATGTGACGCGTCACTTTATTATTGTCTTCCAGCGGACCAGATATTCTACTAAAAAGCAAGCGCAAATTCATCATTGCACTTCAGAGTGATAAAACACCAAAAACTGCATTCCAAGCTGTGTTTCCCAACTTCTCAAGATTATGAAAGTGAACAATCTTGGCTGGCCAAAAGTCCCGGTCGTTTCAGCCGTGACCGAGACCCTCCAGCAGACAGTGTGCTCTTGCCACCAGCATGATACCACGAGTGAAGAACTCCGGGCCACAAGCTAGAGAACTTCCTTCTCCCTACGGGACTGACACCATCCGGCTTAAGATCTTCCAGCTGCTACTTAATTTCCTGCTTGTGACTGGACTCGCGCTGCGTTTGTAGCCGTCGAGTAATGGACGAATCGAACGCGACATAGACTGTTCCCCAATATTCTACCACTGTTTTCTTCCCCCTTTCTCTCATGGTAACCTTCGAAATCCCACTGCTCTTCCCTGGACTCGGTTGTATAATGGCGAACGCCACGTTGTGTTCAAAAAAGTCCCAGTTCTTTTTCTCTTCCCTCCTTCCCTATAAATCACCACCACACCCAGAAGCGAATCAGTCATAATCCCTACAAACCCCGCACGGGGCACCTTGAGTATTGCTGGTGACGGTGAGCAGCGACACCGCGGACTCGGAGCTCCCACACATAAGCTGTGTCCAACCGTGGCGATGTGTTGAAAGACGAAGGGTAGAAGCCGTAAACGGTGGCCGTCGGAGACTTGGTCCAGCTCCGGCCGACGGGCTCCCTGCCTGTCTACCAGGCAGGGAGCTCCGGGACCTCTTTGACTACCAGGGTAAGGTCAAAGGAGAACGTACCGCCGTCTCCCTGCTTTTATACTTTGCCGTATGGTATTTTCAACTCCCCCCCAACCGTGATGCCTCAATCCAACCCACCCTCTTGCATCTCTGTCAGTCTTCTTGATCGCCAAGTATCTTGAAGCCGTAGCAGGAAAATCGGATAAGTGCACAAAAAAGGTCTGGTGAACTCCCAATTGAAATAAATGACAAGCAGCCGTCTGCAAAGCTTCTAGCTCACACTAGACTGGCTGATCTCGACATCTGGGTCACACCCCATCGGAGCCTCAACAGCTCGCAGGGTGTGATATCCGAGACAGACCTCCCGAACGAAACGTATGAGGATCTCCTTCCCGGATTGAAGGATCAGGGCGTCACTGACGTGAGACGCACCACCACCCGCAGAGCTGACAAGAAGATTCCCACCATGCACATCATCTTGACCTTTGACCGTGCAGTTCTCCCACAACGTATATGCAGGTTTTATCCGGTGCTCAATACGTCCGTACACCACACAAGGTACTAACCACTATACGACCACGGCCATTACTTTAGTTTTCTGCATATTAATTTTCAGGCCCACGGTTTTACTGGGCGAACAGAGTAGAACCGTGGGCCTGAAAATTTATATGCAGAAAACTAAAGTAATGATCAATAACCTCGGAACAGCACAGCAGTTTGAGATAGGTGGCGAGGCAGTGGAAGTGGTAAGCGAATATATCTACTTAGGCCAAGTTGTGACCCCAGATCCCAACCATGAGGCAGAGATAATTAGAAGGATCAGAATGGGGTGGGGGGCATATGGCAGACATTCTGAGATAATGGATAGCAGCCTACCATTGTCGCTGAAGAAGAAAGTGTATGACAGCTGCATCGTACCGGTACTCACCTACGGGGCAGAAACTTGGAGGCTCACTAAGAGGGTTCAGCTTAAATTGAGAACGACTCAGCGGGCAATGGAGCGGAAAATGATAGGTGTAGCACTTAAGGGACAAGAAGAGAGCGGAGTGGGTCAGGGAGCAAACTGGTGTTAAAGACATATTAGTAGAAATTAAGAATAAGAAATGGACGTGGGCAGGGCATGTAATTCGAAGGCAAGATAACCGCTGGTCATTAAGGGTAACAGAGTGGATCCCTAGAGAACGCAAGCGTTGCAGGGGGCGGCAGAAAGTTAGATGGGCAGATGAGATCAAGAAGTTTGCGGGGATAAATTGGTCACAGTTGGCACAGGACCGAGGTAATTGGAGAATAATGGGAGAGACCTTTGCCCTGCAGTGGGCGTAGTAGGCTGGTGATGATGATGATAATGATGACGTCCGTACATCGCGAACCCGCGGCGCTGTTTTAAGTGCCAGCGGTTCGGGGACGGTACGAACTCTTCCCGTGGCCAAACGACGTGTGCAAAATTGCGCGGCGCATGATCATCCGAGCGAGAACTGCCCATCCGAAACCCTCACTTGTGTAACTGCGGGGGGCCGCATGCGGCATACTCTTCAAGTGCGAAAAATTCGCACTAGAAAAAATGTCATAAACATTAAGGTGACTGAGAACATCGCTTTTCCAGAGGCGAGAAAGAAGTTCGCCTCTTTCCCTCTGGACAGGTACGCCGATGAAGCTCGCTGGGGGCGGAGCGGCGTCTGGTGTCCACAGGGACCCAGTTCAGCGAGTCTGACCTGGTCCCTACCCCGCCCCCCGCTGGGTTGCCTCACGCAGCCCAACCCGGCACCACGCCGCTTGCTGAGGCCGCAGCGGTTGTGGTGGAAACCACTTCTGTCGGGACCGGTGCAGCTCCCGCCTCTGTCTCCACGTCCTCCAGTGGGTTGGAGGGTACCGAGGTGATAGACACTACGGGCCCCGCACCGGCTCCCACCGCCACTCGCACCGCCCGTGCCACCTCTGGTGCACCGGACGCCCTCGGCGGTGGCGGCTCAAACGAAGGGCTCCCGAGGGGGGGCCAAGTCCGGGGGCCCGGTCCGTCGGGCACCCCTCGGACATCCGACGATGAGATTTATGTCTGGCCATTCCTGCCTGCAACGCAGCGAGAAGGCGCGGCCACATTCTTCCAAGCCTACAGACAGGCTTTTAAAGCCTAATCCCAGAGTAACAGCCCCGAAAGACGACACATGAACACACACACACACACACTGCAGTCATTCTTAAATGTATATAATGGGAACAGACAACATCATTCAATGGAACTGTAGAGGCCTTATCAACAATCTAGATGTTGTGTACGAGATACTCCATTCACATCAGCCAAGTCTCATGTGTCTTCAGGAAACACACCTAAATAGTAAACAAACTAACTTCTTGAATAGCTACTTGGTTTTTCGAAAAGACAGGCGCAATTACACTTATTCTCAAGGTGGTGTGGCCATAGTAGCCCGAAAATCCTTAGCGTGTCACACCATCCACCTAAACACCATGCTTGAAGCTGTCGCGATTCGAACAATTATTTATGATAGGTTAATAATGGTATGCTTCCTCTACATCACTCCGGATTACCAACTATCGAACACTGATTCTGAGGCCCTGATAGATCAACTACCTGAACCATGCTTAGTCTTAGGCGACCTCAATGCACATAATTCAATCTGGGGCTCTTCCCGCACAGATGCCCTAGGTCGCCTAATTGAAAAATTTCTAACATCATATGGAGGATGCCTTTGTAAGAAAAACAAAGCTACATATTATAACATAGGACAAAACAGTTATTCACATATTGACTTGGCTCTTGGCTCTGCAGTTCTTTTACCATTTCTTGAGTGGCATGTGGACACAAACCTATATAGTAGTGACCACTTTCCCACCACATTGACATACTTAGGCTTAGGCACAAACACTTCCCCCTCTAATAAAATGTTCAATGAGGGAAGAGCAAACTGGGGTACATTCACAGAAACATCAAAACTACACTACACATCCATAAAACACCTAAACGTAGAAAAGGCGACCCAACTGCTCACGGCGCACATCGCCGACGCCGCCGCAAAGACCATTCCCCAGGCCACCGGTGCCCCACGCCACCCAAGGAGGCCCTTTTGGAACGAGGACTTCTGGCGAGCGCGAGTGGCCCAGAACAAGGCGTGGGGTGTCCTTCGCCGGTACTCCAAGTCGGATAACTTAATTTCTTTTAAAAGAGCAAAGGCCTTGTGAAAGCTCGCGCGCCGTGAGGCAAACGGGGATAGTTGGTGCTCCTTCATAACATCCGTAAATTCATACACAGACACACGCAAGGTATGTACACGAAAACGTAACCTTAAAGGACAACATACACATAGCCTGCCCTTCGTCACCACGACTAGGGACACACTAGAAGATTAGGCTAACACACTTGCACAACACTTTCAAAACGTGTCAAGCTCTGCACACAACACAAACACTTTCCTGAAACATAAAGCCTCGTGTGAAAAGGAGTGCCTACGTGATAACAACAAATCACAGACGTCTTACAACTCCCTGTTTTCACTACATGAGCTGAGGGCGGCTCTAAGCACGTGTAAACCCTCAGCTAGAGGCCCAGACAACATTACACATACAATGATACAGCACTTACACACAGACACTCTTGAAACACTCCTTCACAATTACAAGATATTTCTTTCGGGGCATATTCCAAAGTCTTAGAGGGAGGCCATAGTTGTAGCATTCTTGAAAGAAGGGAAGGACCCTTCCTCTCCTGCTAGCTATCGACCCATTGCACTGACCAGCTGCCTGTGCAAGCTTCTCGAGAAGATGATAAATCGCAGGCTCCTGTACTTACTTGAGTACAACGGTATTCTAAAGAGCTGCCAGGCAGGCTGCAGGGCGGGGCGATTAACAAAAGGTCAACTCGTAGCTTTTGAAACATATATAAAGGATGCCTTTGTGCATAAACAATTTTGTCTTACGCTGTTTTTTGACATAGAAAAAGCCTATGACACCACTTGGCGGTACGGTATCCTCAGTGACCTAAAGTCAATCGGTGTTGCGGGCAACATGTTGAACATCCTTTGTAGTTATACGTCGGAGAGAAACTTTTGCGTCAGAGTTGGTCATGCACTGTCAAATGTTCACGTGCAAGAAAATGGTGGGCCGCAAGGTGGAATGTTGAGGTGCACTCTCCTCATTGTAAAAATGAACTCTCTTGGAAAGGCACTGCCACCTACAATCTCTTATTCCATGTATGTAGATGACGTGCAGATATCATTTAAATCGTGTAACCTGTCCATCTGCGAACGTCAATTCAAGCTCGGCATCAAGAAACTTGCCGGCTGGGCCGACAAGAATGGCTTTATTCTTAATCACGCGAAGAGCTCTTGTGTTCTGTTCTACAGGAGGCGTGGCGTCCACCCGGACCCAGACATCACTCTTGCGAATGTGCCAATTCCTGTGAACAAGGAGCACAAGTTTTTAGGTATTTTATTTGACGAAAAACTTACATTCATCCCACATATCAGACAGCTCAAATGCAAATGCTTAAAAAAAGGAATATTGTTAAGGTCCTCTCACATCAATCTTACGGGGCCGACAAACAACTCCTGCTGCGCCTGTACGCAGCGTTGGTGGGGTCTCGGCTCGAGTACGGCAGTGTCGTGTATGGGTCGGCTACAAAAACAGCACTGAAAATGCTCGACCCAGTGCTGCATCTTGGCCTTCGCCTCTCATGTGCCGCATTCCGCTCTAGCCCTGTTGAAAGTCTTTATGTCGAGTGCGACAAATATTGCCTAGGGCATCAGCGGGAGTATGTCGGCCTGTTGTATGCATCCAAGATCGTGTCTCTGACCAACCATCTTTTAATTCCCGTCATAAACGATACATCAAATTTACAACTCTTTTTAAACAGGCCATCTCTTCCCTTACCCTTCCTCTCAGAGTTGGAAAGGAGCCTTCTGCACTCAATGTCCCCCTTTCAGACACGCACAAGACACACTTTAATAATTTCATCGCACCATGGCATCTTCGTCCTGTATCATGCGACCTGTCATTCACTCTTGTAGAAAAAAACTAGGGTATCCAGGAATGCAATTCTGCAGCACTTCCTGTTCCTGCAGGACAAGTACAGGTGCGCAGAATTCTATAGCGACGTGTCCAAATTTGGTTCTACTGTCTCTTGTGCAGCGCACGGACGAAATTGTAGAGTTATCAAAACAATGAATTTTAATAGCAGTATTTACACGGCAGAAGCGTATGGCATTTTACTCGTTTCGAATCACATCCTCGAACATAAGATTCCAAAGTCCATCATCTACACAGATTCTCTAGGCGTTGAGCAGGCACTGTCATCAGGAAGGTCGTCAAAAAACTATGTAATCAATGTTCTTTTAAGGTCATAATAACTGCATATACTTCACATTTAGGAATAACCATATGCTGGGTACCAGGTCACTGTGGGATTCCTGGGAATGAGACCGCTGATCAAATGGCTGGTGCTTCTGCTCTCATGACCACAGTTGACATAACAACGGTACCTTACACCGACCTAAAGGCACACATCAAACGACAGCTTCGTAACACATGGAAACTACCCGTAGTAAAACCACAACTGGGGCGCTACATAACTGACTCACAAAACAGATACACTGAAGTCGCCTTGGGTAGGCTACGGATAGGGCACACCCTTGCAACGCACTCGTATCTGCTGACGGGATCTTCTAGACCCCGGTGCAGCAGGTGCGGGGAGGCCCTATCCGTAGTGCACATACTAAACACATGCAAGGCACTTCACACAACACAACACAAACACTTCAGAGAACTCTACAGACAACATTTTCCCCTACATCCATCGTTTTTTCTAGGTGACGATGCCATTGTTTCCGTGAAATGTGTGTTTCAGGATTTGTCAGACGACAAGTTTTTAAACCTCATTTCCTATCACGCATAATAAAATCTGGCCCTATACACCAGCCATCACCATTATCTTTAACTGATTTTACTATGTTCGGTTGACGCGTTTTTTTACCTACCTTTTTGTGGTAACCACTTCACTTCAATAAATAAACTTTTCTCTGGCGCTCTTTGCCCTTAGTCAGCCTTTTCACCATAAAAACCCAACCATCACCATCATCATCGGAACGCCACTTTGGCGGCACTGCATAGTGGTGTTGACGGCGTGGAGATTCCTTACCTCGATTTGAAGCCCGTGATCCGAAGGGGTTTCCGTAAATGCTGGCAGGACACGTGGGACACACACACAGACAACAAGCTCCACTTAATAAAATAAACCAAGAAAGACACTCAACAGAAAAACAAAACAGATTCATTGAAGTATCGATTTGCAGACTACGCATAGATCACACTTACTCTACACACGCATATCTTTGAAATGGCACTCCCAGCAGTTTGTGACAAGTGTGGGGACCGGCTCTACGTCCTCCATGTGTTAATTAAGTGCGCATTCTGCAGCGAGGCCAGAAAACGGCATTTCCTTAAAATCTATACCTTCAACATTCCGCTACACCCGTCACTGTTTTTAGGAGATGAACCTATGTTC
This sequence comes from Haemaphysalis longicornis, assembly GCA_013339765.2. Lineage (NCBI taxonomy): Eukaryota > Metazoa > Arthropoda > Arachnida > Ixodida > Ixodidae > Haemaphysalis > Haemaphysalis longicornis. The sequence continues at coordinate 135,887,111 of CM023454.1, forward strand.
ACAAACAAATCTCTTTGAAATTATCTTGCAGATATCAAGTTTTTAAAGCTAATCTCGTACAGTGCGTGACCTCAGAGCCAACAAGCATTGAGCGAAGCCTTGATGTTTTCATTGTTTTCAGGAGGGGCACGCTCACGTAGCGTGTTCTTCGGCTCGAACTACAGACACGTTCCATCTATAATCTATTTCCGCCATTATGAACATCTCCATGTTTTTAGTCCCGGACCCTCTACTCCCATATATACAGTATTTTAGGATATATCATACTCATTTGATACACATTTTAAGCTCAAACCTGACTATTGACGAACCGCTCAACATAGTTTTGGCGCTCTATGGTCCTCGGTACCCTCGCACCAATAAACACAAACATACATACATAATCCTTACAAAAATAGAAATGTCACAAACATGACAGAAATACTTTGGCGAAATACTAGGACTAATAGATAAACAAACAAGTTTAATCTTGAATACCAGCACTCCGTCCAAGTAAGTGGCATATATACAGAGAAAACTTAGGACCAAATTATGCCAACTTGTTTATGGGCATGCTTCAGAGCAAGTTCCTAGGCACCATGCCTTTGTTTTATTGTTTTACATTTTTTACAACTCCTGCATCGACGACATTTTTTCAGTGTGTTCTCTGTGTGGAAATCCCGAATAAATTTATTTACGATGTTGGGAATGCTCACAGCATTATCTCTTTCTCACCAGCGGATTAAGATTCTGCATTAGGTGGTTTAAACGTGTGGATGGAAACGAAGGTTACATTAGCCTACAGAAAACACTTCGTCCGACTACAAAACTAATATTCGCCAGTTTAAGTATGAAATTGACACCATCAATGCGTAAGAAATTGCATTAGGGCCTAAGTAAAGTTTTTTGCGGTTCTCTTTGCCTGCGTAGCGCATGAACGTAAATGACATAACAGCTATTGACCTAATACATAATTTCCTGTTATAACGAAGTCAACGGAACCGAGAAAAATTCGTTATAAGCGGTATTTCGATATAAGCAACCAATCGAGAAAAACTACAAAGCTGACGTTTAATTGCACCACGACTGCGAGGAACCAAAACGCAATCTATTTAGTGAAGCACAATTTTTGTTCAGGTGAAAAATGGCGGTGAGTTTTGGCGTTTTACGTTCTTGCTGGGCGCGAGGAACATCTCTAATTTGACCAAGCACTGCATGAGGCGGTGGTCTCCGCCAATACATTCAACTTTATGTCATAGCACGCGTAGGAACTTCCGCGTCTGCACCATACTTGCCACTTGACGTGGCTCTTTGTCCTTGTCGCGGTCACCAAGTGTAAATTATCTCGGCTTCCGTCGCTGGTTCGACCATGGGAGCTGGAGGGTCCGCAAACGCAAACGTCTCTAAGTCTTCCTTCTACCTATTGGACAGCAATTTTATGAACAGCCTCGTCTAGATCGCTGCCACTCCAGCACATCGTCAGGGTCGCTGACAACGGTGCAGAAAAAGCCGGCGTGTGGAAAGCTGTTGGCGACCTTTGAAGGTGCGAGTTCCTGTATTGAAAAGTTCAAAAATAGATCTCACTGAGTAAATCAATGTTGTACCTCTTACTGGCGTCATACGCTGTGCGCATGCACTGCATAAGAGCCTTGCAGTACAGCTTCCGGGTGGTTTCAATGACACCCTCATCCATAGGTTGCAGTAACGGGAGCTCCTCGATGTTGTCGATGTTCCCATGGCTGGGACAATTGTTAATTAGGAAGAGCACTTGCCTATTATTCGCGTCGCTGGGGATTTTTCGGGATGTGTGGAGCCTTGAAGCTTGCAAAACAAGAATGTTTCGGTGCTGCGTTGCGAGGGTACTGTTACTTCTATGGTGCGAGTGTCAGTATTCACACAACATCGCGTCCACGCCATTGACCAATGGCTAGTAACAAAATTCAGTTACCATAGCACGGATTTGGGTCGTTTGTTTATAGTCAGATAGCGCTAATCGAGCACGAGTCGCACGAGAAAATCACCGGGGAGACACCAGCTTGCGTTGGCCCGCCATGACAATCTCACTCGCCGCCGCTTGCCAATGCATCCACTGTCCACTGCGCTGTAAGCGGGTCAGTGTGTTCGCGCGCTTCGAATAATGCGGCCAAAAATGCCTGTGTTTGGGTTTGTATCGGAAGAAATTTCGAATAAAGCGATATTTCAAGTAGAGCGGTTTCGTTATAACGAGGGGTTACTATGCCCAGAACGCAAAAGACGTCATATATTACATTGCAGCCGCAATATGTCTACACTTCCCGGACACGTGTTCTGTGAACACACAACTGAAACAACGAGCGTATTTGGCTATACGGGTCTTCTTATTTCCTTTTGTGACGCTGCCACCGCCATTTTAATACCTTCCACCTTCGGGAGTGGGAGAAAAGAGCTCCTTCGAAGAATAAAAGCCATATTTTCACATTATGTGTACATAACCAAGCTGAAAACAGCGATCTAGATTCTTTGCCTAGTCGTCGTCTTCGCGAAACGCATCTGTTGATCTCGCTACCTCTTCGCCCACCTCTTCGTGGACGTTTCATCAGAAATGTCATATCAACAATGCTTCAGCATTAGTGGTATCAAATGGGCGAATATTTATACAATCATTCTATCGTTAGGACGTTTGGTGGACAGGTGGAAGATGTGTATTCTTTGAGAGTTTTTCATACAAATCAAACGGCCCAGAACTCCTATTTTGTTACAATGTTTACATAGTTTTTAGCACAACTGCATAGTATTCGTACATTTTGCGCATTCAGAAGAATGGGTGATCTTTAAAGCCTGAAGTTTTTTAATGCTATCCAATACGTAATAGGAAAGTTTTCGTAACCGAGTTATAGGTAGAATAATGATTATTATATCATCAGAACGGAAGCACAAGGTTTAGTCCTTAGCGTACATCAAAGTTCTTTCGACCACCAAAAATGTACTCTATACCATAAATATAAACAGTTCGGAACCAACCTGGGTCCTTTTGGATTGGCCTGTTTAAAATGCAAAATGTGAGTCGAAATAAAAGTTACCGTAAAGAAGAGATTGACCAAATGAAATACCTCACAAAAGGATATTTTACGCTCCACGTATTCGACCTATCTCATTTAGGTGCGGGTAAATTTAATTACACAGCCTTAAGCTCGATGGAGCGACATTTTTTCTTATTCTGTTCGTTTACATTTTCCAGTCGAATTTAAATTTCATTGATGCTTTCAAACTATACCAACGTTGGGATGTTATGCTTCGTTTCCCTATTGTGCTTCGGCTGGACCACGAATGAGAATGTTGTACCAAACATTTGATTTACCCAAAAACGTATTAATAGGACTGCAGTACTAGATCTGAAAAACGACGCTTACGGTGTAGTTCAGGGCTTTGCAGAGTATTTAGTGTGGTATCGCCTGGTTTATTCCTGTCTGCCTAAAATTCGGAGTAGGTTTAGGAGTAAATTGTCAGTCTTATCGTCACAGGGTGTTCTGAACACGTATAGGGTAGGAAAACTGGCCGTCATGTGGAAGGACACCAGAACACTGTAATACCGGACGTACATAAATTTTTATTGTACTGTACATAAATACATCTGCATGCAAATATACAGGTGGGACCCCAGAACCCAAGAATGGTTTGGAAATAGGGTCCCTACAATAAATGAGGTGATCACAGTCTGTTTGAGCATTTTTTAAACAAAATACATTCTCCTGGTTTGGACAAAAGGCTTGCAATGAAATCAGGTATATAATAACACGAAAAATGTACATTCAAAAAACAGGAGAACGGTCATTGGCAAATGAAAAAAAAATAAATAGAAGAGTTTGGCGAAAAAGAAGAAAGAAAAAAAAGAACGATCATATAGTGAAAATAAATATAAAAGCTGTTGCAAAAACAAAACTCTGGTTATATAAACACAACTACAAGTCCGTACGTCAGTCAAATAACATAAACATTTGTGCTTTTAGTTGTTTTTTTATACATATAGAACGATTGTATGGAGGTGACGCTGTGTGGGAGTATGATTCATAAGTGTGGAGCCATATACGAAAAGGAAAATAATCCATAGTTAGTTCTACTCTCGGGTATTGCTAATGTGGTTGAGCATGTGGTTCGAAGGGAATATGTAGTGGTGCGGTGAGTAATTCTAATCGAAGGACAACTTATGATATTGTGAATTATCCTATAGAGAAGCCACAGGGCATAATATCTAATACAGGTGTGTAAGGGCATTGTATTGAGCATTTGATATGAAAATTTAACAGATTCTTGTCTGCGCATGAAAAGTATTGCGTGGAGAGCTGTGTTTTGGGCGGTTACAAGAGGCACAAGAGTGGTGCGATATCTTAATCCGTAATCACTGACTGCGTATGTAATACGGGAATGTAGTAAGCTGTGGTACAGTATAATCATAGTTTCAAGAGGTAAGACATGACGTAGTTTACAGAGCATTGGAATTTTTTCGTAAATCTTGCAAACAATTTCTTCAACATGCTTGTGCCATAAAAGTTGATTGTCTAAATATGCACCTAAGAACTTTGTGTGTTTCACATTTTCTAGAGTAACATTGTCAAGCTGTACGACTGTATTATTTGTTAGAGGGGTGTTTTTTGCTGAAAAGACAATATAGTTACCCTTTGTTACATTCGCAACAAGCTGGTTGCGGTTTAACCATTGGGACAATTTTGATAGGACTGCATTAGCTTTTTATAGAGGTCTGTTTCGTTTCTGGCTGTAAAGAAAATGTTAGTGTCATCAGCATATAAAACACATCGTTCTGCCAAATATGCAGGCAGATTATTGTTGTAACATAGGAAAAGAAAAGGTCCTAGAATTGACCCTGTGGCACGCCATTATTTGTTGTTAGTCTTTGTGATGAAGCATCGTTGACGACGACATATTGCTCGCGGTTTACCAGATAGCTTTTGATAAGTTCGAGAGGTGTTCCACGTATACCATATTTTTCTAACTTTGTTAATTTTACTTTGTGGTTTATCACGTCAAACGCTTTCGTTTAATCTATGAACACGCCCATTGTAAGTAACTTGTTTTCCATACTTTGCTTGGTGTTTTCAACTATGTTAAGTAGAGCCAGCTCTGTCGACTTTCCTTTCAAGTAACCGTACTGCTCTTGCGCATATAGTTCGTTTGATATAAAGAAGGTATCTAAAAGAGACAGCATCGCTTTCTCGGCAACTTTCGACAGTGGTGATAAGATTGATATTGGTCGATAGTTTTCTGGTTTTGTTCGGATTCCCTTTTTGAATATTGGCACAATTTGTGATATTTTAAGCCTTGTTGGAAATTTATCCGTGGTGAACATGTCGTTAATAATACGCGCTAAAGGTTATTTTACATGGATTGCGCACGTTTTCAGCATTGAAACTGAGATGTCATCATAGCCTACTGATGGAGTGTGTTTTAAATTTAGAATGAACTTGTAAATTTCTTGTGCATCGACTGGTCGCAGAAAAAAGGATCTAGCACTAGTTGCGTCTTTTATGTGGTCAATTAATGCTTCCCCTGAAGAATTTTGTAATTTTTAAATGTCACCGTGGCAAAATAGTTATTAAATGCTTCTGAAACTTCGGGGCTATTTGTAACCATGCTACCATTTACAATCAGTTTTGTTACAGCGTTGACAGGGGTTGTTTTGTTTAATGCAGCAATAATTACCTTCCACGTTGCGCTGGTGTCTCCATTCGCTTGCTGTATTCTCAGGTGGAAATAATTCCGTTTTGAAACAATAATTAGGTTCGTAACCAACTTATTGTAACACTTGTACTTTTTTTGTAAAGAAACTTTGTGGGGATATCGTTCTAGTTTTTTGTGCATATAATTCTCGTGGTTGATTGATTTAAAAGCGCAGTCGTTAACCATGGTTTACGCTCTACTGTGGTTCTAGATTGCGTAATAGTAACTTCACCGCGTTTTATGTGCTTGGAAAAGGAGTTTAGAAATTGATCAAACTTATCCTCAGTGGATAGTGCTTCGTACACAGGCCGCCAATTTTCCGTACATAGGGAACGCAAAATTTTATCGTGTTTGTACACAATGCGTGATTTTGCTTGTTTTATGGTGTAGCATGGGGATGCGTTTGCAAAAACTGGCTGATAATGCGTTATGTCGGACAAGATTGTAGCTGTTTTGAATGTGGTCGACGAATAGTTTGTTAAAATGTGATCGAGTATACTTTGTTTGCTACTAGATAGGCGAGTTGGTGACGTTAATTATTGTTCTCAGCCTTGACTAGTCAGGAGGTCTATATAATTTAAGCTGGATGAATTGTTTTGCGAAACGTCAATATCAATATCACCCATCGTTATTGTATGAGTTTTTGAGTCACGGTAACTGCCGAGTACTCTTTGTAATTCAGCTAAAAGGTGTTACTTTTTATTTTGAAGTGACCTATATATTATACCTACGAGAGTAGACTTCGTTTTGTGAGGAACTATATCTCGCCACGTGTAGTCAGATGGCACCTCAACGAAGAGTGTTTCACACCATTCAGACGAAATACTAACGTTATTTTAACAGCATAGGGAAGAGAAGAATTGATGTATAGGGCAACGCTCCCATTTGACGGCTGTGTCGGTAATCGACTTGGCTGTGGGCGTAACCGGCATGAAACGTCTAGCTGGTAGCCTGGTAAATTAAAAGCACCGTCGCTTTGCTGTGATAACCATGTCTCCGAAACAGCAATGAAATGACATGCATGATTCAGATTTGTACACAAGCCATAGAAGGTGTCAAAATGCGCTGGCAAGCTTCTGATGTTCAGTTGAAAAAGCGATAGTTGCGATGTATCTTATATTTGTTGTAGAAATCTTTTTGGTTTGAGTAATTCGTAAGCCATGAGAAAAAAAATGGAAAGGGCGTAGATACTGTAGTGCGACTTCGTTTAGGCGATGATGCGCAGGTCATCGTGCGACACTATCCTAGTGAACTTTGCTCGTCGGTTCTTTCCGAACCTTAATGACACCTTGATCGGTCCACAGGAACTGCCACTGCTTTGCTTTCTTTAGCTTGAGTGCTTCCGAAAACAGTGTCTTGTTCCTTGGCGTCAGGTGATCATTAAAGAATACTGGGGTCGCTTCCGTACACATCCCTAGATCTTTAGACATCAAACGAGCCTTTTTTGCTTTCTTCTGGAAATCATTCCTTTTGTACCGAGAGACAAAGCGGATGATGATATTGTTAGCTGTTGGGCTGTTTGGTGTGGGGACCCTATGAACAATGTAGATATCTGGTCGCGTGTGGATGCATTTCACCTTCGATCCAATGTCAGCAGGGAGCTGTGGAAGATTCTCATCTTCAGCATTTGGCACACCACGTATCTCGATATTGTTCATACGAGAGTACTGTTCTTGTTGGGCTACCTGTTTTGTCAAGCTGATGTTAGAAGCCCTGCGTTCATCGTTGATGGCTTTAAGGGACTTGCTCTCTGCAAACATGCCGTCACGTTCAGCCTTGATTGTGTCGTACTCCTGGCTTAAGAAGGTCAAGCTTTTCGTCGCTTCTCGCAATTTTGATTGATACGACACCATTTTTTGCTCGCTGAGAGCCAGTTCTGCGCGAAGTTCATAAACTAGCTCGCTGAATCATGCTTCCATTGCCATTTTCACCAGCCGAACTTTCTGATCTAATTCAGCGCAGGTGGGCGGCATTTTAGTATCTACCAAATGAGCGATCCGCAACAACCACAAGCAGTAACTAAAACAAAAATGGAGTTCCCATCTGGGTGGAAGAGACGAATTAGGCGTTTGCCGCGTAGAGCAGCAGGCTGTGCGGATCGCTCAAATGGTGGTGCGCCTGTTGTGTCTGCAGCTTAAGAAGGCTTGAAGATCTTTGGTGCCGCTCCGGTTGTTTGTGCGTCACGCCGCTTGTGGCCACGTGCGGTTGTTTCTTGCTGAGGTCATCCAGGGTGAGGGACAGGAAAGTGTGCCGTCCGGGGCAGGTGATCTGGGTGGAAGAGACGAATTAGGCGTTTGCCGCGTAGTGCAGCGGGCTGTGCTGATCGCTAAAATGGGTTGACCACGTGAATGGGTGCCCACGTAAACGCATAACCTCAAGAAAGTTCCAATTTCCAATCCCATTAGATGGGTTTTTAAGCTTTTGAGTAAGGTTGTCTAGATTTTCAAATTTGTGGAAAGTAAGATGTCCGTAAACAATGTGTGATGCGTTTGCAATGTTAAACATTCCACATCTTTCGTAAATGGGCTTTGATTTTTGTTTGCTCATCATCATCATCCTCATCAATTGGCGTTTTTGTGACAACAAACTTCAACCCTTGCAGTTGCATGATAAAAGGGTAATGGGCCAATGTTGGCCGCTTCAAAAAAACATACCTGCATAGAAATATTTCGCCATTGCCATCATCGCCAAATGCAGACATGCGAGCAGTTATCAGCAGTTATCAAGCGCCTAACAAACTGGCGACATTGGAATTAGGTCTGTACTCAAATCAGCAGGATGGGTACAAAGACGAATTAAAGAACAGAGGGTGATGGCCACTGGTCTCAGCCTTTGTGAGGCATTACAGAAAAATATACACACGCCAACCACAAATGGCGATACGGAAACAAAGCCCCGGGAGAAATAAACTGAAGGTGGGCATGTAGCTCAAGAAACTTGGTAACAGTGTCATAGAGTACTTACGACAGGCCATAAGCAACCTTGTTTAGGTAGTGGGGCACACCTCCGGAATTTACAGATGTGCCTCTCCCGGAATCAAAGCGGAAGGCTTCTACCAGTTCACAGGGGATCTAGTGTCTGTGTTTCCAGGTATTTTTTTTACGTTAATATATTTCGGGCAGCCACACGGACGACGTAATGACCGGTGTGATGCAGGTGAGCTTTAAATCACCAATTTTCACGCAAAGGCCCGTCATACCACGTATCTTTAGGCCTGTGGAGGTTCGCTTACATGACCAACCACGACTCTGTATAAAAGCGAGCGGAAAATTGGCTTTATAAAAAGCAACTCGTACCGCATAGGCACATAAAAACACGCCAATTATGTGCAAACCCGTCAAATCCCTAAGTAATCAGCTGTGAAAGACCACTCCAAGTAAATGCCAGTGCTTGATCAAGCACAACCAAATCCTTAAGGAGTCGCAACCCAACTCTGTTTGGGGTATGGCACGGTGCAAGCTAATGAGTTGACTTGCTTGCATATGTGCTCTTTAGCACGCCGCGATCTCCGGTCTTTGTCGCAGGGCAGGCAGCCATGACACAAAAAAGGGTTTTTGAAATTTTTAATTATGGTTCTTATTAATTAGGCCCGTTTTCTGCGGGATTCTTCATGTCAATTGGCTGTGCTTTTTTAGGCATCGTTGAAGCAACATATGGTTATTTACATTCTCGTTTTTGCCATTTTTATTTTCTAGGTCAACAACGTTGCAGCCGGGCCAAACTAAGCTGCCTTTCTTTTCTGTTCAGAAATTGAGCACCAATGACTGGTTGTTAGTGTCTCATGGTGCAGCCGCCTGGAGAAGATGGCTTTATGGCTGCAAACTGCGGGAGATGAGGAGGGGAACGTTTGGAGGAACTTCTGGCAAACTACACGAAGAGTATCACCAACCGCTACATGCTCTATCCAGTACGAGGTTTGCAAAAAAATCAGCGGTGTAAGCAAGTCTAACCGTTTATGCAGACTGTATTATGGAAATTCTTGTTATCGTGTATTCAAAATATTGAGAATATAGTCTTGTCTATTTTATAAACTCAAATGCCAAACATACAGCTGCTTGCTCCTATTGCTCCTGGTTTATAATAATGACATGCGTCATTACGTTCAGAGATGGGTTGAACCCCTGGTGTTCTTTTACGTATGCACCACCATCTGCTGACTCGCTTGGACATTCCTTGTATAATGTCGAGCGAATGATAAGATAACTAGGATTTGGGAATTACTTGCCTTGTGTAAAATCACACGTGTTGCTTCCAACGGCTTTGGTTAGAGCCAGCTGAGTCAACATTTTCTTCCCTTGAGTATTGATAGAGGTGGCGCTGCGGTCGCTGAAGGGATCCGAGCTGTCTTTCTTCGGCTCCTGCTATTGTGATTATTTTCGCGGTACTAACTAATAGGTATCCCGTTTTCTTTGTTACCAGTGCGTGCGCAACGATATCCGGCACCGACTGAGACCAAATGTGCTTGAGTGGTATGTAATTGTCTCACTTTGCGGACGATTTCCCCTCGACCGACATGTGGTTTTCGCTGAGCCTAACAGTAGGCTTAGCATGTGTACCGCTAAGGGCGGTTCGGACACCGTAGCCAGTCCGAGCTGTAATTCCTAGTCAACAAGAATAATGACCCAAATGGACACAGCGATGGCGATTAGTATGCCATTGAAGATGCGGAGTTGAAACTTCGCAGTAATGAAGGAAGAACGAATGTTGATGTCCAAGGCGAAGGTCTTATTCCCAGTGATACGGCGGGGTCGGCGACCTCAGGCAAGACAGTCAAGCAAGTCGACGTCGCTTCCAAAGTTGGTGAGTCCTCTTTGATTGACCATGATTCTTGATCGCGAGATCGTGTTAATTATGCCAGACGAGTTGCGGCAGCAGTCACGAAGGCAGCACGTATACAATCGATAATGCCGAAAGACGACATCAAGATTATTATGAGGCCACGTGGCGAACTCTACATAGCCAGAAGTGATGCTATGGCCGATCATCATGTCGGCCATAATTGCGGCGGCAGGTGTAACAAAACTGGAAGCCAGTGAAGACACAATTTTCAACAATGTAGCAGAAAATATCATCGTTGTGAGTGTTCCAGGCCAACGTCGCGCCGGGTTTTATCTGAGGATGCAAGGCCTCTTTGTAGGAGGAAAGATTCATAAAGTCAGTGTTTATCAGGCAGCACAAGAAGATACAGTGAAATGAGTGATAATAGCAGTAACGATTCAAGACTCCCCATCCGAAATTAATGCTAATATTGTGAACCCGACCAACCCGCTGGCAGTTTAGGCCCACAGAAATAGAAATACGACAACAGTAATTGTTCTCTTTGAAGGACCTAAGGTTCCTAATTCTGTGAACTATGTCCCCTTCATCTTGCGGTGTGGACTGCATCGAACGCATTTCGATGTTTGTAGACAGTTTGGAAACGTTGGGCACAGAAGCGATGTGTGCCCATTTCGCGATACTAGTTTGCCCTGCATGCGGTGAAGCCAACCCTAACGCGGATCACGAACGTCAGTGTAAACCTAAATAAAAGCTGTGCGGTGGCCAACACGTGACCGGTGCACATGCATGCATAAACAAGACCAAGGTGCGCTATGTTGTCAAGCGCAGACAATGTAATCGTGAGATTAAGGACTTGAGCAGCCAGCAGCTGCACCGTTTCCCAGAACGAGAAGCCTACTTCCCGCCACTGCGGAAAACCTCGGTCGAGCGCAAAAGAGGACGGTCGGAAACACGTAGCAGTAGCAGGCAACGATGCAATAGAAAGCGAAGTGTTAGTCATAACCGACAACCGTCACAAACTAAAGAACGTGATGCCTGGGCAGATGCCCTCAAGGAACCGAACATGACGGAGCGTCAACCCTCCGATGAGAACGCTTCGTCAAGGCCCTTTTTTCGGAGAATGAACAACTTAACCAGAAGATCGCTGATCACGAACATACAAAGAAGAACATCAATGCGAAGCTGGACCAACTCCTCGCACTCCAGCCACAACCGCAACCAGCGCCTTCACAACCCCAATATCAAGACCAGCGGCTGTCAGATCCCGTTACACAGGGTTCCGTGCCCGAACAAGATCTCAGGGCTCACGAATGAGATATGGAACTGACGCCTCGAACGACGAGAACTCGAAGCTGCCAAGGACCGAAAGATCTTGGCAGGACTTGATAACTTGAAAGACCGCTTTGAAACCTTCGTCAAGGTGACAAACAAACGCCTTATGAAACTCGAACTGACGTGCCAGACCATGCAAACTATGATGATGCCGATGCAAGCACAACTGCAAATACTTATGACACACCTTGGACAGAGTGGAGATCCCCAGAAAATGCATACTGTAATCCAGCAACCCGTACCAGGGCAATTTCCACAATGACTGCCCCAGATGATGATATTCTGGTTTGGCATTGGAATTGCGATGGTTACACAGGGAATAAAATGATGATGATGGTTGCATTTAAATGGCGCAAGGCCGACTAAGGGCAAAGAGCGCCAAAGAAGAAGTTGTGTAATGGTTGATGAGATTGTAAATACTAAAACTTGTGAGTAGACATAAAAGTGACGCACAACAAAAGACAATGGAGATGGCTGGTGTATAGGGCCAGGATGATTACACGTGTTGTGACCGGATCTGCAGAAATTTTACCTCAGCTAAAAACATAAAAGCACGTTGACAAGAAAACATTGGTTCGTCGGCTAAAAAGTATGATGGGTGCAGTGGAATTGCTTCATCTCTAGATTTCTGGAAAGTGCTTGCGTCGTGTAGTGTGAAGTGCCTTGCATGGGATTAGTATGTGAACTATGAATAGGGCCCCTCCACACCTGCCGCACTGGGGTCTAGAAGACCCCGTCAGCAGATACGAGTGCGTTGCATGGGTGTGCCTATCCGCAGCATAGCCAAGGCGACTTCCGTGTATCTGTTGTGTGGGGCAGCTGTGTACCGTTGCAAGTGTGGCTTTATTACATGTAGTTTGTTGTTTGCCTTTTCATTCCAGTGTGCTTGCCACGTTCTGCGCAAGTGTTGTCTTATGTATGGCTCGAGGTCTGTATAGGGTACGGTTGTAATGTCTACAGGGTTCCTGAGTGCAGCAGCAGCAGCAGCCCTCTCTTCTGCCAACTCGTTCCCGTAAATCCCAGCGTGTCCTGGGACTCAGGAGAGGAGCAGCTCATGCTTTTCAGCATACACAGACATAAGGGTGATGAACACAAGATTAACTATATTATTTTTGGGGCGCGTGTGCGATGATAGTGCGCGAACCACACTCAAACACTCTGTCTACATGATGGAATTGGGAATTTGATTTTCAAGAATGGGCTGTACGATGAGTAAAATTTCATATGCTCCTGCTGAAAAAATGGTTGTGTGTACGCTGATGGTTCTGGTTGCTTTAAAATTCGGACCATGAGCAGCGCAGGACACCATAGTGTAAGTTTTAGATGCGTCACTGTAGAATTCAGCACATGGGTATTTAAACTGCAGAGACAGAAAGTGCTGCAGTATTGCCGCTCGTGGTACCCGATTTTTGTCAAGTTTCATAAAAGAAAGGCCGAAGGACACAGCGCGAACTTTCCAAGGAGGTAAGATGTCTGTAAAAGATGATCTGTAAACATCTAAAAGCGAAGCGCTGAGATTTGAGGCTCGCTGTCTCACTCTAAGAGAAAAGGGCAGAGTAACGGATGGGCGATGTACCAACAGCAGAGATGTACATCTATTGTTAAGGACTGTATAAAAGGGATGGTTATTAAACGATGAAATTTTAAAAGCATAAAGAAGTCGATGTACGTCCGTTGTTTCTCAAGGCTCCACTTGTTACACTTGGTATACAGACTTTCGACCACACTAGTGCGAAAAGCACCCTACGCAAGACGAAACCCCAAGTGTAGCATTGTGTCAAGCATTCGCAAGGCTGTCTTAGTCGCCGACCCATACACAACACTGCCATAGTCCGAACGAGATCCAACCAAAGCAGTATACACGCCAAGCAGGAGTTCTTTGTCAGAACCACAGGATTGATTGGGGGAGAACCTTAAGTATATTCATTGTTTTGATACATTTATTTTTAAATTCTTTGATGCTGGGATCGGGACGTCACCCACATACAGGGAATAAGAGATTGTAGGTGGTAATGCCTTCCCAAGGGTGTTCATCTTAGCACTGAAGAGAGTGCAGCTCAACACACCACCTTGTGGCACGCCATTTTCTTGCATGTGAACCGTCGGTAGTGCACCACCGACTCTCCCCCGAAACGTTCATTCTGACATGTAAATAACAATAGTGTTTAACATGTTAGCCGAAACACCGAATGACTTGAGGTCACTGAGGATCCCTTAACGCCACGCGGTGTCGTAGGCCTTCTCGACGTCGAAAAACACAGTTACACAATACTCTTTATGAACGAAGGCATCATTTATATATGATTCAAGAGCTACTAGTTGATCGTTGGTGGATCGCCCCGCCCTGAAGCCTGACTGGCCGCTCTCGAGAAGACCGTTGTACTCAAGGAAGTACACGAGCCTGCGATTTATCATATGTGCTGAACTGGACACGTGTTTTAAGAGTTGTGCGAGTGTGTCAGCCTGGTCTTCGAGTGTGTCCCCTGTTGTGCTGACCAGAGGCAGGCTGTGTGTTTGTTGTCCCTTGAGTTTGCGTATTCGTGTGCATACATTTTGTTTGTCCCTGTAGGAGTTAATTGATGTTATGAATGTACGCCAACTCTCTCGTTCTGCCTGACGGCGCACACGTTTTCCCATCGCCTTTACCCGTTTGAAAAAGAGGAGTTTTCCCGACGTGGCGTCCCGACGAAGGATATCCCACGCCTTGTTCTGGGCCTTCCGTGTCCGCCTACAGTCCTCATTCCATCACGGCTTCCGCTGGTTGCGCGGGGCACCAGAGGCGTGGGGAATGGACTTTTCGGCGGCGTCGAGGATGTGCGCCGTTAGGATTTGAACGGCGTCATCTACGTGTAGGGGTTTTATGGTTGTGTGGTGTAGTTTCGAAGTCTCTGTAAATGTGTTCCAGTTAGCTCGTGCCTAATTGAACCTGCTATAGGAAGATGGACTGTGTGGGCTATATATGTAACCTATATATGTTAGTGAGGTGGGGAAGTGGTCACTGCAATATGGGTCATTGCCCACACCCCACTCGAGAAGAGGAAAGAGAACTGCCTAGCCAATAGCCAAGTCAAGGTATAAGTATGTGTTGTGTCCTATGTTATGGTATCTAGAAAGTTTATTGTTGAAAAGGCATGCGCTATCAGGCGACCTCGGGCATCCGTACAAGTAGAGCTCGAAAGACAATTGTGTGCATTTACGTCGCCTGTTGGGATGTATGCTTCGGGCAGCTGGTCGACCAACGCCTCGAAGTCAGAGCTCCAAAGTGCAAGATCAGGAGGAATGTATATGGAGCTAACCGTTATCAACCTATTAAATATTATTGTTCGAAATGCTCCAGCTTCAAGGGTAGTGTTTAAAGTGACAGGGCGGCATGCTAAGGATTTCCAAGCGATTATGGACCCACCCCCCCCCCCAAAGAGTGTGTGCAGCTATCCCTGTTTTTTCTGTAATCCAGGTAACTATTCGAGAAATTTCTGTGTTTGGAATTCAAATGTGTTTTCTGAACACACATTACACTTGGCTGATTAGAGCATGCAGTATTTCGTTTACATCGTCAAGATTTTTAAAAAGGCCTCTGCAGTTTCATTGTACTATGTTTTCTCTTCCCATTATGAAGTGTTCGGAACTGCTGGACTTTGTTGTTTATGTGTCGTCTTTCGCGGATGTGACTCTCGTCTTTTTTGGCTTATCGGGAAGGCTTTGGCGTCGGGACGCGTTCCTTGCGGTGCACCGCAGACAAGAAGGGACCGACGTCCATTTCATCCTCTGATGTCCTTGGAGTGCCTGAGGGATCAGGCTCCTTGGACCGCGAACCCTTTGGGGCGCGATTTTTCTAGCCCGCCAATGCCGAAGGTGTCAGGAACGTCTAGGATGGTGCAGGTGGTTCGGGGGAGGAGGGGGGGTCGGGTCGAGCTGCCGCAGGTCCCCCCGTCTCCATCTCCTCCGTGCCCTCGCATGTGGTTTTGGACGGTGGAGCGGAATCGGAGGATGCAGCATCACTCCCAGCAGAAGTAGTTTCCACAACCGCTGCTGGCTCAGCGAGTGGTGAAGTACTGGTACTCGAGGTACTGGGTCCCCACCGAAACCAGACGCCGCTCCGCCCCCCGACGAGCCGCGTCGGTGTACCTACCCATAGGAAAAGAGGCGAACCTCTTCCGCGCCTCTGGGAAGGTTATGTTCTCTGTTACCTTGACATTATTGATCTGCCTCTCCTGTTTGAAGTTTTCACATTTTCGTGAGTATGCTGCATGGGGTCGCTGGCAGTTGGCACAGAAAAAGGTTTCCGATTCACAGTTTTCTGAAGCATGGTCATGCTGGCCACACTTAGCAGAGGTAAGTCGGCCACGGCAAGAGTTTGTGCCGTGCCCGAACCGTTTACATTCGAAGCAGCGCCGTGGGTTCGGGATGTACGGGCGGATATTGCAACGTATATAACTGGAATTTATCGATTCTGGAAGGATGCATCGATCAAGGGCAGGATAATGTGTTTAGTTGTTATTTGTTTGTCATCGCGGCGTATTACAGCCGTGACACTTTACAGCCGTGACGCCATGATCCCGTAAGCCGTCCAAAAGGTAGGCATCGGTTTTGGAAATCAGATCTGCCTCAGAGATCACAACCTGGGAGCTGTTGAAGCTGCGGTTGGGTGTGACCCTGATCTCCAGATCTGCCATGCGGGTTTTTTTCAGGAGGATCGTTGATTGCTGCTGAGGTTTTACTTCAACTAGTACTTCGCCTGTTCGTAGTTTTTTTTTCCTCGAAAGATTTGCCAATGATTCCTTCAAGGAACTTGGAGACGAGGAATACAGACTGGGCGTATATGGGTTTCGATTTATCTACTGATTCAAAAATAAAAACGGGGATAGTTGTTAGGTTTCGGAATGTTGATGGTTGGTAGGGATGACAAGGAAACTGCGGTGCGGCCCCTTTTCGGGGGCCAGTCACTTTTTGGGGGGTTTTGAATCATCCATATGGAAAGAAAAAGCGCAGGGAGACGGGGGTACTTTCTTCGTCCGCCTTACACTGATAGCTGAAGAGGTCCCAGATCTCCCTGGCTGGTAAAAAGACAGGGAGCCTATACGCCGGAGCTTGACCTAGGCTCCGACGGCCGCCGTTCGAGGTTTCTACCCTTCACCTTAAAAACACGTCGCCATGGTTGGATCCAGCGTAATTTTTGGGGGCTCGGGGGCCGCGGTGTCTCCAACACCGTCACCAGGATTACTGAAAGTGCCCGGTGCGGGGAGGGAACAAAGTTCTATTACAACAGCACCAGAAGCATTTCACCTGCAAACCTGGTGTCAGTAGGGTACCGAAAACACGGAGAGAAAACACGCCGAGGCTCTCCGGCTACCGCAACCACGCACGTTCACTGAGAGCGCGCGCCGTGGTCACGGAAGCTGGGCGAGGAGTCTGCATCTTTGTACGCAAAGGAATTACATTTCTGGAACAGGACCTTATTGGCAACAGCGCGATTAAGCACTGTGCATTTTAACTTATTACGGGCAAGATGCACAAGGAGACTATTTTTATATTCACGGTATACAGCAATGCAACACATCGAAAGCCACGATTTCGCGCACTTATCACAAGGCAAGCTGAGTAGCTTCAGGAAACAAACAACTGATTGGCGGGGACAATAATGCACCGCGTCAAGACTGGGGATATTCGAAAACGACCGTCAACGGGCCGGAATCTGCTAGAAGGCGCAAAGGATACCAGGTTGCACTTGCTCCCGAATCTGGCATACCCTACACGCATTGGCACATCGATTCCACGCGACCCTACTACACACCTCCCCTTCATCAGGATTGAGGGAACGTCACGTGGGACTCGGTCGCGGAACACGGCTAACGATTTCGGTAGCGACCATTACGTCATCGAAGTTGTCACCTCACTCATCGGTCCCAAGAGTATCCCCACCTACAGAAAACATCGTTTTACAGACTGGAACGAGTTTCGCTGGTGTCTCCCGGAGGAACGCATGGATATAGACGACATCGAGAAGGGGGCAGATGCTGTTGTACTATAACTCAGGAGGTCGAGACGGACGACAGTATCGATCAGATGGATAGTCGACTTGCTCACCTACTTGAGGTCAAGCGGTCCATTAAAGCGCGCTGGAAAACACGGCGCAAACATACATGTCTCCGTAAAAAGATTGCGATTGTCAACCGGCACATACAGGCACAATGCTAGGTTTTATGCATCCAGAAATGGCACCAAGTGTATAGCGTGGCCGATGGGCAACTCTACAAGGGCAAAACGTGGGGTATGCTCAGGCGCTTACTCGACGAGACTGAAACGAACAGCTATCACCACAACACTCTTCTCCGAACTATACACAGAGCCATCACGGTACTGGGCGAATGGGAAGTTGGCAAGCGCTTGGACCCCAAGTGTCTACCAGTGTCCCACACAGACCGTCACCCGTAATACGCCAGAAAGGACAATGATGTGCTAGACCGTGACATTGAAATTTGGGAAGTACGAGCAGCCGCGCAAGCCCTCAAGTGCAAGTCGGCGGCGGGCCCCGACCGCGCAACGAACACGGTCCTTGAGAATATTAACGACACGCCATCGAAGCCCTCATGCGTTACTACAAGCGCTGGCAAGAGGGTCGACTCCCAAGCAAATAGAAGACGCCTAAGACTTCATTATGTCCAAAGCCAGGCACGCCGCCCAGCATACAGCCCCTCCGACGGATCTTGCTCACTTCGTGTGTGGTAAAAGTACTAGAAAACGTTCTAATGAATCGCTGGTAACGTTATCTAAAAGACGCCGAACTCTACCCGAGCTCTTTCATCGGGTTCCGGGAGAAGTTAAGTACGCAAAATGCAATGCTCCCACTCAAACACGAAATCATCGACGACTTCACGAACACCCAAGACAACAAGGCGGTGCTGGCCCTCGTTCTCCGGAGTTCCTTTGACAAAGGGAGAAATTCTGCGATACTGCAAAAAGTGTCCAAGTTGAACATGGGGAAGCGACCGTACGACTACATCCGTGACTTCTCACGGGTCGCAACACGCAGATATGTGCCGGCGATCTACAACTACCAGTGAAGCAGCTGGAAAGCATTGGCACTCCACAAGGCTCCATGATATTCCCACTGCTTTTCAACGTAATCATGATTGGAGTCGCCAACCGCCTCTAACACGTGAAGGACGTCCGAAGAACATTTATGCTGACGACGTTACACTGTGGGTTACGGGCGGTAGCGACGGCCACATCGAGCAAGCAGTGAATGTTATCGAAGAACAATTCGACGGGACGGGCCTCATCTGTTCCCCTTCAAAGTCAGAACTTCTCATCATTCCACCTAAGGGTTGGCGGAAAACACAGTCAACGAGTACCATCACAGTGTGCACGGCGGGTGGCGAAGTGATTCCGAGGTCGTCAAGATACGTGTCTTGGGTCTTCTGTTGGAGCGTAACCGCGTCGGCGGGGCAACAGTAAACAAGTTAGCGGCGGAGGTTGCTGCTGGGGTACATCTCATCCGTCGTATCTCTACACGTCAAGCAGGAATGAAAGAGGGGGACTCACCCACCTAGTACACTTATTGGCCATTAGCCATATGGCATACGTGGCCGCCTTCCATAATTTGCGGTAGTGCGAGCGGGTGAAGTTGGACGCCATCATCCGCAATGCCTACAAGACGGCTTTGGGACTTCTCCAGAGCCCAACTATTGAATAAATTCTGGCCCTGGGTGTCCATAACTCTTTGGACGAGATTGATGAAGCCCAGCAAATCGCCCTGTTAGAACGCCTATCCGGTACACGGACGCGTCGCCATATACTGTTTCCTTCCCCGGAAAATGAACGCCGAGAAAAACCACGAGCGGAGGTTGACCAGAGCGAAAGCTCGTTGATCCTCATGTCAACGACCCCGGTGCCATGTACAAAGATGTGCCCGAACATCAGGATTAACCCGGTACCTTCGTGGCTGTTGCAGTTGCGGCTGCGACAGAAAATACCGGGTCGGCTGCGAGCTTCTGGGCCAGAAGAGCTCATCAGGCAGAAGAGGTGGTCACCGCCCTGGCCATCGCAGTCCCCAAGTGCACTACGGTGTTAAAGGTACCCTGCAACACTTACCATCGACTACTGGGAATATATTTTGGGGTAAAGTCTATTGTCCCAGGAATCTCCTCCCGCAAGAAATATAAAAATTCGTTCAATATCACCGAACGGATCAATATCACAGGTTTAATATCAACGGGTCAATATCAATATTCAATATAACGGTTCAATATCACCGAACCGTTCAATATCACCGAATGCGCGATGAAAAATCGCGCATAAATGTTCCCTCTCAACTCAACCGCGGACAACGGGACAAGAGCTGCGCGCTCTCACCCGGAGAGGGGGGCGGCGCGCGGCGCTCTGTTCGCCAGCCTTCGATATGTCACATGCCGGGGAGTTTCGGCCTTTTCCCCGCAACGTGGATGGGTTTATTTCCGGTCTGGTGCAACAAAAAAGCAGGCATGGTGGCCTTCTAGCAAGCAAGCGCTCAGGCTTGCAGGGCGTTTTTGGAGCAATAAACGTTTGTTGTCGAGTGGGCTCGTTGAAAGCGGAATATTTAGTTCGTCACTCAAACTCGCGTGCACTCAAAACAAAAAAACACCAAAAGCATGCGGACAGGTTCAGACGTAGAAGAGGTTCATACACAGCGCCGACGACGGCTGATTGTCGCAGGAAATGCCAGAATTTAGCCGTGAAGTTGACCTGCCACCGCCAATAGGACAGCCAGGACAGCCATGGCCCGATTGACGTCGCAGCGGCCATGCAAGGGGTGTAAAATGAGGAGAATTGAAGAGAGCTTGGTTGCTTTTTCCGCGTCTTTCACGGCGATTTGCGCGCTTACCGCTTCACGCGCTCATGTAATATTTGGCTCGGGTGTTCCTGGAAGTCTAATCTAAATGTCGCGCAGTTTTACTTGCACTGCACGAAGAGTGTTGCAGGGTTCCTTTAGGTGACTCTCAGGTAGCAGTGATGAAATATGCTCTGAACAATACGTGCATGATGGCGGCGCGTGTCCTTCGTGGGGCGTGTGCGCGTGATGGTGCAGGTTCTGTCATGTGGTTCCCGGCCCATATGGGTCCTTGTGTTTCGTGTAAATATAACGCAAACCACAACTAGACGGGCAACGCTGTCGCGCGACGACTGGCGAACCGCGTGGCGGCTATGATTGCAGACCCTCGGAGGGGCAGCCCTTCAAAATTAGCAAGGATCGCAGGACCACGTACAACGACATTGTGAAATGGTATGGTTTTGCGCAGGAGAACTATGGCGCGCCCACACCCGGGTCTCACCCGGTCGCAGGCAGTGCTCTACAGACAATTACAGACAGGTTCGTTACTTACTCCAATGCTGACTAAGCATATATGCACAGAGGTGTAGGGGAGCGAAGTGTGCAGATTTTGCCCGAAGGAGCGGGCCACAGCGGTCCATATCAAGTGGAACTCCGAACATCATCCGTGTGAGGCCAGTGTGATGACAACGATCCCGCCGCAGTTTCGAGCTGCAGGGCGGAGTGGAGACTACGACACCAACCTTCAGGCCATTCAGGAGGTCACGGCGGCCTTCGATAGACAGCGATCGGGGAACTCAGTGGGGGAGGGCACAAACCTTCCGCAACCCGTGGATAGTACCCGGATGCAGTCTTAAAGGCGCTAACGTGACGACGTCCAGGCTGCATCGCGGTAACTCGGCACCCATTGTAGGGTAACCCTACCGTTTGCAGGCTCTCAATAAAGTTGGTTCTCTTTCTCTCTCCTCTATATATATATATATATTCAGTATTGTTTTAATTCAAACAGTTTTTATCGTAGATTTTACACGTCTTCTTGCAACATAGCGTAATTGGTATAATTATCAACCGGATTATATTATTTGCTAAATATTTGTTTAAATCTCTAAAGTAAATTACCAGATATAAATACTTCTGAAGGCTTTTACATGCGCAGGGCAGGTTGAGTAATCTTAGTGATGGTATTGGCGAAACCACAGACCCCGAGCCTCCAAACATAAGCTGGAACCAACCGTGGCGACATGTTTTAAGGTCAAGGGTAGAAACCTAAAACCGTGGCCGTCGGAGCCAACGTCAAGCTCTGGCGGATAGGGCTTCCTGTCTGTTTACCAGGCAGGGAGCTCCGGGAACTCTCTGGCTATCACGGTAACTCGAGCGAAGAATGTACCCCCGTCCTGCTTCTATAGTAGCCCTTATGGTATTTTCTAATGTGCCCCCATCCCTGAAACGTGATCGGTCCCTCAAAAGGGGCCACACCGAAGTTTCCTTTCATCCTTAGCAATCAATCTCGCTCCCAAAGCCTGATAATTTTTCGTGCTTTCTGATCATGTATTCTTCTCATGAGAAAACGGCAATCACTTCCCAGTACGTGTTTCTAATCTCCAAGTATCTTGAATGCCTTGTTGGCAAATGCTTCAAAGCTAATCAAACTGAAAACGAGGTACTGCTCATTGAGGTAGACAACAAAAAGCAGTCCGCCACCCTCCTCTTCCTGAGTCGGTAAACGCAGGCTTCATGATATGTCCAGCCCAACCCTAGGTTCTTAAACCCACGCCGCTGCGGCAAGTGTCGGCGGTTGGGGCACGGCACAACCTCTTGTCATGATAAATTGTTGTGCGCAAAATGTGCAGCACAAGATCATCCAACTGACAATAGGGAATCCGAGAACTTTACCTTTGCAAACTTACAGGGACCACAAGCTGCCTATTCCAGGAGCTGTGAAAAGCTAAGCAGGAGAAACTAATCATTTCCTTGAAATTCGAAAACTTCACCTTCCCAGAGGTGCGAAAGTGGTTCGCCTCTTTTCCCCTGGAAGGTACGCTGCCGTAGCTAACCCGGGGTCGGATCGGCGTCTATATTCAGCGGGGACCCATTACCGAGAATCGGACTTGGTCCCAATCCCCTTCCCACCTTGGGTTGCCACAGGCAGCACAACCCGTGACCACACCGCTCGCTGAGCCAGCAGCGGCTGTTGTGACAACAGTGCCGATCGGGACGGATGCCCCTCCGGCCCGTGCTTCCTTAACATTCCTCCTTCCACTGGAGGCTGTGGAGGTGATGGACATCGCGTTCCAGCATCGGCTCCCACTTGTGGTGCTCCCGAAACCTTCGGCGGTAGCGGGTCAAAAAACAAAGGCCGCCCGAACTGGAACCAAGTCCAGGGGCCTGGTCCATCCGGCACCCTTAGGGTATCCGAGGAAGAGATGGACGTGGCACCGTTTCTGTTTGCGTCGCAGCGAAAGTAACGGGTTCCTGCATCCAAACCTCTAGAGAGGCTGACAAAGCCCCTTTCATAGCTGTAACTTTTGCGCACAAATAAGCCGCCTTAGAGGGTCCAAGCCCCGATAGAGGATGCACAAACAACACACTCCGGTGCTTACGAACACTTCTCATTGGAAAGACGAGATAATGCAACAAAACTGCAGTGGCCTTCTCAAATCTTGAAGATGTATCCGAAATACTGCATGCTAATCAGCCAAGTTTAATGTGTGTTCAGGAAACAATTTTGAATTCTAAACACACG
Organism: Haemaphysalis longicornis; assembly: GCA_013339765.2. Taxonomy (NCBI): domain Eukaryota; kingdom Metazoa; phylum Arthropoda; class Arachnida; order Ixodida; family Ixodidae; genus Haemaphysalis; species Haemaphysalis longicornis. The sequence continues at coordinate 135,910,462 of CM023454.1, forward strand.
AATTTTGTGAATAGTGATATTCTATTTAGAAAGGACATGAATGGCAGCACACACTATTCTGTGCGATAATTGCCCGGAAATCCTTAGCATGACACTCTATATAAATTGGTCTTCATAAATTGGTCACTGCTTCTATGTCATCAAAAAATACCCCCCTGGCGTGTTTATCAACACGTGCCTCACCTTCGGATTGTCCCAACTGGTCACTCAGCCTCCGCGTGTTACCGACCACTCGTCTAACATATTAGATGTGTCCTAACTTCAGACCCTGAGAACGACTCCCCTATCACCTACCTGCGTGGCCTGAGTGATCAGTTGGTTGTGCACGCTTCATTCTCCTGCGGTGTACAGACAAGTAAAAAAACCAGAAAAACAGTTACGTTGTACGATAAAGGGGATTGCGACAGTATGAACCTGGACTTATCAACGTTCTTTGAAAACTTTGCAGCCAGCTTTGCGCAGTGCTCACTTGAATCCAATTGGCTTCTTTTTAAATCAGAGATGCAACGCCTAATACGCCTTTATATTCCTACTAAAACGTTATCTGGACGCCCGAGATCTCCGTGGTTTAATACATCCCTAAATCCTTCAAACAATAAAAAAAGCGATTGTTCCGGGCAGCAAAGAATTCTAACACAACTCAACCCTGGCAGAAATGTTGCGCCTGCTGAAAACGATTACAAAACCTCAACCGCCCACGCTAAACAAAGTTTCTTCTCTGTCACCTTACCCTCTATGTTATGCACTGAAGCGACGCGCTTCTGGAAAACTATTAATCCCAGTGCATCTAACTCTGTTTCGCTGTGCGATAGCTCTGGACTCCCTATCCCGGACCGTGAAGTACCAGATATATTAAACAACGCATTTAGCGCGGTTTTTACGCGTGAACCCTTGAATGACCTTCCCACTGTTCCTTCTTATGATAACCCCCCCATGCCGGGTATTATGTTTGAATCACAAGGCATAGTCAAAGTAATTGACTCACAGAAAAATTCATCATCTGTTGATATTGATGCTATAAATGCTAAAGTGCTGACAAACACCAAAAACATGAGCAGCTTGTTTCTCTCACTCATTTTTCAACAGTCTCTGAACACAGGATCGGTTCCCTATGACTGGCGCATTGGTAAGGTCATCCCAGTATTTAAAAAGGGAAATCGTTTGAGCCCTAATAATTACCGTCTGATTTCAATTACCACTGTCTGTTCTAAAATCATGGAGCATATATTGTATTCGCACATTGCCATATTTTTGAATTCCGCTCAATTTCTTCAATCCCAAATCAGCATGGTTTCCTTAAAGATCATTCTTGCAACACTCAGCTTGCCATGTTCCTTTATGACGTACATTCATGCCTAGACCGCCACATTCCAACTGATGCAATCTTAATTGATTTTGAAAATGCATTTGATAAGGTCCCACATGACCGCCTACTGCTTAAATTGTCTCGGCTTAATTTGGACCCATTAGTTTTGAATTAGATAGGCGCATTTCTAAGTTACCGCAAGCAATTTGTCCACGCCAGTGCGCATACATCTTCACTAACGCACGTGCTCTCCCGTGTTCCCCAAGAAACCGTCCTGGGGCCACGTCTTTTTCTCATATATATAAATGATCTCCCCATAAATCTTACGTCGAACGTCCGTCTTTTCGCTGACGACTGCGTCATTTATCGCCCTATAAGTAGTAGCTGTGACATATCGGCATTACAAGAAGACCTATGTCGCGTGCACGATTGGTGCAATAACTGGCTGATGTCTTTAAATCTCCAAAAACTGTGGACATTTCCTTCCACCGTCGCCGCAATTTTGTGCAAGCTAAGTATACTATTAACAACATTGCTATTGGTTCTGCTGACTCGGTTAAATACTTAGGTGTCCATATATCCCACGACTTAAACTGGTCCTGTCACATTAACCACATAACAAACTCGGCTAACCGTGCTCTTGGCTACCTGCGCCGTAATCTTGGCCTAACCCCTCCCTGAATAAAATTTTGGCATACGTAACTTTTGTGCGGCCTAAATTAGAATACGAAAACGCTATCTTCGATCCTTACCAAACCTTATTTAATCAACACCCACGAATCTGTCCAAAATCGATCCGCTCTATTTATTTTGTCTGATTACTCCCAATATTCAAGCGTTTCAGCGTTAAAAGCAGAACTTAACCTTTCTACACTTCAATCTCGCTGCAAAATAGCTCGACTGTGTCTTTACCACAAATTCTTCAACTCGCAAGAACTCTGAAATCAGTACATCCAACTAGCCCACCGTATTTCCAGTACTAGTCACAGCATTGCAGTATATCAGGAACGTGCGCATACTAAAACGTTTCAGCAATTATTTTTCATACGCACATCCCGAGACTGGAATGACCTACCTGCTGCAGTTGCTACCATCATTGACCCATATCGTTTCAAGCACGCCATTCAAGTAGTGCCGCCATAACTAGTGTACCCATTCTGTTGCTGTCGGTACGTTGTTGCAACCCTCCTTTCTAGTACTGTATCATACCCACCCTTATATAGAAGTGCCGCCATAATTACTGTACATCGTCTGTGGCCGCTACCATGTTGTTACTCTTTTTTCAAATGCCGTGTCATGCCCACTCCTCGTGTAATGTCGCAATAAGACCTTTGAGGAATCATCATCACCATCACCAGCCTATCTACGCCCACTGCAGGGCAAAGGCCTTTCCCATTACTCTCCAATTACCTCGGTCCTGTGCCAACTGTGACCAATTTATCCCCGCAAACTTTTTGATCTCATCGGCCCATCTAACTTTCTGTCGCCCCCTGAAACGCTTGCCTTCTCTAGGGATCCACTCTGTTACGCCTAATGACCAGCGGTTATATTGCCTTCGCATTACATACCCTGCCCACGTCCATTTCTTCTTCTTAATTTCTAATAATATGTCTTTAACACCAGTTTGCTCCCTCACCCACTCCGCACTCTTCTTGCCCTTAATGTTACAGCTATCATTTTCCGCTCCATTGCCTGCTGAGTCGGTCTCAATTTAAGTTGAACCCTCTTAGTGAGCCTCCAAGTTTCTGCCCCGTAGGTGAGTACCGGTAAGATGCAGCTGTCATACACTTTCTTCTTCAGCGACAATGGTAGTCTGTTATTCATTATCTGAGAATGTCTGCCATATGCACCCCACCCCATTCTGATCCTTCTAATTATCTCTGCCTCATGGTTTGGATCTGGGGTCACAACATCGCCTAAGTAGATATATTCGCTTACAACTTCCACTGCCTCGCCACCTATCTCAAACCGCTGTACTGTGCCGAGGTTACTAATCATAACTTTAGTTTTCTGCATAATAATTTTCAGGCCCACGGTTCTACTCTGTTCGCCCAGTGCGAAAAGCATGCTTTGCAATTCGTCCCCCGAGTTACTTAGCAAGGCAACGTCATCAGCAAATCTGAGGTTACTTAGGTATTCTCCATTAACCCTTACTCCCACCTGTTCCCAATCCAATGTTCTGAATACTTCTTGTAAACATGCCGTGAATAACATAGGAGAGATTGTGTCTTCTTGTCTGACACCCTTCCTGATAGGTATTTTACTGCTCTCCCTATGGAGGATGGTGGTAGCTGTATGATGATGATAGTTGGGTTTTATTGGCGCAAGGCCGACTATTGGCAAAGAGCGCCAAAAAGGAGTTACTGAATTGTGATGTGACCGTAAATACTAGGACATGTGACTAAAAGTAAAAGTGATGCAAAACAAAAGACAATGGAGATGGCTGGTGTATAGGGCCAGCATGATTACACGTGATATGACTAAAGCTGCAGAACGTTGACCTCAGCTAAAAACTTAAAAACACGCTGACTAGAAAACAATGGTTCGTCGGCTAAAAAATATGATGGGTGCAAAGGAATGTGTCGTGCTGTATAATTCAGAGAAATGTTTGTGTCGTGTTGCGTCAAGTGCTCTGCATGTGATTAGTAAGTGGACTACGGATAGGCCCTTTCCACACCTGCTACACGTGGGTCCCGAATTTCCAGTGAGCAGGTGGGAGTGCTGTCGCATGGTGTGGCCTATCCGCAGCCTAGCCAGGGCGACCTCGGTGTATCTGTTGTGTGAGTCAGGTATGTACCGTCCCAGTTGTGGTTTTATTACGTGTAGTTTGTTGTCTGGTTGTTGACTCCAGTGTAGTTGCCATGTGTGACGAAGCTGTCGACTGATGTGTGTCTTTAGGTCGGTGTAACGTACGGTTGTTATGCCTACTGTGGTCATGAGAGCCGCAGCACCAGCCATTTGATCAGCGGTCTCATTGCCAGGGATCCCACAGTGACCTGGTACCCAGCATATGGTTATTTCTAAATCTGAAGCGAATGCAGTCAATATGATCTTTAAAAGAACATTGAAAACATAGTTTTTTGACGACCTTCCTGATGACAATCCCTGCACAACGCTTAGAGAATCTGTGTAGACGATGGACTTTGGAATCTTATGTTCGAAGATGTGATTTGACACGAGTAAAATGCCATACGCTTCTGCCGTGTAAATACAGCTGTGAAAATTCATTGTTTTGATAACTCTAAAATTTGGTCCGTGCGTTGCACAAGACACAGTAGAACCAGTTTTGGACGCGTCGCTATAGAATTCTGAGCACCTGTACTTGTCCTGCAGGAACAGGAAGTGCTGCAGAATTGCATTCCTGGGTACCCTATTTTTTTACAAGAGTGAATGACAAGTCAGATGTTACAGGAAGAAGATGCCATGGTGCGATGAAATTATGAATGGGTGTCTTGCGCGTGCCTGAAAGGGGGACATTGAGTGCGGGACACTCCTCCCTAACTCTGAGAGAGAACGGTAAGGCCTGTAGATGGCCTGTTTAAAAAGTCTTGTAAATTTGATGTATCGTTCATGATGGAATTAAAAGGATGGTCGGTAAGAGACACGATCTTGGATTCATACAACAGGTCAACATACTCCTGCTGATGCACTAGGCACCATTTGTCGCTCTCGACATAAAGACTTTCAACAGGGCTAGTGCGGAATGCGCCACATGACAGGCGATGTCCAAGATGCAGCACTGGGTCGAGGATTTTCAGTGCTGTTTTTGTAGCCGACCCATACACGACACTGCCGTAGTTGAGCCGAGACCCCACCAACGCTGTGTACAGGCGCAGCAGGAGTTTTTTGTCGGCCCCATATGATTGATGTGAGAGAACCTTTAGAATATTCATTGTTTTTAAGCATTTGCATTTGAGCTGTCTGATATGTGGGATGAATGTATGTTTTTCGTCGAATAAAATATCTAAAAACTTGTGCTGCTTGTTCACAGGAATTGGCACATTCGCAAGAGTGATGTCTGGGTCCGAGTGGACGCCACGCCTCCTGAAGAACAGAACACAAGAGCTCTTCGCGAGATTAAGATTAAAGCCATTCTTGTCAGCCCAGCCGGCAAGTTTCTTGACGCCGAGCTGGACTTGACGTTCGCAGATGGACAGGTTACACGATTTAAAGGATATCTTCACGTCATCTACATACATAGAAGAGATTGTAGGTGGCAGTGCCTTTCCAAGAGAGTTCATTTTTACTATGAAGAGGGTGCAGCTCAACACTCCTCCTTGCGGCACGCCAATTTCTTGCACGTGAACATTTGACAGTGCACAACCAACTCTGACGCCAAAGGTTCTCTCCGACATATAACTACAAAGGATGTTCAACATGTTGCCCGCCACACCGATTGACTTTAGGTCACTGAGGATACCGTACCGCCAAGCGGTGTAATAGGCTTTCTCTATGTCGAAAAACACCGTAAGACCAAACTTCTTATGCACAAAGGCATCCTTTATATATGTTTCAAGAGCTACGAGTTGATCGTTCGTTGATCGCCCCGCCCTGAATCCTGCCTGGTAGCTCTCGAGAATACCGTTGTACTCAAGGAAGAACACGAGCCTGCGATTTATCATCATCTCGAGAATCTTTCACAGGCAGCTGGTCAGGGCAATGGGTCGATAGCTAGCAGGAGAGGAAGGGTCCTTCCCTTCTTTCAAGAATGCTACAACTATGGCCTCCCTCCAAGACTTTGGAATGTGCCCCGAAAGAAATGTCTTGTTGTAAAGGTGAAGGAGTGTTACAAGAGTGTCTGTGTGTAAATGCTCTATCATTGTATATGTAATGTTGCCTGGGCCTGGAGCTGAGGGTTTACACGTGCTTAGAGCAGCCCTCAGCTCATGTAGTGAAAATAGGGAGTTGTAAGAAGTCTGTGATTTGTTGTTGTCACGTAGGGACTTCTTTTCACAAGAGGCTTTATGTTTCTGGAAAGTGTTTATGTAGTGTGCAGAGCTTGACACGTGTTGAAAGTGTTGTGCAAGTGTGTTAGCCTGATCTTCTAGTGTGTCCCCAGTCGTGCTGACCAAGGGCAGGCTATGTGTATGTTGCCCTTTAAGTTTACGTATTCGTGTTCATACCTTGCTTGTGTCTGTGTATGAATTTGCGGATGTTATGAAGGAGCGACAACTATCCCGTTTTACCTCACCCGCACGCGCTTTCCCAAGGCATTTGCTCTTTTAAAAGAAATTAGGTTAGCCGACGTGGGGTACCGGCGAAGGACACCCCACACCTTGTTCTGGGCTACTCGCGCTCGCCTGCAGTCCTCGTTCCACCAGGGCATCCTTTGGTTGCGTGGGGCACCGGAGGCCTCGGAATTGGACATTGCGGCGGCGTCGAGCATGTGCGCCGTGAACAGTTGGGTCGCCTCTACTATGTGTAGGTGTTTCATGGATGTGTAGTGCAGTTTAGATGTTTCTGTGAATGTACTCCAGTTTGCTCTTCCCTCATTGAACCTTTCATGAGAGGGGGAAGTGTTTGTGCCTATGCCTATGTATGTCAATTTGGTGGGGAAGTGGTCACTACTCAAGGGGTCGATGTCCACATGCCACTCAAGAAATGGGAAAAGAACTGCTGAGCCAAGAGCCAAGTCAAGATGTGAATAACTGTTTTTCCAATGTTATGATATGTAGTTTTCGTTTTGTTAAAAAGGCTTGCTCCCGATGATGTTAGAAATTTTTCAATTAGGCGACCTCGGGCATCTGTGCGGGAAGAGCCCCAGATTGAATTATGTGCATTGAGGTCGCCTAAGACTAAGTACGGTTCAGGTAGTTGATCTATCAGGGCCTCAAAATCAGTGTTCGATAGTTGGTAATGCGTAGGGATGTAGAGGGAGCATACCGTTATTAACCTATGATAAATAATTGTTCGAATCGCGACAGCTTCAAGCAAGGTGTTTAGGTGGATAGTGTGACAGGCTAAGAATTTTCGGGCTACTATGGCCACACCACCTGAAGAATAAGTGCAAGTGTGCCTGCCTTTTCGGAAAAACCAAGTAGCTATTCAAGAAGTTAGTATGTTTACTATTTAGGTGTGTTTCCTGAAGACAAATGAGACTTGGCTGATGTGAATGAAGTATCTCGTACACATCATCTAGATTGGTGATAAGGCCTCTACAGTTCTATTGAATGATGTCGTCTGTTCCCATTATTTACATATAAGAATGACTGGAGTGTGTGTGTGTGTGTTCATGTGTCGTCTTTCCGGGCTGTTACTCTGGGATTGGGCTTTTTGGGCCTGTCTGTAGGGTCAGAAGTCGGTGGCCGCTCCTTCCGCTGCGTTGCAGGCAGGAACGGCGCGACATCCATCTCGTCGTCGGATGTCCGAGGGGTGCCCGACAGACCGGGCCCCCCCGGACTTGGCCCCCCCTCGGGAGCCTTCGTGGCGGGAGGTTCGGTGGCGGTGGGAGCCGGTGTGGGGTCCGTGGTGTCCATCACCTCGGTACCCTCCAATGCACTGGAGGATGGGGAGACATGGGCGGGAGCGGCACCGGTCCCGACGGAAGACGTTGTCACCACAACCGCTGCTGCCTCAGCAAGCGGCGTGGTGGCGCGTTGGGCTGCCAGAGGCAACCCTGGGGGGGGGGACAGTGGAGGCACCAGGTCAGACTCGCAGAACTGGGTCCCTGTGGAAACCAAACGCCGCTCCGCCCCCCCGGCGAGCTGCGTCGGCGTACCTCCCCAGAGGGAAAGAGGCGAACCTCTTCCCCGCATCTGCGAAAGTGATGTTTTCGGTTACCTTGAGATTGATTATTTTCTTTGCTATTTGGAACTTTTCGCATTTCCTGGAGTAGGCCGCATGTGGGCGCCTGCAGTTTGCCCAAGTGAGGATGTCAGAATTACAGTTGTCGGTGGGGTGGTCCTGCGCGGCGCGTTTCGCACACGTTGTTTTACCGCGGCAAGAGGTTGTACTCTGCCCGAGCTGCTGGCACTTGAAGCAGCGGCGCGGGTTCGGAATGTACGGACGAATGGAGCGTCGAATGAAGCCTGCGTTGATATGTTCAGGAAGTGAGGAACGGTTAAAGGTCCGGATTATATGTTTCGTGGGGATTATGTTATCATCCCTGCGCATCGTGATGCGGCGCACAGCTGTGACGCCCTGATCCTTTAAACCTTCAAACAAGTCGGCATCTGTTTCCGTAAGAAGAAACGCCTCAGAAATCACACCCTGGGAGCTGTTGAGGCTCCGGTGGGGTGTGACCCTGATGCCCAGATCATTTATGCGGGTTTGTTCAAGAAGAGTGCGGGCTTGTTGTTCGGCATGGAGTTTTTCAAGGATTTCTGCCGTCCTAAGCTTTTAGCTTGATACTTTCCACGTATTGCGTTTTGCAGGAATTTTGAAACCAGGAATACAGACAGGGAAGCAACAGGTCTTGCTGAGTCAGCTGACTCTGTCACAAGGAAACGAGCATAGTTATTCACGGTTGTTGAAAAGAGTGTTGTTGGAAGCGGTAGGAATGAAACTTCGGTGCGGCCCCTTTTCAGGGACCGATCACGTTTGGGGGGGGGGGGTTTGAAAATGCCATATAGCATAGTATAAAACCAGGCAGACAGGGGTACTTTCTTCTTTGACCTTACCCCGGTAGTCAAAGAGGTCCCGGAGCTCCCTGCCTGAAGAACAAACAGGGAGCCCATCCGCCGGACCTTGACCTGGGCTCCGACGGCCACCGTTCGTGGTTTGTAACCCTCCACCTATGAACACATCGCCACTGTTTGATCCAGCTTATGTTTGGGGCCTGGGGGTCCGCTGTATCGCCAGTACCATCACCAAGATTACTCAAGGTGCCCCGTGCGGGGGATGGTAGCTGTAGACCCATTGTAGATATCCTCTAGTATTCTTACATAATGCTCATCTACTCCCTTGTTCCGTAATGCCTGAATGACTGCTAGGGTTTCGACCGAGTCAAATACTTTCTCATAATCTATGAAGGCTATATGTAGGGGTTCAATATACTCAGCGCACTTCTCTATCACCTGATTGATCGTGTGAATATGGTCCATTGTTGAATAACATCTACGGAACCCTGCTTGTTCTTTAGGTTGACTGAAATGTAAGGTTGCAGAAATTCGGTTAGCGATTACCTTGGTAAATACCTTGTAGACGACTGACAGTAAGCATTCCAGCCCATTCTTGTGCTTCGAATGATTTCTGCCTAGGGGTTGGTTTCTGAGGTCGCACTTTGGCCTAAGTAGATAAATTCGCTTACCATTTCTACTTTCTCACCACCTATCTCAAACCGGTGTGCTGCCCCGAGGTAATTTATCATAACTTTATTTTTCTTCATATTAATTTTCAGGCCCACGGTTCTGCTCTTTTTGTCTAGTGCGGTAAGCATGTTTTGCAATTCGTCCCCCGCGTTGCTTCGCAAGGCAACGTCATTAGCATATCTGAGGTTAGTGAGGCTTACTCCTTTAACGCTTACTCTAAGCTCTTCCCAATGCGATGTTCTGAATACTTCTTGTAAACAAGCTGTGAATAACATTGAAAAAATTGTGTCTCATATGATGCCCTTCGTTATAAGTATTTTGCTGCACTCCGTATGGAGGATTATTGTAGCTGTGGACCCTATGTTCTTTACTGTAGTATTATATATTGCCCATCTACACCCTGGTTCCGTAATGACTGAATGACTGCTAGATATTTCATTCAAGTAAAATGCTTTCTGATAGTCTATGAAAGCACTATATATGGGCCCGGTGTACTCCGCGCCCTTCTTTATCACTTGATCGATCGTGTGAATAAGGTTCATTGTTGAATAACCTTTACGAGAGCGCGCTTGTTCGATTAGGTTGACGGAAGTCTAACGTGGCATAAACTCGGTTGGCGATTGCCTTTGTAAATACCTTGTAGACCACTTGAAAGTAAGCTGATTGGCCTGTAGTTTTTCAAGTCTTTCATGTCGCCTTTCTTATGGATTAGGATGATGTTCGCGTTCTTCCAAGATTCCGGTACCATTGCGGTCATTAGGCATTGCGTATACACGTTTGCCAGTTTTTCAAGTACAATTTCTCCGCCATCCTTCAAGAGGTCTGCTTTTATCTGATCCTCACCAGGTGTTTTGCCCCCTTTCATTTCTTTCAAAGTCTTCCTTACTTCTTCGGTCGTTACTGTTGGGATGTCTATCTCCTCTGAACTACTGTCTCGTTCGGCATTATCCTGGATGTCCCGGCTACTGTACAGATCCCTATAGAACTCCTCTGCCACTGCGACTATTTTATCCCTATTTGTAATGACATTGCCTTGCTTATCCTTAAGTGCATACATCTGATTTTTCCCCACGCCAAGACGTCTCTTCACTGCTTTCAGGCTACCTCCGTTCTTTACAGCGTATTCGATCCTCTCCATATTATACTTCAGTATGTCAGCTGTCTTGCGCTAATTAACTTCGAGAGCTCCGCTAGTTCTATTCTGTCAGCTGCGGTAGAGATCGTCATGGTTTGCGGTTTCCTGATTAGATCTTTCGTCTCATGTGAAAGTTTACCAGTATCCTGTTTAGCCATAGTGCCCCCGACGTCTACTGCCCACTCCGTGATAATGGCGTGTAAGGTTGTCGCTGGCTTCCTGTGTCGTAAGCTCGGCTTCCTCGTTAAGAGCGGAATATCGGTTCTGCAGCGCGATCGTGAATTCTTCTACTTTACGTCTTACTGTTAGCTCATTTATCGGCTTCATTCGTACTAGCTTGTTGCGGTTCCTCCTAAAATCTAGCCTAATTCGAGATCTTACCATACGGTGGTCCCTACACCTTACCCTTCAAAGCACTTCCACATCCTGCACGACGCCAGGGTTATCGCATAATATGAAGTCTATTTCATTTTTGTTCTCCCCATTCGCGGTCCTCCAGGTCCACTTCTGACTCTCCCGTTTACAGAAGAAGGTATTCATTATGCGCAGATTATTCCGTTCTGCAAACTCAACTAGTAGGTCCCCCCTGCTATTTCTACAGCCTAGACCATAGTTCCCAACTGCCTTGACTCCAGCCTGATTCTTGCCTACTTTAGCATTGAAGTCTCCTATAACTACGGTATACTGTGTTTTTACTTTAGCCATTGCCGATTCCACATCTTCATAGAAGCGTTCCACTACTTGGTCGTCCTGGGTGGATGTGGGCGCGTAGCCCTGCACCACCTTGAGCTTGTACCTTTTATTGAGCCTAACTACAAGACCTGCTGCCCTTTCGTTAATGTTATAGTATTCGTCTATGTGGGCCAGCTATGCTTTTATTGACTAGAAATCCCACTCCCAGTTCTCTTCTGTCCTCTAGACCACGGTAACATATGACGTGTCCATTTTTCAGCACCGTAAAGGCTTCGCCTGCCCTCCTAACCTCGCTAAGCCTTTTACATCCCATTTAATACCCTCTAATTCAGCGAACAACACCTCGAGACTTGCTTCGCTAGATAAGGTTCGCGCGTTAAACGTTGCCAGGTTCACATTCCATTGGCGGCCTGTCCGGATCCAGGGATTCTTAGCACCCTCTGCTGCGTCACAGGTCTGACCGCCGCGGTGGTCAGTTGCTTCGCAGCCGCTCGGGACCGAGGGCCGTGGGTTAATTGGCGTATCCATGGGAGGTTGTAGCCGTTACTACACCAGGATGGCCAATCTTGCTCTGGTGAGGGAGTGCATTACCGGAAATGGTCGCCGGGGTCAGGCCGCACACCAAGCCCCTTTGTGCGATTCCATCAATACGCAGATTTTTTTTTATCTGGTTAGAATTGTCCGGCACGGGGTTCGAACCACGGTCCTTCTGCACGCGAGGCGGGTGTTCTACCTCTACGCCATCGCTGCATATCTGCCTCTACGCCATCGCTCTATGCCATCGCTGCATTGAAGAATCAATAAATCATCAATCAAATCAATTTGCGTAATGTCCTTGAGGTTGCAGAAATCCGCAGAATAATAATAAATAGGATGGTAAAGGTATGCTCCACATACCTTCCACCCAATCTTCCGTTTTTGAGCACTGACTTTTAGGTGCTCGTGGACCATCTGCCTGAACCATACATTCTCACACGTGACCTTAATGCATCCAATTCTCTTTGGGGCTCTTTTTGCACGGATGCCCGAGGTCGCCTGATAGAGAATTTTTTAGCTTCCTCAGGAGCACACCTCTTCAACAACAACAGGCTACATATCATAACATAGAATACAACACGCACTCATTTCTTGACTTTGCTATTGGCTCCGCAGTGCTCTTTCCTCTTCTCGAATGGGGTGTGGGCACTGACCCATTTGTCAGAGACCCCTTTTCCACCTCACTAACATGTATAGGGAAAGGCCCACGGAGTTTATCTTTCCAAAGCACGTTCAATGAAGCAAGAGCTATCTGGAATACATCTAGAGAGACATACAAACCTCACCACACATCCTGTGAAAACCAACACGTTGAATATGCCCAAATCCTCACGGCACACATCCTCGATGCCGCCGAAAAGTCCATTCCCCATGCCGCTGGTGCTCCGAGCAACCAGAGGAGGCCGTGGTGGAATGAGGACTGTAGGCGGGCGCGAGAGGCCCAGAACAAGGTTGGGGTGTTCTCCGTCGCTACCCCACGTCGGGTAGCCATTTATTGTTCAAAAGGGCAAAGGCGTTAGGAAAAAGTGTTCCCCGTGAGGCAAAACAAGAGAGTTGACACACCTTCTTGGCATCCATTGATTCATATATGGACACACACTAAGTCTGGACACGTATACGTAAGCTCAAAGGACCACAGACATACAGCCTGCTCCTGGTTAGCTCAACAAGGGGCACATTCGAAGACCAGGCTAGAACACTTGCACAATATTCCCAACATTTGTCCAGTTTAGCACACTACACCAAAACCTTCATAAAACACAAGACATTTGTGAGAAGAATTCCTTGCGCGATAGTATTAGTTGGACTTTATTTTATGATACCCCCTTCTCACTTGCTGAGCGGAACTTCGACCTGAGAACTTTTAAACGTTCAGCTCCAGGCACAGACAACATTACGTACGCTATGATACCACACTCACATGCAGACACACTTCAAACGCTGCTTCTTCTCTACAACACAATATTTTTTGGAAGAGCATTCGAGGGTCTGAAGGGAAGCCATCATAGTGGCTTTTCTGAAGGAGGGGAAGGGCCCTTCGTCTCCCGCTAGCTATCGGCCCATCGCCCTTAAAAGCTGCCTGCGCAAACTCCTAGAGAAGATGATAAACAGGAGACTTGTGTACTTCCTTGAGTACAACGGTTTTCCAGATGGCTGCCAGGCAGGCTTCAGGGCAGGAAGATCCAAGAGTGACCAAATTGTCGTCCTTGAATCATACAACAAGGACGCTTTCATTGAAAAACGTTTTTGCGCGACGGTGTTTTTTACCTTGGGAAGGCCTATGACACCGCTTTGCCTGATGGGATCCTCACTGACCAGAAGTCTTTCGGTGTTTCGGACCATTTGCTGAGCACCCTTTGTATTTATATATCTGAAAGAACGATTTAGGTAACATTTGGTAAAGCACTGTCAATGATTCATCTGCAAGAAAACGGCGTGCGGCAAGGTAGCGGCCTAATTTGTATTCTGTTTATAATTCAAATGAATTCTATTTGTAAGGCATTTCCACCTACCATTTCCCACTCGATGTGTGTAGACGACGTGTGATATCTCTTAAATCAAGTAGTATGTCAATCTGTGAACGTCAGGTCCAGATGTTAATGATGATGGTTTGGTTTTTATGGCGCAAGGCCGACTAAGGGCAAAGAGCGCCAGAGAAAAGTTTACTTATTGAAGTGAAGTGGTTACCACAAAAAGGTAGGTAAAAAAAACGTGTCAACCGAACATAGTAAAATTCGTTCCCGACTAGCATAGCGTATTCGGGTACGTTACCCGACTACGCTTGACGGTGTTACTCCAAGAGGCAAAGCAAAACGACAGCTCTTCGCCTGGGCTGCTGCAGTACTAGCCTGTCTCGTGTCGCTGCTCAAGGCTGAAGTGCTGATGCAGTAGAGAAGAACATAGATAGCCGACAAACACTAAAAAACGTTTTAGAAAACGCTGGACGGGGGTAATATTGTTCCCAGCTTTTGTTGAGACGCCATTTCGTTGTTAAATGCAACGCTTTTCTCGTAGTTTCCTTTTTAAAAGATGGTTTTCTTTTTAAAAGACACCCGCATCGCGTGCAGAAGGACCGTGGTTCGAACCCCATGCCAGACAATTCTAACCAGATTAAAAAAAAATCCTGCTTTGTTTGCACCTTTAATCTAAAAATAAGTGTCAGGTCAATGCCAGTGCCTACCACGCAAGGAAAGCAGTGTGGTAAATTTGGAGATGGGGACAATACCACCGGTCCCATATATTGCTGCCACCTCCGTGATTCTGAAGTAGCACAATATAAAGTTCCTGCAAAACCTCCGGCTAATTTGTCAAGTTGTGCGCAAGCAAGCTGTATGCACATGGCGAACAAAAGGCTTTCGTTTGCTAAGAATGCCGTGGTAAGAAAAAAACACAACACTCCAGTTTCTTCTGCCCTGAAAAATACAACAAATTCTCGTATAACTGAAAGGCATCACCGACTGACTGCCTCTAACTCAGGCACGATTTCGGCCCTGCACCTGAAGGGTATTTAAACGTCGCGGCAAAAGCTGTGTTGAGGTTTCTAAAAAGCAAATATGATCCCAACTTCCTACGCCAAAAAGACACAGCTGCACCCTTCACTTTTTTTTGCAAAATTGTGTCATTTTTCTTGTCTATTTCAGGTTTCCAAATATGCATGTCGCCCTCAAGACAAAATGCATCTGCTGCCTTCTATTATCCTTATGTTAGCCTTTTTAAAATACTAGAGAAGCTTATACGAAACACTAGACGCGTTTTCATGAATATGACAAGTGGCGCATCGCATCACACCGCATCAATTTTCCAGCGCATCGCATCCATGTAAACGGGGCTAATGCGCTAGGAAAGCGCGTCGCATTAATGCGCCAGACAAGGGTGGATTGAGACGCGTAAGTCCACTTTCGAAGTGCATGTTAACGTGAGCGCATCACATTAGGAATTATGGGAAGGGTGTTTGCTGCGGACCTGCTTGTCTCGCCAAGTTCCGGTAGCGGCAGTTCCGGGATTCGCGCAAATCCAAATGCGATTGTGAAGGCGACTCCAAATCCTGCCGCAATGTGCGCACCGCGAGTGTGTTTTTCTCAAGCTGAAACAATAGCGTTTGTTGCCATTGTCGACGAAATGAGAATAGGAGAGCTGCTGGACTCACGTCGTCAACGCAACCAAGTTCA
Organism: Haemaphysalis longicornis; assembly: GCA_013339765.2. Taxonomy (NCBI): domain Eukaryota; kingdom Metazoa; phylum Arthropoda; class Arachnida; order Ixodida; family Ixodidae; genus Haemaphysalis; species Haemaphysalis longicornis. The sequence continues at coordinate 135,926,050 of CM023454.1, forward strand.
TTTAGTCCGCATTCAATAAGAAATGAGTCGCCTCGGCTACACTTGGACTTGGCAATTGCTGAGGACGTACTGGAAAAATTTGAAGGGGAGATATAACAAAGTAAGCGATACTATTTATTTCTTCTCTAACGAATTCACAGAGCTCAAAGACGACATTGCCTTCTTAGTAGTCGTGCTTGAAATATCGTTCTCTCCTGCGTACTGTTGGAACGGGAGAGAAGCTGAGTGGTGCGGCACCGTCGAGGTGGCGCTGGTACCACGAAATGAGCGCCATCCTGGCCCACCGCTATCAGTCCAACACAAGGTGTGTAAATTTGTTTGTTTTGCGCCTTTCGGTTTTAAGTAATCAAACACAACGGTGTAAATAAATAACACCTTGTTTGTGTTCATGGTTTCCAATGAAGCCTGTAGAACAGTCGAAAAAAATCGTTAGCACATATAAAGAATGCATATATCCTCGATGCGGCTACCATCCGCCGCCTAATGGTTACTTCTGTGCAGACGTAGTTTGTTCAAATCGTTCCGTGGACGTTTTATTTATTTATTTATTTATTTATTTGCACTTCTTTACCCGGTGACTCGAAGGCGCCGCGAGAAACAAGAGCTCATACGCACTGGCAACGCCATCTGAGGAGACATTTTCCAGGCACACCTGTGTAGTTTAAATTTTTCTCGCCCGGCGGCGATTTTTGACGGCGGTTCAGTGTCTGCGGTTCGCTACATTTGTTTACGACCATGGCAGACGATGCGAGGTGGAATCTGCCGACTGCTTTTGCTTCGACCTTGCCAAATTTATTAAACTGGCTGCAGTAGGATTGACTGCATACCAATGTTCTCACTTGCTTGCTAATGCACTTTAATACTTTATTGCAGAAACAAGTGATGCCGAAGACTGGTCGCTTGAAACTGAGGTCACAGCCGAGTCAACCAACACCAAGTGGTCGTCTGGACCAGGCAGCGCCCATTGGTCTCAGGGCAGTGCAACTTGTAAGCGATGTTTTTTGCATTATTTTCCAGATCTGATTTTTTATAATTTGTGTGTGTATATGAGAAACTAAACGACAGGTTTGAAGGCTATGCTTGGGTTGCATTTCATCTACTTTCTCATCTATTGCCCACAGTTCAAAAATCAAATCAAACCAGGGGTCACACCTGCAGTGTTTTCCCCGTGGCACCCATGTCGGACTACCTGATATGTAATTTATTCTGTTTGTCCCATAAAATGAAACTAAAACTGATATAAAGCATTGCAACAGTAAGCTTAGTTGTATTCCTGCAAGTCGGTATGTTTATAAAGCAGGCAATGTAAAAAGTGTAATGTGCCAAACGCCAATGACGGTGCATGACTGTCATACATCCATAACCAGAATAGGTACTTAACTTTGGGATAGTTAAATTTGGTATTCGCTTCTTGTCCTTTTTGTAGGTAAATACTAACTTAATTACCTAGAAGCGAAATTTAAATTTTTTGTAATTTATTCTGAGGAGGTTTTGTAATTCATAATTCTTCCTTTATTCTCTGCAGCAAGCAGCAACAGGACTGGAGGCGAGCCACCAACGACGCTACCAAGATGTGCCAAGTACAGGGAGCTGGCTTAGCTAATTCAAGAGCAGCACGAAAGAAATGCTCAAATGCTGAAGGACCAGTCGCAGGTTAAGTTCGAGCAGCAGAAGACAATAATAAAAGCGAGCGACGATTCTTTTAAACAAACGATGACACAAATAACTGCCACATTTTTACAAGGAACACAAAAAATTCTATCACAAATCATCACTCCACTTCCTCAGACATTTGTGCAGCCATTATCTCCATTCAGAGTTCCACAAATGTAATGGGCTCCCACACGGTCCTTTGGACAACCACCCCAACCATACAACCATTATGTGCAACAGCTAGCCTTCTTCATTGAGCCACACCGCAAGTAGACGTACGCCTAGATGCGATGCATCAGGACTCTGTTCACACATTTAGTCCGCTACGTCATCCCGAGGTGGGTACAGACGTCCAGGGCACTATCGACGCAAACACAGGGCAGGACCAGCCAAAGGGCAGCGAGAGGGCAAAGCAGTGCTGCCAGCCCTATGGATTTATTCCTAGATATATGGCTCTTTGGTCTCAGTTATGGATTCAACGACTATTTTGTTCTCTCTTTTTTTTAACTTCACTGATGTGTTGGCCTTGTTGTGGCCAGTAGCCATAGAGGAAATAACGTGTCCTTTTCAAGCTGGAATATTTTTTTCTCGTCGGCCCAGTAGTAACAAAAAGCGAACCAGAAGCAGGCAGTAGGCAGCATTGAAATATTTATAGCACATTTATTTCAACCAGTTTTGAATTCCTTCTCTACGCACCAAATTAGGCGTCAATTGAATGACGGACCCCAATAAGTCTCTTTTGTGGCCGGAAAACTGTCGATAGTAGAGAAACAGCAGAGAAAATGCTTTCTTGTTGTCGAATAAACGTGTTGTTTCGTGCATTTCCTTTGTTTATTGGTTGATGACAATACCATGAACATTCACCAACTTGGAGATTGCAGTGGATCATGTTGGGCTAAGTAATCACACAAGAAGTCCCGCGCCCCACAAGCGGACCTTGTGCTTACAGGTCTCGTCGAAGGCTGCGGAAATAAATTTCGGACAGAGTCTCTCACAACTGCCAGCCAAACATCAGCACCAGTCTCTCCCCTCTCCTCACAAAACTTTTGCAATATGCATGCTGCAAGTATGACTTTTGGCATAACCTTATGGTGGATATCGGCTTCTCTATAAAAAAAAGGCAGATGATTTTTATATGGGTTCTATAAAATTCATACGGGACGGTAAGAATTCACATATAAACCTATACAAATTTTTACGGGCCCATATGATGCTGACCCATAAGAAGTCTAACCACATATTATTTTTTATGGGCCCATATTAGATATGAGATCTTACGGGCACATATGATACGGACCCATAAGATGTCTAGCCCCATATGAATTCTTACGGGCCCATATGAAATCTACATATGAATTCTTGCGGGCATATATTATACGGTCCCATAAAGGATCTATCCCTATACGAATTATACGGGCTTGTTTCAACCACCATTCAGGGTTATATGTGGTTCACGAAGTCATGTGGGGGTATGCGGGGCACCATGCCGCTTTGTGTGGGGCTTTCTGTGAGTGATATAAAGCTATACAAGGACCCACGTTGTTACCACACTGTTCAGATCTGGCCCGTAAGGTTGTAAATGATTGAAGAAAAATTAAAATTCATGTGCTACATGGGCATTCATTGCAAACTAAATTACATTTATTTTTGTTCACTCTCCTAATGATACCAGAAACGCCGCATTAAATATGTGCGCCGTACCCAACTGATTCACTGTCACAAACGGCCGGCAAGGACCTGAATTTTTTTGTTCGGGCGGCCGAAATGACGGCTTCCTCAGCGGGGGACGGCCCTTATTGTCGCGCTTCGGGACCTAAGTCACCCCGTCCGCTTTTCCCGCATTTGTTTGTTTTTTTATTTCTCCTGCATTTCGTTGGCGCTGCTCCGAAGACGGCCACAGGGCGGAGTCGCGGGGGCCCAGGGAGAGAGGGAAACAAAGGTGCGGGACAAGGGGGACAAAGGTGTGCCACCGCCGCGGCCGATCGGGCGAAGTTTATCGTGGTGAGAGCGGGGCTAAGTGCAGTCGGCTGGAGATTTTTCAAGGTGCAAGACGCTGGGAAGGGTCCGGAGGTGAGGCGGCTTTAGCGACGAAGTCTGTTCAGCGCCTCCTCAACGGCAAGGAGTTCGCCTCGTCGTCGTGGGTATCAAGGCCTACGAGACCTCGCACCCCGGATCGCCGAAAAACGTGAGCGGCTGCCGGCGAAGCCGACTCGACTTTGCCGTGACTTTCCGTCCTTGGGCTCGCGGTAACCCATAGCCACGCCTAGCGTTAAGGCGTATGCCTCCTCGTGTTTTTTCCTGTGTGGCGCACAGCTGTCGGACCTGCTAGTTTTTTTTCTTTTGTTGTTATTGTGTTGCATGTGTTAGCATGTAAGCCTCTGTGTCTCGGTATTCCCTCATTGTGGAACGTTTTTTGTTTGGTTGTCGCCGAACTAGTTAACGCCGTGCGTTAGCCGACATGCGCGCACGTGCGCACATTGTAGTGTGCGCTTAGCGCCCCCAGCTTAGTGCCTGCTCGCAGAAAGCCGATATCCATGTAAAACTTTGTGTGTTTTTTTACCTCGTCAAGAGTTGTCTGTCCCAATGTAATCTCTCCGTCTTGTGCATGCAGTAAAAGTATTTTGTTTAAAACGTGCTAGTGCACCACTGTACCCTCTCCATTCACTCCATCAACTTCGGCCCACGTGCGCACGCACGGACCGGCCACCCTGCAAATAGCAATAACTGTTGTCGCGCCTCTCTTTTTGCGCGAGCGGGCAACCGGGGTCGACCGTGACATTCCCCTGACCCACTTTTCTGAATTTGTAAGCTTTTGCATGAACCATGCATTATCTTTATCAATGCTTCCCAAATGACGGTCAAGTGTTTATTTCATGGAATCGCAAAGCTGTTCCCGCAATATTCCTTAATTCCTCCCATTTTAATTTGTCAAACCTTGTTTGGTATGAACAAGGGAAAACGCATAAAAAGGGAATGAAGGGGCACGAGAAAGCAGATAGAGCTCTCATTGAAGTGTTGTTTCCTTCGCGTTTGGGGAGTTGCAATTCCCAGAGCTAGACTATGAGGGCAATGGAACTCTACTTGGTCAACTTTTTGTTCGATAAGGGAAGCGGACAGGCTATATCCTAGTTCAAAGGAATTTGCAAAGTAATAAGTAATTTTCATGAAATTACTGGCCTTCAGTTTTTTATAACATCAATAAATTGGCAACAATCAAAAGTAGCTCATTACATTACTCATTACAGCAAAAAGTAATTTAATTGCTGTAATTTCATTACTGCCAAGTTCGATTGCTTGTAAGGATAACTGCATCAATTACTTTCATTGGGCTGGATACACTTCCTTTTATTCATTTCATTGTCTTTGTATCTTTGCAAACCGAAATATTTTGTCCTGCAGCTTCGCCTTGGCAAAGAGGTCTTTGTTTCCGCATAGCCGTGGGAATGGCTTCTGTCGAAAAAGAAAGACTCTTTGTTCATGAAGAATCTGATTAAGGCGGTGGGGGGGTTGTGGACCTTCGTGGCGCAGCGTGACTGGTGCACGGTGCCGTCTGTTCCCCAACAGCAAGGACCCGGAGACGGTGCCCACGAAGCGTTCCCTCACACCGAGGAAGCTGCACGCCGTTGGTTGAGAGTGCCTTTGCTGGGATACTTGTTTTTGCTAAGTGCATATTAACCAGTTTTCACCTCATTGCACTTAAGCTTACCAAATTAGTGCGAACATATGGAACACTTTCAGGTGCATTCGACCACTTCATAGTTCAAGTAGACACCGACATGCAGGCAAAAACCCGACCCTTGAAGATGAACCGGTTTATTGCAGAGATGCTTAAAGAATTGAAATGAAAGCGCATCTCTGCAATAAACCTGTTCATCATTCAGCTATGCATGTGTGTTTTTGTACACAAATGTGGCAATAAATGCAGAAACACCACTCCCTCCATGCAAAGAGAAGCCGGAAAACGCGGCAAGGACATTCACCACAGCAAATATTTGGTTTCACACGTGTAAACAAGTGAAGCAAAAGTTATTTGAGCTTTTCATATGGGGATGTAAAGTATATGGGTCTAGTGACACAATATGAAATCCCTACATGAAAGAAGCCCTATATGTTTCACCCCATATCCCCATATACCCATATCCAATAATGACATATATATGGGCTCATAAGATCCCATATATGGTGATTTTTGGTAGGGTTGCTTCCAGGTTACATGCCAGCGCCCTTTCAGCCTTCCTAAAGCGTGTTCCACAATGTTGCGTCCACCGCTATGATACACATTAAACGATTCTTGTTCCCTTGACAGCTTTCCATGCGATGATGTGTAGCCTTTGAATATTCATGGCAGAGAAGAATATGCCGGATTCCCCAGCAGCATGAAAGGAATTGCTTGACCTTGGAACACCTTTTCTTCTTTTGGCAGCAGTTGGGCACTTCTCTGGCACAAAGAAGAGAGCATAAGTACCGTGCAATCGGATGCACTACCAGTCACGTTGCACGTTACACTGCGAAATCTGAAAACCAGAAGTTATATACGCGTGATGATTACGATGCCATATTTATCCTCACTTTGTAATGCCTAACACCGCTACACAGCAAGGCATGCACATGCATATTAATCGCGACGCATATTTAAGGAGCAGCTTTTAGTAGAACGAGATTCAAGCGCTCCAGCTGCTTGAAATGCCACTAAAATTGTGCTTACCGAACTCGGTCGTCCAATATTGCTTGCATGTTGTAGGAAGTCCACATCTTCCTATTCACAAAGTCAAGATATCCCTTCTTGTGTGCCTTGATAGGAGTGTGCGAGCCATCAATGGCCCCGAAGATCAGTGGCAGGTGGCATCTCATTTCAAAGTTGCTTGCTATAGCTGCCGCTTCTTCTGTGGAAGGCAACATTACAAATTCTTTTCGATAATGCTCCACAAGTGTACCGCAAAACATGTAAACAAATTTTTACACAGCTTTTATGAACGCCGAAGTGGTTTGCAACTACTCGGGATTCGCAACAGCTCGACATTTTGTACAAAGCTATTGCCACTCTTTTTTCTAACGAAATTGGCTGTCGCACACAGTACTCTTTGGGTGACATAAATGGCGCCATGATTGCGACTAGTTCATTGAATGAACCACGACTCATCCTGATGACCTCTTTCCAGTCAGCATCTGTGAACTCTTTTCCAACACTTCTCTCCCATCAGTCCGCTGAACGCGTCTTCATCCACACGGTTTTCTGCTTCTTTTCCATTTGTGGTAGTATTCCCGCAGAAAAAGAAACGCTTTGGTATATATTGGTGCTGGCACCATCACCATTGCAATATCGCTGCAACACATTTTCAAAAAAAAATAAGAAAGCTGCTTATCAAGGGCCAGACGTCGCATGCAGAACTGATCACCGCAAACATTCAAGAAACTAAAACGACTGCACCACAGAGGGGAGTAAGGCCTGCCTTTTATTGTTAGGCAGTGTCTAGCGTTCCGTCCAAGGAAACGCAACTCGCAGCGAGAGCTGTATGCCTTCAGTATGCCTGGCCCGAGTCACTTTTAATAATTTACTCTTGTTTACGCTATTACGCCACGGGCCACGGCCACACAAAAAACAGGCGATTTGAACCCGCGACAAAAAACACCTGCAGCCAAAAGTGTAACCTCTGCACCAAACCTAACACAGAAAAAAGTGTCCAATCAGCCGGTTTTGACTACGTCTGGACGGAACGTTCATGTATTACTTATCGTTCGGTTTAGACAGAACTTCAGCCCTTGTTATGGTTCCGTCTGGACGGAACGCTAAGTAGCACAAACCGGGACGAAATGTACATGCATGGAACCACATTTGTTTCACGCGAGAAATGAATAACCGTGATGAACCTTACAATAACCTGTTTCGATTTGCTCGGGATATATTTTGAGCCACCATGATACATAACGTTAAGGAGAGCTACGCAATAGTGCGTACGTTTCACTAGGCGAGCTACTTTTAAGCCACGTCAAACACGGTTATCCACCGCACCTGCGATGACTGAGTTGTGATGCAACAACAATCCAACTGAACTTACCAACATTCATTTTCTTCGTAGCTCTGCGAGCGCAAATATATGTTCTCACCTTGCACGAAAGTCCACTGGTTGACGGTCGAACTCGTCGCTAGCCCCGCTGCGTGCAGACATTCTTTGCGGTAAGCTAACCATATTTGGCGGCGACGCTCCTGGTGCTGTAAGCAAGCGACAGTGTATAGAAGGATACGAAAGTTCGTCCACAACGACAACAACAGGAGGGCTTGCAAGCGCAGCTTTGCGTTTAAAAACATCTTCATCGAGGCGCCAAACCACGCGAGTCGGAAAAAAAAGCGCGTGATCCAGCCCCTCCGGAAGCCCGGAAGCGGCGGAAACGCTGCTCTGCCTTGGATGTGCTACACCGTATGGCGCCACCATCGCACCCGGGGTAATACGCTACATGTAAACGCTAGCGCATCGCATTAGTCGAGATTCGCTAGGAAATGCGACGCGCTACGATCGCACTCTGTCGCATTTATGTAAACGCGGCTACTATGCTCAGACACTGGATAGAGTTAGATGACAACACACTCTGTATGGCAAAGCCATCGCCTGGGCAACCGCAGTGCGCCCTGCAGGAGGCGTTGGACCGAACACTGAAACTCTGCGGAACATGACTCTTCTGCGCGACTAGGAACAGCCAATTTATTGTAGTCAGAATACGCTCAGGGAGACGCATTCCTCAGGACAGGTTCTACCAGAATAGAAATTGAACGGTATTAAGATAGCAGTAGCTGACCATATAAAAACCGTATGATACGTAGCCCACAAGGACAGGCTGAGCCACAAAAAGTACAGAAGTTGCCACGTGCGATCACGCAGACCAGCCGCAAGCCAAGATCATGGCCAGAAGAGGCACCGGAGTCACGAGCAGGCAGGACACACTGAAGGTGATACTGGCATTATAAGGAAAGATGAGTTAAGGCCCCCTTGACTTAAGACATCTAAATAAGTAAAGATCAGTTGAATTTATCATTTTGCTTTTTGTATACTGGCTCGCATACATCCAGTGATGATATTCACCTAAAGAAATCTCTGGCAAGTATCCTCAGTATGAAAGGAGAACCAAATAAAACTAATAAAGCCAGCAGGGCCATCCCAAACAACATAAACAACGCCAACAAAAAGAAGCGAAAGAGGAGAAGGAACACACTAAAGATCAAGGAGCAATGCACTTCCCTGGAAATGCACAAATACATACATTCGGAGCGCCACAGTTGCAGAAATATGGACATCCTCTAGGGGGTGAAGATGGAGTACTGAAACGACAAAGCAGCGAGGTTCCTTCGTAGGAGAAAATACCCGAGCAGAAAGGCGGATGCAGTGAGCATTAAAACTGAGACATTAGCAACAAAGATGCATCCTGACGCAACAATACTGGCTTAATGCAAAGGCCAAAACAAGCAAGGGTTGTCTTGTAATACTCAATCTCTTTGGGTGGTTAGTATAAACTGGAAGGAGTACGCACGTCTCAGGACACTAATGAAAAGTTCTGCTTCGAAAATGAAGGGGTTGATCCATTGCTTGAAAATTCCCCTGCATGCATCCTCACAGGGTGATCACGTCGTCACAGAATGCATAGATGGCACGAAAACACCATTCAGCACTGCGATTAGTTTCTCAGAGCTACTGGGGTTAACCATTAAAATTTACAAGGAAAGAAGCGGTCCGTCTCTGGGATCAGAAAACAAATGAATTTTGTAATTAAAAACTTGTCTTTGCTATGTGCACGCCTAAATGCAAGTATCGTTGTTTCAGAACAGCTTGTGCAACATGATATAAGATATTTTGCACTATACTTTCATCCCCCAACGGACTAGTGGCCTTCTCCTTCTTCTAGACCCTACTCTTGGTAGCAGAGGGGATACCAAGAGATGGGTCAAGAAGAAGGGGAAGGCCGGTAATTCCCTTGAGGGCTTAAATGAGGAAATTCGGCTGTAAACTGTGGACACGAGCTGCGCAGAACAGGAGTAATTGGGAGAGGCCTTCTTCCTGCAGTGAACCTAAGTAGTCTGATGATGATGATGGTGGCGGGTATGATGCTGATGTTGACTTGCAACACAATAGCTAACCCAGACGACAGCACAGGGAGGTCCCGCTTGAATCCCCGAACTCTTATCACGAAAAGTGCCTGCAGGACGGACGAGAAGGATGACCAGGAAAAAACAGCTCTACGGCTTGATATATAATTTTTATACAATTGTGCCACATTGTAAGAACCTACGAATCGGCTATTGATATGTCGATGGAAATAAATTATGGGGCCCCTTTACCTTCCACTAAAACCAAACTGGTCTGACCACTAATGGGTGAGTAGTCATTTTTTGTGATTTTAAGCTTTAGTGGCAGAGTGAAAAATTGCCTTACTATAGCAAAATGGTTATCGTTAGCCTCGGCATACAAAAGTACTCGTGCAATGTGGGGTGTACATTGAATAATTGCCGATTCGAGATGAATACAGTTTGAAAGTCCAAACTCATGCTATAAGCAATATATTTTGCTGCGTGTATGTATTACTAGGTTAATGAAAACGCCCACGAGAGACTGCCAAAAGGAATGCCCCAGTTTCTTTATCTGGTAGATCACCCTCTTGCCACACAACACACCACGAATTGTGTGATGCTTGACTCGCATTTGGAGTATGTCATGAAGTGGCCTGAGCGCGGGAAATACAAAAAGCAACGGCGGGGAAAAGGCGCAGCAAGCGTGCGAGTGGCAAAGTGAAGAGGAAGAAGCGAAGATTGAAAAGGGGCTCGAGACAAGGGAGAAAGAGGAGGAACGAGGCTCGGGGGTTCCAGAAGGATCGAGAAGCGATCGAGGGCAACCAGCGGAGCGTCTACCCCGTGGTAGCCTGGCGGACCAGCGGCAGTCGACCGGACTGCATATACGCCGATCCTGAAAAGATCCTGCGCTCCAGCGGCAGTCGACCGGACTGCGGGAGCGCTACCCCAAGCACTGCTCGTGTTCCCGCCGACCAGCTTCTCGGGGAGACCAACAGTAACGTCGTTATGGCGGGGTGACTGCGCTCGGATGCCGGCGCCACGCCGCGTCAACGACAACAACCGCCAGCGGCAGCCGCCTCGACCGGAGCTTTTACTCGCTGCCGCTCCCGCCGCCGCCAAAAACTGTGAGGCCCTTGAGCGATTTCGCGCGGCTTGGACTCGGACCCTTCTCACAGCAACAGCATATTCGCGTGCCATGCCGGACTCGCGGCATCTTTATTCTTTTTTTTCCTCCTTCCTTTTTCTGCCTTTTATTTTTTTGATAAATATTTCCGTTGTTTGAATTTGGTCACCTGCCTCGTCACTTGAGAGCCACTCCCACTACGGCCCTGAACCTGCTATAACATCACAAGGGGCGTCCGCGACAGGGCTCTTCTTAACATCTTGAAGAGCAGGACGTAGAACCGAGTGGAATTCACGAGTGAAGTGGCAGCATGGACCTCGAAAAGACTATCGCTCTAGGAAAGGAATTGGGTTACAAGGACGCGGAGCTCGGGAATGGGTGGAAGTCTGAGCAGGCTCGATTAAGGGAAGAACGGCTGGCAGAGCATGAGGCCGTGAAAGAAGCTGCAGAACGCGCGAGGGAAGAAGCGCAACGGGAGAAAGAAGCATCCGAGCGGGAGCAGAAGACATTAGAGATGAAGATCCACTTGCAAGAGCTCGCGAGGGATAGCGCGCAAGTTGATCGCTCAGCACCTGAACCAGTAGCCTCGGGACACGCAACGTCAGGTCAGCCCTCACAAGCTTATCCCGCCTTTTGATGACAGGAGAGACGATCTCGATGCCTATCTTGTCAGGTTCGAAAGAATCGCGCTTTCGCAGAAGTGGCCTGAAAGTGAATGGGCAGTAGCTCTGAGTATGTGCCTCGCGGGTGAAGCGCTGACAGTGATTGGGAGAATGACCCCAGAGGACTCGCTAGATTACAGAAAAGTGAAGCTGGCCCTGCTTCAACGATTCCGCTTCACTTCGCAGGGGTACAACAAAAAGTTCAGGAATGCGAAAGCCGAAGACGGGGAAACCGGCGTACAGTTTGTTTTTCGCCTTGCTGGCTATTTTGACAGGTGGCTAGAGACGTCCGGCGTCGCGAAAACTTTCGACGAACTGGGAGACAGAATGATTGGGGAACAATTCATGAAGTGCTGCCACACGCAACTAGCAGTCTTTATCAAGGAAAGGAACTGCAAGACAACTAAGGAGATGGCAGAAGCATGCGACCACTTCACGGAAGCACAGGCCATCAAAAACTTGGGTAAGGCCCAAGATGAACCGAGACGGGACCAGAGGTCAGATCAGGCCCAAAATTAACGAAGACCCAAGGTTGCTTCATCTGCGGCAAACTAGGCCACCGTGCTAGTGACTGTAGAATGTCAGGACGGCATGGTAGCTGCGGCAAGTGCGGAAAACCTGGCCATAGAACTGAGAACTGTCGAGGAAAAGAGGGCGCGCAAAACAGGTTTCGGCTTGCACCGTAGCAAAGCGCCGACGTCTACAGAAGAGTACCCCCGAACAGTTAGAAAAGAGCGATTCAAGGATCAACAAGTTCTTGGTTGAAAACCCACCTGTGGTGACTGGGGAAATGTACGGAAAGCGGATATCGGTGCTACGGGACTCCGGCAGTAATACCGTAATCGTGCGCCGTGATCTTGTGCCAGACTCTTGTCCGACGGGCCAAACTTCCAGTGTGGTCTTCGTGGACAAAACTGCTCAGCACTTCAAGAAGCGTACGTCAAGGTCCCACACGCCTACTTTTCATGGATGCTTCTGGTGAAATTGCCTTGCAGGATCCTTGTTATATTTAGTACTAGGGAACATACCAGGAGCCAGACCACCCAACAACCCTGACTGGAAATGGCATCCACATGTTTATGAAGCCAAGACAACCCCAGAAAGCTATCAAGAACCAGCTCAGAGCCCGGGCAGCTCTTATACTGCGATGGACTCTCAGAAGCTCATGGCTGTCCCCGAAATCGACAGGCGCCTACAGGTAGCTTTAACATCGCGCAGGTCACGAGAGATGAGCTCAAGGACAAAACAAGAACAAGATGAAAGCTTCAAAGACTGTTTTCGGAAGCGGGGGGACAAACTTTCACATCCAGGAGTGGTAACCACTAACAAATATGTCGTAGACAGGGGATTGCTGTACCGGCAGTATCACCTTTTGTCTGGACGCTCATTCAAGCAGGTGGTGGTACCCCAAACCTTTGAGGGAACGCAGTGCTACAGATGGCACACGAAGGCATCATGGCCGGACACCAAGGCATCTCGCCAAACAACGGACAGGATCCTTGATGAATTTTACTGCCGGGCATGCATGCCGACGTGAAGCGATTCGTGAAGTCCTGTGACATTTGCCAAAGGCCTGCACCGAAAGGAAGAGTACGCCGTCGCACCGTTAGGAAGTATGCCGCTCATCGACACTCCGTTCGGAGAGTAGCAGTTCGACCTAATCGGCCCGATCAGACCCGCTTCCGAGAAAGGAAACCAAATATATCCTCACTATGATAGACTTCGCGACACGCTACGCCGACGCCATCGCGCTACCGAGCGTTGACAGCGTTCACGTCGCAGAAGGGCTTCTCGAAATGTTTTTCAGAGTGGGACTTCCAAACGAAATCTTCACGGACCGAGGGCGAAGCTTCACCTCAGGGCTCATGCAAGAAGTCAACCGACTCTTGTCCATCAAGTCCCTCCATACGACACCTTGTTATGACATGAGCAATGGACTGGTAGAAGGTACAACGGCACGCTGAAGGACGATGCTCAGACGGATGGGCCAAGCAAAACCAAGATGCTGGGACCGTTACTTGCCACCGTTGCTTTTTGCGTACCGGGAAGTACCCCAAGCCAGTCTCGGATTCTCGCCTTTCGAACTGATTTATGGCCGACATGTCCGGGGACCTATGACAGTCCTGAGAGAAATACGGACTTGCGAGGCCATGGAGCAAGACGTACGGACCACCTACACGTACCTCGTCGAGCTAGGACACAGACTCAAAGAGACGTGCAAAGCTGCCCAGGAAGAGCTGCAAAAAGCGAAGGCAACACAAAAGAAATACTATAACCGGAAGGCCGTTTCACGACAGCTTAAACCGGGAGATCGCGTCCTAGTTCTCCTTCCAAGTGAGGCTAACAAACTCACGATGCACTGGAAGGGTCCCTTCACGGTTGTTCGAAAGCGTGACGACCTCGACTACGAAGTCGACTTGGGCAAGAAGACCACCCTCTTTCACGTGAACATGCTCAAGAAATACGAAGAACGACAGGCGACGTCTCCGAGTGTAGCGGCCATTAACACTATAGAGGATGGCATTATAGGCGAAGAAATACCCTTTCTGCCCCTTCAACAGCAGCAATCGTTCAAGGACGTGTGCATTTCAAACAGCCTATCGTCGTCGCAAACTCAGGAGGCGCAGCAAATATGTGAAGACTATCGAGACGTCTTCAGCGATTTGCCAGGCAAGACCGATCTGGTAGAATGCCGATTGGAACTGACAAGCACCACGCCAGTTCATGTACGGCAGTACCCCCTACCATTTGCCTTAGAGGAGGTCATCGAAGCAGAGGCGCAAGACATGCTTCGCTTGGGAGTGATCGAGAGATCACAGTCTCCATACAACGCGCCCCACCTTCCTGTAAAGAAACCGGACAACACCATCCGTCCTTGCGTGGATTACAGGGAGCTGAACAAACTACTGGTTTCCGACAGCGAACCGATACCTCGAATTGACGTCCTCCTAGCTCGCGTAGGGCCAAAGAAGTTCTTCTCGAAATTCGACTTCACTAAAGGTTACTGGCAGGTACCCATGGCACCTGACAGTCGGGAAAGACTGCGTTCTCAACCAAGTCCGGGCTGTACCAGTTCAAGTACATGCCTTTTGGCATCAAGACCGCCCCAGCGGTCTACGCTCGACTGATGCGGAGAGTTTTTGAAGGCGTGGAAAACGTATATCACTACTTCGACGACGTCCTGGTCGCCACTGAAACGTGGCCGGATCACATCATTGCATTGAAAGAAGTATTCCAGCGGATCCGGGCCGCAAGGTTGACCGTGAAACCTAAAAAGTGCGAAAATACGGCCACAGACTGTCACCTTTCTGGGTCACAAGGTAGGAGATGGAACGGTGCAACCAATGGATAAGACGTTGGACAAAATATTAGGCTCAGAAAGACCTCAAAACCAAAAAGGAAGTCCGCTCCTTCCTAGGCCTCACAAGCTACTACCGAGACTTCATCCCGGACTACGCTAAAATAGCGAAACCACTGACAGAGTTGACGCGCAAAGGAGCTAAAAACGTGATTGACTGGAACGACGACAACGAGAGAGCTTTCTGCACTCTGAAGTAAAACTTGTCGTCCGCCCCAATTCTGCGTGCAGCAGACGCGTCCAAACAGTTTGTTCTTCGGACAGACGCCTCAGACAAGTGCCTTGGAGCAGTATTGCTACAGGAATTACACGGGCAACTGCACCCAGTTTCTTATGCCAGCCGAATGCTTTCTCCACGAGAAAGTCGTTACTCCACGGTGGAGTGCGAATGCTTAGCGCTTGTGTGGGCCGTCCGAAAATACAACATTTACCTATATGGAAATAAATTCATACTCCAAACGGACCACCAGCCACTGCAGTACCTTCAGACTGCCAAGCACTTGAACAACCGCGTGCTTAGATGGAGCCTATATTTGCAGGAGTATTCCTTCACGGTCCACTACATGATCAAGGGATGCGAGAATGTAGGCGCCGATTTTAGCGCGCGTCTAGGCGCTAGCATTTTTTTTTCGGTGCCACTTTTGCCTTTTTACATCCTCGCATTTTTCGTTTTCTCGCGAGAAGTTGTGAAAGTGCACGTGTTTCTCACCCGGCAACTTTCTTGTGCGGGGGGGTGATGTCATGAAGTGGCCTGAGCGCGGGAAATACAAGAAGCAACGGCGGGGAAAAGGTCGCAGCAAGCGTGCGAGTGGCAAAGTGAAGAGGAAGAAGCGAAGATTGAAAAGGGGCTCGAGACAAGGGAGAAAGAGGAGGAACGAGGCTCGGGGGTTCCAGAAGGATCGAAAAGCGAACGAGGGCAACCAGCGGAGCTTCTACCCCGTGGTAGCCTGGCGGACCAGCGGCAGTCGACCGGACTGCGGGTACGCCGATCCTGAAAAGATCGTGCGCTCCAGCGGCAGTCGACCGGACTGCGGGAGCGCTACCCCAAGCACTGCTCGTGTTCCCGCCGACCAGTGTCTCGGGCAGACCAACGGTAACGTCGTCATGGCGCGGTGACTGCGCTCGGATGCCGGGGCCACGCCGCGTCAACGACAACAACCGCCAGCGGTAGCCACCTCGACCGGAGCTTCTACTCGCTGCCGCTCCCGCCGCCGGCAAAAACTGTGAGGCCCTTGAGCGATTTCGCGCGGCTTGGACTCGGACCCTTCTGACAGCGACAGCGTATTCGCGTGCCACGCCGGCCTCGCGGCATCTTTATTCCTTTTTTTTCCTCCTTCCTTTTTCTGCCTTTTATTTGTTTTGATAAATATTTCCGTTGTTTGAATTTGGTCACCTGCCTCGTCACTTGAGAGCCACTCCCACTACGGCCCTGAACCTGCTATAACATCACAGAGTAATAGAGAACCGCAGTTACAGAGAAATGAGGTGTCGGAATCAAGATTGTGTTCCCGGGATAAGTTCCTTATTTCTGTGTCAATATTTTCAACAAACCTAATGGTCACGGCAAAGTGCTAACATTCCCAACATATTGAATTCAACAGTTAAAATTTCTTTTTCGCTTTCGTTTTTCGTGCTGTGAATCACGGAAGCAGGCTCAGCGATAGCGGATGAAAGAGAGTGTCTTCAATTATTCTGGGAACTGGTGTAAAGCGTTTTACAGCACTGCTGGGGCCAGGCTTCACCAGCCAATTTTTTATTCCCCACATTATTACTTTTGCATTCTTCTGGAACCAAGATTGGCATCTCTGCTCGCCTTTTTTTAGGTGTTGACAATGCGCTGAAATTTTTACGAACTACGATAATTGCGCTCACTTTAAAATTTGTATTGCGTGTTTTTTACAAAACGAGACCCACTTAATTACCTAGGGACAAATTGGAAAGAGCAGTGAGCTGTCTTCCTCACGCATGATTTGTAAATAAAAGGCCGAGCTGCTATATATGTCAGTCACAAGATACTTGTATGAGGAGGGAAACAAGAATGGTTTGAATTACAGGTGTGCCTCGCTATGATAACTCGCTGGCGAAACCGTTGTTCTGCACCCACGGAGGGGGCGTCACTGTTCTGGCTGAGCACGCCAAGTATGGGCGGTTAGCAACTCGAAGCAACGCTTGCTTGTGCCATGTAGGACTACTCAGAGCTGATCAGAGCGTGCATTTAACACCTTCACACGTATGTCTTGCCTTCTTACTTTTGGCGCCAACGTCGAACTGACACAACCGCGCTACCTCTGTCTTTACCAGTTTTGTTTTTGACTTCATCTCCAACGTCGTTTGCTCAATCATCTATTATAGACACTTTTTAATGGACGGGCCCAAACTGCGTAGCTATAACTAAATGAAACATGGTACATGCATTATAATTTCTTTGGTAGATTTTGAGACTACAAGCTTTTGAACCGCATGGCTCTGAGCCGAAAAGCCTCCAGCTTGATAGAAGTAAACATATAAAAATAGCTTCCTATACCAAGGCCTCTAAAAGTACTGCATGATGGCGATTATGGCAACTTAGATATCCAGGAATCCACCTTGGCAATGACGCCCTATACTTTCAATATGACCTTTCGAACAGCATCTTTGATCAGAACCCCGAGCATTTCTAGCCTAAACGCTCCAGAGCAAGCAGTAATCGACGCATTTTTAGTTTATAGCCCATACAAATTAGGCGACATCACGTAGACACGAATGTTCTCCAGCGTCCTGCTTGCCCACAAGGAATATCGCCCAGTTGACGAAAGGAGCCGATAGGCGGGGCCCAATTCGCTATGTAACCATCTACGCGTCGTTGCAGGAATTCACCTCATGCAGGAAGGTCATATACTAATCTGCAAAAAGGCGCAGTCACCCAACAGCCAGCTATCCCAGCCGGAACGTTTCGGAACAAGCAGTGATCGAAAATGTCCAGTTTGCACGCCATCGAAACACGTTGACTTAACTTGGACACTGGTGGTCTTCACCTTCGTCATTGCCCAAAGGAAACAAAGCCAGCGGAGGGAACGAGCTGATATTCGGGGCCCATTTCTTGGTGTCACCGTCTAAGCACGGTCAGAAAAAGTAACCTCCAGAAGGATATAAATTGGGCCGCAAACTGCTCCTGTTCATCAGAAGAGCAAGCGATCTCAGCCGAAATGCTTCGGAGGGCGCAGGAGCCGATGCATTCTTTCAGGTTTGTAATTTATTTCAGTTTTTAAATAAAGCGTTTCCCGAGGATTGAATCGCTCGCTGTTTAGTATGGAGCACAAACCATCAGTATCCAGCACTGTCCATGTTTCTAACTGAAATATCTGCAAACCCAAAGGATAAAGTCGACCAGATGAAGGCAATAATGCGACACAGGAGCGGTACTTTTGAAAAGCTCAAACGCAAATTAAGACAGCCATAATAAAGACGGACGATGTGACGTTAAAGGTCGAAAAAAAGCATTCGGCCGAAACACTGGACTGCGACAAAAGGAACGCATTGAACTGAACCAGTAAATGGGAAAACACTACTTGAAAATTAAGGGAATGCCGCAAAAGAAAGACGAGTCACTCGTGGATGTAGAGCAAAAAATTGCTCAAAAGTTTCTCACAATGGTTGAATTCTCAGATATTGACGTTGTGAATGGGTGGCAACTAAGAACAAAGAGAATAGTGGCATAATTGGGAGGTTATTGTTCCCAGGAGCAATCCGAAATCCGAAATGCGCAGCCTTCCAGCGAATGAAATTGGCTTCACCGACACTCATCCTTTGTACATAAAGGAATATAGCTGCCCCGTACAAAGAGAACTTCTTAGTTTAGCTATGTTGAAAAAATAAAGAACTATCGGCTTGTGTGCGTGTCCTGTTCAGAGATATTTGTGCGCAAGGATGGAAAACTCAAAGACAATTCATATAACCTGGTCCCGTGAACTTTCTAAGATTTTACAAATATCACAT
Source organism: Haemaphysalis longicornis (assembly GCA_013339765.2). Lineage (NCBI taxonomy): Eukaryota > Metazoa > Arthropoda > Arachnida > Ixodida > Ixodidae > Haemaphysalis > Haemaphysalis longicornis. Next base: position 135,944,877 of record CM023454.1, read on the forward strand.
GCTAGCAACTTCTAGCTTCACCTCAGCCGTGTCAAATGCCTTTGTACCTTCCCAGAACAGTCTAGAATTATGGGCACTGCGCTTACATCATTGTAATATTACAACCATTATTTTTGTGACACATTACTCGCGCTGTTACCACAACGTAATGTTTAATCTAGCGGCTTTGTTTTGTCAGGCTGTTTTCTAATACAGGGTAAATTTTCCGAACTAACAATTAGTTTTCTTACAAGGGAATCTGGTTCCAGAGGTGGTGGAGGGGCATTGCGCATTTGAAACATGGTAGACTATAATAATGTAGAAACGCGAACACGACCAAGTTCCCAAGAAATTGAAATGTCATTTGTGGTTCCTCGAAATGACGTCACAATAAGCTAATACAGGCCACCTGATTCCTAATACCAGTAGTTTTTTTAAATACTAGAGGATGTATTACAACTTCTCCCGAATACGTATAGAAAGGTAATTATCTGAGGAGCATTGATTGTACGCACTATTCTCAACCACAAAACCAGGTATCAGCATTTACACATTTGTTATGGCTTTCAAAATAACAGTGTAAGCCCTACACTGGTTACGCAAACATACTCATTCTTTATAGATCCTATCAAATCGTAAGCAAACATTTCAAAAGCTGTAGGTGGTTTCATAAAAAAAGGCGTTTGGCGGACCAGATTTACTGTTGGCAGTCTACGAAATCTTCAGGACTCAATTTTCTCAGACGCCACTATAAAAAGCAAAGCAGCGCCATCAGGAAAAACATTTTCAGATGTTTTTTACAGTGAAGTCAATATGCACTATAATTTTTTTCGCGATGTAAGCATCAAGCTGTGTAAGAGAAAAACTGATTTAACGGAGGACCCCGTACTTCACAAACCCGATTTGCCCCTGGATGACTGATCGGTTCATGAAATTATTAGGAATAAAAACACTGGTTTCGCAAAGTGAAACAACACATGCATAACGCTTATACAACCACCAGTGCAGTATCCAGCATAACCTTTCACTTAGGGAATGCATAAGCGTAAAACGTGAAAGCATAGTAACCTCATTCTCAAAGAAAATTGTAATTCCCTAAATATTCGAAGACTATTTCACTCCTCCATGAAAAAAATGCCCATTTGGACAATCTATACTGTGACACTTCATGTCTACTTGATATGTATAAAGCATTTTTATACAATATCGGAAACTTGTTTTTATAAAAAATTAGCGATGAAAACCTTAAGGCTGTTCGACCCGCTTCGATTGAAAGTAGTTTTACTCTTGAAGAAATTACAGCTTAAAACAATTCTACACACCAGGAAACAGATGCCAACAAATGACATAGTGGGGGCTGATAAATTTACTGTCAATTTATTAGAACGCAAGAATAAAGTATTGTTGCTTCAAATAAAAAACATTTTTACTAATTAATTGTTTATAGTAGGTCTGTAATGGGAACAGCCTAAAAGTGGCAAGGTAACACAAATATTCAAAGCAGATGACCCCGAAAACATAGCAAATTAGGTTCCCATCGCAATTTTGCCTTGAATAAATCTTCTGTTTGTAAAATGTAGCTATGGTAATGACGTGTGCATTAAAATACAAATTTTGATCCTAAAATGACTTGGCTTTTGTAAGGAATATTGTATAGTAACGGCTGTGCACTCAGTCACAGAGGCAATATGCAATAGGCTTTTGAACAATTACATCGTTGTAGGTAGATTCGTTGATATAAAAAAGAGCATTTGAGTCTAAAGATCGTGAATTTCTCATCGCTAAATTAGAAAGCTATGGATTTGATAGCGAGACAGACAGACAGAGTAAACGTTATTCAGTTTTCCAGCTGCGTTGCTTAGTCTTCAGCCATGAGCCCTTGGACTCCGTCCGCATCCTCAGCCAGCTGGACATCCAACAGTTGATCTTCCAGGCTGGACCTGAGCAGCACAGTCTCCCACTGCTCACTGTTAGTGATTGTGCGGCCATTTCTGATCGCCTGTGTTCATTACCATATCATGTGCGCCAGTGCCGCTCGTTCCTGACATCTTTGACACTCAGGGAAGTAGAGCTTTGTGTAGCAATAGCAATACACAATAGCGCTTGGATACAAGTGGGTCAATAGGAGTCGCCAGACCACAAATACCGCTTACTGAATGATGGTTGCGCGGCTGTGAAGCCGGCCCGGCCTACAGCACAATGACCGGTGATGTCATTCTACGACAGTAGCCTGTCCCTGCCTGACATGTGGACGAGTTGACCATCGGAGGCACCGTCCGCTCGGTTGGTAAAGCCTCCATATGCACTCGTGCGTAGACTCGTTCCCTGCAAGGCCGGAATGGTCGGTGAACCCAATTAAGTTAACTCTGCCTGCTTGGTTTTTGAGGTGGAGGCCAGAAATTAGGACTGCGGACGCCTCCATTGATATGTGTCCTCGTGAAAAAATTAGAGTTGCTAAATTGGAGTCGCTGATGATTGTTTTGATTTTTGTGGAGGCAACCATGGCTGGAGCAATGGCTGCCTCTTTTTTAAAGATTGATTCTCTCGTGTGGTTAGACCAGGAGGCGATGGTGTTACGGCGATTGTTGACCACAGCTATGACCATTACCTCAGGACCAGCATAAGCGACGGCGTCCGCGTAGGCAACCTTCTCGACTTTCGCAAAGCGTCTTTGCAGGGCACCGGCTCCGGCCTCTTGCCGGTCATCGTTATGCATAGGATGCATTTTACGTGGTAGCGGAGAGTACTGAATCTTTTCCTTTATTGTTGACGGGATCACGAAACTAGTAGGCGCGCTGTGGGGGTGAGCTATACCCTGCGAGTAGAGTATGTGGCGCTACCTTGTGCTGTAGGTCAGCCGTACGAGTTGCCCTAGCCGTTGAGCTTCAATGAGTTCACAAAGACTATTTATAGGGCCCAGGGCCTCAAATCGTTCGGTGGACGTGTTTATTGGGAGACCAATGACCCGCTTGTAGGCTCTGACGGGTAGAGCGTCTATGTCAATGGCTTCTGCACGCTCTAGCCGGAGGTAAAGTAGTGGCTTGAGTCCTCCGACTTACTACATGGCCTGTACGATGCGTATCAGGATAGCTTCTTTCATTTTGTCGTTGCGAACAGCTCTCTTGGTTATTAGCGTGGTTTTTTGGTGCACAACTTCGTTCCTGCGCTAGCAAGGATTTCGAATTTATCCATTCGCTTGTATTCGAAGTCCCAGAACGCAAATACTCGAGACGATAGGAATGCGGTGAAAACCGTCGGCAAAAAGTTTGACTGAATTGCGAGTGGAGGTACATTTTCTCGCTCTATTGTGGGACGGTAGATAAGACGTTCTGATTTCTCGTTGAGCAGCTGTGGCGCTGGAGTGCAACGTATTTTTACTGTGTTTATGGTTTGCTGGAGAGTGTCCTCAATCTGACCGTCACATCCGCCGTACAACCACAGTGCTACATCGTCGGCGTAGAGTCTATGCTGAAGCTTTTCTAAGCTGTTGAGGAGAATGGGCAGACAGATCATTGCAACGTTTAAAATTAAGGGGGAAAGAACCGTGCCCTGGATGGTTCCCCCACTGTCTAGGCAAATTTTGTCTGAATAAATTCCGACAATTGTGATAGGTGGTGTTGGATCACTGAGGAAGTTGCGAATGTAGTTGTACAATTTGTCCCGGCCCCCAGGTTGTTGAGACTATCTAGGAGTGCCGAATGTTTAACATTATCAAAGGAATAAAGAGGTCCAGCGCGAGGACGTCGCACGTATCTCTTGATGAGGAGCGCGCTCCATGAATCACGTCGTGTTGCAGTGGAGGCTTCACATCCTGTGTCGCGAGATCGACTCGGAAGCTAATCATCGTGTGCAGGTTTAAAGAATTTTTTTTTCATATATGCGTTGATCCTATTTAGTATGATATGTTCCAGAAGTTTTCCTACTCACGAGGTGAGAAAAACTGGACGAAGGTTTATAAATTGGGGCTTTTGCCGGGACTAAAGATAGTGGTGACGTTCGCCGTTTTCCATTGAACTGGGATGCGGCCCACGCTCCACCACATATTACAGTAGCTCGTGAAAGTCAGGGTGGTGTCGTCATCTAGGTTGCGGAGTTACGTATTTGTTATGCCGTCCGGCGCCGGCACTGAGCTGAGCTGATCCATAGGGCCACAATGGTGTCCCGTACCCCGCTTGAGGTGATAGGATTGTTGAGGGAGGCGTTGTCACTGCCCGAGTAAGGGGGAGCATTCGGGTAGGCGAAGGCGCAATATATCCATCCTGAAGGGCCTGGAGAAGCCATTTGTTGGCTCGTTGAATTTTTTGTGGACAACGTTGAGATTGTGACGGTGCGTGGTCTTTCGTCAGGGTCTAATATACAATGCATGATCCCCCTTGTCATGGCTATGCAGATCTCTGTCCACGCGATCACAATCATCGTGCCAATTTTGTCGCAACAGTTGCTGAGTACAGTCTTCCTATTTCCATTCAAGTTGGGCTAGCCGACGGCGCAAGTTGCGATTTAGTTTATATTTTTGGGGTCGCTGTGGTAGAGTTTTCTTGGCCTACCACATGGGAAGAATCCGTGGGTCTGCCTTAAGCAGGTCTGACTCTGCGGATATATTTTTGGCAGCTTTGTCGGCATCTCGACGTAGTTGCTTCGGCCCTAACTCAATATCGATTATCTCTGCCGCTCCCTACTCCATTTTTAGGTCAGAGTGAAAAGCGAGTTCTGCTGCACGAATTTTCCGAAACCCGTGCCCGTCGACCAGTCGAAGCGTTTTTCCAAATTTAGTCTAACACCGCCGGTAAAGCTTGTGGTGGCTACGATGTAATGGTCTCTATAAAGATTTTCTTGCGTGTTAATCCACGTGGAGTCTCTCCGCATGTTTTTAGTGGAGCATAGGTTAGGCTTCGTGTCTCCACTCACTCTATTGCCGGTAATGGTTGGGTACTATGGGTCTCTAACAAGGCTGAGACCTTCTTGTTGGGCATCTAGCTAAAGACTACGACCATAACGGTGTCCCGTTTTTATCCCCACTCGAAGAAATGGCGGGAATTAAAGGCGCCTACGGTCAATAGAGCGTGACCACGGCAGATTTCGATAGTTTTCGTTAGGAGGTTGCTGAATTTGGAATTATTTTGGTCTGGCTATATACCTTCAGGACAAACATACTACAGCTGTCCTTGTTTCAGGGTTGGATTTCACTCTACGAGGGCGTAAGCCACCTACGCCGTGTCCGCGCCGGTCTCGAGGTGAATGGCCGTGAGGTTGCGCCTAACGAAGGTGGTGGCAACCGTTCGATGACGCTCCGGCTGTGTCTTCCTCCAAGTGGGAGAAGGTTTCGTAATTTTGTAGCCTGGCAAACGTGCGAGTTTCTTGGAGGCAAACTACATCACGAAAGGCGTCCGAGTGGTTAAGTTTATTATGATGTTCGAGGTTCGCTCGCTTGCGCCGAAACCCTAACCAGTTTAACTGCCTGAGGGTAAGTTCGTCAGGCTTACGGGTGGTCTGTTTAAGGGAACTAGCCATGATCCTCAGGGTTTTTAAAGCTGTCCGCCAACGAATGACGGAAGTAAGGTTAGGTGGATTTGATAAGTCCCGCTCTCCCTTTGCGCATCGGTCTCAGGGAGGCGTGTTCCAGGGTTGTGACGCGTGCGTTCTGACTGGGGATCGTAACATCAATAGAGTCTGCGAATGTGGCACGCATGTTGTGGAATTTTGCATTGACGTTCTAACAAATAGTTTCACTGAGATGCTCGCCGAATTTCTGGAGCATGGTCTGAGTGACATATTAAACCGGACTATCAGGTCCGGGAGGCGAGGTATGAATTTGGGGTTGTGACTCCGTCGCCCTGCGGTTCAGGGGACGGAGGGGTGGCTGGGACTGTCCCCATCGCGCTTCCGGTGTTACGATTTCCGATGCCACCGGTGCGTCGGAGATGCCCATCGCGCTCGCAGAGATAGGCTCCGGGAAATCCGCGGCCGATTGGTCGGCTCTGCCGGGGCCAGTCTGCCTTTGAGTTGAGCTAGCTCTGCTTTGTGACTCGGGTCTCCAAGAGAACCATCTCTAGCATTTGGTGGATTTGGGTTTGTTCGGAGCACGAATTAGAGCGTAAGACGCAAATGTTTTTATCCGGTGTGCCCCTACCCTTCTGCTCATTTGTACCGTCTGAGAGCGTGGCTGCCCAGCTCACCTTGTTTTTGTGGTTGTTGTCGGGGCCCGTTTCGCGCCGCGTGATGTGGTTCGGGATGGTTACCCGTAGTGTCTGCGGCCCTCTTTGCTTGATTGGCGGCGATGCGAAGACGATCGCGAACAGCTGCGGCCCTGGGCGGAGCTTCCCGGTTTCCCGTTTGGCGGCATGTGTCTCGTCTGCTCTGCTGCTCTTGCAACAGAAACCGGTGGATGGAGCTCGAGAGATGCCGGTCTCCGCCAAGAGCACCAGCGTATTTAGGGATGGTTGACAAGATTCTCACGTCAGGATGGCCGCGCTGTTTTTGCGGCCGGTCTTACTGTTGCTTCCTGCTGGGCTTGTCCCACTTGCTGCTTCTTCAGTAGGTAGGGGGCTTGATAGCAGAGGCGGCATTTATTATCCCTAGTGGCGTGATCCTTGCCGCAGAGTGCGCACTTGGGCGTGCACGTGTGCTCATCAGGCGTTGTCTCTTCGCTCTTCGCCGCAGAGTTGGCATATCTTCTCATCCGGGGCTGGGGAGACATCTACGTGGTGCTCCAGTAGGCCGCATTCATCTCAGAGTTCATGGCGCTTGTTGTGAAGGAAGCAGTGGTACTCGCGCCGCAGTAGTAGATGTAGTGCGGGACCGTTTTATCCTCGAAAACAATAAAGACCGATTTTGTCTGGCCCATTCGTCTTGTCTGAAGTATGGTTTGATTTGTCTTGTATACCAGGTTTTTAGTAAATTTTGCGGTACTGAGATATTATGATTTACCCCCATGACGGTGTCCTCCGGTGGTGCCTCATACGCGGTGACCTCGTACATCTTTCCTCCAATGTGGAGTGCCGTCACGTCGTTGTTTTTTTTGGGCACGTTGCATTCTTGGTGTGCTCGCAATGATGATATTTTTCTCTAAATTAATGCGGAGGAAATCCTCGACTACCTCGTCGTGGGTAAGGCGGTTGGCAAGCAGCCCCCTGTAACGAAGCCCCGCGTGGCGGACATTGGTTGCATCAAGGCCAGTTCTCGGCCGGACACTATCTTGATATAGTCACTGGGCAAGTGCGGTTAATGCGGCACCTCATTCAGTCTCCGTGGAAACTGTTGTGCTCGCGGCTTCCAATCTTGCTCACCAGAGCCAACGGCACCTTCCCCGAGAGGATATTCTGCAGTTGGGCTTAACTTGACAAGGGCGGGAGCGCTTCGCCGGCGGTGGCTTGCTAGCCAGCCAGCTTCTTCCGTGATATCTTCCAGTGACATTGGCTCACCCTCTACTTGTATGCCATCCATCGCACTGCTCCGGCTCTTACGGGAAGTCGGAGGAAGCATCGATGTATGCCGGGGACGGGGTGGAAGCGGCTAGGGCTAGGCCGCCGCCGTCGTTCTACCTTAGTGCACTGTAGGTGCGGTTATTAGTAGATCTGGCTCCAGCCGGAGAAATAGAAGCCGGCTTGAAAAGGCCCGTTCTTGGTCCAAACCTCCAGGGGTTGGTGTCCCTCGGTGTGGGAGACCTTTGGGAGCTCCTGTGATAGGTTTAGCTGGGGTGACCTTGAGTGGTTTCGCAACAAATAACATGAAAAGGTAGAGCTGACGTGGAATGCCTCGAGGGCCAGATATACTTTTTTGAGATGCTATATAACCCATAGCAACAATTTGGGCTGAGAGCTCAAAACAACTCGTAACTAAAAGAAGTAACCTACGCAGCGCCACAGGGTTCGGTTCTAGGATCAGTAGTTTTTTTCCAATAATGATTAACGGATATCCCTGTATGAAGCGCAAGGCATTTTATGCTGCGTATACCGCAATCATCATTGATTATTAAAGGTTAATAAACTGACTAAAAGTCAGTCACTTTGAATTTTAGAACCACGAAATACACGAACGGGGTTCCATGCGAAAAATCGGTTTCTAACTATAAAAAAATTAATTTTTTAACCTTGAACACTAAAAAAGAGGCGAAAGTGTGTACGTTAAAACAGGAGTGTTATAAAAAGAAAAGATTGGCCTGTAAAAATATTTGGCAATAACTTTACAAGCTTCCCTTTATTTGTTGCCGCTCTTAGAAAAATTAAGCCCAACGCGTGATTGCTGATTTTACACGCTCATTATTGCAAGAAATCATTTCACGAGGAAAATTAACGTCTACGTAAATTTTGTTGTTTTTCTCTTACTTTACATACTGTATACAACCACGAGTTTAACGTATGCATCACAGTTATAACACATTAATATTCTTCAAAAAGGGCCTTGAGAATCCTAGAATAGGCTCCAGCCACTTCACATTTTGCACTTATTTTAGTGAATTTAGCCTAATGTCCTTCAACCTGCTTCGCGACTACATAACAGCTATTCTTTTAACGGTGTTTTGACTCTGAATACACCACTCATGATGAATAATGAATGGCTTTGCGGGATATGCGACATGCATGATATAACAACCTCAACTTGTCAAAACTATAAAATCTATATGTTCGCTACCTAATATGTTTGACGCCTAATTATGGTACCATTTACCTATAGATGTTAGGTGTTTGTCAAGCTTTCGCACTCGCAAAAAATGAATTCCTGTTTCCCGAGTAATACTTCCCCTAACCGCTGTTATCGCTTGACGTCTACATTATCCGGAAGGTATGATGTACAAAGGTCGTGTTATACGCCTCGAGCGCGGCCTGTAGGGGCGCCACTGAAATCCCCCTAGCGGCCCGCTTCGAAAGCAGGCGCGGGAGTCCCCGGCCCGCTCCTCACTGTCGCCGTAGCTTTTGGAGCTCGTTCAAGACAGCGATTTACCGTTTGTCCGCGTTCGAAATACTGAATAACGTGGAGCAGGCACTCTGTTTGGAAGCGTGGTATGTTCACGAGAGTATAAACGTTTATGAGGCGATCTTAGTGAGATCTATATGAGCGCCGGGCGTGTGTCACAGGCCGGCGTCCCGAAGCCAGAATTTGCATGCAGCTGATTGCAATTCCGCTGCCTTGAAATTTCGTGACTGTGTCTTCGTAAGCAGTGTTTCCTCCGATGGTCATGTAGCGGCCATACACACTATGATGTGAATCGACTTTGTGCACTTAGAAAATCTAGCGGAGCACTCATACATGACAGCACGCAAGTTACGCCTGCCAATATCACATATCAGATATTGATCAGTACCATGAACAAGCCAATGCGGCATAAATTTCACAAACATTGTACCAAAGAAGTACGATGGATAATGCAAAATTACACTCCGGAGTCAGCACACGACGACAAATTTAATGCTGGGTCGTCTTGTCCCGAGGTGAGCGTTCGCAAAGATTCATCTGTTACATTTATCCTCCACGAGAAGCGCGAAAATGGGCTTATAGAGTAATCCGCGTCCGTGACCAAACTCTTCTTCGAAACAACGTCATATGAGTCATGACACAGGGAGACTGCAGAATCTAGCATAAACCGAAATCAGAGACCCTTATCAGATACGACACTCTTCCAACGAGCCCGTGTGTACGAGATTTCGGCGCGCGTTAAGGCTCTAGGTGGTCAAAATTAATCCGGAGCCTCCACTACGGCGTGCCTTATCGTCTCCGTTGCGTCGGCGCGTTAAACCCTGCAATCAATCAATCAACTCTTCCAACGACACCTCGTATCGCTTGTGAACTGCCTACCCTGTATTCTTCAAAAAATGAGTCCGTCGAGTGATCAGCCGTTTTTCAAGGCGAAAAACAAACGAAAAGGGAACTCGCAGCTTGTGTGTGTGATTGCTAAAACGTTCATTCGTTGATTTCGCTCCGCATTTGTAAACAACGATAGTTGAGCGTCCTCCTGCTAATCCCCCCCCCCCTTCCCCATGCCTAGCGAAATATCAGTGCATTTCGCATCTAGTTGGTCTGGTGAATACTACCTTGCTCAAACAAACGTCTTTAGCATTTCAGAAGCTGCACTCGTTTTTTTTTATTCCCGTACGACTATTCTATTTATTCCTTTCTGCAGACCATTCATTTTCCCGTGGTTTCATTAACATATACCTTGGTTCTTACTATAAGGCATGAGTGGGCACATATCTGACTTAAGATTTTTTTTTCTGTACTTAACATTTTCGCGTGGCTTATATTCCCATAAAAGGCACAAGTTTTTGTGTTATCACGTCCCCGAAGCATATTTTTCTACGACGTACATATTCGAAGCAAAGCCGCATTTGTTGTCTGCGCTGCAACACGAACCAACCTCTTACAGTGCCAATATCAGGTCTAAACGAGGCGACAATAAATAGAATTCACTTGTGCTGACGTGTTCGAAGGTGGCAGCGGTGATATGCTGCTGCCACCGCCGACGCCCGCAAGAGCGGACAAGAAGCGCGCAGAACCGCCTCACCGGGTAGCTCTTGTTGGCGTTAGAGCGCTCTACCAAGACGCAGCTGTTTTTTTAAGTGCCCTAAACGTGCAGTTAGCTTACAGACGTCACCATAACAAGTTGTTTAGAGCGCGGAAAGGCAAAGAGAAGAGAAAGAAAACCAAAACACTGCATGACCACATATCAGCCACGTAGCGCTAATCCCGCCAACGCCGCGGAGAAGCGGCGGCAGGCGGCGCAGCGATCGCGAATCTCGAGGCGTATAATGGGTCCGTAGTAGTCCTGTCGGCGAAGAACCCAAAGGGGTTGTTTCAGTTTTTCTTCTAAATTATGAAGTGAAACATATTTTTCTTGTTCACCTTCTTGAACTTGTTGAATTGCTGTTTTTGTTTTGGTTTTTGTTTTTGTTTTTCTTCTTCTTCTTCTTCTGGCTCTTCCTTTAAATGTGGCGTATGTTAATTATGTCATAAGAAAAGAAGTTATTACTCGACTCTTCTGTCTTCTACACCTTTGCCATGTTTTTTGTGTTTTTTGCGCAATGAGCATTTATATGTATGGCACATCATCATCGACGGCGCCGATTACGGGTTTTCCCGATGAAGTAGGGTAATTTCAGCAACTAACGCCAAAACGAAAAGGAGTCTAGGAGTTACAAAATGAGCTCAAGCATAGGTCACAATGCGACAACCAATTTGTAAGTTGTTTCTGACTGACAAAATAAGGGTAACTTGATCTTAATATTTCAAAAAACTATCAAAACCCCATCAACCTAAGACACGCTAATTGAAGAGTAGCTGCCTAAAGCAACAAAAACTACAAAAATTCAATCTGAGAGTTGCTGCATTCTACCTCTCGAAAAAGTAAAGGATAAAGAAATACAAGTACAGCAGTTTTTCACACACCTACGTGGCCCGGTCGCCAAAGTTACTCGAGCTTGCCCACAAGCACACTAGCGCCTCTGCAGTTCAAGTGAACCGCAACAAACCTAACTTCAAACCAAATTTTGGGGGCTCCAGTCTGACTGAACTAATGCAGTCAGAAGGCGTGTCCACTATGCAGTAATCTTCACAATCATGCTGCAGTAACACCAAGTACGGTACTTTGCGAAGTGGAAGTTGTCAACTCGAATAGGGTCTTTTGGGTAATTTTTGTTAAGATTCAAAGCGTTGTTAGTGATGGGAGTCAACTTCGTGTCCTAAGTTTGAAACCAGGTATTGATTTTATTTTTTTTGGGCAGTGACCGTTCTTCACATAAAGATGGGGCTGTTCTTGTGGTCATTACTACTATTTTTATTCCCTATCCAGTCGAAATACAGCTAATGGGAGTTTAAAGGATACTAATGGAAGTGATAATTTATCAATACGTTTTGCTATTTTTCATCGGTTAAAAAATACTTTCCCTCGCACTTACACAGGAATTGCCTAAAAGCCTCAGAGTACCAGCAAGTTATCCTAGATTTTATCGGTTCCTGATCAGCACTTCTAATTTAGAGAACCCAACATAACATCTATAACACTGATGTGCATTTTTTTAAACAGTGTGGGCTTAAGCGTTATCCTGTTCCCTACGCAATTCGATACTAACCTAAACGGTATTACATCTAGCACTGAACACTATTTATCTTGTGCTATCATCACTGCCGGTTCTTTGCAATATTACGCCTGTATTTCTGGAGCTCATTTTATACTACCATTTTTAGGAGAAACACTGCGTACACAAATAATAAAGTGTTTAACTATCGAGAACCTCCAAACAGCTGCTGCAAGAGAATCCCCACGCAAATTTATTTTTTTGTGTAGTTCATTAAAATTTTTATCATTGCAATAAAGAGAAAACGTACTTATTTCATCTTGGATAAACAACTTATTACGCGAATGCCTTCCGTTTCACGTATATCAACTACAGTGATATCCCAGATCATTTACCACATACATATCATTCCTTACATAATGAGAAATATTCCAAAAGGGCTCTTTGGAGTGTCTTTACTCGCTTAAACAGCTGACCAGCATTGAAAACTGCAGTAAGGAGTTGCGTAGAAATAAATATAACAATATTAGTACAGTTCAAGCTAAAAAAACTGTAGCACAACTGATAGAAAAGATAACGGTGTATACAACTGGAACATAATGTTCAAAACCAATTTTTCTTACTCAAGCTTCATGATTGTAAACAATGAACTTCCGCATCACGGTTGTACCTGCACAAATGTTTTACCTACCACATATGGCTCTTGTCGTGTCATGACTGAAATATTGAGTGAATCGAGCAAAAGACAGACAATAAATGTGTAATGTTTATTTTGAATTCTTTGCTGCTTCTGGTTTGGACAAAATTAAAAGTTTCTTGCAATAGACCCCGCGTTTCGTAATAACCTATATTGCACAAATATTCTTACAGATTGTTGACAAGGTTGTGTGCCCGCTCCAAGGAAGCTCACGAGGGCGCTCTAAGTTTCTAAACCATCGCCATGAATTACTCAGTGGGAGAGAAACGTATATCACTTACAATTTCTTCCTGAAAAAAACACACCAGGTGTAATTTTGAACTTTGAATTTTGAATATTTTTTGGACACGTTTTCTACTCTTTGAGCAGAAACTGAAATCAAGAGTGAAAAAATAAGATCAATAACGTGTATGGGTTTGTAAAGCTGACGGCATATTTTTACACTGTCCGACCTTTCGCAAAATCTTCCACTTATCAATAAACCAAAAATATTAAAAATCATTACAGAAAATTGAGCTGTCTCTAAATTTTTAAATGACGTCTCTATTCTTTTTCTATAACCCTATCACTTTGCTGAATTTATTAATGTGTCTTTTCCTCCTGGGGTAGCCGCCTTCCACCAGGCTTGAGCACTTAAACTAATCTGAACAGTGACCTATTGTTCTGTCTGAACTTGCCAGGCATACAAAAAAGCGATGTGGACTTATGTTTGTATAAATATTCTAATCTACGGAGCACCTGTTATGTCAATTTTGTTGCTTTCGCCTTGTTTTCTCATATGAATATCGAGGCGCCCATAAACAAGCCAGCTTGTTTGTGTGACACCTATAAATGCGTATCGACCAAGGAGAAAGAATACTTCGGTACCAATGCCTAAGTTTGCGGAAGCATTCCTTCGCCAATATCCTCGCTTTAGAAATCGTTATTCGCACCGAAGTAGAACTCACTGCCCGTGCTGGAATTCTTTCGATGCAGTATTTTATTACAGGCACTAACACTAGTGAATTTTTTATTAGTTTACCTGTAATCACCACGTGACGTGTTCATTGATAGTGCTTTTTGGAAGTATAACATTGAAATATATGTACATGCAGGGCAATAAAAATAGGGAAGTAAAGTGCCCCTTGAGTAGGGGAGCCGATCACAGACATTATGCAGCCCGCATGTTGAGAAACAAAAACAAGGACACTTGTAATAAATAACACACCTAGATCCGATTGGTATTCGATTAGGTATGTCCAGACTGATAGATGGAATATACAATTTAAATCAGGCGATAACTTTATGAGATGGGTTTCTTCAGAATGCCGGCGACATTTATTTATGTGTACTCTGCATCTGCAGCTTGCGCTTTTTGACCTGATATTTTGAGCCCAAACACTATTTGATGCAAACTTCTGCACTGCACTATATATGCCTTACGTGTTTTAATGTACACCTGTTCTTTTTTGTAGTTACAATAATGTACTACCGCACAGTATCTGAGAATACGGCAAGAAAAAGTTGTGTCAAAGATATTGCTACTTAAAAATAGTTTATTGTTCACGTTATATCCTACTGCACTGCCACTATTGTACATTAAAACTTAGTTTTATATAAAAAAAGACGTTGGCCCCATGATAAGCATTTTTTAAAAAGCCGCGAAGTTTACAACTGCTAGTAAATTGTTATTTTATATTCTTTGGAACATACACTGTAAGATCGTTGCAAGGAATTCTTTTATTTAAAGATAACGATTTTATGGGCAATCCTTGAAACAAAACTGGTGACATAATAAAAAATTATGTTCTAGACGCTGACTGCTAAAGAACAGAAACCATGTCAGCGATGTAGCCGGGTGCAGTCGTCACCGTCCTCCTCTGCATTTTCGGAGTTATGGCTTGATTGCCTTGATAATTATCCGTAATGGGTTTTTACTTGATGAAGATCACTAATGAGTTCTCGTTACCGGTATTGAGGGCGATACAACAACAAACAAGCGGTAAATGTGGCGTACCAATGTTGACTTGATTTCAGACGGAATGCCGATGAAGTGTCGGAAATGCGTCGAACTGACGTTGGGATACTGTATTTAGTGATCGGGCTTAGGTTTCACAGCGTGCACTCTGTGTAGCTGCAGCGTTCGGTCAAATGCCGGCAGTTCGTCAGGAGTCACTTTATATTTGACTTTACCGTTGGAGATGCGATATTTTCAGGGGATTAATTGACACTTAAGAAATTTCTCGGCTAGAGTGTGGTGGCGAACAGGGGTTGACATTACACGTCCTCCCCAGATTAGACACCTACGTCTCTCTCACGAAGATTGGAGCCATCCGAGTTAACACGCTGCTGTAAACTCCGGCCCTCATCTTGATAGCGAGCCTTCGCCACTGAGTAGGAGGGCCATGATTGGTACCACCTAATACATAGGAAATGAGTGCGTCTGCCATTGCGCTAACATAGGCCTTTGTCTAGGCTGAAGTAGAAAACACCGTTGTATCCTGGGCATCAATGTGTATTCAAAAGTACAGAAGGGGAGGCCTTCGTAGCTCTATGCAATGCGAGCACATGAATGATGGTCTTTTTGAGTGCTTAGTCTGTCATTTGACGTGTGACTGTCGTGCTCTTGTCTTGAGGTGGCTTACAGTACTCCTCCATAATATGTGCTTTGTAAGATATAGTTTTAATGCGAATGTGTGCGGGTTCTGAGAACCTTGGTGGCGTCATGTCGAATATATAAACTGAATTACGAGGTCTGCATTTTTTGTAGATCTTCCCGATGAAAATGGTTTGACTTTTGTATATTGGAAGAAATAAAGGGTTGGTATTTTAAACGCCGGGACTTTCCAAGCTTTAAGAAATGAAAAACTGCGCAACGAGGGTCTTGTGCCGCTGGCACTGTCTCCCTGTGTATTGAGGCCGTATTTCGGGAAGCGTGGACAACCATAATTATAGTGTAGTCTGCCTTGCGTGAGACTGCAGTGCAGTGGAACGGCCGCTCAGTCGTCACGGAATGGTAGTGCGATCTTTTCGCGTAAGTTGTCTCGCACGGCCAGGAACCAACCAGGGCTATTTGTGTGAACGTTTTTCAAAGTACCTTGGGTTGGAGCAAAATTGCAGATACATGGCTCCTCTCAAATTGATAAAAAATCAGCTATTGTCTTTGGTGCACGCAATTTGAACATCACAGAATCTTGCTGTTATGGAAGAAGCTCGTTCGTAAGCGGCCTTGCATGTCTTCTCTTAATTTGGCGGTAATTCTGGGCGTTCTGCAGTACTTTATGTCAAAAAACATGCCTCTTTACATATGTTTTCTCCCTATGCCCGCCCCGGGTTCTCTCCAGAGTCCGCAGCCCTGAAAGGGCCTCCCAGGTCGCGTGACGCCCGTACCGGAGATTCTGGAGTGGTCCGCCTTGGCGAGAAGAACATCGCAGCCTCAATGGAGCCCTCACTGATTGTAATCCTTGGGGAAGAGAATCAATGAAGCTACTCCTAAATGAAACAATGCCAGTGATGCAACTTTTAAAGGAGGCGATTACACGTTTTGTTAGGGGCAGTGAAATTTGCGTGGAGATGACTGACGTCGACGAGGAACGCTTTGGGACGGTGAGTCATCGCAAAAAACGATCAGTCGCCATACCTGTGCTCGTAACCCCGAATAAAATTGATCAATTCCTTAGAAAGGTGAACCCGTTAGTCCTATCCTAAACATTTAAAATTTTGCTTGGGCAAGAGCCTATTCGCAGCAGATTCACTGCTCACGGTGCCTTGTTTCTGGACGTGGGCATGGAGAAGGAGGTGAAGGTTTTGTTGTGACGCGACCAGGTAGGAGGAATCGCAATTTCTGCTCGACTACCCCAAACCTGCGGGGAGAACATGTGAATCATAAAGGGTGGGCCCAAATGGTATACGGAGGAGGACCTACGGCAATACCTCAGGCCTGAAGGTTTACGGCGCATCACAAGAATTCCCCGCGGAATTGGCTGAACAATTGGAAAACCAATCCATTTGACGCTGTGGTATTGTCGTTCGCGCCGAACACTGAGCTGCCGGCCAACCTCAACCTTATATTTTGAAGGCATGAAACGGCCTACTACACGCGGACTCCTCCTCGTTGCTTTAAATGCGAGCAATTTGGCCATGTGGCAAAATCGGGCAGAGGAGGTCAACGCTGTAAAGCGATATGGCGGCCCGCATGACTTCCGGAAATGCACGGCTGGTTTCGCAGGTGCCAACTGTAGCGGCGACCACCTTGCAATTTACAGCTGGTCACCATTTCGAGTCAGTGCTTTACGCAGGACGAAAGCCTCCATCGACGGGCTGAAATTCTCTCCAGCACTGTTGAAAAGGGACGACTTTGGTCCCGCCCTGGTCCATCGAAAATCTGGATTGTGCATTCACCGTCCCGCACATGCGCCTGAGTGTTTAATACCCATTGCTAAACCACGATCACTTGTGCTATAGCATCTGGAACGGGAGTACGGGACTCTCTGCGCATATACACTGACGGATCGGTTGACACAATGCGTGGTGTATACGCGGCGGCTTTTTTCATACCCTGTTTGAATATTTCGTCCGCTGCCATGGTGACGCCTTTCGTTTCATTCACACAGAGTGAGTGTGTTGCCATAGAAGCTGCATTGCGCCAACTGTCACTGTTTCAAGCACAAAATTTCACAATATTTATCGCTTCAAAGTCAGGCCTTCCCTTGTTGCAGCTGGTTATACAGGTTGAATAAACCTATCAGCGATCCCTAGTTCTTCTAAAGCAGCTCGAGCATGAAGGCTTCACGGTGTATTTCCAGTGGATCCCGTCGCACGTCGGTGTTGCAGGAACGAACATGCTGACAGCACAGCCAGACGCGCCTTATCATCTACAAGGAGGGTGCAAGCGCGGTGTTATTTCGAACGCATACATTAACCGTGGCCTCCGCGATTTGCTGCCGGCGGCGCGCCGTTGCTCCGGCCGTCCCATTCGGCGCGGAAACAAAGGGAGCGGTGTAATTTTGCTAACTCCGACACACGCCGCGAGGCGGCGCCGCTAGCCTAAGGTTGAAGCGAGGCTCGTCTGGCCGACGCTGCCTCCGCTTTGAGTTGTAAATCAGCCTTCGTTGTCGCGTCTTCGGGATAGAAGACTCTCAATATATGGTCTATGTATTTTGACTCGATCTTACAAGTACAAAGTTGTTTAACGTACGTTGTTTAACACCCACGATTGCTGTTGCACGCAGCTATAGTGGTCGTTGGCTTGAAAGGCGAATACCATAACCCAGGGTTCTGTCATCTCGGGAAGAGTGAATGCCAGCGTGCTGAATTCCTTTTTTGCTGTTACATCATTTTCGTGCGATATCGCTGCGCGAAAACATGCTTTTTTGCCTTTTAAGTTGTTTCAAACGCTCTGGGTATCCGTTTGTGTGTGGTGTGTGTGTGTGGGGGTGTGTGTGTGTGTGTGTGTGTGTGTGTGTGTGTGTGTGTGTGTGTGTGTGTGTGTGTGTGTGCGCGCGTGCGTGCGTGCGTGCGCGCGCGCGTGTATGTGTGTGTGTGTGTGAGTGCACGTGCGCGAAAACAGCGTAATACCGATAAGCTCTCGTGTATTGTTTATAGGCAGGCTACTACGATAGTCAAATAATCTTTTAGGCTGCCACGGGTACGAATCAATCATATTTTTGCGTTTTATTTAATATGCTTAGGGGTTTCAAGTACCTACTGCAATCACGCTACCAAATTATTTGCCGTGAGTGGAAAAAGTCATGGTATTCCGCGATGCCTTTCTATCGACTCTACATATGTATTTTTTCGAAAGACTGTTTCTGAATTTCTAGATTTGCTAGGGTAATATACTCTGCACATAATTTGTTGTCATGACATATTAAGGGCATTATTTTTTTCGGTGAGCAGTTAAGCTGATCACTAATATCTGTATGCACAACATCGGCTGTAAGTTGTTCGGGATATTAGTGAATAAACACAAAAAGTGGAAAAGTGGAGAACTATATCAATCGTAATTCGGGTAAAGATTTTTATTACATTACTTAGACCATGTCCATTTATGGTAGACTGGAAGTCTCTCTGTACGGTTGTATATGCAAGCATGCATGCCAGTAAACGGCACCAGCACGTTTACCCTGCCTATTGCGGAAGAAATATCGATGGCCATTTGGACAGTATACACTTTAGATGCGGAAGTATGCGACGTCTTTGTTAATAGTATCGCGGTAAAAGTTACGCCTAATGTTTCAAGTAGTGTTGCCATGTCATCTACTTTATCTGTGAAAGACCGCACGTTTAGAGGAGAAAAAAGGAAACGACATAGGGGGTATTTTTGTGTTTGCTAATGATTGGATTTCGGTCGGTTGAATTCCCATATTTTGGTTCTTGCTCGGGACGCACGGAATATGCGTTCCGTGCGTTCCAAACATGTACAAGATTTTCAGAAACAAAACCGGAAAACGTGTTGTGTTTTGGAACCATGCGTAACTACAAAAAAGAATACTGCTGTGCAATGAATTCACTTATGCATCACCCCGGGCATATAGTCTACGTTAAAAATTCAAAGCACCAGTAACTACCCTAATGGCACCAGTAACTACTACTACCTTTCACCTGCATTGGCGTGCGGTAACGTTTTATTCAACGTCGCACACAGGCTGCGAAGGCCGAGTTTTCGTCCTCTGCACCCACCCGCGCCAAGGAAAACGACCTTAGGCTACGCGCGCCGCGGTGCGGCGTAAAACGCGACCACGCCCCCTTTTCAAATTACGCTCTCTCCGGGCGATTGGAACGGCCGGAGCAACGGCGCGCCGCCGGTAGCCGATCGCGGAGGCCACGCATTAACACACGGTTCTCACGCACTTTAGGCAGCTGTGGCGGCCAGTCCACCAAGCAGTGGTGACGAAAGCCCTGAAGAGAATCGAAGCCTCTCTGCTCGACCAAGTAAGAACAGACTCAGCCCGTACACCGGATTGGATACATCAAATCAACTGTTTCATCCCAATTGTGCTCCTTGCACAGTGTGACCGGTGAAATTGATCACTACATATGAACTGCTCCACAACCAACCTTGAGCGCACGTACTTTTCCTGCGATATAATAATCTAAGAGTGCTTCATGCTCCAAAGGAGGACTATATGTTTCCTAGGGATCAATGTATTATGCTAAGACAGGTGTCCCGCCTCCTGCTGGTATTTTTGCAGTCTACAGGACTAGGGTGTGGTGACCTTATGCGTGTGTGTTATAACGGGATTAAGTGAACGATTAAGCGGGGTGATTGCCGGCCGTTATGCAAGGCTAAGTCCGCCTCATCCAACAATGCACATTAATACTACTACGGGCAGTTCCCTACTAGGGCTCGTCGCCAAGCTACGTCCACCACCGTGCCTCTAAATTTCCTGGATAACACCAATCTATCTCCACTCAACTTAGCTCATCTATCTCATGCCATTCTTCAAACTTCTGGTTTGACTAAACTAGTAGCGAACGATACATCATCAAACATCGACCTTCACAGAACCTTCTTGTCATCGACACATACCGCCCCGCTGCTGTAGAAAAGATCATTTCAATGCAAGAAGTACTCATCATTGGCAAGTGCCATGCAGTTCAATGTTAAGTAGCAAATTACCCGTTCAATGCTCGTGGGTAATACGTGTTATCTTCATGGACGTCCCGGACGAAACCCTGCGTGCAGAGCTTCACATTCCGGGCCGCAAGATATTAGCAGCCCGGAGACTAGAGAAGTTTATCATGATATTCACAGATCATGACCGGAACTCGGGCCTACATGCAACATTTTTCCCCGGCATTTACTGCATTTTCCCGCAATAACCACAGAGCAAACAGTGTGACCACTAACCCGCAATTAGTATTCCCGTATATGTTTGCCTAAATATAAATGAGTGCGTACGCTGCGCCAACTGCGGCAAGCAGTTTTCCCCAAATGTACACTCCGAAACGATCGCTATAAATGCGAGGCTCACTGCAGAAACAGTAATAAACAGCACCAGTCCTCGTACGCAAAGTGCCAAGCACGCATAGACGGTACAAAAGCTATCCGCTCCTGTTTTAATGCCAACGTGACGACGCAC
The DNA here is from genome assembly GCA_013339765.2 of Haemaphysalis longicornis. Lineage (NCBI taxonomy): Eukaryota > Metazoa > Arthropoda > Arachnida > Ixodida > Ixodidae > Haemaphysalis > Haemaphysalis longicornis. The sequence continues at coordinate 135,965,624 of CM023454.1, forward strand.
GCACGTTGCCACCGCTCCCTACAAGAAACCGCTTTTACCATCTGTCCAGGTCACACGAACGGAGCAAAAGCCGGGATCATTGATTGATTGTAGGGTTTAACACGCCGATGCAATGCAGACGATGAGGCGCCCCTTAGTGGAGGGCTCCGGATTAATTTTGACTACCTAGGCATCGTTAACGTTCGCCGAAATCTCATACAGACGGGCGTTTTTGCTGTTCGCCTCCGCCTGAAAAGCGGTTGCCGTTGCCGGGAATCGAACCCGCGACCTCGTGCTCAGCAGAGCATCGCGATACCAACTGCGCAAATGCGGCGGATAGCAGGGATCATTCAAAACACCGCAACCGTCACCGTAAACGCGGTCCGGGCACATCCAGCAAGCTTCATTCACAAATAAAGAGGCATGGGCCGAACAAGGTTCACATCGAGGCCTCCCAACAGGCTCGATCTATTGTCCAAGGGACGTCGCCTTCCCAGCCACTCCAGGATCCGCTACAAGACAGGCAAGATCCGCCACAGGTGAGCGTCCCAGCTAACCCCCAGTCGCCCCAATTATAAACCCCCGATTCTCAAGCTAGCCACGTTAAACCAAATATATTCACAAAATACAATATTTGAAATCACCATCCCTCTCAGCAATTGCTCAGCAGGTGCACGAGATCATTCAACAGATGCTCCGAGGGATGTTACAGCGAATACTGGCGTCCCTTTTTCAACAAGCTCTCGCCCTTCTGGAGAACATGCTACAACAGTTAACAGCTCACCTCCAAGTCGTATAAGAGGAACTCCTTCCCGCAAACTCCATACCCCTGCCACCCAAGAGCCAACGAAGGCAGAACATGTCTAGGAAGCGCACTCAAGCTCCTCCAACCCCTACATCACTCACAATATGGCAATGGAACTGTAGAGGTGTCCGCTGAAAACGCAATTCCTTTCTTCAACACATGCTCATCACCGACAAACCGGACACTATTACTTTACCATAAACTAACCGAGAATTTTCCTTCCCGTGATATGATCGCTATGTTTAGCCAAGTATTATTCCGATTAGGAAAGGGACACAACCGCTATCCACACCTCCAACCATGACTGTTAGCTACGTTAAAAAGGAGCTCCCCACTGTCACGCTAGACACGACATATCCTAATACCTCTGAGAAAGAGCACGTGGCTTTTACTACGGTGGTTGACGGTCATAACATCACTAGTTTAAACTGCTATTGCCTGCCCAAACAAACAACGGCGGCCCTGCCGCCTTGCCATACGATGTGAAATGCTACTAGTAGCTCAGACACGCTTCTTTTGTTTGGAGATTTAAACTCTTCCCACTACACCTGGGGCTACACTAGAACATTCCCTTTAGGGCATAGATTGGGCGAATTTTTAAGCCTCCATCAATTTCCCCAAATAAATGACACCACATCTGCAACGAGGTTCGGCTCCAATAAGGAGGCGGACACAAATCACGATCTTACCTGGATTTCAGGTACGCTAATCGCCGCGTGGAACAACAGTAAGAACCTTTGAATAGCGAGCAGAACATTATCCAAATAAGTGTCCCTCACGCTCGGTTATAAAAAACGATCAAACAGGCCCACAACAAGTATAACAAATCGCCTGGATGTCCATAAACACCTGCAGGAAATTGACACCAGCGGCATTCCCCTCGCTGAATGGAGCGACGTCAGTGGTACGAAAACAAACCAGAACAATATACCGCACGGATTCTAATCCGTACATTCACCAGCACCTTCGTACTGTGTGGAGAAAGCGCCGTGCTATTGTCAGAAGCTGGAAGTGTGACATATATCAGGGCAGGCTCAAAGAACCCGTTTACGACCTCAACAACGAAGGCCAATGGTATACCGACAATTTAGCCGCACACTATTGGCTTCACGTATGGGAAGGGCTCAATTTCAAGCTTATATGGCGTGGATCTCGCACGTGTTTCACACACTACTACGAGGATAAAACCAAAATACGCCGCCCAACTGCTTCACTTACCTATGGGAAGCACACCACATGGTATCACAGAAAAGATTCGTAACACCCTCTATCCACCTTGTAGTACCAAACGCATCGACTTCATTTACACACAATCATCCCTAGAACATAAGGATGAAGGAATCAACTCGGACATTTCACCAGTAGAAGTGAACATACCACTGCATCAAGTCACTCGCAACACGGCCCCGGGCCCCGTAAAACCCCATACGGAATGATACGCAACCTTCGTGACCAGAAGCTTGCAGAAATTCTCGACCATATCAATCGGGTCTGGACATCAAGAAATCTACACCCGAAAGGAAACAAGCTCATCTTACTCTCACCCCAAATCTGGACAACCACCCAACCCACCCGCCAACCTCTGCCCTATCTCAATGGCATCGCGGGTTGGAAAACTTATGGAGAAGATGGTGCTCGACAGATTGGAATGGCAAATCAAAAACAACGGCCACCTGCACGCCACAATATATTAAATTCGAAAGTATGTCAGCACACAGGAAATTGCCAAGCGCATTATTGAGGAAGTATACACACAACCCAGTGCAGCTCAATTGCGCACCTTCATTGGAGGTGCATTAAAAAAAGCTCATGACAATGTGCTGTGGAGAGGGGGTGCTGCGAGCGGCCGAGGCGATCGGATGCGCGTTGCATCGGCTCCCGGTCTAATGTCTAATTTCGAGTAGAAATGTTGATTTTGGGACCAAACAAAGTGTAAACGGTTGTTCGGTATGTGTTTCGGCACCACTGGACACCCATTTGTTGTTCAGCTACAGCTACAGCTACAGCTATTGTGAATTTCGGCGACCACGCCAAGGCCTAGCGTAGGACAACGACTTCCCAGCTCCGGCCGCTCTCCCAGCTAGCCAAATGGAGACGGACGTGGAAGCGGAAAACACCGAGAGGCTAAAGACATATTTAACAAAACGACAGCAAAATCGTGTGTGCTTGTGCATGGTGAGGACTTCGCACCCGACGACATGGGAAGATGGGTCTTTCCGGGCGGAAAGCAGAACAGGAACAACGACAAGAACAACGCCAGCGGTGAGTCCAACCCTACGGCGAAAGAATCCAAACTTCGTGAGAGGGAGAATTCGGCCAGACGAATAGCAAGGACGGTACGAAGGCGGTACGCATGCCGTCCGTAATGCCGCGAGACGACATCAAGATAATCATAAGACGGAGAGGAGTTTTGAGCATTGCTAGGACAGCAGCCTCTATGCCAATGTTCACCTTTCGGACAGCGACCGGAATTAGAAACAAAAAAGCAATCGAGGATACGGTCTGCCCCAACCCCGTGCAGAACCAACGCTGTGAGACGACCGGAAGAGCGGCGTCGTAAGCGCGGAGCAGATGGAAGCACCGGGACGGCACGGAGCTGACTGCGGAGCGCGGACGCTCAAGATCGCCAGGCAGACCTGGCCATCGTGGAGTCGACGATATAAAGGTCGCCCGGGCAGTGGGAACTTCCATCGCTCACACTCCTACGCCCCTTTATCAGTATCATCTCTCTCTTTCCAAAAACGCCACTCATACCACATCGCAAAAAGAGAGCGCGCTCATTACATAATTAATACAGGTTATCGAGAAACAGTTCCAACAGATCAGAGAACTAAGGAGGAAATTACAACAAGCGCTGAGCAACGACAGCAAGGTTAGGCCAAACAGTATTAAACATACAGATAGTGCAGAAAACACGACAATTAAAAACCCGCGCAAGCTGCCAAGGGGATGGTCGCTGTCTGTGGGGTCCGCGATGGTGACGCCAGCCTTGGAGGCGGCAGCCAGATGAACCACCACAGCATCAAATCAACAAAGCTTACAAACAAGGAAAACACCTAACAGCGGGAGAATCTGCCATTTTGTTGGCCCTCAGCTGATTTTGAAGAAAGAATGACGGCGCTCGAGAAATGAATGACTGCAATGGAAGTCAAGCATGAACGCCTCGCGACCAGGATCAATGCACTCGAGGTCAAGCAAAAGAATGGTACCCTAAACACGGAACGCAAAGAAAGGCTAACAAGAGAAGGGACGTCTAGTTACCAACCAAAAGGGTGGAGCTGAACGAACACAGTAAAGCCACGCCGAAAATAAAGACTGAAATGACCACGAAATATTGCCGCGAACCATACATGGAGTTTATTTATGTTTCGCTTTACCGACGGGCTGCGCCGGTCTGTGTTATCTGTGTGCCAAGGGAAGCGCGTGTTCCATTCTTTCTTTCTTTCTATGCCCCATGTGTTATCTGTTGTGACACCGAGAGCGTTCCGAACTAACGCCAACAGGCGAGAATAACCTTCTCTGATCTAGAATGTTCTCGATGCAAATAGGCGGTTCGAGAAACACTCGCACCGAAAGCTAAAAGCATGCAGAGCAGATGCCATGGTATTCCGATCGTCGACGCACGCTCGCACAAACCACTTTGTTGACTGCTGCTTCGCCGCCTCTGAATTCTTTGAGTTGTCAGAGGAGCATAGGTTCGCTACAATAAACGTGTTTTTCTGCAAGAGAACTGCGTCGTCTCTGGCTTCGTGACGTCTGGTGTAGGTGCTGGGTACGCACCCTTTATGCTCCCTACGACCTCTGGAAACCGCCAGGCCAGCCCAACCAGATCCAGCTTGCGACTGCAAGGATTGCCGCCCGAGTTCGGCCTCCTTCAGAAAGACCCAAGAAAATGACTTCTGCAACCGCCACCATGGTGCATGAACAAACGTCGCCAATCGTGCTGCAGCAGCCCAACGGAACCGCCAACATTCCGAGGGGCCCCCGCTGAAGACGAGGAGGAATGGTTGGAGAAGCTAGAGCGCTTCCGCATCTTCAACAGGCGCGACAATGAAGAAACTTTCCGGCATGTTTTCTTTTACTTGGAGGATGGAGATCGCACTTGGTTCGATAACCGCGAGAGCTTGTTGACCAGGTGGGCTCACTTCAAAAGCGAGTTTCTTAAGAACTTTACTACCATGGTCAGAAAAGAAGGCGCAGCACTTTTGCTTGAAACTCAAACCCAGCACCCCAACGAAGGGGTCATAATCTTCGTCGAGGAAATGAAGCGACGTTTTCGCCGTGGGATCCAGAAATGACGGAGGAAAAGAAACTAAGGTTTCTGATGCGAGGAGTAACCCAAGAACTGTTCGCTTGCCTTGTCCGCAACCCCCCTAAAACAGTGGCCGATTTCTCGTCTGAAGCTGCCGCGATGGAGAGGACGCTAGAAATTCGAACGAGGCAGTACTACCGCCCTGTCAACGCGCTGTTCTCGGAGACCAGCGGTGCCGCAGATGGAAGCACCGATACATTCCTCGAGCCAATCCGAGCAGTAGTCAGGGAGGAGCTTCGGAAGCTTTTTCCAACGACACCGCAGCCTGATGTGGCTTCCCTGACCGACGTAATCCGAGGAGTCCAGAACGCACTGGTAACTTCTACGCCGTCAGAAGCACCCCGCGAACCACAAGCTATGACCCACTCTGCGGCTGTTCATCGACTCCGCCATGATCCAACCCGTCGTCAAGAAGCCCCGCCGTACCCCCGTCGACGGTTTTTGGGCCATGTCGTCAACGCTGCAGGAGTCATGCCTGACCTGAAAAAAACTTCCGCCATAGCGAACTTTCCAAGACGGAAAGATAAGGGCGTGCGGAGTTTTCTCGGACTTTGCGCATGCTACCGGCGCTTCGTCGCAAACTTCTCCCGCATTTCAGAGCCACTCACGCGCTTGACGAAAGATAGCACCCTTTCAGGTGGGAAAATCCCAAAGAAAAAGCATTCTTCGAGATAAAGAAGTGCCTGCAAAGCCCGCCCGTGATAGCGCATTTTGACGAAAACGCCGAAACGGAAATGCAAACAGACGCCAGACGCCTTGGGTGCCGTCCTCGTACAGAAGCAAAGCGGGTGCGAAAACGTAATCGCCTATGCCAGCCGTGGTCGGTTCAAGAAAGAAAGCAACTACTCAGCCTCTGAGAAAAAGCGCTTCGCGATTATATGGGCCATTTCGAAATTTCACCCATATATGTAAGGAAGACCGTTCAAGGTTGTGACACCACCATGCGCTGTGTTGGCTCGCAAATTCGAAGGACCCTTCTGGCCGTCTTGGTAGGCGGAGCTTGCGCTCCAAGAATTCGACATTACAGTGGTTTACAAATCCGGGAGGAAACACTCCGATGCCCACTGCCTGTCCCGCGCCCCCGCCGACTCACCACCACAAGACTCCGAGGAAGACAGCGCATTCTTCGGAATGGTGACTGAGAGCGACCTGGCCGCCCAGCAGCGTGCCGACCCCGAGTTACGCGTCATGATCGACTACGTGGAAGGACGCAATGTCGCCGTGCCTAGGGCCTTCAAACGAAACTTACCTGCATTCAGCCTGAAAAACTTCGTCCTCGTGAAGAAGAATTTAGGCCCGGAACGAGAGTGAATTATCTTCTAGTCATCCCAGCAGATCTTCGTGACAAAATTTTGGAAACGTGCCATGACGACCCGGCTTCCCGACATATCGACACAGCTCGCACAATTGGGAAAATCAAGATGAATTACTACTGGCCCCGCCTTGCATCCGACGTAACCCACTACGTGCGGAGCTGCCGTGAGTGCCAGCGACGAAACAAGCCACTGACGAGACTCGCCGGACTTTTCAAGCCCATCGCGATCCCATCTAAGCCCTGCCAACAGATTGGAATGGACATTCTGGGCCCGTTCCCTACATTCCGTTCTGACAACAAGTGGATTGTAATAGCGAAAGACTACATGACACGCTACGCAGAGACCGCCGCTCTTCCGATGGGGACTGCACAAGAAATCGCTAAGTTCTTCATCAGCCAAGTTGTTCTGCGACATGGAGCCCCGGAAGTACTAATCACGGACAGCCGAGCACCTTTGACTGTGGATCTGATGCAAGGAATATTACGCTACAGCAACACGGGTCACCGAAGAACGACGCCGTACCACCCCTAAACGAACGGACTAACATAACGTCTGAATGGACTAACAGATCTGAACGGACTAACAGATATGCTGTCAATGTACGTCGACGTTGAACATAATTCTTGGGACAAAGTGCTCCCGTATGTCACGTTTGTGTACAACGCGGCTATCCAGGAAACTACGGAGATGCCGTTCGAGCCTGTCTAGAGAGGACGGCCAAACACGATGCTCGACGCCATGCTTCCGTACGTAGAAGACGGCGACCTCAACTACGACGTCCAATGATACCTTCAGCGTGCGAAGGAGGCCCGCCAGTTCGCTCGACTTCGTGCACGGACCGGGCGATACAACCTCCGAGGCCGAGACGCCGAGTACCAGCCAAGGGATCGTGTTTGGGTTTGGACTCCCATCCGACGACGCGGACTCAGTGAGAAGCTTCTGCGGTGGTATTTCGGGCCTACCAGATTCTACGACGTGTCGGCCAACTAACCTACGCGGTGATTCCGGAACATCTAGACGACGGACGCGGCCCGAAGTCGTCAACGTCGTTCGCCTGAAACCTTGGCACGCAAGATCATCGAGAGACATTTGTGTTGTTGGTTCGGACTGTCCTTTATTTTAGCATCGGGTCGTTGCACTCTTAGAGGGGGTAATGCCGGGAAGCTTGCATTGAGTTTGTTTATTTATGTTTTGCTTTTGCCGGGAGGTAGCCCCAGCCTGTTGTATCTGTGCGCCAAGGGAAGCACGTGGTCCATTCTTTCTTTCTTTTTATGCTGCATGTGTTATCTCTTGTGTCAGGGAGAGCGTTCCGAACTAACGCCAACAACCGAGAATAATCTTCTCTGATCTAGAATGTTCTGGATAGAAATAGACGGTTCGAGAAACACTCGAGCCGAAAGATAAAAGCATTCAGAGCAGACGCCGTGGTATTCTGATCATCGACGCTCGCTCTCACACGTCACTTGACTGCAGCTCCGCCGCCTGTGAATTTTTTGGGTTGTTATAGGAGCACACGTTCGCTACAATAAACCTGTTTTCCTGCAACTGCGTCGCCTCTGGCTTCGTTGCCGTAGTTTAAGAGACAAAGAAATAGAACTAATTCTATACAATAAAGCCCAAGGTACCAATCAACAACTTCTTGTAAGAACCCTGCAGGAAACGTAAATTAACCACGCATTCCCGGTTACATCTCCTATAACGTCCCTACCGAGAAAAGCACTGGCGTCCTCGTGCGTAACACGGTAGCTGCGACACAGCACGTCACCGCGCAGCACGGGTGCGATCAGACGCTGGTGGAAATACATGCCAGGGACATCGGCCAGTCGAGGAACATCTTCATAATAAATATTTACTGCACACCGGGAGCAAGACACCAGTGCAACTCCAATGCTGTTATCAAGGATGAGATGAGACTAGCCAATGCCCGGACGTTACTGGTTACGGGCGACTTCAACGCACCTTAGCACGCATGGGACTACAAGATCGCCTCCAAAACATGAAAGGCATCGATCCAACTCATGAGAAAATATGATTTGAATCTCATCAATGATACCAGAGTCTCCACGAGGACAGGCGACAGCGTAATGAGCGACACGACCCCGGACCTCACCTGGTCCCCCGGGCCTCGGGAAACGGATTGGAAAGGCGAAGACGCGGATCTCGGGTGTTGCCGTAAGAAATTCCGGATCAGCGTCCTCGGACCCTAGTACCAGACGGTTCTCGCCAAAGGCAGAATAACCGACTGGAACAAGATGAGGAACACTACCGGGAAAGGAACGAAGTGAAAGCGAACGAAGCCATGAAAACCCAGAAAGAATCGTACGAGGAGTGAGCCCCACGACAGCAGAATACAGTTAAGAAGAACACCCAGGGAATCAACACCACAGTTGGCACGCCGTTCGTAGATGCAAGACTCTCCACCTGTGGGCGCTCTGGAATTCTCTTAGCCGCAGGTGGGAAAGACATCGGAGAAACAGAAATATGTCGCGCAGGATTGCCCTAATAAACAAAATTGCAGAGTACGCAGCCAAACTGTGTCCAGAAAAGTGGCTCAAAATGTGCGAAAGCATACAGGCACAACTATCTACAGGCAAAACATGGAAATTACTATGGCATATAATTGACCCCATTCAAAGCAAATCAACCGCCAACCGGAACCTGACCAAAGTCCTAAATAACTACAAGAGGAGTAGCGATGAATTACCAAGAGATCTATATGACCTATACCTACAAACTTAAAAAGGCCAGCAACCACCACCGAAAGAGTACGAGAGGCCCCAAAGAAAGAATTGGATGGACTCTTGAACACCTCGCAGTTATGGGCAGCCGTTGAAGAAAGTGACATGAAACGTGCTCCTGGAGATGATATCAGTGCCTACAAGTTCCTCTGCAACATGTGCGTCAAAACGTCCAACGAGCTCGCAAGCTACATCAATGAAGCCTGGGAAACATCGTGCATACGGAAGGAACAGAAAACGGCCAAGGTCCGCGTTATCCCGAGCCCACTCCATGCCCCCGTCCAATGAGAACTTTGGGCCCATTTTGCTCACGTAATGCGTGGGCGAAGGTATGGAAAGAATGGTCCTGCACAGGCTACAACGATACCTCGAAGAGACAGACCGAATGCCGGCAACAATGGTCGGTTTCAACAAACAGCCCGGGACACAGGACGTCATGGCACATCTACATGAACTCATCAATCAGGAGACCAGAGCAATCCTGAGAGCCATCCTTGCCCTCCACCTTAAGGGGTTGTTTTATAACGTCACACACGTCAGCGTCCTGCGGATTCTGACCGCAACCGGATGTGGAACCAGGGCCTTCCTTTACATCCGCAATTTTCTTGAGGGCAGGGCTGCCATACGCACCATCGCGGGCGCCGAGACGAAGCCAATCACGTTGGGAGGACAGCGGACGCAGCAGGGATCAGTCATAACACCCCTGCTGTTCAACCTGGCTGTACTACCGCTAACCAAAGTGCTGAATTAGATCGACTGCGTAGACCAGGCAGTCTACCCCGACGACATTGTGGTCCGGACTAACAGGGCCGGATCTGAGATGTGCATCGAAGGAACTTCAGAGAAATCACCAACGATGGTCAACGAATACGCTATATCGTGTGGCCTCAGCTGCGCCACCAAAAAGTCCGAGCTACTGAATGTCCAGCCAGATGCAGCAAAGAAATCAAGATGCATCGTAACAATCAATATTACGGGCCTCCAACTGGACCCCAGCAGACAATGCCGGATCGCAGCCCCTATTCTCAGGAACGAAACAAGGCGGACGCAGCCGTAAGCAGGATCGGCTTAACGTCCGAACAAGTCTTGGGAATGCTGCGGGGAGTGGCAAAGAACAGACTAATAAAAGAAAACGGCACACTAGGCTTTTTACAGGCTTTCGTCATCACAAGGACCGCATTCTCGGCACCATACTGGAACCTATCAAGATCACAGAAGGAAAATCTTCACCATCGTGAGAAAGGCAACCAGACAAGGCCTCGGACTGCCAGTATATACATCAACTAAACGGCTGTATGAGAGGGGAGTCTATATTACGGGGGACAATCTCGTGGAGGCACACCCTTCGAACCAAAGAGTCTGCCTAAGCAAAACTGAACACATCAAAGAACTCCTAAGAAAAATTGGATGAAAACCAGAGCCAACTCATGTAATAGATCCGGTCCCGGAAGAATGGCGAGCGAAGATCACTACAAAACCCTCCAGTAAAGGTAGTCCTGTTCGTTTCCCCGAAGTCTGGTAGCGATCAGGAACCAACCGCCCGGGCTCCGGTGAAATTTGGCAGGAGGCTGGCCGGGCGATGCCATTCAAGTTCTTGGAGATAGCAGTCGAATAGACGAACTCGAGGTGTTGGGGTTGATTAAGTGAGACGAAGAGTTTATATACAGCTATTTACAGTAGGAAAACATGGTGCATGAGCAATAAAAGGAAAAACTTCAAATGTTAGTTAGACGCTAGCTCAAAGTGCGTACTACGAGTCACTCGAGCTTCTCAACTTCGTCTGTCTCTTCTATCCTCGAAGCGTACACAAACCACTCGAGAAACGACGGCCGGGCCTCTATTCCCGCCGCACGATCCGTCTAGTTGCGGAGCTGTACCCTAAACTTCCGACGCGATCCTAACCTCCAGCCTATGGGGCTCACAAATCCCAACCTAGCTTTTGCGGTCAAAACTCCTTGTCTCGCCGGGGACTCCCCAGCTCAGCGCTCAGACAAGTACGATTTCTAAAGGCCAACTTCGGCCTTATAACACCTCGATATCACACTCTCTCGGGAACGCCCCTGTAGCATTCATACACACGTATGGGAGTGCCCAAATTCATATAGTTAGCTGTCACTCAGAGCACTACGGAATAATAAATGAGGGTATACCATCTTTGGGTCAACGGCCCGCACGCGGTCGAGCAAGCACGCCAGCCCGCGGGGTGAGGGCGTAAGTCGGCGACTGTGCACCGTGCCGACCGGACCGCGTTAACAATGGTGTCCTGCGCGGCGGGCGTTCCGACGCCGGTAATTACACGAATGTCGACGATTCTCTGAACCCGGCGGCGCTGTCTGCATTCTGAATGGGAGACTGTCCCCGCGGCATTCGTTCGGCCAGAAAATCCGTCTCCCGTACGTGCCGTGACAAATAGGCGTCCGCCGCTGCGTACAGTCCACAGTGCTGAGCCGACAGACCGAGTGGCGGGTTCACACGCGCAGCCTGGGCACCTGGCCACAGACCTCATGAGTGGACCTTGACACCCTCCCCTGTGACATGGCTCCTGAAGAAGACAAAACCAGAAGAAAGGTGCGTGCCCAAGGCCTGGAAACACAACTGGGCAGCAACCCCGACGTCATATATGCGGACGCGGCTCTGACCAAAGGCTGCAACAGGGCCGCCATAGCCGTAACGACCAGGGACAGAGTCATCGCCACGGCATCTTTGAAAACCACGGACACCTCCACTGCCGCGGAAGTGGCAGTCGCCTTGGCAATATCCCAACCCGTAGTCACAGACAGGAAAAGGGCCAACGCAGGCTATCGCAGGAGGGTGGTTTCCTCCAACGCAGCAAGAATTCTAACAAAGCACAGAACAACACCGGACACCGAGATAGAGTTTGTCTGCACACTCGCACATTCTATGCTTGTCGGCAACAACATCGCTGAGTATTACGCCCGAGTGATGTCCCGCTGGGTACAGAAAGGAGCGGGAGGAAGACATGCGAACACCCGTGTCCACTTACAAAGACACCGTCATGACGTTAGAGAACAAAGACAGAAGCTGCCAGAGTCACATCACATCCTTAACCGCAGGAATCAGTCTATATTAACAAGTATACAAGGGTATAATTAGCCTAGCGACGCTTCTTCATAAAATTTATCGTGTACCACAACGGCAGGAACCTTGAGACATAATATCGGAATGCACGGTACTAAAGACACCGACAACACAACCACCCATACCCCTCCCCGACCCAACCCCAAAAAGTGATTGGAAGTCCTCCTGTCCAGCCGCTCCAGTAACGTCCACGAGACCCTAGCAGAACGTGGCAAAGAAGTGCTGGCCGATATTGGGGTCTGCAAATTAGGCCCCACTCCATCATCAGCCCCACAAGGCCAATCTTATTTCAGTAAGAGTTATTACTACTACTACTGACACTCTTATTTCAGTAAGAGTTATTACAACTACTACTGACAATGTTCTGCATGCTGCGATATTTCTCAGCGTAAACGAAACTACACCAGTATCCGTATTTTCCGTTACATCAAAATTTTCTAACAGACCGAACGGTCTGCGTCTTGTGATCCTATGGGAAAACATCTCACCTTACCCACTTCATAAAGGTACACCACAAGGATCCATATTATCCCCGACTCAACTCAATCTGGTGATGGAGAATTTCCCTGCCAAACTTTACGCTATCGCAATGGTTATACACGCCATATACGCTGACGACGTCGCAACCTGGTGTACAAAGTGTAGCCTTGGCGATCAGAAATACAAGTTACAACAGGGCCTCGATATCATCAGCGGGCACGCCCACAATGTTGGGCTCACCTGCACAAACGAGAAATCACAATATGTAGTGTATTTGACAACAAAACCAAGAAAAATAACATATATCAGCAGCCGATCACTCTAAAAGTAAACTTATTTATACCCCGTCGTAGCCACATCAGGTTCCTGGGCTTCATCCTCCAGCAAGACGCTAACAGCACAAAATGGTCAAATCTATCATTACTCAAATCAAACAAATTCACCAAATGCCCTGCCGCGTGACGCGACACCATCAAGTCTTCCAAGAACACGAATTAGGCAAAGTGTTCGACGCCCTCGTTTTCTCTTGCGTCATGTATGCATACCTTTTTAAGTTCCTTACCAATATACAAGCCAACAAAATAGAAACCGCAAACAGAAAATGCATCCGCACAGAAATGGAAATGCCTATCTACCCGCCCCCACGGCATTAATAATTGACGCTGCCCTCCACAACACTCTTGAAGAAAAAGCCTAAGTTAACATGAGGATCAGCTCCAATGCAGGGGCGGTAAATTCTTCGAGCCCTCGGGTACCCCACGACCACCTCCCACCCATCACTCCCCAAACGCTATCCTGGGACAGCATACCAAGAATCACTGAGCTACAAATAACAAAACATATAGGTCGAACCACAGATCAAGAACGTAGGGCATCTCACGCTCAACACCTGACCGAACCAACCCATGACACCTAGTACACGGATGCCCATTTTGTGGACCATATAATGACTACAGCATCGGTTGGGCCCTGCACAGCTCAGGTACGGCATCACGTCAGCGACCCCTCGCTCACAGCTGGATATACTCAAGCAATCTTCGAGGCCATTACACTTCACCAGCATTCATTGCGCACATTACACATTACATAGCGCACGGGCAGCCAGGGAGCACTGCGAAGCTTCACCATGTTTGACATTCCATCCCCCTGACAACATACATGCACGCTGATCGGCACCTATATGTTTTCCCCGAATGGACCCCAGCCATCAAGGAGTAGAGGGCAATGAGCGAGCTCAAGCTCTGCCCCGCGAAGCTTATTTCCCAGGCAGCCCTCAGACTTTTCTTGAGAAATACAATCTAAAAGAAATTAGATCAATGCTACCCAAACGGCGCCGCGACCATTTCGCCAACATCCGCTCAGCAAGAATGTTACTTCAATCCCCGTCTATATGCATGTCACGAAGACGCACTAGATATGTTATACAGAGCAGAGATTATTCCTGCCTGTGATCTGTTGCGCCCCTACATACTAAAGTTACCAGACCGTCTGCACTGTAAGGTACGCGGTGGCTATCCGGACAATGAAAATTGATATTGGAGCTGTGTACGGGCGACCTGGTCTGCCACATTTCTTTCCACCAACCCCTTCCTCCATCATATTCCCTACTGGTGGTCTAGCTGTGTCGCTCCCCCCGAAAACCTACGGGCAGCCTTGTAGTCCCTTTTTGCTGACCACATTGAAACTCTTTCTGTACCTCCGCCAAGCCCGTCACCGTTGTTGGAGAGAAGGACACCCTATTACTCGGAGGACTGGTAACTCCGCAGTTCGGACTTCAGCTGAAGAATAAAGTTTGATCTCTCTCCCAACCAATATTGCAGAAGGTAGGGACCCCCATTTTGAGGCCGGCTAAGCTGTTCTATGATGATGCCAACGCATTCACTGTGCCGCCATGTTGGATTATTTCAGCATGGCAGACCTTCAACAGGGCTCTTCGCTGCGAAACGTGGCAGCAGTATGTACACAGACTGGTGCCCCTAGGTGGGACTAATCCGAGCGATTGAGGCCCGGTGAGGTAACTGAGAGAGGCGGCGCCTCCCCAGTTCGTTTCCTTTTCGAGGATAGCCATTCTCCTGAGATCAACTTAATGGTATGCCATACTGCATTGTTCGGCGGTGGCAGAACATTCTTTCCTTATCATTTCTGCGTTTCTTACGCTCTGCGCCTAGGGCTCCAGCGCTGGAATGTGTTCAACATTGTGGGAAACCAAGGGTCCTGGCGCTTTCCACATTCATCAAAGCCCACCACCGAGGCGAGGAGGGGAAAGCTCCCTCTTTCTTTTCGGTGGCTGCGTCTATCTCGCCGCGGGTCAGGTGTGCCGCGGCGGTGGCGCGGCGGTCCCTCCTCACGTGACCGGCTTATCAGGGCCCCCCGGGGGCCGGTCTGGGTGCACGGGACGAAGGAGGGGTCTTTTGGGATCGAGCGAGTGGCCACGACAGACGTGAGTACCGGAGGTCCGGCTTTCCAATTCCCGTTTCTGCCCAAATTACGCCTTCCTGTATATCTCCTCGGCGGCTGGGTCAGGAACCTCAAATTGCCTGCCTCCTCATCTTCGCCGGATGGCTAGGTCAGGACGAGCGCGGAGTCGACCACGCGTCGTTGAGCGCCAATAAATGCGAATTTGGCCGTTTCGTTGTGTCTTGTGAGTTCCTTGCTGTTCCCTGCCGTGACGCCGGTCGTCGGTGTGGGGCGGAGTTTAGCAAAGCTAGCCTTCAGGACGAGTCTTGAAGGTCGAGCTTGGTCTCCATAAGAACCCTCGTCCACACATTTTTGGCGCCCGAACGTGGGACTCGCCTTTAGTCGAATTCTAGTTTCGCTAGGTCCGAAAATTAGCATGGCTCACGACTATGGGTTGATGGAATCGATGCGGTTGGCGGACTTGTGTGGTCATGCCCCGGAGTCCTCGCGATACCCCGCATCAACAGCGTCCTCCACAGCAGCAGCTCTGGTCCCCCTTCTCCACGGCCCCTACGCAACGGCAGCCGCGGCTGCCGCGGCAGCGGGAATCGCGGAAGGCGCCGGATTCCATGATCGCTCATCGTGAGGCGACGCGGCGCGGTCATACTCCAGGTGCCAGGCCTACCCAACGCTGAAGCCCATAACAGCACGCGTGTTATGCAAGTCGGCGCGTAGACGCCCGCAAGCGGAGGATTGTCTCCAGGGGCAGCTTCCATCCCGAACGCTCTCGCAAGCGCTATGCAGCAGGCGCTGCAGGAGGCGTCCTCACCCGGGCCGGGGTGCAGCTACCGGTGCCGACGTACAGTGGTGACAGCAATCGGTCGAGCACCAACGCTTTCCTACTGGCTCTGAGCCGTTACGCGCGGGCGACCGGCATCAGCGAGAGCTCGGTGCTGCACAGAGTCCTGCCCGCAGCTCTAGTCGACCTGACCACGCGGTGGTATTAGATGATAAGCCATATGGCGCGCATGATGGACGACTTTTGAACGATTACCAGGGAAGAATTGCTGCCCTACCACTACCTACCAAGTATGCGTAGGGAGTGGAAATACGCACCCATGCCACGGATGAATCGCTCGTCGAGTACCTGCACCCGCCTGCACCCGCTCACAACTCGCTCACGGAGAACCGTGTGCGGCCGGTGGGTGGTGGAGCACCCGAGCACCCTTAAACATCTGGTAACGCAGAACAGAGCCCCGTCTCCTGCTACACATGTCGCCAGGATTGTCAAATTGGGAGATTCTGCCCTGTCGAGCAGGGAAACGGGCTCAGCCGTTTATTAGTGCACCGGCGGCGGATCAACGCGCCTGAGAAAGAAGCATCACCACCGCTCTCACCGCGTATAGAGTCGGAGTACCGACAAGTGTACTGGCGCCCTTTCTCGACCTCACAGTCCCACAGCGTGTGTTTAGGGCACTGCTGGACACAAAGGCAAGTAGTTCGCTAATAGGGGACGAGGCCGTTTCCCATCTCGACCGCAAAGCCATTCGGCTGCGCGTGCGGAAGTTGCCGCTCCAGCTGGCATGTGTTGATTCAACGTCAAATGGTGACGTACGCCTGGTCCTGCGCTGGGGTTAACGGTTTCGGCGAATGCGTTTCGTTCATTTGCCCAAAATCACGGCCCCAGATATTTTGGGACGATACTTTAGGTTCGTCTGAGTTTTTCGTCTACATGGGTAACGGAGGCTGTCGGTTGAACCAATTTTCGTCCCTCAAACTATTCGCCGAGCCGCCGCTTGCAGCGAGGCCGCTATGCGGACTGTTGGGGAGAGACTTCGTACCCAAGTCTCGGCTTGTCGTCGACGTCGGGAATGGACGCTATCGGGAGAACTCGTTTTCTTAGTTCTCAAAGCGTTCGCCGATCCGGCCTTCGCAGGTATGCCGCTGAGCGGGCAGGCGGCTGAAATGTCCCCCCCGCCAAGGGAAGCAGTCGTTTAAGGCGCAGCCGGTTGCCGGTGAGTGCAGCAACCTGCGAGCGCGGTCGTTGTAGCCGCCGCGGCTCATTTCTCCTCCGCCGGACACTCTCCCCCCAGAGGCCGGGGCTAGGATTTACGCGATCTCCTAGCAGATGCTAACGTGCTTACAGCGGCGCAGCGTGACCGCGTCTTGTCGTTGTTAGGTGACTTAGACGAGATATTCACTGAGCACGCAGATTGCACCAGGTTGGTGCAGAACTGCATAGACACCGGAGATGCTCAACCATAAAAATGCAATCCCCGTCCCGTCAGCCCCGCCAAACGACAGGCAACTGATGAGGCTCTGAAGGAACTGCTAAACGCAGGCATTATCCACCGCTCGATGAGTCCTTGGGGGTTCCCAGTGGTGCTTGTTCGAAAGAAAGACGATAGCTGGCGTTTATGCGTGGACTACAGGCTGCTGAATGCGGTCACGAAAAAGATGCGTACTCCTTTCCGAGTGTAAGCGAGATCGTCGCAAATCCCGGGGGCGCAAAGCATTTCTCTATTCTCAATGCAAGGAAGGAGTAACTTCAGGTCGAGATGCGTCCCGGTTATGAATACAAGACGGCGTTCACGACCCCCCGGTAGCTCTACGAGTTCGTTCGTATGCTCTTCGGTTGGTGAGAGAGTCCCAGCACATTCGAACGCTTCATCGACAGGGTGCTCGGTTAGCCAAAGTAGCAGCACGCCCTCGCCTAATTGGATGACATCGTCGTCTACTGCCGCACCTTCGAGGAGCACCTCTGCCTCCTGAAAGCCGTCCTGGGAAAACTAAGGGCTGCTGGCATCCCCATCAATCCTGCCAAGGCGCATATATGCAGCGCTCAGGTGAGCCTGCTCGCCTATCGGATACGGTGGGTAATTTCTCTAATTACCCGCCGTATATTGCGATTTTTAGTCTATTGCAGATCATAGTCTATGCCCTACCTCATTTAGAGAAACTGTTGTTAAAGTTAACCTGCTCTTATTTGTAACGGAATTTTGGTGCAGGCAGTAGTTCTGGTGGAAAACGTGCCCACACTCTGTATGTTGCCGACCCCTGCAATAGAAGCTGCCCAACGCAGTCACGGACGGTCGTATGTAAATATTTAGGCCGCGCACCGTGTATGCGGCTGTGTTATGATATGTGAATATAGAACTACACATATCTGAAGGGGGCGCACGTTCGCTTTGGTGCTTGTTTTGCGCTATTTATTTGAACCTTATCTGTTTATTCTTGCGTGAAACGTAAGCGCAAACTGATGCAAGTACGAGACAGAGAAACGACACCAGCGCTTACAATCAACTGAAAAATTTCATAAAATGGAACACACATATATACGATGCGAAGACACTATAAAATGGCACGTGTGGCCGTGGCGCATCCGTACGGGTGTACCCCCTCTCCCTGAAACGTAGCACGACTTTATCTGGAATGCTCAGTACGGGTGACATAAAATCCGAAATCCTAAACCGGATATGGACGGTTTCAGCAATTGCCTTGCCAGCGTGGTCACTGTGTTTCAAAAGCACTTCTGAGTCTGTGAAGCATGGCGCACAACGGCAGTCTGCGTACAACCGTGTACAACTGCGCCCGGTGTATGTAGGGCCTTCCTTTCAAGATGGAATGATGCTCTCTTAAGCACACAATCAGACAGCTGCTGGTCTGGCCGATGTACATCCGGCCACAGGACATATGAATGCACTACACAACCGAACAATCTGGAGTGCGTGTTTAATCAGACCACCATGCGTGGACGCACTGTCAAGGGAATCAAACCTATCGCTCACCATTCTGCATAATGTACCTAGAATATTCCTGGCAGACAAAGCCACCTTAACACCAAATGTGGCAGCTGTCTTCTTAAGACTATGTGAGTGCTTGAGTACATACACTATGAGTGCCACTTTTTTACTCTGGTCGGCATCCGTTATCGGATGCGCGAACACTTTCAATTGCTATACAAGATGCTGACAGATTGCCTGGAGCACACAGAGGGAAGCCAGCGCTAACTAGTCCAATTATTTCTGCATTGAAGCTTTTCTCCGCCAAATCATACCAGGACTTGTTGAAGGCGGATTTCATGCACTTGCGGCATATCCCATTCGTAACTAGCTTCGAATAAAAAGATGCGATGCTTAAGAGTTGTTTGCTTGAACAGGGCGCGTACATCCAGCATGTAAGATGATGCGAGAAAAGAAGCTCTAAGTCAAGAAATTTCAAGGTACCGTCAACTGGAACGTCAGCTGTCAACTTCAAACATTCACCTGTCACCTTGAAGACATCAAAGACAGTACATTTCAAGGACTCATTTTGTATTAGTCGTTTGGAATTCGCCTTTATCCGTCGCAGTATTTTGCGTTCACCTTAACCGCTCGCCGTCCCCGCTCGCACTCACACTCACGCTCACGACTCGCCATCACCACTCTCAAGCGCTGACCCTAATCCTTCACCATGACCACTCGCCCTCACTGGCGCTCGCGCCCTCAACTCGTCGTGTCCTCTCACACGGGATTGCGTTCAGCAAACGCTGAATGATGCATGAGGCAGAACAGTATTGGTATACCAAGGCGTGAGAATGCCGTCCAAACCATAATCCTCAATCAACACGACACCAGAGAAATAATTCTAGGGTGCCCCATAAAATGACTCACTGATGACGCATACCTGAAGCTAAAAGCAATCTCGCCATTACGAACATCAAAGCGAGCTGCTCCTGTAAAGAATAGCCAACCGCTAGTTCAAGGGCAATAGTGGCGGTCACTATAGAGAAAGAAATACTAGTAAGAGAGGCCACTCCCATTGAGCCTTGCGTCCGAACTGAGTAGCGCACCAAGCCTGCGGACCAAGAAATAACTGTTAACTTTCGATTTAGGTCTTGCTGACAGTGGTTTCAGCGGGTAGCTCCAATGGCTGGAAAGCGCTGCTCAGGGCGACTGGCATCGGTACGGTATACAGTTACCTGGATGCATTGGTTAGCGCTTATTTGAATATATCATTCGCTGGATAGATGCCCGCCCGCTTTCCCAAGAAAAACAGTTTTAATGTAAAATTGCATTTTAGAGTACCGTTGGCAGATGGTTACAAATTCTGTCATGTGTTCCCATATTCTCAAGCCACATCAAAGAGACACGTCATAAATCAAGAAATATTCATTGCATTGCACTAAACGGAACAAGTTCAAAGTGTCATCATTTTTTGCAATACATATATAGTAACAAAAAGGGGGTTATACACTAGAACCGAACAAATATACACAGTAGTGAGATTAAGACACGTTTCCGGGAATGAATAAAATGTACAAGTAAAGGTAACATTCCAACACAAAAGATTTATCCTCATGGCAGTTTAAAACGAAGAGAATAAGGAAGAATCAGCCATCCACAACTTTACTTGTATCTACGACACCCTCAGACTGTGTGCGCTGTTGCAATCATGCAAAAATATCAACTATTACACAATCTGGAGACTTGGATACTTGCAAGTGTTTACGACCACAACCTCTGAAAATATTTTTTTTATTCTGGTAACTTCTCCAGTAAGGATTTGAAAGTAGGGAAACACTTGCTCCCCGTTTACAAAAAAAACGCTTAAAACGCTTTGATGACTTTGCCTTTTTGACGAACTCCAATGAGGTCTATTGCCTCTGGGCAACGTCCAATCAGTAGAAGGAACTGAACAAAAAATCACATTGGTGTGGATATATAAACACAAAAACGTTAAGAGGAGAGAATATCAACGTCCTTGGTTCCTTGCAAGGGTGCAATGTTGCCTTCCCAGGGGGCAACATTGCATGTGCCAGGGTGGATATTTTAGTTAGGTGTACGCAGTCGCACGAACGTTTCCAGAGGGTCAATCAAGCACAAAAATTTACGAGTTCCGCTGGCAACACGAACAGTTTAATATAAGAAACAGGGAAGGAGTTTATGCTTCTCGTGTATGAGACAATAGCGAATCATTACAGAGTGCATTATGGTAATGTGACATTTGTGGGACCACGTGCAACGTTTTTTGCCATTTTGAACACGCAGCCGAGCACGATTTCAAAATTGCCGCGCCCAGACGCTCAACTGAACTTCACATTACTATGCTTTGCATTTCACAACCAGGCACCAGGCAGTGAGGAATGCTACTAAAGTGTGATTAACATCAGGCATATTTCGCATTTCGCCATGTGCTATGACAGAGTTCAAAAATGTCTGTAGCGGCTATACGCCCGCGGATTACACCGCATGCATGCATTCAGCATCACATTGTACATTCTATCTGCCGGATTACAACGAGAAGAATTACAGTGCAATTTGAATAAAGCGACAAATCAGGGCGCACTGCGTCTATTGGCAAGGTGTGCTTCACCTGAAAACAAAGAGCCCGGAAAAGGACCACCACATCACACAGTCGGCGTACTCTGCACTTACAACTGGTACATCTCTTTATCACGACGGTGTGCACAATTCGCCAGAAAAAGGCACCAGTATAAAGTTTTTCATTTCGAGGGGTTATACTAAGTACCGATGAATTTCCAAGGCACAGAAAAAGAGCCACCCTTGCGGAGAGTATTCTACAGCGTAGGTGCTGACTTGGTTGTCTTCTATCGGTCACGCAACAACACCCAGCACATACGGTGACAAACAACGACATTTAGCATGATATCTATACCCTGGAAGTCTTCATATTGTAAAAGGTTTTCGTGTATGTACTGTTTCACAATATTAGTGATGGCACAACAATATTTTTCGTGAGTGCAAATTTCAGACTGACATTGTTGTGAGTGGTTTTAACAAGATGACCACGTCACAGATAACACACCGTTTGTTCCTTGCGTCAACAATGGGATTTTCAGTTGTAACACGTGTGTTTGCCGAGACTTGCTTCCGATTTCTGGGTGCTAATAGGAACCGCTCGTGTTGTTGTCTTCTTCTTTCTGTCCTGGTTTTTGCGCGCTGTTTCACCACTATGAACTACTAATAGGAAGGTTCAATAGATAGGATATATTTGCCGTCCCCACCAGGAGAATCAATAAGGCAGCAAGAAGCAGTGCAGGGAGCCATTGATACGAGTGAATATTTCTGGGAGAACAGGTGGCACAGACGTTTTTGTGAGTTGCATGAGAGCAGGATCCATGAAGTCCTGTGGCATGAAGTGCTTATACCCTCTTTGGTGTGACGAATGCCGCTAGCTGGTTGGCGTTGTCTTGATGGCACCTCGTCAAGGATAGACTACCCATGCTGTGGACCTGCACAGGTGGCAGGGGAAACAGTACATAAACTGTTTGCAATGACAGATAACCTGAGATACGTCTGTTAATTTCACAGCAACTAGTACTGCAGTATTTCCTCAAGAATGTGCAACCTATTTACAACATGGGTTCTCTTACCCCCGAATTCATAGATGTATCTTCTTCTCTACTTAAACTGAGCTTAACTTGCCGCCTTCTAAGTCAGCTTCCCTCGTTTCATAGACCCCACGCGCTCTTCAATCGTACTTCAGTCGTACTTGATCTTGGCCGACTGATCTTTGTCGGCCGAAATCCAAGTCTGCTTCGTAGCTACCTTCAAGCAAATTGCTTCGTATTCCAACATTGCGGGTCGGCTCGGGCAGTGCCGCGATTTCGCGCGACGGATCGCCACCTTTGAAGTAGCTTGCCGTACCACGGATCTGATATTTGGCGACGCCTTCGCGATTCCGAAGATAACGCGGCCATCCATTAGCGATCGCCAAAACCCGATGAAGGTGTATGATGGCGCGCAATTCCTCGCCCGCTATCGCTTCTCGAAGGAGACCGTGCTCAAGCTGGTCAGCATGCTGCCGCTGCCGGCGAGCCGCAACAACCGGGGTCTGCCCCTGCCTCCACTTCAGCAGCTGCTGCTGGTCCTACGTTTTTACGGAGCCGGCTCTTTCCAGGTGGTGACGGGATACCTCATAAAGGTCTCTCAACGAACTGTGTGCCTGCACCGTGCGCAAGGTGACGGAGATGATAGCAAGCCGCCACGTCGAGCGGCTGGTGCACTTTCGGGAGGCTGCGGCGGTGACGAAAGACATGAGGGACTTTTACAACATTGCCCACTTTCCGGGAGTCACCGGGTGCATAGACTGCACACACATCGAGATCAACAGCCCCGGTGGTGACAACGCCGAAGTTCACCGGAACCACAAGGGCTATTTCTCGGTCAACATGCAGGTAAGTGACAGATTGTGTGCCGTAGAAAATCCTATTCGGCCAGCGTTAGGAACAACTATTAACGCACTGCACCTTTATTGTTAGCATGTAACTCGCTTAGGTTGGACGAATACTTCCCTCCCTGCTACGGGATTGGAACAATACTCGAAGGCGGGTTTGTGTAGCCACTGCCTCGTTTAGCAGAATTCACTACATTGGTGGCCGTGTTTATGTGAACGTGCAGGCAGTCACAGGCCCGAATCTGGACTTTTTCGATGGGGTGGCGAGCTGGGCACGGTAAGTTCATGACAGCCGCATTTTCGATAACTCCAGAGTTCGGGTCAGATGTTAAGGAAAGAGGTTGCCTGGGGTGCTGCTAGGGGACATGGGATATTCCTGCCAGCCATTCCTGATAACCCCCATAGGAGAACCTGCTCCAGCCAACACACCACGCGGCAGGCAAGAAGAACTTTGCTGAACACGAGCATGTTGTTTCACATGAATGTTGCTTTTGCAAATCTGGACTACTGATAAGCACTTTTGTATGTGCTACAGGCTGTTCCAACAGTGTCCACAAGACAAAAAAAATGATACCATAGTGCATGTGTATTCAATGATTGAGGTATTTACATGGTTTCACAATGGTGTGCAGTTGCAGGTTGTGTGATTAGCTGGCAACAAGCTTTTGAGGGTGTTCTTTCGCAGGCAGATCACGTTCACGTTCAATAAACGTAGAAAAATTGAAAAACATGGTGTGTTGGTTAGGGTTTCTGTATTTTCGGGACCCCCTGCCACTTGTGTGAGCGTGCCCTGTGTTTTTCTGAGTTCCAATGCAGCTCTACTATAATACAGCTCATACAATCTTGACGAGTGAACACCATTGTTGTATTATGTACCTGCTTTCTTGGTCTGCTTTGTACACACAATGTTGTGCAGTACCATTCCCTCTGTGTCATGTTTGCAGCGTTATAACGCTCTGTGGAATGATACACGGCCTATTATATGCAACGGGATACTACTGATCATCATCATCATCATCACCAGCCTATCTACGCCCACTGCAGGGCAAAGGCCTCTCCCAATATTCTCCAATTACTTCGGTCCTGTGCCAACTCTGACCAATTTATCCCCGCAAACGTCTTGATCTCATCTACCCATCTAACTTTCTGCCGCCCCCTGCAAAGCTTGCCTTCTCTAGGGATCCACTCTGTTACCCTTATTGACCAGCGGTTATCTTGCCTTCGCATTACATGCCCTGCCCACGTCCATTTCTTCTTCTTAATTTCTACTAATATGTCTTTAACACCAGTTTGCTCCCTGACCAACTCCGCTCTCTTCTTGGCCCTTAATGTTACACCTATCATTTTACGCTCCATTGCCCGCTGAGTCGTTCTCAATTTAAGTTGAACCCTCCTGGTGAGCCTCCAAGTTTCTGCCCCGTAGGTGAGTACCGGTAAGATGCAGCTGTCATACACTTTCTTCTTGAGCGACAATGGTAGGCTGCTATTCATTATCTGAGAATGTCTCCCATATGCACCCCACCCCATTCTGATCCTTGTAATTATCTCTGCCTCATGGTTGGGATCTGGGGTCACAACTTCGCCTAAGTATATATAATGGCTTACCACTTCCACTGCCTCGCCATCTATCTCAAACTGCTGTGCTGTCCCGAGGTTATTGATCATTACTAAATTTTTCTGCATAATTAATTTTCAGGCCCACGGTTCTACTCTGTTCGCCCAGTGCGGAAAGCATGCTTTGCAATTCGTCCCCCGAGTTACTTAGCAAGGCAACGTTATCAGCAAATCTGAGGTTACTGAGGTGTTCTCCATTAGCGCTTACTCCCACCTGTTCCCAATCCAACGTTCTGAATACTTCTTGTAAGCATGCTGAGAATAACATTGGAGAGATTGTGTCTCCTTGTCTGACACCCTTCCTTATAGGTATTTTACTGCTCTCCCTATGGAGGATGCTGGTAGCTGTAGACCCATTATAGATATCCTCTAGTATTCTTACATAATGCACATCTACCCCCTGGTTCCGTAATGCTTGAATGAGTGGTAGGGTTTCGACCGAGTCAAATGCTTTCTCATAATCTATGAAGGCTATATATACGGGTTCAGTATACTCAGCGCACTTCTCTATCACCTATTGATCGTGTGAATATGGTCCATTGTTGAATAACCTTTACGGAACCCTGCTTGTTCTTTAGGTTGACTGAAATCTAAGGTTGCAGAAATTTGGTTAGCGACTACCTTGGTAAATGCCTTGTAGACGACTGACAGTAAGCTGATCGGCCTGTAATTTTTCAAGTCCTTCATGTCGCCTTTCTTATGGATTAGGATGACGTTCGCGTTCTTCCAAGATTCCGGTACCATTGCGGTCATCAGGCATTGCGTATACAGGTTTGCCAGTTTTTCAAGTACAATTTCTCCGCCATCCTACTAGAGGTCTGCTGTTATCTGATCCTCACCAGGTGCTTTGCCCCCTTTCATTTCTTTCAAAGCCTTCCTTACTTCTTCGGTCGTTCCTGGTGGGATGTCTATCTCCTCTGAGCTACGGTCTCGTTCGGCATTATCCTGGATGTCCCGGCTACTGTACAGATCCCTATAGAACTCCTCGGGCACTGTGACTATTTTATCCCTATTTGTGATGACATTCCCTTGCGTATCCTTAAGTGCATACATCTGATTTTTCCCCACGCCAAGACGTCTCTTCACGGCTTTCAGGCTACCTCCGTTCTTGACAGCTTATTCGATCCTCTCCATATTATACTTACGTACGTCAGCTGTCTTAAGCTTATTGATTAACTTCGAGAGCTCGGCTAGTTCTATTATGTCAGCTGCGGTAGAGATTCTCATGGTTTGCCGTTTCCTGATTAGATCTTTCGTCTCCTGAGAACGTTTACCAGTATCCTGTCTAGCCATAGTGCCCCCGACTTCTACTGCACACTCCGTGAGAATGCGTGTAAAGTTGTCGCTGGCGTCCTGTGTCGTAGGCTCGGCTTCCTCGTTAAGGGCGGAATATCGGTTCTGCAGCGCGATCCTGAATTCTTCTACTTTACGTCTTACTGTTAGCTCATTTATCGGCTTCTTACGTACTAGCTTGTTGCGGTCCCTCCTCAAAGCTAGCCTAATGCGAGATCTTACCATACGGTGGTAACTACACCTTACCCTTCCGAGCACTTCCACATCCTGCACGACGCCAGGGTTATCGCATAATATGAAGTCTATTTCATTTTTGTGCTTCCCATTCGGGCTCCTCCAGGTCCACTTCCGACTCTCCCGTTTACAGAAGAAGGTATTCATTATGCGTAGGTTATTCCGTTCTGCAACTCAACTAGTAGGTCCCCCCTGCTATTTCTACAGCCCAGACCATAGTTCCCAACTGCCTTGTCTCCAGCCTGATTCTTGCCTACTTTAGCATTGAAAGTCCCCCATAACTATGGAATACTGCGTTTTTACTTTAGCCATTGCCGATTCCACATCTTCATAGAAGCGTTCCACTACTTGGTCGTCGTGGCTGGATGTGGGCCCGTAGCCCTGCACCACCTTGAGCTTGTACCTCTCATTGAGCCTAATTACAAGACCTGCTGCCCTTTCGTTAATGCTATAGTATTCGTCTATGTTGCCAGCTATGTTTTTATTGACTAGAAATCCCACTCCCAGTTCTCTTCTGTCCTCTAGACCACGTAACATAGGACGTGTCCATTTTGCAGCACCGTAAAGGCTTCGCCTGCCCTCCTAACCTCGCTAAGCCTTTTACATCCCATTCAATGCCCTCTAGTTCCTCGAACAACACCTCGAGACTTGCTTCGCAGGATAAGGTTCGCACGTTGAACGTTGCCAGGTTCAGATTCCATTGGGGGCCTGTCCGGATCCAGGGATTCTTAGCACCCTCTGCTGCGGCACAGGTCTGACCGCCGCCGTGGTCAGTTGCTTCGCAGCCGCTGGGGACTGAGGCCCGGGGGTAATTGGCGTATTCATGGGAGGTTGTGGCCGTTACTACACCAGTGTGGCCAATCCTGCTCTGGTGAGGGAGTGCATTACCGGCAATGGCCGCCGGGGCCAGGCCGCACCCCAAGCCCCTTTGTGCAATTCCATCAATTCGCGGATTTCTTTTTTTTAATCCGGTGGGAATTGTCTGGCACCAAGATTTGAGCCACGGTCCTTCTGCACGCGAGGTGGGTGTTGTGCCTCTACGCCATCGCTGCACCCCTACTACTACATACTACTGATAGTGAAACTCAACTAGGGATTTTGGCATGCAGATGAATCAGTAAAGATACTGACCTTGTGCACCTTTATATGACCATATTTATGATCTTTTATTTACCCAGGTACAACAAGGCCCACATCTGGACCCGAAACACAGTCGAGGGAACCTTAGGCGTGTGGAAAAGGCGCTTCCCTTGTCTTGACATGTGCCTCCAGCACAAGCTTCCGCAGTGCACAAATATCATCACCGCTTGTGCTGCATTGCACAACTTGGCGAGTGCAAAGAGAGAAGCGCAGCCTCCACACCACCCAAGCTCGGCCAACCACCGCGCCAAGCAACATCACCCAGACAGAACACCTGCCTCCAGTCACCGACGGCAGGCTAGGTGCGCAGACACGAGAAATGGTAATCATCACGAGCTCTCCTAAAGTGCCTCCTGTGCTGGCATTTCAGGAGTACCAATGTGAGGCAGCATCAACAAGTGGTGCGACATGCATAACCCCATAACTGTGGGCAGCGACATTGTAGTGTAGGTGACTGTGATAGGCGTCAAGGTAGTGCTTTGACTTGGATAGTTGTATTCACCGCACTGTAATCTTAATATACAGCAACTTGATTGTGAACTTTGGTGTCCTCTTGTCGCGAAGTCTATCTTGTCGCATTCCTCACCAATATTGCTGCACATTTACTTCCTGAAACATTTTTGCTTATTTTTTTTAATGTTGCAACATTTTATTATTGTTATCAGTGTTTCTGCCACCAAGGTAAATCAAGAAAAGAATGTTGTGCATAGTATAAGGGACCATGAATACAACACATAACCGTGTTTTGTTTTGAGATTAGCCATCAGTGATACTGACCTCAATCTATTCTGGCTGCATGTTTTCAGGCACATTTCAACTGCACAGTGTAACCAGTGGGGTCATTTGGGACGTAATGAAAGAGCATAATTGGTGTGTTAACTGCATGCAAGCTTTCAAGTAGCACAACTGGGTGTCACCCAGGGTCCAATACAGCTGCGCAGTCCTGTTTATTGGTGGCGGCATTTGTCAGCTGTGTACCGTACGGTTAACCTATTCTGAGGTATAACTTAAAGAATGTTTCCCCTGTGCCTTATCACAGCAGACTACTAATAAATTACTGCAGTGGAGACAAACTACTTGAAAAAAAGAAGACAATTGCATGCATTTTGCGCAATCTGCTTTTGAATGCACATACGTTACACGGAGTGTTGCACGGCATGAACTATTGCCATTCTTTAGTATAGTCGCAGTGCGTCAAGGGGGCGTCAACCTTGCACACCACATGATCGACTAGCACTCTGTCTGGCAGCTGTTACCTGAAACAGGCATCGTGCTAAGGCAAGTGATAAGAAAATAGAAGTGCAGATTTTTCAGAACATCCCACATTCGCGCTTGCGTGGGTAAAAAAAAATTTACTGCTACGTATGCCAGAATGCTTTTCCATAAACTTGCAAAAGCCTCATTTGTAAAAATGCAGCAATTTTGGTAAACGTTTCACGCACTGAAATGTTTGCATATGGACGTTTCCAGCTCATCTTATGCACTCCTCGTACAGGTGGCTGCTACGTTTGTGGTTGTGGTTTTCAACAGTAAACACTCGGTGGTCATCGCACCTTGAAAGTGTTTGCCAACTGATGATATGCAATCTAGTAAAGTGAGGTTAGTTTGGTGAAGAAAAGAAAATTTATAGGGGTGTCCTGCCATATCGTTTAGCTAATGTGATTGCATGTGGAAAGCAGAAGTCCAGCGGATTTGTCGGCAGTATAGCGGTGCTGTGTGCTCATGTCGGACCGGCGTGTGCATTTTTTAGGGAAGACCCTCAACCACTGAACGCACAGCCCGCACGAAGAGTGGATCAGTGCCTCTTTGCCTATTTTTTATACCCGGCTTGGTCAACCGCAAACTTCACTTGAGCCTTCCCTTGTTTTTGTATTTTGAATCAGCTGCTTGACTTTTTGCTGTGTTTAGTACAGAAATCTCTTACACAGGCTGCAAAGTGGCGGACCAGTACCACGATGGCTGCACCCCAGCTTTTGGTCCTCTTACACAGGCCTCTTTTGGTCCTCTTACACAGAAATCCTCTTACACAGGCTGCAAAGTGGGGGACCAGTACAATGATGCCTCTATCCCAGCTTTTGGTTTTGTTCAAGCACTGCTTTACAAAGCAAGAATACTTGCAATGTTTTTCAAATAAAAATAGCAACCTGAAAATGCAGCGCTTATTGCGTATCCTTATAACATCTGTTGCACAGCTTTACCATTGTAAGGCACTGCACACACACAGACAAAAACACCACTCCGGACAAGGACCACTGTTTTAGCTACCTTCTATGCAATCTAGACCCCATTGAACTCTAAAATCTGCTTACATACATGAATAAACATTGAATGACTGGAACTCTCCCACATTACTCATCCTCAAGCCCGGAAAACCCCTCACAATCAGGAACATTCACCTCATCCCTCAGGTATGCCTGGGACAACTTCTGAAACAAATTTATTTATTTAAATAACCTTACAGGCTCCAGGTGGATCATAGGGTAAGGGGGGCATACAAAAAAGAGTAACTTAGGGCATATAGCCAACACACTGGAAAAGAAAAATATAAACAAGATTAACAGGACGTAATTATACATTTTTGATGAAATGGTACCTTAAAAAATTTATAAACACTAATAATCTAAAGAAAAATTCAGGGAATCTATTAACAGAGATACAAAGCATGGTTATGGATTATGTGGGAAGCACAAATGGGATGTAAAAACATTAGGAAAATTACGCATTAGTTGTTCACAAAATCTGTCATGGTTCCTTATAGAAGCAATAGCGTCCGGAAGTTCATTCCAATGAGATATGGCACGAGGTAGAGCCGATGAAATAAATGCAAGTGTTCCCCATAGATACACTTGAAGCTGAATTGATTTTGTAAACGAGACGCGTAAAGGGGTTCGAGGGGGGGATTGGTTATCACTGTGGGCGTATTTGTGAAACAAACACAATACAGCCACCATGCGACGAATCTGTAGTCGTTGTAAAGGTAAATTTTAATCTATGTAATACTTGAATTGCAACTATAGTTCCGAGTAATAAAACGGGCGGCTCTGTTTTGGATGAACTTGAGAAAATAATCAATTAAGTAACTTTGATGAGGTGATCATATAAGTAAGGCGAATTCTAGCTGCGGACGGGCGAATGTGAAGTAGGGCAATTTGCGCGTGGCTGAACGCGTGTTACTCAGGTTATGACGCAGGTGTCCCTAAGTTTTAGATGCTTTTGCGCCGATTTAAGTAATGTGAGTGGACTAGGAAAGTGTAGAAGTGAAATTGATACCTAAATATTTGTAGGTAGTGGCTCATGATATTTCTGCGTTATTTACACGATAAGTGAAATCAGAGTGAGCATGCTTACGAGAAAAAGAGATAGACTAACAGCACAATTTGTACTTAAAAGGAGCCAGTTGGAATTTGAGAGAAATTAATGTCCAATATAAAATTTAAGAAATTCGTTGAGCTGCTGCAAATGGATGACAACAAGGGCCAATGAGTTCGCGGTAATTGAAGTCTCCCAAAAGGTAAACTTTATGCCCCCAATATTTCTTGCAATGACTCACAATATTAGTGCACTTTGCATAGAAGACTCATACTTTCCTGCCGCCACCTATGAATATTGGTCCCTTCGCAACTTAAGACATCACGTTTCAACTTAAAAGACGATTCCGCGCTATTTAGATCTCAAAATCTCCACTGTAGACAGGCAAATGCTGGGGCCAGCACACTCATACAAAAGCACCCCACAAACACGCACTAAATTCTTCTTATTATAAAGGGGGAAAGAGTTCATGTTACTCACTCAGCTACCATCCTGTGAGGGCTCACCTCATCACTTGCAGGAACAGACTATACAGTACTGAACACATCCGCCAAGCCATTCTCACTAGCCGTATAGCACATAGCATGCTGAACCTGATGCTGAGACCACCAGAAATCTTAAAACTCAACAATCCCACGCGCTAAGCATATAAGGCCACTTAGGGACTTCCTGTCAGCACGGTGACCAAGAAACCTCAAATTTCCACCCTGTCTTTAACAAACAACGGCACACAGCACGAGATCACTTCACTCACAAGAATCATAATTACTTGTCATGAACTCAACACACAGACATTTGCCTACCCCCTCCCGAAAGCCCATGCTCTCAACACACAAGGGACAGAACTTACAGCAGTAACCACCCCCGCCACTTCCATCAGCACAGCTGAGGAAACTGCCATAGGTCTAGCTACAACGAGCCAGCTGTTCATAACGTCAACTGCCACAACAGACTCAAACCGCCTGCAGGCATTTTCTCAAGAGCCCAATCTCACAACCAGAATTCAACAATCTGTGACAAGAACATTACCCGAACTCCACATTGGCAACTCCAAAGGGCCACAAGCCCTTCCAAGGCAAGCCAGCGCAGGTCACTGCCCATGCTGGTTTGCACCAGACCGTTTCCACAGAAGAACACAATGACCAACCAACTAGAAAGCCAGCACCACTCTTACCATTAACCCAAACTCAAGCACATAACAAAAATAACGGCAGCTGCTTCCCACTACCCTAATCGCCACAAACACGTGACAAAGCAACCATTTTAGAATGCCTACAAAGTGATTCCCTCTTTTCAACAACACCCTGCCACACGCTATTTCCCCATCTGTGACTTCTGCCCGGTAGCTGGTACACTATGCAACCTGCTAGGGTACGCGCCGCGGTGGCTCAGTGGCTAAGGTGTTGCGCTGCTCAGCACGAGGTCGCGGGGTCGATTCCCGCCGCGGCGGCCGCTTTTCTGATGGAGGCGAAAAGCAAAAACGCCCGTGTGTACGAGATTTCGGCGCACGTCAAAGATCCCCAGGTGGTCAAAATTAACCCGGATCCTTCCAATACGGCGCGCCTCATCGCCTGCGTTGCGTCGGCGCGTTACACCCCGCAATCAATCAATCAACCAGCTATGGCAGCATCATCAAAACCGTACGTTCAACCCTAATCTCAACCCTACCTATAAGTGCCCACGTGTCGAGATTTCAGTACAATGAGTAGTGGTGGTGGTGGTGAAGCAGCTGACCAACTCTGGGCCCTCATTTTGCTAAGGCCTTGGCAAGAAATGCTTGCTCACGCTGAATTTGCAAACGGATCAGCTGGTTTTCTAGTTCCCTTTCTCTTTTAAAAGCTGGGTCTCAAGCAGTATTTTGCACAGTATGGCCTCGCTTTCCAGCTGTACCTTTTCAACAGCGGCCAGACACTGCAGCCACACGGCTTCGACAGTTGCCTGACTTTCTTCCTTCATCAGCTGCACACGCAGGTCGTGCTCCTCCTGCAGGAGCCCTGCCCTTGCATCATTTTCTTCTGAAAGTTTACTCTCCAGGACGCCCATGCGGCCTTTCGGTCTTTTGGCGCTGGTACCAGCTGCAGCTCCATCGCTGTTGTCACTACAGCTGGTCCCAGGAAGTGCGCCTGCTAGCTCCAGATTTTGCTCCGCAGCAAGCTCTGACACCAGGCTGTCATCTGCTGTTGTTCGAGCCCACGTGTCCATGAGGGAGTCTTCATCGGAGGGTTCCTCTGAATCAAACAAGCAAAACGAGATGCCTGTGCTAAGTGTGAAGTCATACAGTATAATGTATGGACGCACAAGGGGAGTGATGCGTAATGACTCTTTCAAAGCAAGAGCAACACCACTTCCTATTCCATCACAGAGAATATGGCCTCCCTACTTTTTTTACAGCGCTATTTTGTTTAGTTCACAGCGGTACTGAGCCTGAGTCTACAAACTAGAAATTGAAGCCAAGTGCATTGCCTCTGAACTACTTTCCCACATTACCAGCAGTGAAACAAGACCTTCGTAGGTAATCAGCCATACAACCAACAGCACAGAAACCAGACGAGACGAACACTTGCATTTGTGCACTGCCCATTACCCAC
Source organism: Haemaphysalis longicornis (assembly GCA_013339765.2). NCBI lineage: Eukaryota > Metazoa > Arthropoda > Arachnida > Ixodida > Ixodidae > Haemaphysalis > Haemaphysalis longicornis. The sequence goes on from CM023454.1 coordinate 135,999,106, forward strand.
ACAGACATGTACTACCAACCAGCTCAAGTTTCAGCTCTTGTGAAACAAGACAGCCTAGTGCATGCCGTGTGACAAGTGAATGTGACCACATGTGAGTAAAACAAATGTACGCCCACCATAGAGATCAGTGATTCAAGGGTTACCTACTGCTAAAGTGCGACTCCAAGGTAACCGTTGTGGAGAGATAAAAATTTAGAATATCTGGGGTCTCAATGTGCTTCAAAAGCTTTTTTGTTTCCCAGCCTTCATCAAGAAACAAGCTGCAGGCGCCAGCATTTCAACCGCAAAAAAAAAGATTGCTCATTTTTGTAGCCGCCCTACTCCAAAAGCCGATTTCCCTTGCAAGCCGGATCAACTTCCCAAGCATTTTAAATATGTTTAGCCTGAAGACCAAAGACGGTAGGTACACAAGAATGGAGACAGGACAGGCTTGGGAATTTAGCAAAACTACCTGGGAGACCAGTTAGTTCATGATTATATCCTCAGTATTCAATTGCGTTGAATGCATGCAGGCAACCAAGTGTGCGCCGCCATATCTGTAGCCAAGCGTCTGTTGCTAGGCGACGTTGTGCGCACGGCCCGCAGATCAGGCACCCCTCTTCTCCTCCGTGCAACCGTGTGCGTGCGCCCACGGCCGCACTCGACTCACCTCCTCCTGCGCTCCCCTGAACGCGCTTGGCCACAGAGAAAAAGTATTTCTTTCTTTATGGCTTCGCGGCAGCGGATAAACAGTGGGCTAGCAGGCCACCCCAACTTGCGGCGACGGGCAGCAAGACGCCCCAATTCGAAGGCCGTAAGGGGAGCGCAGGAGGAGGAGAGTCGAGTCCGGCCGTGGTGCTCCGTCACTCGTTACGTCGGGCTCCGTGGGAAGGCGGCACTTGTCTAGCTAAACCCGACTGTGAAACACATGACTGTGTTTCACGTTACGAACTCTTCGCCGAACACAAAGTATTGCGTTGAGTTCACTGAGTGCGATTAATAATATCTCTGTTGGCACCACTATTACTACTACCACTAGGTGGTTCGGGTGACACAGTTTAGAATCGGATTGGAACGGAGCAGATGACGCACGTCGTGTCTTTTGTTTTTTTCGGCGTGCGGCCGCAGTGGCCAAGGCTACGCCGTGTCTGTGGCGCATCGGCCACTAAACTTTGGCAACTAAAATTGACCCCTAAACTTTTGAAGGAATACAGTCTATATGTTTATGGCAAAACCCAAACACGCTACATAAGAAAGGAGACAGGACAGGTGCCTGTCCTGTCTCCCTTCTTGTGTAACGTCTTTGGTTTTTGCGCCAAACGTATTTAAGAATCTTGAACCAACTAGCCCCCCCAACAAGTTTTGAAATTCCAAGCGTTGTGGTCCCACACAAGATCCGGGCAACAGGCTGGGTTGTCGCTCGTACCTGTTCTAACGGTAGGCGCCTGCCCCACCAAGGCACACGAATGTACTGCAACAAAGATAGTGAGCGACCGTTAGAGCACGAGTCTCCCCGAGCGGGAATGTGTTCGGCTAAAGCGGAGGCTGGCCTTCTGAGTGGCGTCAATACCCCAGTGGGTATGTGTCCCCGTAGCGGCACAGCGGCAGCTCCATCGACAGTGCTTGGGCGCGAGACCTGCGCGCGGACGCCAGACCTCGTTTGGACTCTGAAACGGCCAGACCTCGTTCGTGCCTCCTGCAAGACCTGCGAATAAACCCCATTATATTTTGGTGGACGTCCTAGTCTTCACGCGATCCCCAGCCTGGGACTACGAAGCAAGCGAGTGCTCCCGCCCCTGCATCGAGAAATCGACGACGAAATGGCGTCGCCACAGCAGGCACCCATTATGTGCTCCGGGTCTCTTCGCCAAAGCGACCCCGCCTTTTTCAATGGCAAAGACGACGCCGATGCCGAGGATTGGCTGTCTGCCTACGAAAGGGTGAGCGCCTACAACCGATGGGACGACGGGATGAAGCTGAACAACGTCGAGATTTGCCTGACCGAGCTCGCCAACGCGTGGTTTCATAACCACAAACCGCGCATGAAATCCTGGCCTGAATTCACGACCGAGTTCATTAAGGCGTTCGGTCGCCCCGCTGTGCGCAAGCTTCTCGCTGAACAGCGGCTTCGCGTGCGAGCACAGCGAGACGACGAGGGTTACACCAGTTACATTGAGGACGTCGTGGACCTCTGCAAGCGGGTGGATCCTGCGATGCCTGAGTCCGACAAGTTCAGGCACATCCTCAAAGGCATCGAGGATTATGCATTTCAGATGCTCCTGGGCAAGAACCCGCAGACTGTTGACGATGTCCGCAATTGGTGCCTCAGCTATGACGAGCTGCGTAAACCGCGTGTTGTGACTCGACAACGCACACTGCCCAACGAAGACGTTTCACAAGGGACACTGTCGTAATTGGCCGTACCTTCCGACCTTTCTCCTCTTCTGCCGCACATGGAGGCGTTCGGGCGTGCGGAAGTTTTGCGGCAGCTGGCCCTGCTTCCTAGCGCTCGAGAGCCTGCCTTTCCGCTGCCCCCGACTGTGCGGCGAGTGATTCAAGAACAGGTCGCCGAGGCACTTCCCTCAGCCTGCCAACCGCCACATGTGCCTGTATCCGTGGCTTCCCCCTTGATCTCACACTTAGCGTCAGCAGTGGCACCGCCCTTTTCAACTACCGCCGCAGCGCCTCTCGCTTCCCCAGTAGCATCGACCCTAACGGTACCCATGGCTGCGCCTCTCGCTTCACCGCCTGCGATGAATTACGCTTCAGTCGTACGACAACTGGAGCCAGGCGCCTTTCAGGCATATCAGTTCACGGTACCCGAGCGGGCGACACGGTATTCTCTCACCGGCACCTCAAAAGCTCAATCCTTGGCGCACACCAGACAACCGGCCGTTATGTTACGCATGCTGCATGCCCGGGCACGTGGCGCGGATGTGCCGTCGGCGGCCACCACTTGATCGTGATGTCCACCCTGTATCGGCCTACGGATCTCAGCAGTATTTCGCCCCCGGTGATTCAGGACCGACACCGAGCTCCTGTACTAGCGAGCCACCACCATTTTCGAGCCGTCGCCCTTCTTCACCGCGTCGCCGCTCCGTGTCGCCCATGCGCCCCCGACAAAATCCGGTTGCCGAGGGTAACTGACGGCTGCAGTTCCCGAGGCAAGAACTGCACGAACGTCAAAATGCCGAAGTCCTCCTATATCACCCGCTAACGTTATAGATGTGACTGTGGAAGGTGTCGCCGCACTAGCACTTGTTGATACGGAAGCCGCAGTGTCAGTGCTAAGTGAACGTATCTGCCCCTCATTGCGTAAAGTCACAACACCTCTCGGTGGACTTTCTCTTCGGACTGCAAGTGTGCAAGAGGTTAAGCCGCTAGTCATGTGCACCGTTTGTGTCCTCATCCAAGGCATAACTTACGTCATCGAGTTCGTTGTGCTCCCGTCATGTTCTCACGATATCATTCTTGGGTGGGACTTTCTATCCCGTCATCACGCCATAAGCGATTGTGCTCGTGCGCAAGTTGAACTTCTACCGTTGTGGGAGCCGCCGCAGAACGAGTTGTCGATCAAGTTGCTGGTTTCCGAAGATACCGATATTCCCCCGAGCTGCTCCGTGATTGTTCCTGTTTCTTGCAATGTCGCTGCGGACACAACCGTGATTTTCACACCGTCGAGTTTATTTCTTTGGCGCAAGTTGCTCCCCTTACCCTCCGCTGTCCTCGATGTTCGCTCTGGTTCAAGCTTCAGGGCGGTCTGCAACGCATCCTCTTGCCCGACAACACTGTTCCATGGGGAATGTCTGGGATTCGTGGAAGCTGTTGATTCCTCGCATGTAGAGGCCGTGCCCGACGAACCGTCATTCTTCCCTTTCAGTGCACTTAGTCCCGAGAGTACGGCAAGTCCTGACGTGTTGCTTAAGTCTATCAACAAAGACCTCACCTCGGCCCAATGCGACCAGCTCATCAACCTCCTACAACGTTTTCGGGAATCGTTTGATTGCTACCAAGCCACCTTGGGACGCACGTCGAATGTCGCTCACGAAATTGACACCGGCTCCCACGCGCCACTACGGCAGCGGCCATATCGCGTGTCACCGGCGGAGCGCCGCGTGATCGACGAGCAAGTGGCAGACATGCTTGCGCGCAACGCAATTCGGCCCTCTACCAGCCCGTGTGCCTCCCCCGTGGTACTGGTAACTAAGAAAGATGGGTCGATCCGGTTCTGCGTAGATTACCGTCGCCTGAACAAGATTACCCGCAAGGACGTCAACCCGCTACCTCGTATCGACGATGCTCTTGACTGCTTACAGGGGGTAGAATTCTTCTCCTCACAAGATTTGCGGTCAGGCTACTGGCAAGTGCCCATGGCCGATGCCGATCGCTCAAAAACGGCGTTCATTACGCCCGACGGGCTTTACGAATTCAATGTGATGCCTTTCGGGCTTCGTAATGCGCCAGCTACCTTCGAGCGAATGATGGACAATGTTTTACGGGGCCTCAAGTTGAAAACATGTCTGTGTTATCTCGATGACATTGTCGTGTTTTCGCCAGATTTCCACACGTACCTTGAGCGCCTTGAACAAGTGTTGACGTGCCTTTCTTCGGTTGGCTTGCAACTAAACTTGAAAAAGTGTCGCTTTGCTGCTCAGAGGCTAACAATCTTTGGCCACGTTGTTTGTAAAGACGGCATACTTCCGGACCCGGAAAAGCTTCGTGCAGTGGCACAGTTTCCAAAACCGACCAATCTGCAAGACCTTCTCTGCTCCTATTTTCGGCGATTCGTTCGAACCTTTGCCTCCATTACCGCCCCTTTGACACAGCTCCTCAACGGAAGCGCAGAAATTACCGACTGGCCTCCTGCTTGTGAAAAGGCATTTGTGGCTATGCGAAGCCTGCTGACGTCGCCACCCATACTACGCCATTTTGATCCGCTTGCACCTACTGAAGTTCACACTGACGCCAGTGGTGTCGGTCTAGGTGCCGTTTTCGCTCAGCGTAAAGCAGGCTTCCATGAATACGTTGTTGCATACACCAGTCGCACCCTGACTAAGGCGGAGTGGAACTATTCCGTCACCGAGAAGGAATGTTTGGCTATTGTTTGGGCTATCGCCAAATTTCGTCCCTATCTTTACGGTCGTACATTCCACGTTGTCACGGATCACCACGCTCTATGCTGGCTGTCCTCACTGAAAGAGCCTTCCGGTAGACTCGGACGTTGGACTCTTCGACTTCAAGAGTACGACATTCGAGTCATATACCAGTCCGGACGCAAACACATTGATGGCGATGCCCTGTCTCGGTCACCCGTCGTGTCCGACACTGGTTCCCTGTCCACAGCAGACTGCGCGGTGGCGTCGCTAGCTATACAAGATATGGCCTCAGAACAGCGTAAGGATCCGTTGATTGCCCCAATCTTTCAATACCTGTCGAGTCCATCAACAGTTCCAGCATCCCGGGCAACGCGCCGCCAGGCTTCACACTGCGCCATACGTGACGACCTGCTCTACCGCCGGAACTACTCATCTGAAGGCAGGAAGTGCCTACTCGTCATTCCTGGCCATTTGCGTTCCGAATTTTGCTCTTACCACCACGCTGACGCACAGCGCGCCCACGTTGGGGTGCTGAAAACGTATCAGCGGCTCCGTTTGCGCTACTACTGGCGAGGGATGTACACATTTGTGAACAAGTACATCCGCTCGTGCACAGAATGTCAGCGTCGTAAGTGTCCCCCTCAACGTACCACGGGAGCATTGCAGCCACTACCGTGTCCAGCACGACCTTTTGACCGTGTTGGAATAGATATTTACGGTCCACTTCCCAGCACGGCCGCAGGCAATCGCTGGATTATTGTGGCAGTTGATCACTTGAAACGGTAAGCGGAAGGAGCTGCACTGCCCACTGCCACTGCTCGCGATGTCGCATCCTTCCTTCTTCAACGTTTTATTCTGCGGCACGGAGCGCCCAGGGAGCTGTTGAGCGACTGGGGACGAGTCTTCTTGTCCGAAATCGTGGAGGCGCGGCTCACTGAATGCCGCGTTGTTCACAGGAAGACTACATCCTACCACCCCCAAAACAACGGGATGACAGAACGTTTTAACCGTACACTGGGCGACATGCTGTCGATGTATGTTTCTCATGACCATTCGAACTGGGACTTAGTTCTCCCTTTCGTCACGTACGCGTATAATACGGCCACGCAGTCAACCACCGGCTTCTCACCATTCTTTCTGCTGTACGGGCGTGAACCTTCCTGCCTACTTGACACCATCCTTCCTTACCGCCCTGACATCTCGGAATGTGTTCTAGTCTTGGAAATCGCCAAGCGAGCCGAAGAGTGCCGCCAACTGCCACGCTCCTTCACGGCAGCAGACCAAGGACGTCAGGAGTATCGCCACGGCGACAGTAGTGGAACGCCAACTTACGCTGCTGGCTCCCTTATGTACAGCGGTACGGACACCGTCTACGGCCCCAGGGCTTTCAAGCAAACTTCAGACGAAATACCAGGGTCCCTACCAAGTCGTCGAAAAAACGTCTCCCGTCAATTACATCGTCGAGCCGGTCACTCCTAGTACCGATCGTCGCTTCCGTGGCCGCAAGACGGTTCACGTTCAGCGTCTCAAGCCCTATTACGACCCGCTCATCGTCGCATCACCCCGAGTCGCCAAGGATGGCTCCTTCTGTCCCCGGGGGTGATTGTAACAAAGATAGTGAACGACCGTTAGAGCACCAGTCTCCCCGAGCGGGTATGTGTTCGGCTAAAGCGGAGGCTTGCCTTCTGAGTGGCGTCAATCCCCCAGTGGGTATATGTCCCCGTAGCGGCACAGCGGCAGCTCCATCGACAGTGCTTGGGCGCGAGACCTGCGCGTGGACGCCAGACCTCGTTTGGACTCTGAAACGGCCAGACCTTGTTCGTGCCTCCTGCAATACCTGCCAAAAAACCCCATTATAGTACACCCACCGTCAAAACTTTCCGGGACACGATATCAAAAATTGAAGGCAATTTCTGTGCTGTCTGTTGGCTACGCTCCTGCTGTGTGTATGGTGATGATGCTTATTAGTGCGATGCTTCACTTAGAAGGGCAAATTAGGATTGAGCTGTGAGGCAGCGCAGTACTTGACTTCGACTTTGAAAATCGTGTGCCGCAAACTTATGACGTCAGGTGTACACGGTGATTTAATAAGTCATGGTGGATGCTGAACTCGGAACCGCCAGTGGCAGGACATGCAACCAGAATCTTTCACCACCCCCAATGTGGCAAACCAGCATGAATGCTCTGCACCCCACTAGATGCACAAGGGTCAGGGTCCCTCTCAACGGTTAAGGCAGCTTTCCAGACGTGAATTCCCCTTTCAAGGGTCTGCACTCCACCAGAGATGCCTGTAACCACTCAAAAACTGGTGGGCGCCAGGTGGGACGTGGATTCTAACCCGGTACATCCTGCATACAAAGCGAGTGCGGTACCTTTGAGCCATTGCTCCGGTAGAAAGGTTATAAACTGCAGGTTTAAAATATGACTGACAGATGTTGTTTGTTTTGAGGCAAAATGCATGCACAATTGTCACACAACAACTTTACCCAAACAAATAAGGTTTGTACATACCTGCCGCTTAAACATACTCCTTTTGACTGGTACCAGGAATCATCGCCTCCACCAGTCGCAGGACCGGCTCACTGTCCACAGGCGGGAGGTGGTTTGCCCCGTCCGAGTCATTGCGATTGTCGGAGCGTGTGGCCATGTGGTGCGCCACTGCTCAAACCAGTTCTGTGGCTGGTGACATAGGGTGATCTTTTGGTACGTTCCCTGCAAAGCATTGTGTAACACAGCTGTCAGTGAAGAAAAGGATGGAGAGAATAGAAGCATTGAAAATGTGTGTAATCTATAATACCCAACATTCCATAGAAAATAGAGATGCATGCATACCCGTGCTTCAGTGATCACAGTGTAGACCTCTCTTTGGAACTGAAGTAAGCAATTGTTGTGAAGTAAGCAATTGTCCCGGCCGCGGCGGCCGCTTTTCTGATGGAGGCGAAAAGCAAAAACGCCCGTGTGTACGAGATTTCGGCGCACGATAAAGATCCCCAGGTGGTCAAAATTAATCCGGAGCCCTCCACTACGGCGCGCCTCGTCGCCTGCGTTGCGTCGGCGCGTTAAACCCTACAATCAATCAAATCAATCAAATTGTTGTGTATATAAATATGGAATACTACATTTCTATCTGTCAGGGCTCCTGTACTGTACTTCAGTCAGGCCTACATGTATTACAGTATGTCGTGGTTTTGTAATACTGCTGGTAAGCAATAAGGGCTTGGGTGATGAAAGATTATTAGCCAGGTTTCAAAAGGACCACATACAAGCTAGGTTAACTAAATTTGGCAACAAAAAGAATCTGGTACACATTTCCTTCAGTACACACGATTTTGGGTGTTTAACAGGATTTTTTACTAAAAAATTTGATACACAGTGATTGAGGCAAGGCAAAAATGTCAATCTTGGAAAACATAACTGCACAAATCTGCTATGTTGATTTGTCATATCCAAAGTCAAAAATCAGGTACAGGGGGTAATAAAAGGAATTAGAACAACGGAGCGCACTGCCTCTAAACACCCTGCACTATCTGGCTGCAAAGTCAGTAAACCGCGTGATTGCGCGCTTCATCGAGAGTGTTTGAGAGTGTGGCCTACATATGTGGGAAATAGTGATCAAGACACGACGCCGGTCGTTTATTTTGACGCGTCTTTTCCAGCTGCGTCGCCACTGAGCAGGATGATTGTTGAAGAGCATCACGCCAGCTGCAATCAACCTGCTGCTGCGCTTGGCTCCCGAATGTAGTATATAATGGGAGGCGCAGTGGCGACAGAACCTAAAAAAACGCTTCAAAATAAATGACTAGCGTCGCTTTTTTATCAAACATTTCCCCTAACAGTAGGCCACACTCTCAAATGCTCTGAAAGAAATGCGCATGCACGCAGTTTACTGACAACGCAGCTAGACGGTATGGCTTGCGTCGGAGGCTGTGTGCTCCGTTCCTGTTTCTTTTATTCCTTCTGTACGACGTGATCTTTACAGCTTTTCTTTCGGGGAAATATCTCCTTTAATTAGCACCAAAAAAAAACATCGTCGTTAATAAAGCCCTTGAAGATAAAGTTATCAATAGCACCCAAGGTTCAATGATATTGGGAATGTGTCACTAACCTGTCTTGAACATTCCCCGATTGAAACGGGCCTGCTCCCTCTTCCATTTTTGCTTGAGATTGCTCCAGCCTTTTTTGAGCTGCTCGGCCGTCCGCTTCGTCACGCCAAACACGGAGATGAAATCTTTGGAGACTTCTTCCCTGTGCGCGTTTCTCGCCGCGACTAACGCAACGTCGCTTTTTTACATTGGAGGTGGCTTTTTCGATCCTTTACCAGGGACGTCAGGAGTGCTACCGCATCGACAGTGAATCGCGGTGCGACTTTTCGCCGCGATTTGTCTTGGCTTGCGCTCATAATACCTGGCACATGCAACAAGGACAGCGGTGTTGAAAAAACGCACCCAAAACGTGAACGCACACAGCGGGCTCCCGCACCCAGGTAGCTAGACGAAATAGCCAATATTGGTCCAAAACACGCATAATGCTTTGAATGTAGATGATTAGGGATTGCTATTTCTTTAGGTAGCAGATGTAGAACAATGACTGTTGGTGTATGTTTTAAAACGACCGTTTTTTTACTTTCAAGTGCACATTACAACAGACAATTTTTGCTTACTCTCGATCCCAGCTGCGCCCGGCGCCTCCCGGCCTAAGTCGCCCCCGACTTTACGAAGCAAGTTCGCTCCAACATTTATGAAGCGGGAAGGTCGTTTTAAACCCGTTCTAGCCGCCTGCTGTCTTGGAGCGGAGTTCATGAAGTACGCTCGCTGCTTCAGTTTAAGATAGGTCTATGAATTAGTTAGTTAGTCTGTTCAGCCATCGAGCGGTCGCGCTATTAGCAACACTCAAAATATGCCTCTTTTTGATTCTGCAACACTGGTTAGGCACCTTTTTATTGCATTCATCTATTGTTTGGTATAGCAAAAATTATAATTCTGCTCATGTACCCTGAATCGCTTTGCTTTTTCTGTAAAATTCGGAGGAACAGCGAGAGTGAAATGAACGTAATATAAAACGCCCAAACATGCCTGTTGTCCAAAGGCGCCGCGAAAGAAACGCGTCCACAGACCGGGCACCTGGCGAAGGTATATTTGCCGCTGTGTGGGCACCATGGCACGCAACAGTGAGCGTCGTATTGATGCGTCATATTGATTGCCTCCAGAAGCCATGGACTCAAATACATGACAAGCATAGAGTATCATACAATAGTAACTAGAGAGGAATCTGGGGCTGCGATCGTACGGCTCAATGGGCGTGATGGGTGGTTCGGGATCCGGATTTGCACTTGCTGGCGTGCAAAAGTTACTATAGATTGGATCGTGCAGCCAGTTTTGTTTACATTTTTGCTTTGGCAGTCTTGTTTGACCTTTGTGGCTTCGTCACAGCCATGTGCGGCCAGTGCGGTTTGTTCCGAACATGGCGGTGGGGAAAGCTTTGAAAAAAAGCGTTGGGAAATCCCTTCCAACCATTAATGCGTGGAGAGAACCTCTTCGCTAACTCAAGATAAGGTTCAGGAGAGTTTTTATTGATTCATTGCCGACCGAATGGGCACAGAAAAGGCCGTTCGACAACGAACAGGGGCGGAAATGTAGGGCATTGAGCGGCGCCGTGCCGCCGAGTGTTGTCCCTACTCGTTCTTGTCTTTTTTATGCAGGGTCTGTCTGCAGTGGTTGTGTTCGTGTAACAAATCGCTTACCGGCCTGCCGGCGTATTTCACGTGGTAAAAGCGTATGATTTCTGCATTGCCTGACAAAACTTCGAGGTAAGCTACCCTGCTGGAATTCTTTACCACGCTGGTTGAAGCAGTACGCTCGAATTAGTACAATCGTACATACGAGCATAGTTAGTAGAAGTGTCCTGGCATTAGTACAATCACAAGAGGTTGCTGGCATGGTGCTAACGTATCCTAAAAATGTTCACGTGATACGAAACTTCATATTATCTGCGCAACACATCACTACGGCCGTGAGTTAACGTTTGCAAAGAAGCAAAAAAAATCCACCACCTGCAAACAATCTGCAACAATGTAACAACATCTCTTATTTATTATGAGTCCAGAAACACTACAAGCTCAACTTTGTGCTCGTGGTTCACAATATGCGGTTGTGAGAAAAGGTTCTCCGGTTGTACCCACACATAAAAAAGCAGTAATGACAAAGCAGTGCAGGCAGAAAGTCTCTTTAAAGACTAAGGAATGGTCTGTACCTTGGTCGCATTTGGCGGTTGGAAACAGCGAGCAACATCGGAGTATGGCCGATGTTGTTGGGAAAAATTGTATATTGCAATAACTAAAGAGTCGAGGCAGCACATATGTTGTGACAAAGAAATAAAAGCTTAGTTGTGCACAAGAAGGAACCAAGAATACTTGTGTCGTTTTACTGGTGTCCTAACAAGTTAGGTGTGCTTAATATGATTTGATGTAACATTGGGTGACCCCAATTAATATGTTTGCTGGCTATGTTCTACGTCTCCACATTCGGTGTATGAACAAGGCATTGACACAGTTGGCACAGTTTAAAATTGGCCCACTGTGGCGATCATGAGGTGGAGTTGTAAATGAGCAAATGGCCATTCTATCGCATTCTATGGAGCTTTCTATGTTAGTATATGTTTTGTTTGACCAGGTCAAAAATTAGTATGCAGACATTAGAGTAAGAAAGGGGATTTTAAATGTGAAATTTACCGTTTCATAACAGCTAGCCTCATTACCAATTTCAGAAAAAACAGAAGCTGCAGTTTTGGACCTTTATAAAACATTGCGGTCCTTGTGAAACAAGGCATACAGTTGCGACGAAACAAAAAACCGCGACAGAAAATGTTTGTGACAAGTGCTCGTACCTGCATAGTTTTTTCGTATGTTCTAGGTGAAGCCGCACTCATGTCTTGAGGTAGTGTACTGAATTTGGCGCTCAATGTTTTCTTCTGTTCGCATCAAAAATATATATCCTGAGGTGACTACAAGTAATCTGGTGGGGCAAATGCAGATTTATGCTGGCGGCCCTGAAGCCTGGCAGAGAATTATAAAGGAGGACGAAGTGGCACAGGATGGCACAAAAAAGTTACTCGCGACTTTGTGTCGTTATTTCGAGTTAAATCCCAACGTTCCCAGTCTCACCATTGTGTGGTTGTGCAACGTTGCATATGTAATCAGTGTTTCTATATCTTATGCTTGGGGTTGCAGTGTTGTTTTCTTTTTTTCAACATGAGAGCGCGGCATTCCTGGATACAGAAAGATTTCACTCACGTCATATTCGTCCAGGAAATGACTCCAGTAGTCTGATGCAAGTGGCCTGTAAAGGATGAACCCCTGCACACTGGGTCTGGCTGGAAAGGAACCTTTAGTACTAAGGGGTACTTCCATCTAAATCAACATACGGTAAATATTCCACTTCCACAAGCCCTAGATTTAGGTGTAGCGCAGAGGCAGTAGAGTTCAGTGCTCTCCAGGCGACGAAAAGAAGGTTGGAATGCTGGTGAACGAAAAGAAGATAGGGGAATTTTGCCTAGAGGAGCTACTACCTGTAACAGAAAAAATAAGTATTTTGTGCGCAATAAGTTTTTATGCCTGTCCTAAGCGCAACGCTAGTATTAAGTGGAGAGTATAAAGCATAGGTATATTACCGTGTTAGTTTTTTTTTCGGTAAGACGACACGTCATCCCCCCGCTACAAGGGGGGCACAACTACGAATAATCATCGTATGTTAGAATAATGGTTGTTCATTTTGGTGTTTGACATTTGAACATAAAGTGTTTTATGCTGGGATGCACCATGGTTTCAGTGACGTTATATCCAGCACGGGAATGAAGCCAGTGCACTTTTGCCAAAGCAACCCGCCAACTTAACGTCGGTTACGAAGATCACCCATTGGACGACCGCCGATCCACAAATCATGCTCAGCTGGAGATTTTGGTGCCTACTTGATTTTCTGTGATCACTGGAAGCCCACAACATGTTTATAGCGCGTGACCAACTGGGGGGTTTTGTACACACTGGTAAACTATGTCGTGAGCAGAGGAACGAGTTCAACCATTCAGAGAAACTTTCATTGACAAGAGCTTGATCTGCATGACAATGACTAGGGTTTACAAACCTTTGTCTGTACGAGTATGTTAGATGGAATTTAAAAAAATTATCTCCAGGTGCTCTAAAGCGGAATACATTAGCTCAGGCAAAACATTACACTTGTTTGGTTATTACTTCATTCATCCTATCCCACCTTAGTGGCTCAGTGGCTGAGGCATTATGCTGCTGATCTTGAGGACACGGGTTCGATTAGTAGCCGTGGCGGCCGCTTTTCTGATGGAGGCAGAAAACAAAAATGCCTGTGTGTACAAGATTTCGGCATACGGCAAAGATCTAATGCAGGTGGTCATACATAATCCGGAGCCTACCACTATGGCGCCCCTCATTGGCTGTGTTGCGTCATCGCGTTAAACCATATAATCACTACATTTCATTCATATTGTTTACAAAATTAGAAACACAAGTGATATTGGCAGTGTGGTGACTAGGACCATGCTTATGATCCTAGCAGTGCATTGGGTGAGCTGCCAAGGGATGAAGAGATAGCATGCGGTTCTTGGTAAAAATTCTTAGTTTTGTTGCGAGGCTACACAGCACTTTATCTGTTAAACTTTTTTGTGTAGTGTATTGCCCTGACAGGACAGCACCACCTCTTTTACATTGTGTTTGTGCTTGTGGTCCTGAACTTTATTTGTCTTCTCGTTGCACAGTGCTCTTTAAAGGAGTGCTGACAAGAAATATGAAGCTGAGATAACTGTGTAAGAAACTTCCTTTGAATATGGATAAATCTCCAAGCACGTTTCAACAGTAACCGTTCAGTATAAACACAAGAATGAGTCTTTGCATGGACGGGAAAGCTCAGAATGGTGAACCATCTACCTCGGCATCAGTATAACGCCTGGAGTAGTTTGCCCCAAACTGGCAGTGGCAGGGCTCCTGTGACGTAGCAAAATCCCTGGCTCCTGTTGGTACGCTCTGTTCTGCCCTGTGAAAGACGTCACAGTTTTGAGACTGACGTCAATATCCCTGGGCACGTCAGCCTGCGGCCGGTGTGGACGCACTAACTCACTCATTCACAGGCCATGGTGCGACGAAAACAGTGACGTAGAGAATGCTGTTCTGTCATGGCAGCTGCCTCGGTGTCCAGTCTGTCCAAACCGACACTTACAAAAATAAACGATGCAGCAAATTGTTGTTTGCACTGTGGTTGACCATGCAATGTGTCTCAATATTTACTTGGCTGGCAGGCGGGCACCCATCACAGTAAAATTAACTGCAAAATTTTATGTTTGTATTCCTGTAAACCACGTCTCACTTATTTTACCCTAACTAGATTAAGTGAATGTGCGCTGTGTACATATAGTGCGTTCTGCCAATATTAGTGTTTAACGTGGGAGGCCTTCTTGAGTGCACAGCTATTCAACTTCAGGACTTGGTAATGCTAATCATCCCTGCATGGTAGTTCTTCAATTTTCAAACCTATCGTTTCTGAGGCTGCCCTGTAATTTTTATTTTGTGTTCTCCTTTTATGGGCGCCTGAGAAAGCATACACGTCAAATTAGTTGGAACCTAACCCTTGACCTGCCTGCTGGCCACAGTCGTTGCTGCAAACCATTTATGTAGCCAAGTACTTCTGTTGGTCTCGTGTTTTTTGCTATTTTATCCTAGACAATCTCTTCATGCACCAGCATGATGGAGGCTTGTTTTTGAAATGATATCTGTAGTGCAGGTGCTGTCTTCAAATTTTGGACAAGGTAATAGTGTTCAGCTGAGTTGTCAAGTTGGCACCTGTTCCCAACTATGCACACCAATGCAAGGTGAGGTTTTCAAATAACTTAGCCTCATCATATGGGCAAAATGGCAACTCATATTAGAGTGCTGCGTGCCCCCAGAGCACTTCAGCATTTCAGGGAAACCCAATTAAATCAGTCCCACTCAGAAAAGCGGCAGGGTGCATGTATGGGGGAGTTAAGATATGAGGAAAAGGTATGAAGATGTTTGATGATATGGAGATGACGTGGACGAGGCTCTTTGATGCAGACCTTGCAGGCGACAGTGTCCTGCAGTATTTACAATTTATTTACAAGTATCTAAAAGTGCAATGCCTAACACGTCACAGTTTTGGTAGAAACCACATGCAGCGGGCTATCTCCTTTACCTCTTTAACACCAAAAGGATCAGTTTTAATACGAAAACATCGAATGCCAAGGGGGCATCACACAACAAAGTGACAAGGACCTGTCAATTAGTTCACATTTAGCAGCTCAGTTGCCAGAAAACAGTAGTAATTAACATATGTACACGCATGGGATCTAGCTCACGGTTATGGTTAAATTGAATGTTTTGTAAAACCAGAGTAAAACAAACACACACACACAACATAAACAATATAGGACGGTCAAGCTCCCAGCATAGTGCACCGAACCCTCAGAATGCATTTTGTGCTCTGTCCATGAAGCCGATACCATTTAATTGCATGCAGCACCCAAACAAATACCTCTCCATTTTTTGGAGCACTCCGCATGTTCGGAAAAGCCATGATAAGCATGATACACGGAAGAACAGTAGCTTACTTACTGAAAAGTTGCGACAACGGAGCAACAGTGTCTCCTGCGTGGCCAATTGTCTTGTAGACACCTAGTGATGGCAAGCTGTGCTGTGAAGCCAAGCCCTGTATTTGCTGCGCTCCATCATTGACAGCATCAACCTTCGTTCAGCCGAATCTGCCCTCGGCTTTTTTGAAATACAAAATGGAGTCTTAAATCATCGCAACTTTCACTCACATGGTTCTAACAACGTACTCGTGAATTCCTGAACAACTGTGCCTGTGCTCCATCAGCTCCATATGCACCCATGGCCGGCCATATTAGAGTGCTCTGCACTTACACCCAACTTCGACATTTTTTTCCGGAAAGACTGTACCACTTGATGCAACATTGCATATGTGCATGTTACCCGTGCCAATGTTGTTAAACCTTTACCAAGATAGCAGCGGGCCAGCTGCAAACAGTTGACATTTCCGCTGAACGTTTCTGTTAAGTCAGACTGGATTTACACGGCCCTTTGTTCTTGCCTACATCCGGAATCAAATGAATTACAGGCACTACCAAATATGCTGCCTGCTATGCTGTCACCTCTGCCTTCCCTACGAGCTGTGCAACCTACTAGGCCATTTTCTCCTTTACAGAAGTCGTGCTTAACCACGGTGCTTCTTGGAAGCTTGTCAAAGAGCACGGTTGATATTTTCTGTCCAAATTCCTTACTGAAATACTTTGCTCATGCTATATTCGACACAAGGTGGATACAGCTTATCACCCCCAAATTAGTGGTCTTACTGAGCACTTTAAAGCATGCTCAGGATGCATGTGTTTAGTGACCACTGAGAAGGGG
Source organism: Haemaphysalis longicornis (assembly GCA_013339765.2). Classification (NCBI taxonomy): domain Eukaryota; kingdom Metazoa; phylum Arthropoda; class Arachnida; order Ixodida; family Ixodidae; genus Haemaphysalis; species Haemaphysalis longicornis. The sequence goes on from CM023454.1 coordinate 136,015,639, forward strand.
ACCTTGCACGGCATTTCGTCAAATTCGCCTATAATTTCTCCCAGCATTACACGCAGGCTTATCACCCTTTTACCGTGTTTACAAGAGGGAACCACCGAACATGCCTTTCGATACATTTCTGCCTCCTGACACACACCTGTGCACCAAATATGCCCATAAAGGCCACTACGTTTGGACTGATGAAGAGAGTCAGCTTGCCTGTTCTGACCGTGCTGCTTTATTAGTGCGCAAGAGCCACCTCTATGATGAACGGCACTGTGTCATGAACTTTTCATGCCGGTTCCTCACCCTGCTGTGGTGTCCGACTCAGCGGGTGGGACTCTTTCAGAAGCAGAGTTCTCACAACACTGGCCCTTACAAAGTACTCTGTCAATTAGCTGACGTTACCTATGACATCATCCAAATAGTCTCTTACAAATCTCAACCAACACCTTGAAGTGACATTGTTCGCCTCAAACGTACTATCCCGCTGAGTCACCTTCCTCACCATAGCCACACATCACCCCCTCGGTGCTTTTCTTGTGAAGGAAGCTATGCCACAAGGTGGTTACAAGAACAAGAAGGTTATAGCTCGGTGTCGAGACACCCCGATGCAAAGTGTGCAATCCTCCCAAAGTAGGTATGTGTCATGGTTGTGTGGGCAGCCTAACCAGCCGCCGCAGGAGAAGAAGCTATGGCAGACCAGTCTGTTCACAAGCTGAATGCCCTAGCTGCCCTTGCCTGGAACTGCATTGATAATTATTCTTGGTACATACCTTGTAAATGTGTGTTTCTCATGCTTCACAAAAATATGTTAGTTATACCTTCTCTGCGCAACAACCCTCAAGTTGCTGTAAAGCCTCCGTCTCCCTGCCAGGTTGAGTTCATTAGCGTTGGCATGCTTTAAGGCAGTAATTATTTGACCCAAATAGTCAAAAGACGTGCCACATGCGCTTGCTGATGAAACGGGGCAGAAAAATGCCATTGTGACCCGAGGATCACGCCTGCCGTCACGGCCTCGATGATGAACCCGTCTCCAGTCCCCCGAAGCAGACTATCTCAGTGCAGCACGAATGAACAGCGAACACCACTTCCCAGTCTGTACTGCTGACACCTTTGTACATATATCCGCCCATATAGCAGAAGTGAGAAACGCGCAGGCAAAAACGTTGCAGCAGCTTTCCTAAATGAAACATCAAGAACAACGGGATGGAACTTAACCTCAGCCAAATTTATCTTGCCAGTACTGCACGTACCACCAAAATAATTGTTACGTGACTGCTAGACCCATGAAAATGCATCGTTAATCAGTCTGAAGCACAGCTCTGTAGCAGATGCCACTGCACCTGCCGGCGAATCACGCAAACCACATGAGCCACGTGGCATTGTGTCCGGCCGGGTGCTGCAGGCACCCCCCAACCACGCTGACAGAGAACCAGACAAGCTCGTCTGTGTGCTCTCCCCCCATTTGCTACCACAAGCACATGCAGAGCTTCCTTGCAGGCTTGCCCATCTGAAGTGCTAGCCGTGTGGCTGCTTACAAGCTGGCTGTGAGGTCACATGGGCATGCCCGTAAAATCTGCACTCTCTACAGTTAGGGTTGCAAAATTGCATGTTTTAACTGACTGCCCATGGCATGCATTTGCATATTTCAGCCATCATATTGTGCATCATCATGCAGTCTTTTTAGGCAGACTATACAGAAGTGTTTTCAGAAGACCAGATTGTAAGTGCAGTTGCATTTTAACATGGGGAAAAAGGAAAAAGAGTTGTGACGGTTTTGCAAACAAGGCACAAAATAAGTAACTGCAGATCACAGCACCATTTACGGGGTCATAGTAAAACTTGTTAACACTCCTACATTGCCAGCTCTGTGAGAATATTGCACCATCACATACCATAAGAAGGCCCCCACAAATTAACTCTGTACGGAGCAGCCAATAGCTATGCATTCAGCTGCCATGGTAACTCAGTGTCTTAAGCTTTGTGCTGCTGAGCGCACAAACACACGTTCAATACCATCTGCTGTCAGCATCTTTCTCACGCATATTAAGAAATAAAGCGCCCATTTGGCGAAATTTTAGCACACTTCGAGCGTCCATAGCGGTCACAAATAATCCCGAGCCCTATACATTTGCCTCATTACGCAGATGTACCTTCGGTGTGCGCAACCCACTTTTCGACATAAAATAATGTGTCATAAAAGAACTACTTATCACTGTGGCGTAACTAGGTATAAGCACTTCTGTTCACTACAAAAACCATAGTGCATTTGCAAAGTAAGCACACTTCAGGGCAGAACATGCCTTGTCATGTTATCAAATGCCATCACTCCGGTGTCATAGAGTATAAAAAAACCTCTGCACTCCGAGCCCACTATCAGGCACCTACAAATCTGCCATAGTGCAGTGCAACCAATGCCTTGTGACAGTAACAATTTTCAACACTTGGGTACAACTGACCATCAAAATGTTTGCAAACTCGGGTCCCACACATGCAAAGACATTTCCAATAGCTTGGATCTTTGAACAGTAGCAGCAGAACATCAACACGACACAAAGTAAACTAAAACTTGTGTAAACATACTAGCACCTACACAGAAGCCCTGCTGATAGGCAGTTGTCATGCATACGTCGCAATGTGGGGGGTAAATACAAGGATTTTGAGAAATCTAAGCCGTGCCGTACGTAGCATTGTAGGCCACACGCGTTAACAGTTTTGTGGGAGCCCTGCTGAGAGCAGTTGTCGGGAATACTTGGTGATGTGTTGGTTAACTACAAGGAATTCAAGAAATCTAAGCTGTGCCATAGCATTGTTTGTTGCATTTGTTCACAGTATTAAAATGAGTGTAACAATACCGGGGAAGTAGCGTGCCTTAGCGAATGTCAGGTGTACAGACAAATCATTGTCAAGAAAACTGAAGGAATACAAGATTGAAAGGTAAAAATACTTTATGCACCAGAAAAAAATTGTGTATGCATTCTATGCGCTCGTTTCAAGCGGACCCTATTGGTGAGCTAACAAGACACGCTTTGTTAGCATGTGGCGAAGGTATTCACCACTGCTTTGCTGTGTCATGTGTGTAGCAAAAGCTTGAAGGCGGAGCACGATGCATTTGTGCTGTATAATCTTTGCCAGATTAATAACACCGTGGGGCTCGTCGCTCTACTGATCCTTTTGTTGGAGCAGCGTAAAATGGGACTCTCCAAACGCACCAAAAGACCGCAACGTGAGCGCATGGACTTGCTCTTTGTGGCTACTGATAGTGCTGTGGCGGAAAACAAGCTCAGCGGCATAAAGTGGCGCATGCGCCAATGATGGGGGGCTCAATCAGGATACCATTGTCCTACATCAGCGTCTGCAAGCTGCTCATGCTGTCCGACGTGTCTAGCCCAACAAACTCTGCACAGAGCAGCTGCTTGCTGGTGGTCCTGACAATGAAGCCACGGATGTATCGCACCACTTCGCTGGAGTATGGGCTCATTATGTGGGCGAGATTGAGAAACGCATCGTCTTCTGGGGTGGTGAGAGCGTCTTGGCGCGAATGGAATCAGTGCGGGTGCTCTGGCTCTTGGTCAAAGTGATGCTCTAAATCTGAGGCGTTACATTTGCGTTTTACCAGCCAAGTACACCTTCGTGCAAAAGGCTTTTCTGGTGTGCAAGGGGGAACTGCGCTGCCGACAAATTGCTGTTCCACCCACCTCGCTTCCTCACGCAACTGAAGTGCAACTCCAGCGGGTCTTGATTTAAATTTCTTGTGCAAATGTACCTCCATGCACGCAATGTGTATCACCAGTGCTAATGAAGAGCGGCACAGTGTGCTGCTAACTGCTTGCTTGCCTGCAACACTACACTCATAGGGGTAGTGCAAAATTCGTCCTGGCCATCATGTTGCACTGTGCATAATATTATATCCGGGACATGTACCTGAGCTCAAAAACAATGGTGATTCGTAAGTGTCTCATTAGCAGCAGCCATCATCCTGAGTCGCCATGCCCCATTGTTCTACGATCTGGCAGACTTATCACTATCCATATGACAAGCAGAATCACCAGTGCCCAGTTGCAAAGAAAACAATAAGGGTATTACGAAGAGCACACACTTTTGGAGCAGACCGTCTGTTTGGCTGTGCGCCTAAGTGGAAAGGCAGACGTTTGGCTAAATAAATGACTTGCACACTCGTCTTTCAGTAGCGGCAGCGTCATGTCAATATTGCAAAAGGTTATTGCTATAAAGCGTAGCACATTTTAAAAGGCCAGCTGCAGCGGACATTTACCTTAGTCAAATAACTCTGCAGATATAGCAGGTATCACGAAGTCATTTTGTGACAGAAATGAGAACAGTATCGAATGCCTAGCAGAATATATATCAGCATTAAAAGTTCCATACCAGATGGCAGAATACAGGTCTGTATCAGGCGCAGAGAACTATGTCAGCGCTAAAGCTACAGAAAAACCTTGTGATCTCTGCTTTGTGGACATTTCCTTAAGCAATCAAGTATTAGCTTCCAGCTTCCATATGAGCGTTCAGCCGGGACCTCTGCTTGCATCGCCCATTCCTCTGTGACATCACATCCCGCCCGACATGCAATCCACCCGATAGAGAATAACCAAATTTTGTAATTGCATTTGGCAGGGACGCTCATAGTTGAGGAATTGTATCTTGTACCATGTATTCCTCTTAATCTGAGCTGGTGGAAACTGGATTATTAAAAAATGAAAATGCTCACTGCGGTGGGCCTCTACATAATTTGCTAACTTACAAAAAAGAGCAATATTTAAAGTTTGGAATACAGAAATCCCGCATTATTTGGAACACGGATATATGCAAGTACAGGGTAACGCGAAACATTTTTAGATGCAGATCATCTCATTCACTCGCCTTGTCCCTCCGGCGTTGTCGGTGTTGTCCGCCCCTCCCCCATTCTCCTCGCCGTGCAAGCTGAGCTCTCCGCTGCTCACCCCTCTCCTCTCCGATAGCGAACACTCTCTTGCGAGGGGCCTTGGATTCGATTGGATTGGATTGGCTTGGATTGGATTGGATTTGAATTGGATTGGATTGGATTAAAGTGGATTGGGTTGGATTGGGTTGCGTCATAGCCGCGCCACGTTGCGTCATAGCCGCGGCAGACGCGCTGGGGCCAGCGCGGGGGCAGTACTCTCTTCCGTGGTTTCATCTCCTTCGGGCGCGCTGCGCATATATCCGGTGTGCCGTTCTCCGGCGAAGCAACATCTACGCTTGGTTCAAACACCTACAGTCCATGCCGCTTTACAAGTACGCCAACGTCGTCCTCGACTGGGACCGGCTTACGCAGTCCCCTCAACGTTATGCGCGCTATAAAACGCGGTCCCTTCGCCCCTCCGCCTATGCGTCGCATCTACCCAGGGGTTCCCGTGAGGGGAGGTGGGAGTTTTTTAACCGTAAATTTACCTCCCCTCGGCAACATGTATTTCCACTTTAACGTCACAAGGGTTTGTCGTGGTAATGGTGGCTCCCTCGAAATGTTAATAGCGCGGACACAAGGACAAGTTCGCTAGATGCATCCAGTAAGGTCTTCGTTTTAGCACTTAGCTCCTACTACATGCCGAATGAAGTTGTGAACGGTAAATTTCGTGGCACAAGGCAGATGGGCCCGTTAACGAAATGCTGTATGGCAACTGCAGCGTTCACAGGTGTGGCCAGTGCAGCTTTAATTTCGGATGAAGAGGAGCCCAGAGGAGTGACTACAAAAAAAAAATCCTTCGCCTTCTTTACAACAAGGTAGAGCACAGACTAGTAATTGATGCGATGCATTGAGCAGGTAAAACACGCTTTCCTTGGACCAGACGCGAACGTGAAAAAGGCAAGCATCGAGCAGTTCTACTTTCCGCAATAATAAAAAAGCATTTCCAATGCAAATTTTAACTTTAACTGCTTTGCCTCTATTACGAACTCTCCTTTGAGGTGGAGATTTTGTTACTAGCATTATATCTTATTTCAGCAATGTGGCCACTCATTTTCAACGTTTCACTGATATTGGAAGTTTGCTTATCTGGAAATTTTCAGCGGATATTACAACTTTGAGTTAACAAGGGGTTACTGTGCATTGTTTTGTCACGGTATTGCGGCCATGCATTTTACAGTGGCAAGTATGAAGTTGTAGCACAGAAGCAAACATCTCAACCTTGAGATTGGTTGGCTCTGTTAACTGGTATCGCATGAAATTGGAAGGAGGGTTTGAATGAATGAACAGTACCTGATAAAAATAAGCAAGATGCAAACTAATACAAGCCCTGCCAATCTCACAAGGTGGGAAATTTTGCCTCCGTACTTACCACATTGTTTTTCGAGCAATGTGTCAAGCACAGCTTGCTGTTCCCCTTTCCCTGTTTGTTTATGTATGTGTTTTTTGCTCTTTGTTCGCCACTGTCAGAAACTGTAGGGAAATACAGGGGGCCAGTTTACGTTAAAACTTGGCACTTCAGAGCATTAGCAACATTACTGTTTCGTGTGTAGACAGGTCACAAAATTCATAGAACAAACCAGTGTCACAGTCATGAAGTGTGCGCAGAGCATTCAAACAATATAAACGCTGAAACGAAATGAGAAATTCAACATTTTTTGATACCCTGATATTCTGAAAGGTAATGTTGGCTTTGGAACTGAAATTTATTGGGTTCACATTGTTGTTACACTATTTACTGTTGCCTTCCTAAAAAAACTGCAATGAGAAGCGGCCGAAGTGCTAGTTTTGGTTTCTTGCTTTTGATGCATTCAGAAAGACCAGCTGCAGCTGCAGCTTTGGTCACCGATCTGCACCACCACCTTGAGTCAGTTTTTTTCTTATGCCCTCTGGTGTTACCGACTGCCAAGCACAAACTGAGCCATTGGTTTTGTCCAAAGATTTCACATGCATACCTTGCATAGAGCTGCCATATACATTTTTGGTGTGGCTTTTGTAATGTTGATCGCATATCTCATGGTACTAGAAGAACTATCAGTGCAGACGTTTCTGGCCATGCATTGGATATCGCTTAATGTGCTATATTAACATGCAGCAAGGCAGTCAAAATTAGCCTATTGTTTGTGCGAGTGTAGAAAAGTAGCTTTCGATTGTCCTGACTTCGCATTGCTTTTTTGTTTTCTTCAGTCTGTCATGACGCCAGTGTGTTGTATTTGCTCGTCCACACAAAGCAACACCCACCAGTACTGCTATGGCCACATTTGCTAAAATAAGAACACAGGTGCTCGTTACGCAGGATTTAAGTTCAAGACTCTGAGAAAGATTGGTGAATTTTTTATAGCCTTATGGAGGCCTGCCATAAGGCCGCACAAGAAATGGGTGTGCGTGCATGTGTTTGCGTCTTAGACGTGTACCTTGAGTGTTTCCCCTTCTTCTCCCTTTTTTTTACCTGCAGAGCTGAGTGATGAAGTGTTTCGATGCTAGCTGGCACACAGCCTTCAAGGTGAACCCAAAGGTAATGACGTAAATCCGTCTGCCGTAGTGCACCACCAGCCTCCCGGTTTTCAGCGCCAGGCCTATTAGGTCGTTCCCTGCAGCCTTCATCATCTCCCTCTGGCAGTAAAGGGTGCTTGGCTGAAGTGGGGCCTTGAAGCCTTTGGCAAAGGGGTTGCTCGAGTTGAGTGCGTCGAAGGCTCAGGATAAGGGAAGGTAATTGGTGTAATTACTGTAGCTGTGATTTTGGTTGAAGACCACTACAAAAGTGGTGTGCTATGAATCAGCAGAAAGCTGTAAGAATTTTGTCGCTTGGTAGAAATTGTTCATGTGTTAAACGTGGCATTAAACGTGGATAACACCCGTGCAGAAATATGTATAAAAAGGACAACTATTTTAGAATGGTGAATGTTGACTTGCAGATCAGAGCCTTTCGAATCTAATCATGTGCCTGCTTCTCAGGAGTGCCAAGCCTGGTGATTTGCTGTAATACTATTGCCTTTTCGGGAATCAAGGTACTTTCTGTCTCCTTTCAGTATTTGTGGTTTCGTAAATATACGGGCACTTCCGACGCCCCAGCAAGAAAAAATAGTCGCCCATGACCTTTCAGTGCATTTCTGGTGAGACAAACTGAAAGAACGGAACAACATCCGAGTAGAGCACACGACGGTGACATGGCCATCTAGATAAGGTTCCAATGAGTCCGTTACTCAGATACCCCACTGTGCAGCGCTGCTTACCAGCACAAATTAAAATTTTCCTTCGTCCTGATACTATCTGGTGCTTGGTGTTGTATGCATAGCGTGCAAGCCTTTAAGAAATGCTGTCGGTTTGGCCTACCATGGTCTCGTACTTTACACAAGCTTGACATTTCATGCAGAATGGTGGGGAGTGTCTATGACGAAGTATAATAATCACATGAATGTAAAGAAGCAGCTAAAGTGGTAAAACAGGCCTTCAGCAAATACCATTTTAAGGACATTCATAACGTTTTAATGGTTTGTCCAAATGTGCATATTCAAGCTTTTTCACGGATAGTAAGCGCCTGCTCTTACTTTCTTGACCACAGGAAACTAATAAATTTTGTGATATGGTAATCTACTTTCTCGGAATGTCTACATTTTTTTGTTAAGGTAATCTGAAAATACTCACTAACCTGGCCTTGCGGAGGATGGTGTCTTTTCTGGCTCCTTTTCAAACCTTTACACTAAGGTGGCGACTTTCTTTAGTACTTTTGCCAGTTTTCTGGAGACTTTTTCTTCTGAGAACCTAGCAACTCTCCCAATACTTTACCCAGTTCTTGTATCCTGTCTGAGGTTCTTGCATCCTGTCTGCGTCCTGTCTTCGTTCTTGCATCCTCTCTGCGTAAAGGTGTCTGAGATGAACCATTCTTTTTGTGCTATACACGGTACGAATAAAGCACATTCACTCACTCGGATGTACAATGAGAGCAGTTAATTTAACAGGCAGTAACTGGCGAAATTGCATTGAATTTTGTCAAAAAACTGCTAATAGTACACATGTTAATTCCAAATAGACATTCCTTATTCCTTGGCTTCCATGAGGCGGATAATTATCGCCGGCATATTTCATGTGTGGTACTATGCGGAAACCTCTCCTCTTCCTCTGACACTGCTTCAATTACTTGTTGTCCAGATCTTTTTTTTGCTCAAGCATTTTCTATTCTCCTCCCTTTAGCAAAATTTATGCTTTCCCTTGCATGAAATCCTGTCTCTCAGTGGCCATTTCATTACTGGTATGGTCTGTTTGTCGCAACTCCTCGGCATTGCACGGCTGACCCAGCTTGACTCCTCGTACTTGATGGTTCATTGCCTGCCACCAAACCATGAGTATTTGTGTCACTCTTGTTTCCATTGTTTACTCGGCTGAGTTTTCTTTTATAGTGTGTAACAAAGACTCGTATTTGTTCCTCATTCCTAAAGTAACCATATGGTAGCATACCATTCGCTTCAGTGCTAGGGAATAATTGGTGGCACGGAAAAATGGAATTTAGTGCTTCGTAGCACTTTGAACTACATATCCATTTCGGGTTTTGGGTCACCACCGGGAGCTGAAGGAGAAAGGGGTATTTTTACCTCTGTCTAGCATTATTTTAGATTTATTTATATCCAACATTACCTGTACAATTGAAATTTCCAGGAACAGTTCCGATATCTTTTTTGCTGACCTCTGGTCACACAGTACAAAATGATGATCAGGCAGCGGGGGGGAGAATACTTTTTAGGTGCTCATAATCATGCTTTTTCTGTCGCTAATATTTTTGTGTCTGGAACAGATACACCAATAAAAGAAGAAAAATTCAGCTATATCATAACGGCCCCTCCTGGCGCGTAGCTGGTGTTCTTACTGGTCAACAATGGCCATAAATTGAGACGTGCCACTGCAGCTGCCGAACCCAGGCAAGTCGAGCTCTTCAGCAAATAGTAGAGCCTTGCTCACGGAGCTGCTGAGGGTCAGTGCTGCCAACTTGACCTTCATTACCTCTAAAAGAGAAACAAAATAGCCCGTAAGTTCTGCTCAGTTGAATGAATGCCGGGATGTCTGACCTGCCGGTAGTACTCGACATGAGCCCTGCACAGCTTGTTTGCCACACGAAGACCTTCTTTTCCCTGCAGTTGGTACAGCGACGTGATGTGGCTCCACTCGATAGTCTAAGGAGAGAAGTGCATACGTTTGAGTTGCAGACCTTGTCCACGGCACACATACGAGGATTTTTCTTTCTTTCTATTTTTTTCCCCGGAATAAAGCTGAACTTGCCCTTACGTGACCTTATGATATTTTGCGGGGTGGAAAGAAAGCTTGGTAAAACGTATTTCATAAAGGCATATTTTCAACACGTTCGTTTTATAGTATACACCAAGGCGTTCCAATGCCAGGACGCTGTGCAATGTTATTGAGGAATGATTTCGGTATAAAGGACCCGCAAGTTTGACATTTGTACGCGAGTAACTAAACACACCGGCCCAGCTTTTAACATTTGGTTGGCCAGCACCATGCCCGTCGCCCCACTTAAAAAATCCTTTCTTAAGGGTTGGCCAATTAAAAACAACTGCAGTGTGCTAACAGGTTTGTGAGTTAAGGCCTTGATTACCTGATGTGCTGGGAATTTCAATAAGGTGATGGAAGTGGGAATATTTCTATTGGAACTCATCTGTCAGTCCTTGTATAGCCGGGCAGGGTTTTACGACGGGTTTCAACCCTGATGGGGTCATTACGACAAAATGCATGTTAGGTTATTGTGAAAGTATGTTTTATTAGAATATAGAAACTGCTGGTACTATTAACGCAAACGTCACTGAAATACACTCCATAATGATGGAAGAAGATAATAGCCATGTGAAACCTGAGCTACTTGGCCACTCTGAAGTTAAAATGTATTATCAGCTTGTCTTAAATGGCTATGGCCAGCAAAATTCAATGCACGTCAACAAAGCCTGTTATCTTGATTAACAATATATTTAGCTTGAATTTAGTGTACAGTTGTTTTGTATTAGTAAGAAAACTGGTGTAAACAACTCAAGTTACGAACTAAAACAGTACAACTTAAAGGGACACTGAAGTGATATGTAAACATTGCGGGATTACTAGCGCAAATTGTAGTCCGGAGTCCCCAGGCCATGTTTCGACCACTCTAGGCGCGTTTACGCGATTTTATTTAGTAGAAAAACTAATTCGAAAATGCTGTCCTCCTCTCTTTACGCTCGCCCATTTTCTGTGGCGTTTTCGTGTGACGTCAGGAGGGGATGAGCTGGCAATTGGCTGCGCTAGTGCACGGCTCCCCGGCCTTCAGACAGAGTCAGTCGGCCCAGCGTTTCGTCCGCCGGCCGCGGGCGGGACGTCGCAATCAAGGAGGTTGCTTGGTCGCAATTGCTTGGTCGCATTCGTTCGCTTAGTTGAAACGAAGCCAGGACACGTTTGTCAATGGAAGAATGTGCCTTTCTTTACCTGGTTTCTTTGTACACTGTATCTAGCTCCAAGTCAAGGCCGCTTCACACAAGCGCTGCACAAGCGCGCATGCGACGCTTCGCTGACTCGTACGCCAGTAGGAACATTTAGGGCCTCTTGAAGGCGGGAGAAGAGTCAGCGAAGTCAATATAGGTATTAAGGAAATAAAATCAACTGATATTTTTACCGTACAGCGTAAAAATAGGGCGCGGGAAGCACTTTTTTGCGCTGGGCGAACAAGCACAGCGGTCAGGAGCACGACTACGCATCTGCGAACGCTTCTCCGTCTACGAAATGCAATTGCTAGACGTGAGCTACTGTGGAAACTCGGGCGACGCTTACTGCACGAGCGCAGTACAACAAATAGTCACCTAAGCTGCTTGAAATGCCAAAACTAAATAAAAGTGTAAACCGGTTGTACAATATATACCCTATATTAGCAATTCCTCCGCATCCCGATCCGGAAAAGCTGTTGGCGGTAGAGTCGTATCGGCCAATCAGCTTAACGAATGTTGATTACAAAATTTTCATGAAGGTTTTGGCTAGAAGATTGCAAGGAGTAATAAAAACAATTGTTGGAACCCATCAAACATGTGGAATTCAGGGACGATCTATTTTTACCAATATTCATGTCGCTAGAAGTGTATTAGAGTGTTGCGACGCTCTAGGGGGCCACGTGGCGATGATCCAAATTGATTTGCAGAAGGCCTTTGACCGTGTTGCGCATAACATTCTTTTCTCAGTGTTAGAACACGTTAACGTAGGATCCGTCATCCTCGAACGTGTAAAGATGTCGTACACTCAGTGCTCAGCTAGTGTTATTGTAAACAAAAAAGTGGGACGAAGTTTTGATATACTGTCGTCGGTGAAGCAGGGGTGCCCCTTGAGTCCCTTGTTGTTTGCAATTTATCTTGAACCCTTTTGTTTAAAGATTCTTCAAAATGAAAATATACACGGATTCCGTTTGCACTGCAGTGAAGTTAAAATTTTGTCTTATGCCGATGACATCGCTGTTTTTTGTAGTGATAGGAAAAGTGTGAGGGAGGTGGTGAACGATCTGAAGCGATTTTGCGAGTTGTCTGCCAGTGCAGTTAACTGGAACAAGTGCATAGGATTTTGGCATGGTGACTGGCAAAGTAAGCCAGTGTTTTTCGAGAACATGCCTTGGACGACAACTCCGGCCAGGTATCTGGGCATCCCCCTTGAAAACTACCAGGATGCTAGAGAGTACTGGGACGGAGGAAACTGATAGAGTTAGAGAGAAATTAACACAATGGGGGGGAAGGGATCTGTCAATGTTTGCCCGCGCATCAGTATGTAATGTGTTTGCTGTTGCCAAGGTATTGTACGTCCTACAGGCGATTTGTATGTCAAGAAGGAACATACAAAAGCTGCACAAAGTGTTTGCGGTGTTTTTGTGGGGCTCAAGTTGGGAGCGCATGAGTCGAACTAATTTGTTTCGCTCGGTGAAAAGTGGTGGATTGGGACTGGCACATTGTTTATCCGACAAATAGTTTCTAGGTTTATGTTTCTGAGAGATCAGAGAGATTGCTTTCTACGTACTGTGGTACAAGCCCGACTACGTGATGTCATTCCAGACTATGTAGTTTCAACTTCTGAAATGCGATGTGTACGTGTGCGGGGGTTCTTGCGGGAAGTTGTGGATGCTTTTAGGATTTTAAGGGTTAGGTTTTCCTCGGAGTATTTGAGTAGTGTACCGCGAAAACGTTTGTACAAAGATATGATTGATGTGTGTCTGCCTGTTCCGGTTTATCGTCAGTTATATGCAGTGGGTTCAGGAAAAAATGTTCTAAAAAGAGTGAAACGAATGCCAGTACGTTCATCTGTTAAATCTTTCTTCTTTAAACTTCATAGCGGCACGCTTCCAGTAAAACCCTGGCTGCAGGAAAAACGACTATATGTACACCCATGGACACTTAACTGTAGACTATGCCAAAAGCTGGAAACAATTGAGCACATTTTTCTGGACTGTTGGGATGCGGTGTTTCACTGGGACATCCTCCAACGAACCCTGAAAAAAGACTTACAATTAACGCCTTATGGCATTCGCTTTTTGCCCGTAAACAACGATGGAGGCGTGCCCTATGGTATGTTCATGGCACTTAGTCTGCATTCTATGTGGAAAACTCGCATGGCGGTTCAAAATGCCGAAGAGGATGCTCGCACAGTGCGAGAGTACTTCATTGAAAGCGTTGCTTATATAAGAGAAGTTTATCGAGTGATGCCGGAAGAGCCTGAGTGGTTACCCGTTCTGGATGTTCTAGCGCAATTTAAGAAGTTTTAAACCACTCCCTTCAGCCGATTGGTGGCTGGAGCTAGTAATTTGTGTACTGAACAGTGCGTGTTGTGTTGTCGCCAAGCAGGCAATAAAGAAAAAAAAAAGCTTCGTGGCTCAGTGGTCTGGGGTGCTAGGTGTGTCACCTCAAGTGTTTTGCAAGTCACAAGTTCGAATCCCCGCGGGTACGTGCTTTTTTTTGTAATTTACCTTTTTTGTTTTCCGCCGATGTTTTCTATATTGAGTTCACCTTTTTTTGGGCCGAAACGTTCATGGCTACACGAACTAGTTCACAAAACGCGCGCAGGCTGGCACTGGCGCGCTAGCGAGTTCTCGTTGGCGTGCTGTTGCCATAAGTACCGACTGCTTGCAGGCAGTGGGCACAGGCCAGAATGAACAGACCCTTGGCCTGGTGCGAACACGCGTTTTACGATACTGGCATGAGGGAGGAAAGCTCCAAATATGGGGGAAAAGCGCATGACATTTGGGCGTCTACGGGTACGCGGAGGGCGTTCATGCACTGCGTAGGTCTCGGCTAGTGAATTCTACGACTACAAGCCGTCCTGGGAGGGTTATCTTGTGCATTTTACAGCCGACAACATGGCAGAAGCGTGGTACGATGATTACTGAGATATTGAGAATTCCCATCCAACAACGTCATTGGTTATGTTTTACAGAACCGAAACCGAAACTTGCTTGATTGCTAACCTTGGGCATCGTCCAATCACGGCGCCCCTCCTCCTAACGTCACAGCCTTAGTTGGTGCGGCCGCCGCAAACCGCGCATGGTAGTTTTTCTTCTTTCGCGCTTTGTAAAATAATTACCGATTTGTCAACCGGATAAACGATGAAAAGTGTGAAAATTTGAGCCAGTCTACGCAGTGCAAGCAAAAACGGGAGCTTGACAAATTCACTTCAGTGTCCCTTTAAACATCACCACTGCGTACGACGCCCAATACGGCAAACGAATGCTGCGCAGCCGCTCAGTGCATTGGGCTTGTTCCATCATGTGAGACAAGACAACTGACATTGGTGGCCCTGGCAGTTGTGTGTGCCTCTTTGGTGAGTCATACACAATGTTTTATTAAACGATTACTTTCAGCAAGAGCAAAATATGCCTACTAGACATTCGTTCTGAAATAGTGCAGACAGTGCTCTTTGAGCGGTATTGCCGTACCATCGAGAGAGAGGCAGACAGCAAGCCTTTTAATAGAAAATCACTTTTTCCCGATAACGGCCGCCTCAGTCAACACAATAAGTTTGTTTTAGGCAGATGCCCATTGTACATAATTGTTTCTGGTACATAATATAGGCCTTAGCGGGCGAAGGCAAATTTCGGAGTTAACTGTTTAATTAGTGATGAAATCATTTTTTGCTGCTGGTAAAATGTTGAGCGGTTGATACTGCGAAGGCCATATCTTTGAAGTAAAACAATCTTGCTTTTTATGGTCATTGCCCCCTCACAAAGGCACCACGATTTCGCCATCTATTAATTCATTGGCTGCAGTTTACACCTTTAGAAAGTTTTAAAACTTTAGCTTTCATACATGCTGCAAAAGAGCGTACTTCTTTTCACAGCGAGAAGTCTATTTTTTTTTTCGTTCCATCACTGAGTGCGAGATTCAAGAGGACTCGAAAGCTGAGGGCAATCCACATGTGCCCGTTCTCTTCTCTTCTCGACCTGCTCAGCACCGACTCTTCTCGGAGCGCTGTGGCCACGCGCTCTCTCATTGCCTTAGTATTTGAGCGCACTGTACCTCTAAGCTAGCCCTTACCGCATTGGGCGTGTGGTCACCCCCGTCACAACTATATTGTGCTTTCGGTGCTTCCGACATTGCCTGGGCTCTGGGCGGCTCATATCATTCACGTTAGCCCCCTCAAACCGTACGACACGTGGGATTTACCTATCGCTGCCCAACCCTCATAACAGACACCATGACGGTGTTTCCGTTGCCGGGGAGTTGTGTCACAGACCTTGGCCAGCTTCGATAGAAACCCATGCCTAGCATATGCACATGGCCAGACAACTGCGTATGTGCTGCCGTTAAATGTAGTTGATGTATTACGGACAAAGAAAGAAACGATGTCAGTGTTTTGACTGGGCAGGGTGCGCACCATCAAACTGCCATTATGGCATTGACTATGGTGTCCCTTTTGTAAATACACATTTGACATTCCATCTGTGCGTTGTCACGGAGCAATGTCTTAACAACGACCTTTATCCATTTAAAATGGCTGTTACAGGGTTGCAGTGAATCATGCAATAAAAGTGGCGCTTTTTAGTTTCGTTCCAATGTTGTATTCCCCTTCCCTTTTCATTGTTTGCAGTACCGTCTAAGTACGTGCGCAGCTGCTGAGCCTGTGAAGGTACGGAAAAATCAATAAATAATAAATCCACGTATACCTTCGTCTAGTAACATTGTGTACGAACTGTTGCATTGTCATATCGTGTTATTTTTGGTGCCGACAAAATCCTTGTAGAAGCCCGACTAACTAGGATAACGCAGTGATGAAAACTGTGGGAGATTTACTATTATTTAATATTTATTAGTCCAAGGAAAATAGTTACCACATGTTTTCACACTAGACAACAGAACCCCCCCAGCTTCGCCAGAAAAATATAAAAACACACTCACCCTGGGTCGTCGCTGGGAAACAAAACACATTCCTGTTTATGGCTTATTTTTTACAACTCTCACTTGCTCCTATACCATGTTGTTATAATAAACACGTATGACAAACATACGCGTAATTGATTTATAGGTTTCCCTATCCTTTTTATTCATTTCCCAGTACCTCACAGGCTCTGAAGAGCATTGCGCGAGGGGGAAACAAAATAAAACAAAAATACATAGCCCAGTACTTTGGAACTCCGATGGAGTAAAAACTAAAGAACAACGAAGCATCATGAATTGGGTAATGCAGGGTATTATAAATATCTTGTTATCAGGTGGGGTAGAATAGCGAAACAGAAGCAATGCGAAATGGCATAAAACGTACTATGGTCGCAGGCAGACATTTCTCCTTGTTATCAATTAAGGAAATCTTATATAAATACCTTGAGTCCGTGGGCATCCTCCGTGGTTTTGGTGAAAAAGAAGGACGGGACCTCGAGATTCTGCCTCGATTACGATCACCCAAACAACGCGACCAAAAAAGACGTATATCCACTACACCACACTGATGACGCCCTTTACTGTTTCTACAGCGCCGAGTACTTTTCATCAATCTATCTCTGACCGGGGTACTGGCATTTCGCTTTCGATGAGCCATACAGGGAGAAGACGGCATTGGTTACCATAAGCTGTCTGTACTAATTTAAGGTAATGTCTTTTGTCTTGTACAATGCGACAGCCACCTTCGAGTGCATGATGGAGTCACTTCTGCATGGCCTCAAATGGTCTAGATGTTTATGTTATTTCTACGACGTAACCGTAACGTAACGTCTCTCGACCATTCTTGCTGTTTTAAGATTTGCAGGCCAGCAGCTGAACACTAAGAATTGTTGCTTTTGTCGTCGCCAAATCACGGTCCTTGGCCAGTTGTTGGTGCGTCTGGTGTAAACTCTGATCCTTCCTAAGTTTATGCAGTAAAAAACTTCCCAACGCCTTGAACTACCAAGGATGGCGTAGTTTCGTCGCGCTGTGTCGTACTTCTATTATTTCATAAAAAATTTCGCCAGCATCGTTCGAGCCCTTGCCGACCTCCCTCGGGAGGACGCCACGTTTTTTGTGGAGCCCTCTTGAGGTTCACGCATTTATTACGCTAGTTGTCTCGCTCCCCGAACCACCTATTTTAGAGCCACTTTGACCCAGTCACACAAACCAAAGTCTTGACGGATGCCAGTGGACGCGGCATCGGCGCTATTTATTCCGACAGCAGGCCGATCCTGACAGTTACTGGGTATGCCAGTCGCCTTCTATTTAAATCGCTTTATTCTATCACTGATGGCGAGTGCCATGCTCTGGTGTGAGCTGTAGCTAAGTTTCGTCCGCTCCTGTATGGCCACCTTTCTCAGTGGGTACAAATCACAACGCCCTCTGCTGGCTGTCTCTTTTGAAGAACCCCACCGTCAGGCTTGGTAAACAGGCTTTTAATCTGCAGTAATACACCTTCTTTGCATCCTACGAGTCAGGCCGTTTGCGCCAGGATGCCGACTGCCTGTCTCGTCATCGTGTACACCCACCTGGTTCCGCTGGGCATGTATCTGCTTCTTGTGTACTCGACATTTGCGTTTTTCTCGCTGCAGGCGAAAATCAGTGCCGAGATCCTTCAGTGCGAGCAATAATAAATCCTTGCCTCCATGACTACATACTACATGATGGCGTGCTATACCATCGAAAGGTTACAATGTTACAACGGAAACTGTTGTAAAGTGCTTGCGAATGATGTTGTGGTTATGACGGCAGTACAATACTACAAGGCGCATTTTGCTATCTTCTCTTCATATCTACAACACGACTTTAAGCAGCGTTGCAAACTATCACTGCTTGACATTTTCAGCCGATTTCAGGGGTTGTTAATGTCAGAGTGCAAACATTAAGGTTGAAAATAGTTTGCTGATTCACCATTCGCGCCCTGATAGCAAAACCCATGTGCTGATGCAGAGTAATTGTGATTTGTATGCATTCTTAGTTGGTAGCAGTGGCGCGTGATGACCACGCCCCTGTTCCACTCCCAGGTGAGGCAAATGTGTGTCAAAAATCAAATTTATGTTGCAAAATTAAAAAGAAACGATATTTTGAAAGGGCAATTTCTCACCTAACTCCTATAGCCTTACTTACTCAGGCAAAGCCTGGAACACTATAAAAAGGGGTTCCTAGGGTATCGCTCAAATTGAACGATTTTGAATAGGTACGGTCACGAGAGTTAATCACAATATGATTCCCCCTAAATTTTAATAGTTGCGACAAACTTTGTTTGTTTGTGTATAGTGAAAGTGTCACGTCCGTAAATTGAACGAGTGCAAAGTCTGGTTGTCTATACACTGAATCCCTGTTTTAAATTCATGACCTGTGTTATGACGGCAGTACAATACTACAAGGCGCATTTTGGTATCTTCTCTTCATATCTTCTATTTCATTCCTGCAGGGCTACCGCAGGAGAGATAAAATTCTATCTTTCGAGCCTCTGGATGGGGCCAAATGGCTAACTTTGGGCCTATGACGGCCCTTCTGTCATCTACTTCAAAAGGCTTTCATGTGCATTCCAGCATGCAAGCAATAAAAACAGCGCAGTATAGAAAACACTCAATGAGAAAAGCTTCATTCAACATTACATTCAACGATATTTAACAAACATATGGGAGCTGTGGAATATTTGTATCTTTAATTATTTTTGGGTTCTGCGTTTTCGGACCTTATGTTTGAGCAAATTCGGAGGGTGTTTTCCAGAGTTTATTATTGAAAATGCGGAGTTTTTCGGAGCGTCCTTTCACAGTACAAAGAATTCTAGGTTTTTCGGATTATTAGGGTCCTAGAGTATTGATCTTTAAGAAATGCTTTGCACGACAATAAAAGACATCAAACTGCAGAGAAATTTTATTTAGCCGTATCAAAATGTGGTGTACATTCCCAATCTCTGCAATGTATGCCCAGATGTCCGTTACTCGTCTTTTCTGCATTGTTCCTATGCGCTCTATGTCGATCATGTAAGCAACGACCTGACTGACCAACATACTGTCTGCCACAAGATAAAGGAATCGATTATAAGAATCGAATATCGAACATGATCAAGTATAATTGTGAATGTAGGCCCCATTTTGATAAGACCCGCCGTGTAGGCCGACTGGAGGATCAGCTAACAAGAGAAATCATCGAGGCATATCAGATTGTTTCATTGACAGGCAAATACTTTAGCACAACTTCCATAACACTGACAAAGAAGTGCAATTTTTTTCCAGGCAATAATTCTAGCCTTTCTAAAGAGCCTTTTTTAACGCGGTTGTTTTAACGGTCATCCTCCACTCTTTAGTTATTAGTTTTTATTGTATTTGCTTGTAATCCTCCCCTTTGCCTCTTTTCTTTCGTTGGCAGTGTACCGCACCGTATAAAATCTGGCATGACAGTGACAATAAACGAGTTGATAGTAGCGACTTGTCCCGTCCAGTTCGTTCGTCCTTGTTCCTTTGCGCTTTCTCAAACGTTCAATCTTTAGCGAAATGAGGTCAGAGAAGGGCGAAAAAAATTCTACAAAAGAACATATCCGGGAAAAAGGCCGAAGTGTAGTGGCCGGGAAGGTTAGAAGTGTTTGACCTTGGTTCGGCTGTTGTTGTGGGGAGAGATCTTGTTTTTCATAAGGGGACCCACTTTGTGAAGCTTGGGAACGTACTTGGAACGAGCAAAAGTGGAAACATGAAAATAGAATAGGAAACGTTGTTCGAGCACGCCCGGGAAAGATAAAAGGTTGTCTCGTTTTTACAGGTGGCGGTCCCTGAATTCGGAGTTTTTCAGATAAATCCGAATACTCAAAATTTTTACCGGCGAGTGTTTTTCTGGTTTTATCGAATTTATCCGAAAACGCAGAACCCTATTTATTTTTTTTACCTCTAGCTGTGACTTGAGATCTTTGTAAATAATTGTTGTGCATTTAGTCTTATACATCCAATTAGCAGCAAAACCATTTGTGGAAAAATTTCAGTTGCAGATCGTGAAGTTCAAATTTGTGTTTAGGCAAATGCTATCTCTATTTTCCATAGCTATTCAGTGGGTGAGACAATATTCTTTCGGTTTTTGCTTTCCAAAAAGAAAGAGCTTTATGCTGTTGAATAGCTCACAACAATTTTCGCCACTTCAACGTCTGAACAATCTGTATCACGTTTAGACATATGTATCAAATGCCGCAAAAAGTGCGTGCAAATTTTTGATGGTGCTGAAAAAAAGAGCCATTGGAAACCAAAAGTAACCAAAGAAAACTCCTTGATAATTGCTCTTGTGGTGCTCGTGCTAGCCAAATTAGACAGCCTGCTGGCATTTTACACCTACCGTTAATCCACTCACTCACCCTTCTGTTCAAAATGCAGCGAACACAGCTTTGTATATAGAAAAAAAGGAGTCTGGGGAGAATGCACAGCTTTGAGAGCAACCTTCAGAGTTGTGTTGGTGCACCACCCAGCAGTTGGGGTCATAGGCTGCCTTGAAGAATTCACAAGCCACTTAAAAAAAAATTCACAGCATATCCACGGGGTGAATGATGATGAGTGGGCGAAGCTCCTGAGGGGAAATCATCGGTAAAACCGTGATTCTTCAGTGAAAGTTCGCCCCCTACATCTGTGTCCGAACGTAACGTCTAGAAAGTCTCGCTTAAACCGCGCGTCGGTACCTTGGGGCTGAGCCCGCCTGATGCGTTTTGCAGACGTCTCACGAGCTCTCACTGCATCGGGGTCTGCCTGCCGTTACGCGCGCTTTCTCGCCGCTTCCCGTTCTCTGACGTTTTGGAGTTCCTCTTCGCGCCGCAGCCGTGCCGCTTCGCGTACGGCAGGGTCCTCGCGCCGTTGCCGTGACGCTTGGGCCTCTCGTTCTCGAACGCTGGGATCTTGGCGGCGTCGTCGCGCAGCCAGACGACACGCTTCAGCCTCCCGCTCTCGTACGGCAGGATCTTGGCGGCGGCGTCGCCCAGCTTCACGGAGCGCTTCTGCCTCGCGGGCTCGCACATCTGCAGCCTTATCCATCGGGCGACTCCGAGCGCGCGCCAACAGCGAACGGATTTTATTACAACGCTCCCCGCCATCTAGTAAACAATCCAAGAACTAAACTAGAGGTGGCTACATACATACGTCGAGGATGGACAGACCCACGCCCTAAGGAGCTTCGCCCCTAAAATTAGAACCGAAACTGTCGAATCAATTCCACTGCATTGTCTGGACTCCGGGACACGGGGTGCTGCAGGGAAACGAGAGGGCCGACCAGGCTGCGCGCGATCTTACAAACCGAACGGCTAACAGTCCTAGCCTTCTGCAGCCCCTCTCAAGGGGCTTTGGCGAACGCCTCACCGTCCAAAGAGGTGAACGAGCCCTTTTTCCCAACCCGGACAAGAACCTCTCTGGCGCAGAAGCTCAAACGATGAGGCAAATCCAGACGAACACTTATCCTAACAAATCCCGGCTATCCAAAATGTTCCCTCAAACACACGCAGACGCATACAATAAATGCGGAAACCCTTCTAACTTATTTCACGCAACATGGGCCTGCCCTATCATCTGGCTTTCAAGAAACAACCCCACAAATACGGTCGCGCTATGGGAGGCAGCTCTGGCCAGCTCCGACTTCGGGCTTCAGAAGGACTTAATTCTTCGAGCCCGGAGAGGAGAAGAAGAGTCTGGGGCCCTGGAAGGAGGGCTCCACCCCTAAGACAATCGCGCCACCTGCTTTTTTTCTAATAATAAACGTTTCATCTCTCTCTCTCTCTGCCTTGAGCACCCTGTTTTATGTGAGAAATTATTGCAATGTTTAGAAAAAACTTTGGAATAGTGTTGTTCCACATGCCTTTGGGAGAGCACATTCACTGGTGCTGAAGGCAATCAGCGCGGCTCAATCATCCCCGAGCACGGAGTGAGAATATAAGGGAGGCTAAACGGCCCATCGCAATAAACGCGAGCTAGCGCCCCGATAATGTCACAGCGAAAACCAAGGCGGAATGCATAGCTTCCTCACTGCGACGATGGGGGAGAGGGTAGCAGCACCTGATGGACGAAATGATAGCGGCCGCACTTCTTTCCGTGGCAATGCAGTGCAATACCGGAAGCGGACTCCCTGCAATTTCTTCAGCCGTGGCAGATGCCGCTAGCTTAACGTATGACGAGCGCTTGTGACGTTATATGGCCGCGTCAGGAAGCCTCGTTTCCCCTCTTACATTGTTCTTGCTCCGTACCCCAGAGTCATGTAGGACTGCCTAGCGCTACATTTGCCTGGCAAAGTTGGCTGTTCGTACCTTCTACCTGTGTCTGAATGAAAGCAGGTTTTACAGGGCTACTATGGGTGCCTTTGATTCCTGAAAAGATGCTCTAGGGATTGTGCCTCATACCCAGTGTTCCCTTCCCGTACGAACACATGCGCCCAAGGCTGCAGTTTCGATTCCCGGACGTTGCGGCCACAGTTTTGATTGAGGCAAAAAGCAAAAATGCCTATGTGTTCGACATTTCGGCGGACGTTAACAATCTCCAGGTGGTCCATATTATTCCAGAGCCCCTACAACGGCGCACCTTATCATCTGAGTAGCGTTAATCTCCATAATCAGTTCATCAGTAATTTGAGCAGTTTTTTTCAAAACTGGGCCTCAATCATTTTTGGTGGTCTTGTCAAGTTTCTGCTGCTTTTATGTATGTAGCTTTATCTCAAGCGAAGAAAAAACGGTTTTTTCTTAAAAACAAAACACGAATAACACCAGAAAATACCAAAAGCTTTGTGAAAAAACAAGTGTCCCTGACATCATTTTTGTTTAAATTTGGCAGTATAGAATGATTAAATTCTTCAGTCAGCATGTTAGCACTTGCTGAATCTGTGCTTCTGGTTGTGGGGTTGCAAGCATGTGTATCCAAAGACACTTATTGTGAGCCTTATCTTCCAGGCAACTTGTGAACGTGAGGCCTGAAGTCGTTGAGCAAACCCAGCAGTCGTTGAGCAAACTAACAAACATGAAGCCAGAAGTCCGGAGACCTTCGAGATATTCCGGTTGAGGTGGCTGGATTGTGCTACACTATTCTGAAATGCTGAACATTTGAGGGCCCCAAGTTTTGAATGTTTTATAGTTTTTATTGATATCACTCTGATCCAGTTGCTTTAAAGAGCACGATTTGTTTCATCAGTTTTGTGCCATGTAGCTCATTTTAAGTGAAATAAATGTTCCAGTCTGACATAACAAGTCTTTTAATTCACTGATGACGAGGCCACAGTTGCGGCTTAGAGCTGTGAGGACGCAATGGTTGGCAACTTACACAAACTAATTTCTCGTTAGTTAAGTTAGTGCAATGCTACAGCAACTTTTTGTTTTAAAAATCATCCTGAGCTTGCAGTGTCTCTTGAAAGTTCGTGAATAACAATTCAGAGAGAATAAAAATGCATTGCACTCCAGCATGTTATGTTGCTGCGCGTGTGCTCCGAATGTGTTTGCGGTTGCAAAACCTATATTGTAGCCATAGTGCATTTGCATTGTAACTATTTACAGTAATTATGCATGCTTGCTTCATTACTACATGTGATTTAAACGAAATTGAACTTAATTTTTGTAGTTAGAAGGAATAGCAATTGTACTGTGTTTGCATTGTAATGTACATTTCTTTTAGTGTAGTTGTACAGAACATGTTTCGTACTGACCTATACAGAATTTGTTCCGTATCCCACCTGTACGCAACATTTCCTGTACGTAAGGTTTACAGAACGTGTACCGTAGCATAGCTACACTGGACTTTTACTGCTGCCAATTTGTACGGAACATTTTCTGTAACCATTTAATATGGAATTTGTTTCATGACTTACAGCCACGGAACACTTACCATTACGTAACGCTACGCAACATGTGTCGTAATGTTGTAGTACGGCAGATGTTGTGGCAACAAGGTTAGCATGGATATGTCCCAAAAATAATTGTTTTTTTAACAGTTTCGGGAGTAATCTCTATTCGCCCGCTCACCCTGCTAGAATGAAAGCATTTCTACTAAGTTTGAATTGTTATGCTTTCGCAAAGCTTTAAGAAAAGGCTGTAACCTCAAGGCTGTCTTTTTGCTACAAATGCACCAACAAAATCATATTGAGATTGCAGTGTCTTTTGAAACTTCGTGAATAACAATTCAGAGAGAATAAAAATGCATTGCACTCCTGCAAGTTATCTTGCTACGCGTGTGCTGCGAGTGTGTTTGCCGTTGCAAAACCTATATTGTAGCCATAGTGTATTTGCATTGTAACTATTTACAGTAATTATGCATGCTTGCTTCATTACTACATGTGATTTAAACGAAATTGTAACATATTTTTTGTAGTTAGAACGAATAGCAATTGTACTGTATTTGCATTGTAAAGTACATTTCCTTTAGTGTAGTTGTACAGAACATGTTTCGTACAGACCTATACAGAATTTGTTCCGTATCCGACCTGTACGCGACATTTCCTGTAGGTAAGGTTTACAGAACGTGTACCGTAGCATAGCTACACTGGACTTTTACTGCTGCCCATTTGTACGAAACATTTTCTGTATCCATTTAATATGGAATTTGTTTCATGACTAACAGCCGCGGAACACTTACCATTACGTAACACTGCGCAACATGTGTCGTAATGTTGTAGTACGGCAGATGTTGTGGCGACAAGGTTAGCATGGATATGTCCCTAAAATAATTGTTTTTTTAGCAGTTTCGGGAGTAATCTCTATTCGCCCGCTCACCCTACTAGAATGAAAGCATTTCTACTAAGTTTGAATTGTTATGCTTTCGGAAAGCTTTAAGAAAAGGCTGAAACCTCAAGGCTGTCTTCCTGCTACAAATGCACCAACAAAATCATATTGAGATTGCAGTGTCTTTTGAAACTTCGTGAATAACAATTCAGAGAGAATAAAAATGCATTGCACTCCAGCATGTTATCTTGCTGCGCGTGTGCTGCGAGTGTGTTTACCGTTGAAAAACCTATAATGTAGCCAGAGTGCATTTAACATTGTAACTATTTACAGTAATTATGGATGCTTGCTTCATTACTACATGTTATTTAAACGAAATTGTAACATAATTTTTGTAGTTAGAAGGAATAGCAATTGTACTGTATTTGCATTGTAAAGTACATTTCGTTTAGTGTAGTTGTACAGAACATGTTTCGTACTGACCTATACCGAATTTGTTCCGTATCCCACCTGTACACGGCATTTCCTGTAGGTAAAGTTTACAGCAAAGCTACACGGGACTTTTACTGCTGCCCATTTGTACGGAACATTTCCTGTATCCATTTAATATGGAATTTATTTCATGACTTACAGCCACGGAACACTTCCCATTACGTAACGCTACGCAACAGTGTCGTAATGTTGTAGTACGGCACATGTTGTGGCAACAAGGTTAGCATTAATATGTCCCAAAAATAATGGTTTTTTTATTAAAGGTATACCCAAAATTACGTAAAACCCAAGGAAGAGGCCTACGCGCAGAACCCTGAAGAATGGCTCTTATACATCTCAGGTAAAATACACTTTTTAGATTTGCTGAGCGATGTAACGTGGGTGTAATAGGCTAATTCTTGGGCGCAACGACAAAAGACATTTATTGATTGATTATGGCGTATACCGCGCCGACGCCACGCAGGCGATGAGGTGCGCCGTAGTTGAGGGCTCCAGATTTTTTTCGACACCTGGAGCTTTTTAACGTGCGCCGAAATCTCTCACACAAGGGCGTTTTGCTTTTCGTCTCCATGAGAAAAGCGGCTTTCGCGCTGCGAATCGAACCCGCATCATCGTGCTCAGCAGCACAACATCTTAGCCCCTGAGCCACTGCCGGTGGGTAAAATGACACAAGAGAAAATTGAGAGTAGGAAACCCTGCACGGCCACAATTACTATCGTTGGGTGAAAATACTATTGAATTCACAGCAGAAGTCACGTGAATTCAATATTTGTTGTGCTTTTTGGAAAAAAATAAAAAAAACTCCCCCAACCTCCCCGAAGGGGATCGTGCGGAAATGCGAATGCATTGGGTGCACTGATGAGTGCGCTGCGGCAAGCAGTAACGGAGAGAGGCGTGCGCTCCACTGCATTTATATACATTTTCCGAGCGGAGCGAGCGGAGAGAGGGTACGCGGAGAGGAGAGAGAGACCCGCGCAACACGCCCACACCGCGCGCGAGCTCTCTCTCCCGGCGAGCTCTGCGATGCGAGCGCCCTCACACGCCCGAGCGCGCTCCTCCTCTCCACTCACTCTCCGCTACTCCGCCCGAGCTCCGCGATGCGAGTGCCCTCACACGCCCGAGCGCGCTCCACCTCTCCCCTCGCCCTCCGCTACTCCCGCCCGAGCTACCACCTGCTCCGGTTGCTAGGCGCGCCACAGCTGTTGCTAGGGGCGAGGAGGATCGCGGAGAGATAACACCTACGGGCGCACGCCGATGCAGCACGACAACCCCCGACTAAGAAATTGCATTCGCGCCGAGACGACGACGACGACGACGAAGGCAGAACTACAAGGCGCGCGCTAACGTGCGCTCGCGCTGGAGGAATGCAGGCGCACGCCGACGGAGCACGACAACCCCCGACTAAGAAATGCATTCGCATTTAAAATATTTGACTGAAATATGTTGCTTCTAAGCCCGACCGTCTTAATTTTACAGCGGTATCACGAATCACAGCTGCATACTTACCCACTATCTGAAAACCAGAAGGATGGAATTTCTTACACACACCAAGTACTACTACATACTCGAAATTTTGTCTTAAGTATACGGTAAATATATTAAGCTAGTTACAACCTAAACTAACAAACTATTCCCAAAAAAAATGATACATATAATGTCAGTATACTATCACTTTGTAAGAACCTACCACTGTCGCAATTTGATGGCACAAAACTTCCCTAGAGCTGGTTAAATTCCAATCTTGTCATCCCAATACAACCAATACAGCTGAATTCTAAGTTAATTTCTGTAAAATAAACACTCCCAGGTAGCGTACGTTGATGTATGTGTCCTTTACAAACATTGGAATAATTATGTCACGAGAACATAATTTTATTGTCGCAGGGACCTATTAAAATGTCGAAAGAACTTTTTACTGTTCTATTCTTTTTGGCAAACTTTAGACGGGGCATGTAACCACAAAAAGAACTGTCGCCAAATTCCTCGGTGTTTATGAAAGCATCGTTTCTAAAAAAACTGCTCACAACACTTATTTTCTGCCTAAAAACCAATTAATAATGAGCCCATGTTTTATCGTTACTGAACACGAAGAAATACAACAATTAGTGGGAAAATATGTCGACATCATTCCATCTTCGTTATTTTGATGTACTAAAAACTTGTAGTTTCTGCTTTCAAAAGACACACGTGCTTAACTAATGTAGTAAACATGTTCTGCTGTAAACATGCTATTACCTACACAAATATTAAGTTAATGTATTGCCGTTCCCAAATTCTCCGGGCTTGGTTTCGCTTAAAAATTGAGAAGGAATGTCAAAGGGCCAAGATAGAAATGCGAAACCTGGTTCTGCTCGTAAAAACCTTCATTTCATTCATTTATTTGCGGTAATTCCAGCCTATTCAGTTAATATAATATTTTTAAGGTCACGTTTTATGTGAAATAATGTAATATTAACTTGTTAAGCGTTGCCTTTCTTTTAAGTAACCATTGAAGGGTGTATCAGGGCAATAGAAAGTTTATTGACGCAATGTTGTGTCGTTCCTTAGGTATGAAACCTCATTGTCTTATTTTGTATTTTCCCTGTTTGAATTTTTGGAAGGTTCTTGCTAGTTTGCAGCATAGCAAATTTATTGTGGGATTTGTACAAAGCGTAAACGTTTCGCATATGCACAGCAGAGACCAAGCTGCAGCCGACTTCGCAATATCGGTGTCTGTATTTCCACCTTGGTCCCTGTGCTGCCCACTTCACGCCCGAACACACGTGAACTGACGAGCAGAACAGCTAGCTAAAAATTACAGCACAAACCTTGTGGTTCAGAAAGGCAGGTTCGGAACTAAGAAAGTATTATAAAATAATTGGTGCTAGGCCTAATAAAAACTGCTCCTATCTTGCTAATATTAGCATCGAGAAAAATTATAAGAGGCAAAGATTGTAATCTACAAACATTACCAGCTTTTGTGTGTTGGATAAAAGTTACAACTTTCAAATTTACAGTTTAAAAGATTAGCTGTGAATCAACCTCACCGAATAAATAAAATTGGTAGAGATAGTTCTGGAACCCAAAATATTACGTCATAGTTGCTTAATTTTTCTGTTGGGGAAAGAGAGGTCAATAAATCAACCGTAATTGCCGCGAGAAAAAAATATCTGTGTAGATGCGGTAGGTGACGGTGCCCACAGCGGCATAAGGAAAGATAGCGTTCCCTCGAGGGGCGTTATTTTAACCGTTTTGTAAGAAACACAAAAAAATCATAAATTGTGAGAGATTATAAAAAAGGAATACTTGACAGAAATGAAAGAAACGCAATTTATTAACGAAGAAGTCGAAAAACACAAGCGCTCAATAAGGGCACAAAAAATTTACCAACCGATAACCATTAAGCCGAAAAAGAGCAAAACATAAAGTGCGTCAAACATTGCTGAAAGTGCGTGCAATCGACTATCAATTCTTCAAAGATCCCAATCGCAAAAAATAACAGTTTGTGAGTGCTGAGAAAAACGAAAGCGCCAACTAATTTATTCTATTGTGATCCGTAGTTTCTGGGTAAATGCTGATATATTAGAGTAGTTCGTTTTAGTAGCCTGTGTTCTCTTTCGTAAAACCACACTTTTTTGCTATTTGCTAGTAACGAATTTGAAAAAAGGGAATCAAGATTTCACGCACGGGCCTAGTAGAGATCGAGTTAAAATACGAAGGTGTGAATCGGTAGCCGAAGTCGATGATCTATGCAATGATCGATGAAAGGACGACTCGTGGCTTGTTGGCCGATCGCACGTGGCGAATGATGAGCTACTCCAAGAAAACTGAAAATGTACAATATGTATATATTTTTTACATTGCGTGTTTACAACAATCGCGGCTCGTGATCGCAAACAAGAGGTCGGGAAAGGCCCGCTTCGAGCGAGCCTCGCCGGTCTCCAGCTCCCTCTGCTCTACGTTCAATCCTCCGAACACCAAAATCCTCGGTTTTACCACTAAAACCCCGCCCACAAACGGGACGTCACAACTTGAGAGTGAGGATGGCTCAAACATTCGTCCACACTAGCTACTCATTGGCCAACGTGTCAAACAAAGCTAGGTGGGTTAAAATATTCATGTGGCCCAAATCTCATTTTCATACAGACACACAAAGGTATTCCTCAAAACACAAATTTAACAGAAATGAATACCAGCCACTGAAAGCAGACCCAACGATTCGAAAAGCAGACCTAACTATGCACGCCTATGTTTGGGCTCCACGCCGCCAACATGCCTTCTCCTTGTGGATACGTAAAGCGCCCAACAACGCCTGGTCGCCTATCTATTGACTTCCATCCGGCTTACATCCAGCCGCCGAGTCGCCAGGTTAATACGCGTGACTAATGGCAACTTCGCCCTCTAACTTTGAACACTGCCACTGTCATAGACAGGACGTCTTGTGACCTTTTCCTATCCTTTACGCAAGGTTGCACCCCTTGACTGAACTTCAGCTCCGGCACGCTTCGGGAATTCCCGTAAGGAGATCATTCATCGAAATCTTACATCGCTTTCAGCTATTATGGCGTGAGCGATGCATTTGTATGCGTAGTCTCCGGGTCCGCTCGTCGGGTGGACACAAAAGCACGGCGAATAACACAGAAGCCTCGGCGGTTTCTCCTTACGCGAAATACGCTTAAGTCAGCTCTGTTTGCTCGGCCGTCGGCCGGCGTGAAAACAAACACCAGTCAGGTAAACAAACTACCTCAGCAAAACATATTTAATGGCTGGGCGTTTTTCTTATTAAGTGATGGGCCCGAACTTAACCGATCGGGTCGGAGATTGTTGGTCGACAAGCTGGTTTATTGTGAAATGCATTTTTTTTACAGGACTCCATCGGTCTCACTAAAAACGTTGTCGCTCTAACCGTATTATTGCCACACATCAATATCCAAATGCAGTGAGAAAACAACTACCAAATGGTGACGAAAAACGCCGCTAAACTCTGACTGAAAAGTTCAGTGACGACGTGCAAACAGGTGTACTTGAACACTCGAGGATAGAAAAAGGGTTAAAAAATTCATTTATTTTCTTAGCCGTTGTTGCGCCCAAGTTCTTGTAGCGGCACCAACAAATTTTAAGTGATGTTCCGGGACCAAATACAACGCCTGGTGTTTCGGCTACCATTGGAATTGTTTATTGCAGCCTTCGAACTCTGGGCTAATCAGCGCCGCCTCGTCAAAACCTTTTCTGAAATAGCAACTCCCCACACGCGTTGAACAAAACACCGAATTCAAATCGGTAGAAAAAAGTGCTAAAAAAATCCTAGATCTTGCCAGCAGCCGTGGAAATTCCGCCTTTTTATTCTGATTCTGCCATATGTGGCAACACAAAAGTGTGTACACGCGCTAGCAACATCGGATTTAAACTCCGCCGTAATAAAAACTGTTGATCACTCTGCTTTCTGGTTAATTTTTACGAGTCCTCTCACCTATTCGTGGAAACGATATATTTCTCCCGTTATACAGAAACTAGTTTTGTGTGTCATCAGGCCCACAACTTCAGCCTGGCACATAGAGATTGAGTCAACCCTTAGGCCAAAGTCGCGGGACTCTGATGGGGACGAACCGTTTTTGTCGTGCTGACACAAGTGGAGAAAGCATGTAAGAATATGCTACGGCCCTATCTTGAGACTTCATAAACCGCAACGAACTCAAAGTGCTTTGGGGCGAATAGATTTTAATCACTGCAAAACTGCCTTCTGTGTAAACATCAATGCCACTGATGGTCAGAATTGCATTTACGCGCGTTATGGTTGTTTGTTAGGAGAAAAACGTGATGCCGTGGGAAAATGAGAGCGGACGCGCAAACTTTGGCTAAAGTCTGCGTGTAAATAATGTAAATTGTAACTAATATAAAGAATATCGATGAGCAAATTAACCCTTTTTATGATTCTATTTGTGATGCTGAATGCCTTTGCGAACTGTTTTGGTGAGCCACAAAACATTCAGGAACAGTCTGTATATTTCCGTTCACACAAAACGTATGTCCAGTTTTTGACGATTTTTGGAAAAAAATTCTACTCGATCAACTTTTCTGATGAGCTTTCACAGGGCCTCTTCTAGGAGACATCGAACAATTACCCTCATTGTCAACCTATTTTTGATATTTTCATAGGTTACGTGCACACCACCTAATATTCCAAACTAACCTAATGTTCCTCCGATGTCGTTATTGTTAAAAATGTATACTTGTTGCTAATGACGACTTGTTTCTGGTGGCTGTAGTTATATCCAACTTGGTGTTCACAACAAGCAAAGGCGTTACACTAGAGTTTCATGAATTGTTTCGAACCAGTAAAATAGTAACGGTAGTAAGCACACAGCAATCCTTGGATACTGCAACGTATAAAACATAATCAATATTTCACTAGTCGAGCTTGCGTGCGTAAGGCTCTCCACCCCTCGGGCGCGATCATGCACCACCGCCTATTATATGCACATGTCCCGGCAGGTGTAGTCTAACATGGCATTACTCGCACGCCGCCGAGCACAACACCAGCCGTCCTAATCACTCCAACAATTCCTGTAGCCACGTTTTTGCACTTTCAGTAGCGTTAATGGCTGCGTGGTAGTCCGTTTTGTTACCGCAATTGACACTCAGGAAAAGCAATTTTTTTACCCTGCTATTCCCATTTGTTAATGGGCCCACAAAAAACAACGTTTTACCGGTCTTTATTTATTTATTTAAATATTTATTTCATACCTGCTTGGCCATAGCATGCGTTACAGCAGGGCGATACAATAAATCAAGCATCAAAGTAGAGGCGAAATACAACGTAATTTTACAAAGCGAGGTTAAAATCGTAATTATAAACAATGCATAAAGCATACGTGTAAGACAACTCTACCCTCCCATTCATCTAAGATAAAATGAATGGCGCTGTGTGTCACCTTTAAAGGAAAGTAACTAATTTACTTTGAGGCTGCGGTCTCACTTTGGGATATGTAGAATGTTGCCTTGATGCACTTCTCTTCAATTCCAGTTTTCCAATGATAGATATTATGAAAATATTCAACCTGAGGTTTCGTCTGTGGTCTTCCACGTCGTCTCATTTAAGTTTACTTTTACTTTCTCTCATGCTAAATTGACGATACCAATTACCCAAAACCAGTCGCTTTGCCATATTCTCTATGATTTCGAGCGTATCAACAAGCTGTTCGGTGCACGGTTGTTAGCAAACACATGTGTGCTCCAACATTAGGCACTCATGAGTGAAATATGGTTATTCTTTTAACTTAGATGAAGGTTTGCTGAAATGTAAAAGAAAACCCAAAATACGGGCATCATTAACTTTTATTTCGTGAACGTGCCTAGTTAACTTCAAGCAGCTCGTTAAATAAACTCCTAGTTATTTATGCTCGGTGACCGTTCATAGAGCAGCGTAATTTACGGTATACGTATTCGATTATAGGAAGGTTTTCTTGTAAAGGTGAGGTTAACCACTTTTTAAGATTCAATGACATTTCTGAACGTCACATTAGGATTCTATTAAATTCAAATCATTCTGAAAATATTCGGAATCACCTTTAGTATCTATAGTCCTGTAAACCACAGAGTCATTCGCGAACATTTTACACAAATATCTGAGGCCCAATAGAAATATAAGATTTATATAACAGAAACAAAGGAGGACCCGCAACTCAGCCATGGGGAATTTCAGAGGTCACGGGAGCATCCGGAACAGCTACCACTGACAACGACCGCCTGCGGTTTTTAGAGAGAGGTGCTGGGCTACGCATGCAATACCCGATTCATTCAGTTTAAAGCACCGCGATGTGTTAGAAAGAAAGTGGTATGAACAATGTCGAATAGTTTTTGTAGTCCTAAAAAAGGACAGTCAACTCCTTTATGCCTATCTATTGCTATAGCCAAATAAATGCGTGAGCTCAAGCAGCTCAAGCAAATCTGTGTGGAGTGTGATGCTGAGAGAGAGAGAGAGAAAGAGAGTGCATTTAACGGTAAAAGAGAGGTTAGCCGGGCCATATCGCTGAGCATGCTACGCCATATGAAGGAACGAAAACATGAGGGTATGTGATATAACATACATAAAATAAATAAATGAAAAAATAAACAATGAAAAAAATATGTGATGCGCACAAGTGTTCAAGTGCATTTACAGAGTTTGCAACGCACGTACAGAGAGTTTGTAAGTTACGTTGGTCACAGCACTTGTTCCAAGCCAGTGCTAAACAAGAACACCATCAGGGCTTTGGTAGCGCGTATGGTCTGGCGTGGGTCCAACCAAGGGCCCAGAAATTTCCTTTGTTCTAGACCTGCGTGGTGTGGTACACACAAAGCTGTTTGGAGAGTCTGCTTTGGCACTGTGAATTTTGGACAGGTACAGATGACACGTTTGATATATTCTGTTACATGGCATGTCGAGCAGAGTGGTGAAGAGTCCTGCTGATTTTTGCGGAGGAAATGCCGTGTGTACGCCGGTTTAGACGTAGGCAGTGCAATACTGCTTCCTCACGCTTGCTGAGCCAAGGAGGCATCTTTGAGCTACATGTAGCGTCAATGATATGCAGAGGCGTGTACTGACGTTTCTTCTCGGTCCCAATGCAGCACTGTGTTCTACGGGCAATCGAATGTGCTAGGATTGACACATACTTGCATTAAAAAAATGTGAAGCGGTGGAACAGAGAAGCTGCGGCCCCATGAGGTTGAAGTATCAGCTGCAACATTTCTGGCGACTCCGCAGTTAGCAGGAAGCCATTGCAGTTCAATGTTGTGCCGCTGTTGTGTTGCTTGGAGTTGTGGTTGATGTATCTTCAATGTCATCTGATCTTTCGGTAGTGATCCTTAGTGCACTAGAGCGGAGCAGGAATCAGTGAAAAAATCTCGTAGTGGGTGGCTGCGGTTAACGGAAGAACGACCTCAGCGAAACCGAAGCCATGGCTTCCGGTTAAGGGGCTCATCACTATTCGCATGGTATATCCACGATGATGATCATGACTGGCACATAGCCAGAGGCAGATTTAACATCCTCCCGCACACGCAACGTTCGAGTCTGCCGCTCTAGATGCAGGCTACAGCAGGCTGTACTTGCTGGCCAGCACATACACGTACTCCGGCGCAGCTTGAACAGGGGCAAATTTGCTTCTTTGGAGCTTCACAACTCGGAAACTTGGCACTGCGGCACAACAAACACCCGGCTGGAATTTTACCATCCTCCAAGGCGTCCGGGACAGTTCATAGTGAGTAAACAGAAGGTACAAAATCGTAAATTTCGTCCAGAAACGCTGTTCCTTTTCATCTCCAGCGGTGCTTGCGCCGTCTTGCCGCTTTGAGGACAGCCAAGGGCCTTCAAAGTGACGCGAACGACAACCGAACTCTTCGCCCCGCTTCCTGAAAGACATATTTTCTTTCAGATTGCTGCGATTGCCCTGAATATAATGACGGGCATCCTGCAAGTCTTGATGTGGAGCGGTGTTTCAGATCATTTTTGTTCTTTCCTTGGGTTTTCTTTTCTGTAAGTCCCGTTCCCGAGAGGAGCATTTTTTTCGTGGGTGTCAGCTCAGAATATGGTTCTCCTGGTTTTCCACCAGCCCTGCCTGTCTCGGCGGAATAAATCGAAATAATCTGCAAAGGTCATTCAGTGTATGTGGATAAAGGTACACGGAAGGACACAAACTGGCGTTTGGGTTCAACATCCCGGACTATGTCTGCAATCTGTGCTATCCGGCTTTCAGGAAGGTCCCGTGACGCTTCACCCTTCATGGAGTCGGGAACAAAGATGTAGTCGAACTCAAACTCACACGGTGAAGCTCGATTCTTTTTTTCGTGTCCTTCACTTCACGCATTTCGTCATCCACTTGGGTGGGAGTAGCTGAGTTGTCCTTGTATGGGGTGGCGTAGCCTCACGTTTGTCACAGTTGTTTCCGCTGGAACGCTTGACGCCGCCTCGGTGCTGGCCACCACTTCATCAATGTCTGGAACGTGGTTGTTGACCGTCGTTTTAACACGGAATTTGAAAAACTTTCACCCTTGCCGCTCCACTTTCAAAGCTAGAACCTGAAGCATCGGCAGGACTACGGCAGAAGTCGACGTGTGCGAGCTGACGTGGGAGGAGTCGTATGGACGGGATGAATTTCTTTTCTGGTAAACTTAATCCCGGCTGCCCGCACATCGTTCAAAGTCAATCGCAGCCGAAGTGAGGGCCCCGCACATCCTTTCCTGGTAGTGCACAATGCCGTAGCAATCGTGTTCAAACTCGTCTCGTTCCAGCAGCTGAGCTACCGTATCGTTCAGCTTGTTGAGTTCAGCGTCCTTCTGTTTGAGCTCATTGATAGCCAACTCTAAGTCCAGCACCGACGGTGAGGAAACTTCCTGGAGCTCAGTCGCTGCCTCTAGCAGCATCGTAACAGGAGCACACAGAACCTTCAGACGGCCGCTAGGGGGCCAGCGGGAGCGGACTGCTGTCACGTCGGCTCCGTAAAATGTCCTTTTATCTAGCGGAACAACGCAAATTTTGGCTTGAAAGTGACGTGCTGTGTTTGCGAAACTCCTAGAGACTCCGTGGATACCAAATTCAATCCGTGAGTGGACTTTCTGAGACTTTTTCGCACCCTTTTTTTGGTCGACCACGCCGCAGCCTCGCTAACCATAAGCCAATCCAGGCCAGGGTTAGCAGCCCGGCGACCCCGGGCGTCCGCCATCAGATTCTTGGCGGCATCCCGACGCGGCCGACAAAATGGTGATGGAAGTGGCGGTAGAAGGTACGGACATTGATCCTACGGAACTTAAGGAGGTAAACTGGATCACAAAGGTGACGAAAAAAGTAAAGGAACTACAAGATCAAGGTCGACGAGAAAAACAGCGCCGACGCTCCGTGCAACACGCTTTCAACAGCCGCCGCCGGAACAGCGACAAACGTTAACAGGTCACCCATCGGAGAATATAAAGCGCGCCTGGCTGGCAAGCAGCTGGCGGAAAAATCGATTGCATCGCATCTGCCGAGACTGCCACAGACGGACCACAAGGTGATTCTGGGACCCAAGGGCGGACTTGCACTCACCAAGCTCTCGGTCCCCTACGTAGGGGGAATGCTAAGACTTGCCGCCGACTTACAGTGGGAAAAAGGCAAAGAATAAGACTTATTTGTGTTAAACGACAAGCAAGGCACCATAACATACAGCACGCCGAGGCAAGAAGACGCCCTGAAAGTACTGTCTCTGAGAAAACTACTGATTGGAGACAAGGCCTACGAAGTCACGTCCTACATGGCAGCACCGGAGAACTGCGGTAGAGGAGTAGTACATGGCATCGATCTCCGTTTCTCCGAGGAGGAACTCGAGGTCGGTTTCTCCCACCGCACTAACCCCCCAATCATCGGCGTGCGTAGGATGGGAAGATCCGAATCAGTGATCATCACTTTTGCCGATCCCCAAGTCCCACGATGGGTCAGGTGCTTCGGATCGCCCATCAAGTGCTTCCTATACCGAAAGAAGTATGAAGTCTGCTTTAAGTGCGGCGACATCGGCCATCGGTCGGACGTCTGCAGCAACAATCCCACCGACAAATGTACGAAATGCGGTGATCCGTCGCCCGCGAGTGAACACCGTTGCGTACCAAAATGTCAGCTGTGTGGAAAAGAACACGAGACGGGTGACAAGAGGTGCAAGGTTCTCTACCGCACCCCGTACGTCCTAAAAAAGAGACAATGGGAGCGAAAACTCGGAGAACAGGCAAAGAAAGAAGAAGAAGCGGACGAGAAGCCGAGGCACAGAGAGGCGCAGTCAACCATCAAAGCATCGCAACGGGCAAGCCGAAGGGATCAGAGCCGGGATCGCGCGAGGAGCATGTCTCGAAGCCGAAGCAAGTCAAGGAACCGATCCGTCTCCTTCCCTCGCCTGCCACCTCTGAGGACTGAAACTATATTGACTGCTAATAGCTCGAGTGAAAACAGCGGCAGTGTCCGTGCATCACTGGAAAACTGGAAGACGAACGCACCAAAGGTAGGTTGGGTGAGTGGGACCGCCCAGGATGCAAATGCGGAGGCTGTGAGGAAGTTGACAGAGCCAAATAAGTTTCTGATAGAGCAAAATAAGCTTATAATGGAACAAAACGCAGAACTGAAAAGGCAGTTTGACGAAATCAAGACCGTAATCATCGCAAAGGCATCGGAATAGGTAGTCGAGTCGATGCAGGTAGTCCACTCTCCTCCTCTCGAACAACTTGAATCCAAACTAAACGATGTTGACGACAAACTCGTGTGTAGGGTGTCGAAATTAGAAAAGGTTTTCTTAGCAATGGCAGAGTTGAAGAGCCTGAAAAAGGTAGAGGATAGACTACTGGAAATGGAGAAACGCATGGACCGGTTAGATAAGTCTAACATTAGACGGCAAATGAGATCGAAAAATCAAGAATTCAACAGCCCCGATGGATCACAGGCAACGGTATCTTACAGCCTGGCAGTGGAATAGTAGGGGCTACGGCAGAAAACGTTCGGTTTTGCAGGCTTTCCTCGACAGCGGCGAAGGTCGTCCGGAAATAATTGCGATTCAAGAATGTGGGAAAAATTCCAAATTATCGGGTATAAAGCCTACCCGGGACTCGGAGGCGACACCCGGGTAGTCACGTTCGTCAAGCGAAACGTAACGGCAGTGCAGCACGAGACTGGGAATACCGAGATCGACCACTCGATGGTGGAACTCATCCCGCGTAAGCGCACGGATAAGAGTCTATACGTCTTGAATGTGTACAGCTCACCCAGACAGAGGAAATGCGATTTTGGAGACTTGTTTTTCAGAGCAAAAAATCTAACCAAAGGTGCTCCCTTGTTGGTCATGGGGGATTTCAACGCCCCACATCCAGCTTGGGGGTACAAACACACTCCAGTCAAAGGTAGCGCCTTGTGCCAGACAATTCAACAACACGATCTACTGCTAATCACCGACCCCATGAATCCGACGAGGCAAGGTAATAGCGTGTCGTCAGACACAACACCCGATCTCACCCTCACACACGGCGGAGTCAAGGCCACGTGGCGAAATACCGGGGAAGACCTAGGCAGCGATCATAAAATCATAGAAATCCTAGTCAGCAATGTTACCCCAGTTCCGAAAATGCGCAAGCACAAAATCACTAGCTGGGGAAACTTTCAGAAGCATAGACGCGACGGCAAGCGAACCGATACGCGACATTGGGGAGTGGAGTAAGAAAATTATCGAAGCCGGTCAAGCGGCAACGGACGAGATAGAGACGGACGAAGGGATCAAAACGACTGACAGCCACCTCGTCGGATTATGGAGGAAAAAGAAAGAATCAGAGGAGAAACGCAAACATAAAAAATGGGACAGGAACTTATGTAGGAGGATTGCAGCCCTAAGTAGGGAGATAGAGGACTATTCTTTGGAGCTGACCAGACTAAATTGGGCAAACACATGCAGTCAGAAGAACAAAGAAATGGGAAACGCAAAAACGTGGAAGTTACTTAGACACCTACTCGATCCGGAACAGACCAGATCGGAGGCGCGCCAGCAACTCTAAACCCTTGTCTACAAGTTCGAGGGAACCACGCAAGACTTACTAGTCGAGGTCCGTAGCCGATACCTGGGTCCGTCCACCCGCGAAACTCTTCCCGAATACGCAGGAGCCGCAAACGAGGCCTTGGATGCCCCGATTACAGTAGCGGAAGTTAGAGCAGAGCTAAATCGCCTTAGAACCAAAACTGCCGCCGGGCCAGACAAAGTTAGCAACAAAATGCTACGAAATCTCACCGAAGAGTCCATCTATGACTTAGCCGCTTACATGCAAAAATGCTGGGACAATGGGGAGATTCCTCTGGAATGGAAAAGGGGCCATCTGGTCCTCATTCCGAAACCTGGAAAGACACTAAGCCTCGAAAATCTAAGACCGATCTATATCACGCCATGTGTCGGCAAGCTAATGGAACGCGTAGTCCAGACCAGACTTAGCCGATATCTCGAGGACGAGGAACTGTACCCGGACTCAATGATAGGATTCAGAGCTAAGCTTTCGGTCTGCGATGTAATGGTCCAGATGAGAGAGGATATCACAAACTACACAGGTAAAGATACGAGAGCCATCGTCGGTCTTGACGTTGCCAAGGCCTTCGACAACGTCAGACACACAGCCATCCTTCACAACTTGAGCAAGCTAAACGTAGGCGCTAAAACGTACAACTACGTGCAAAATTTCCTCTCAGATCGTACGGCAAACATAGAACTGGGAGGTATGTCCCTCGAAAACATCAATCTAGGCAACACGGGAACGCCACAAGGTTCGGTACTACCTCCCACCCTCTTTAATGTGGCTATGATTGGACTCCCAGAAAAACTGGACAGGATAGAAGGCCTAAGGTACACCATGTATGCGGACGATCTCACGCTGTGGGTAAATCGTGGCAGCGATGGACATATTAAGAAGGTTCTTCAGAATGCCATAGACGAGATCGAAAGCTACTTAGAGCCGCTGGGACTCAAATGTTCGGCCGAAAAATCCGAGGCGCTTTTCCTGGCCTCCAAAAACAACAGAAGGATGGGCAGAAATGACTGCGACATAAGACTGAAGGCCGGCGGCAAGCCTATGCCAGCAAGGGACAAGCTCAGAGTCCTCGGGGTATACGTTCAGGACTCCGGTAGAAATACTGAGACTATCCGCAAACTCGACAACGCCGTCGCGCAAATTTGCAGAATGTTAACGCGAATCTCCAACAAGCACGGGGGAATGAAAGAGACTAATCTACTCAGGCTCTTTCAAGCCTTTGGCGTTAGCAGGGTACTCTTCGTAGCCCCCTTCATGAAGCTAACCAAGGCAGAAAAAAGTAAGCTCGACATCATAATTAGAAAGGGCATCAAATGTGCGCTAGGTCTTCCCCCAAACACCTCGGCGCCCAAAATACTTAGTATGGGGGTATCTAATACTATCGATGAACTGATTGAGGCGGTAAATGCGTCACAACAACGGCTGCTGAGCAGCAAGACGGGTCGAAGGATATTAGAGCGTCTGGGATACCAGACAGGAGAAACAGGCAGAGACAGTATAGAGCTACCCAGGCAGCTCAGGGAAAAACTTACTCTGTCACCACTGCCAAGAAACATGAGCCCAACGCATCATGAGGCTAGACGTAAAAGTAGAGCCAGAGCCCTGCAAATTAGTTATGGTGGCAGGACTGACGTCCTGTACACAGACGCAGCTCAATATCAGACGAAAAAAGCGTTCGCAGCAGTGGCGGTTACGAAAAGCGGGGTCCCCGTTTCGTGCTGCACGCTACTGAGCAAAGACATAACAGAGGCAGAAGAGTCAGCCATCGCTCAGGCGATCACTAAATCAGGAATAAAAACGATAGTGAGCGACTCGAAGTCCGCCATCAGAAACTTCGATCGAGGAAGGATCTGCAATGCCGCATGGAAGATCCTCGCGAACGCAAAGGCTCCCATCGAACAGGCAACATTAGTGTGGGCACCAGCTCGTACGGGTCTCATCGGGAATGAAAATGCACATGCGACCGCCCGAGGTCTGACAGTCCGGACGATCGCCGCCACCACCGAGCCAGACGCGGTTCCTACGTACGCGGAGCCCCTCCCGAGTGCAGACGACGGGCTAGAAACCTTCCACGAAATAGTACAATACTATAAACTAGCCAGGAAAGTACTACCGCCGGCTCACCCGCACCTTACTAGGAAAGAGGAAATATACTGGAGAAGGTTACAGGCGGGGGTATTCCCAAACCCCGTATTTTACAGTAAATGGCACCCCAAAGTATCTGATTACAAATGCCAAAAATGTCAGGGCATAGCGGATCTCGTTCACATGGTCTGGACGTGTCCCTCTTACAAAAAACCTCACAGAAATGCTGCATCCTGGGAGGCCCTGCTACTCAGCCAGGCCTCCAGCAGTCAGAGAAAAATCATCGGTCTCGCCCTGGAAGGCGCCGAATCGCAAGGGATTCTGGCTGACTGATGAGGGGCACACCCTTTTGTGCTTTTGACTGGTGTAAATAGTTTCCCCTCCTCCTGCTGCTTCCTCAACGAACGCAGGGCCTTCAGGTCATCACCACCTTGGTACTTGGGGGGCGTACAGCTGATTACAAACGTGGTACCCTGGATGTGACGGTGTGTGTCGGCGTGCTGTTGAAGGTTCCGGTTGGTCGTAGGTGGTCGGACAGGCCAGCCATGGTGACCTTTGGCTGAGGGCACGGCAACGGCGGGCCACGGCAGTCAAATCACCGGGTTTTACGAACCTCAAGCCAGAAGAGACGTCGCTAGTCTCTTTTGCTGCACGTGTTCATTCTCCCGGCTTCGGCACCAAAAGAACGACCGAACCTAAACCGAAGCCATGGCTGCCGGTTTCGAGGATCATCACTTTACTCGCATGGTAAATCCTGGATGATGATATTGACTGGCGCATAGCCAGCGGGAGATTTACAGCTGCTTTAAGATGTAGTTAAAAGCAGCCTGCAGCGCAGCGAGCTCAGTAGCCACCGTCGACGTCTTGTGGCTACGCGGGATGGAAATGGTCGTTCGCGACGAGGGAATCAAAATTACATACACGATGACTACTGAACTCAGGGACACAAAAATACTACTCGCCCTTCCTAATAATCACCAGGCGCTGTTAGACATCAGTTCCCCAACTCTTGGTGGAAGAACAGTAGCGACTCGTCGCATAGAAACCGATGGTTCTTGTGTTGTCCGCCGTTGTCCCTATCGTGTTTCAGCCGCAAAACGCATAATAATTAAAGCATGTGGACGATATACTTCAGCGGGACATTGTTGGCCATTCGGTAAGTTCCTGATTAATGCCAGTTGTCCAGGTCTGGAAGGAAGACGGCTCACTGCGCTTTTGCATTGGCTATCAGGTGCTTAACAAAATAACCCGAGAAGTTGTCTACTTTCTGCCCCGAAATTAGACGCTCTCGATACGTTACGCCACGCCGAATGTTTCTCGAGTCTTCATCTTTATCCAGGGTGTTGGTAGATTACTATGGAAAAAGTCGATAAAGAAGAAACAGGTTTCACTTTCTTCTCAAAACCAACTGATCTAAATTATCCTTCCTAGGCGTGTCGTGAATTGATAAGAGTACCATTCATTTTTACAATCCTCTGTTGTTTGGCCGATCCCCTGATTGGGTATGCGCCATTAATTATCAGGATCAACAACAACAACAACAACACCATGCCAGACGAACTTTTTGAATCCAACGTCATGCCGTTCGGAGTTTTCAACGCTCCGGCTGCCTTTGGGCGTATGATCGAGACAATCCATCACGGCTTCAAGTGGAAGACTTTATCTTACCTAGACGATATCGTAATTTTTTGCCCACTTTTTATAAACTCCTCAAACGTTTGCATCAGGCATTAACATGCCTTTGCAATGCTTGTCTACACCTGAGGCTTATGTGTAAACCTGAAGAAATAACGTTTTGCCAGTACCTCAAATAAAGTCTTGTGCCACGTCATTAGCCATGAAGGAATACGCCCGGATCCCGACGAGATATATGCGGTTCTAATTTTTTCCCGACCTCTTCGTCAAAATGCACTACAAAGATTCCTAGGATTAGCGTCCTAATTTCGCCGGTGCATACAAAATTTTGCACGAATAGCCTCACCACTCCACATATTACTCATATCCCGAACTCCATTCACCTGGACTCAAGACTGTGAAAAATCTTTCCAAACACTAAAACATTTTTAACTTCTGGGCCAGTGCTATGTAGAGAGAGACAGAGAGAGAGAGAGAGAGGTTTAATATTATTGACGACGTTTGTCCAGCAAAAAGCCTGACATGCTACGTCAGGTAAATAATGAAACGAGTGAGAAAGAAACCAAGAAAAAATAAAAGCAAGAGAACATAGAAGAAGGAAAAATAGGAAAAAGAAAAAAAATGTGGTGAGAATACGAGTCGCAAGCAAGTTCAGTAGTTTGATATAAAAGGAAATGTTGAAGTATACTCGAGGGAATGTTTTTTTCAAGGTGAAAGAGTTCTGAGACCACGGAGTAGCCTCATGGGACCGCGGAACAGTCAGCGTTATTTTAGCAGCCATGCTGGACGCAGACACGCGCGAAATATTCACTTGGACATTCCACAAAGGTTAAGAGTTTAAAGATGAGGAACGCGGTTCTATATCGCACCTATCACCGATGTTTACCACTGTTAAAGAGTGTTGACTAGACCCGATATACGGACTAAGCTGAGAAAGGCCTTCGTCACACGTGAGGCCATGTTAGGACACGACCAGAGGCCAAGCACATCATGCAGCGTAAGACGTGATGTGGGTAGTTTGCCCAAACTCACTGTCAACGAGCGTCTGGTTGTATCGTATTGTCTACACACACAGATGACATGGTTGACGTCTTCTGGACAGTGGCAGTCTTCGCACAAGGGGGAGCTGATCTGTAGAAGCTTGAAACGGAAAAGGCGTGCGTAGGCGACGTTGGGACGTATGCGGTGTATTACACTTGCAGGTGCTTGTTGAGACCAGGCCGTAACTTGAAAGTACATTCTCTGTCAAGGGAGTAGAGCGGTCCATAGCGGCGTAATGGAGCAGCCCATATGGAAAGCTGTACCTGCCGCGCAACACAAGACGCCAGTGTGGCCGCATCTTTCCTGGAGAATGGTATGGCCGCAAAAGGAACCTCGCGATTGTGAGCCTGGGAAGCAGTAGCGTCTGCTGTTGAATTTCCTGATACACCGCAATGAGCCGGAATTGACTGGAGTTCCAGGATGTCGTGAGCACTCACTGCTTGGTAGTGCAAAACCGAATATCCAATGTAGCTGTTGATTAGTCAGACTCAAGACATTGAAGGGCCACCCGGGAATGTGTAAAAATTGCCCATTGATTGGTTAACTGGGTGGTGATGTAGTGAAGAGCCGCACGCATTGCGGCGAGCTCAGTCGCGGTAGATGATGTCCTGTGGCTGTGTTTTTTGGTGATCGTGGTTTGCGAGTTTGCGACGGTAATATGAAGTTCAGGAGAGTATTGGTTTGGGCGAG
Organism: Haemaphysalis longicornis; assembly: GCA_013339765.2. Lineage (NCBI taxonomy): Eukaryota > Metazoa > Arthropoda > Arachnida > Ixodida > Ixodidae > Haemaphysalis > Haemaphysalis longicornis. The sequence goes on from CM023454.1 coordinate 136,060,109, forward strand.
TTGGTACATAGCGGCGTACTGAAGCGCTGCAAAGACGAGGACAGGAACACAGACAACGGCGCACAGGGCGCCACACGACGACACACAGGGCGACACACTAGCGCCCTGTGTGTCGTCGTCTGTGTTCCTGTCCTCGTCTTTGCTGCGCTTCAATACGCCGGAATATAATGAGCAATCGTTGAGGAACCTCCGGTGACTGAGCCATCAGTATATACGGGGGTATGGCAGGCGTATTTGCTCTGTAGCCATTGCAGCGTAAAAAACTTAAGAGCTGGAGCGGGAAAATCTTCTCTTCGCCTGATTCCTGGCACGGTTGTGTGAGTACTCATGGGGGGGGAGCAACCATAGCGTGTACGAAGGCAGAGATTGGGCCTGGTCAATTGTTGCGGCAAGTAGTCTTCCAGATGTGGAGCAAAGGTCTCAGCCAATGGGTGGTTTGGTTGTCTTGTCACAAAACGTAAACTCGCGCAAAGCAGTTCTTGTTTCCAGCCGCGACATTCGGCATCAAACGTCGATAATAAATGATAGTCACCACAGTGGAGGTCATTTTTGGGACGCCAATACAAACACGCAGGATACGAGCCTCCATGCTTTCTAAAGCCTTAAGATTTCCTGCTCAAATGGGAAACAAGGCTGGAAGGCTGTAGCGTAGTACACCTTCGCAGAGAGCGTCGTATAGATGAAGAAGCGAGTATACTGTGGAGCCGCCAGAATTGCTAGAAAGCATTCGGAAGATGTTGAAAAATGACGTGAACTTTTCCTTCAAATTTCGAATGTGTGGTGTCCATGTCAATAATCTGTCAAATTTAATGCGGATAAGTTTGTAATTTGCGACGTACGGTATTGGGATTCCCATTACAGTGAGCTCATACCGTGTAATGTCTCGCTTCGTGAAAGCGATTGCCGCTGATTTTGAAACGGAGATTTTGTGTCCACGTGCCGAAAGGAACGCTGAAATTGAATGTATTCCCCGCTTAAACATCGCACGGAATAGACGCCGATTGCGCCAGGAGCACCATATGTAAATATCATCTGCGTATAGCGTAAAAGTGCCACGTCGTGGCAGCAACTTTTCGATTCCGATGAGGGAGATATTAAATAGTGCTGGACTCCATACTCCACCTAGAGGAACGCCACGAGTTACGCTGTGCTTCTGTGTGTCGCCGTCAGAGGTGGTCATAAACATGGTTCTGTCGCTGAGATAATTCGGCAACCAGTCATACATACGGCCTCCAATACCTAACAAATTCATTTGAAATCAGATGGCGTCATGGGTGACCGAGTCATACGCTGCCTTGACATCCAAAAACACCGCTATGACGGTGTTACGCTGTGCTTTTTAGCGCTTGACACAATTTGCAAGGGCGAGAACATTATCAATACGGCTCCTGCCCTTTCGAAAACCAAACATCTGTGGCGGTTAAGCATTTCTGTTGGTGAGGTCCCAATCTAATCGAAGCACCACAATTTTTACCATGAGCTTGCCCACACAGCTCTGAAGTGCAATAGGGCAGTACGACTGAAGTTCTGTTGGATCTTTGCCTGGTTTCAATATTGGCGCAATGGGAGCAGTCTTGCAGGTGTGCTGAAGACGACCAGTTATCCAGGATTGGTTGCAAATGTCCACGAGAAGTCTCTGCCCGGCATCCCTAGATGTGCGAGTGCAGTGTAGGTTATGCCATCTGATTCAGGGAAGAAAACTTGTTAACCGAAGATAAAGCCTGGGCGAGTTCCGCCAGTGTGAATGGGTCATCAATACGTGTGTTTTATCGTATGGGCGTCCAATATCCGGGAGCGTAAGTAACGTAGGCGACATTTCTGCAACGTCTAACATTGTGAGCCTATTGCACAATGAAATCGAATAAAATGGGTTGAGACACGTCGGAGGTGAGCGAAGACTTTTGACCAGGCTCGATATTCTTGTAAGCGGCTTCCTGGGGTCCACCTTTGAGCAGAAGGATGTCCACTCATGCTTAGCCAATTTGCACATGTGGCTCTGAAGCTTCTGCAGGCGTCTGGATGCTCGAATGTCCTCAGGTGCCAAAGTTTTGCGCGCTCTTCTTTCTGCTCGCTAACGTATGGAACGAAGCCTTTCAAACTCTGCGTCTACGACACTGTATGGCTTGGGTAATATGAAAGTCTTCGTGCTCGTTTTGCGCGCCCTAGCCATTGTGCTTATGAAGTCATTGTAGCACAAAACTGAAACCCCGGTCCTCTTAGATTTTTGTGGCGAAGACATCCCACTTTGAGATTCGAACCTGATGTTTTAGATGACCTCCTGGAACACCATAGTGTGTTATGTAAGTAGGGAGGTGGTCACTCCCATGGGATTCAATGTCCACAGACCAGCTTATTCTGGAAAGCAGTACGGAGGAAACCACAGTGATGTCGAGGGCACTTGAAACTCCTTTGCGGAAAAACGTTGGTTTCCCAGTGTTAAGTACAGCCATACCGTGCTGGTGATCAATAATTAATAAGTGCTGTCCTTTGATTGTTGTTTTACGGCTACCCCATGACGGTTGATGCGCATTAAAATCACCAGTGAGTATATCGGAGGTGGCGTAGCAGGAAGGATACCCTCCAAACGGTCGCTATTTAACGCCTTTCGGGGTGGTTTATAGGCGGCAATGACGGTGAAAGACAAGCCTTTGATTTGCACAGTGGCTACAACGTATTCGTTCTCTGCATTTGGCGTCAAATCATGGTGTATTATGATAAGATCACTCCTCAGAGCTAGGAGTACTCTGGTTGACCGTAAATCAGTTTTGGAACGCAACACTGTGTATCTTGAGAGTAGTACGTCTTGAGATAGACGTGATTGCGAGATTGCTATAACAGGGAAGCGATGTTTGTCTACAAATCTGCAGAAATCTGGTAGACGTGAATGCAGCCCACCCGCGTTCCACTGAAAAATTGTGGCTGTATTGCGAATTTGTTACATTTTACGAATACGTGCTTTAGTCGTAACCCCTACAGCCATTGAGTGAGGAAGCGAACTGCAGAGTCGATGAGAGTCATACGTGCGGAAGCTTCTGGCGAAGCAAACGATGCTAGGAACGTACGCATGGCCTCCGCAACAAAAAGAATAATGGAGCTTAGTTTGCCAAAACCTTTTTGAACACCAAGTGTGCTATGCAGTTCGATGACTCGGCACACACTATTCATATCGATTCCAGTGGATATAGTGTTGGTGCTCTCCTCCTACCGGGTAGCGATTCCTCATCTGAGTGAGTCGATGCCACATGAAATCCGCAATTTGACTCCGCTGAGAACTACACCATAAACAAGAAAGACTGCCTAGCAGTTCTATAGCCCGGGCAAAAATTTCACCTTCATGTGTGCGTTCGCGACTTCTTAGTTGTAACCGACCATCACGCCCTTTATTCGTTATACTCCCACCAAAACCTGCCCGGACAGTTTGGCCACCCGGTACACAACAGTATGACTTCACTGGAGTATGACTTCAGGAGTATGACTTTACTTTGACATACAGGTCGGGTAGAAAGCAAAACGATGCGGACGGTCATTCTCGCTGCCCGCATTCACCGTCCTTAGGTACCTCGTCAATTCTATGACTTCGCTCGGATTGCACATGGCACCATTGCAAAACGCCGGTCAAGATATCTTACGAAACCTCGTTTCTCTCCAACGACACTACCCTTACTGCTGACAATTAATGCACTTGCTCGACGGTTCTTCGTCTCCACCTACCAGCCCTTTATGCTGCCAGATCAACAAATTTAGCCTCTTTCATGGTGGAGCCCTTTACAGCTACAATTATCACCCGGCAGGGGACAGATGGGTTCCAGTCATCCCTTGCAGTCTTGGAACTCACATTTTTGACGTTTTCAACAATGGCGGTACAGCTGGCCATCTTGCTTTTCTACAAGACTTGCAACCGCATCAAAAGCCGATTCTTCTGGACTCGCCTTTCCACGAGCGCGGCTAGATATGTTGCGTCATGCCATTTTTGTCAGCGTCGTAAACGCCCAACCTCAGGCCCTACCGCTATGCTATGGTGGGGTGGTAAAAAACATTTGTTTGGCTACTTACAAAAGACATATAGGGACGACCTGAATGACCGACCCTTTGCAATGTCTGCGAGGGGTGCCTAGTCCGGGACCCCTGTGGCTTGCGCGGCGGCACGGGCCCTTGCCATGAGAGCACGTTGGCTCTCTTGGGTTGAGAAGACGAGCAGGGCAGCCTCCCAGCTCTCTCGAGAAGGGGGGAGAGGAAAAGAATGGTAAGCCGTGTGAGAGGGGCATGCCCACACCATGTGAAACACGTCCAAATACGTGCACGCACAATGGGGGCACTCGCCTGAGAAAGCCGGATTGAAGAATTGCAGTATTGCCGGGCACAATACTGTGTTAGTATAGAGGCGGAGAAGCCAGCGCTACTCCGCCTTGGAAAGACATTTCGCGGTGCACGGAAAGCGTCCATGCAGGGTTAGGTAGTGGGATGTTCTTTCCATAAGGTAATAGCCGGGTTAAAGGAAAGGTGCTCCGTGAGCAGGGCATTATCGCGGCGCCCGGTGGTAGAGTCGCGGGTGGAGGCCTCAGCCTCTTCGTTTCCGCGGACACCTGCGTGTGCGGGGGTCCTTATGACCATATGGGTCTCGGGGTAGTGTCGGTATTCGTAGTTTTAAGGATGTGAGCAGCCCGGCAGGCGATGCGACCCATTTCCATATTTTGACAGGCTCTCCGGGAGTCGGTGATGATGACTCGGGACCGGGGATCTGCTACGGCGATAGCTATGGCTTGCGTGATGTCAAGGAAACAGAATGTGAGTCCCTGTTCGTAAATTACTGCGGCCGTATACAATCTCCCAGGGTGCGGGCCAGCAGCATCCCTGTAGAAGACCCCAGGGTGAGAGCCGTATCGACTCTCAACGACCTTAGCGCGCACCTCGCGTCGAACCGTCGTGGGTGTCTCTATCCATGTTCTTGGGAAGAGGATGCAGTTTAAGCACCGTGCGCCAGTCCTCTGGGGTGCCAGTGCGATCCTATGTCTGTGCGACGTAGAAGTTGTGAAGTCGGGTGAGTAGTCACCTGCCTTCTTTCGTTTTGCTTAACCGATGGTGTTGGTTGTTCAAGTGGGCCTCTCGAAGTTCCTCGAACGTATTCTTCATGCCCAAGTAGACGAGGTGTTGGTTCGAGGTGGATATGGGAGGGCGAGGGCCCGCTTGTAGACTTTGCAGAGGGTGACCTCCAGCGCGTTGACGTCGCATTTACGTGAGTGTAGGTAGGCGCCGAAAACAGTATTCGGGTGGTCAAAAATGCACTTGCTGGACGTAAAGTATCCTTGCATTTGAGACCCCCCCCCTTGTGGGACACCCTGAGGACCATAGGGCCCACTTGCTTCTCTACCTTGCGTAGTTTGGGAAGAGTAGTGTCAATGCCTTTTTTCTTGTGGATGAGTAGTCCAACACTCTGATTTCATCCCTTTCCGGAATAGAGCCGCTAGAGAGGGCAAGGTCAATTTGGATGGTGCATTTCAGGTAAGGCCGAATATGCACGAATTCAGATTTATTTGGGGAGCACTCGAGACCACAGTGGCGAACGTAGGAATCTACGATCGATGCCGCCTGTTGCAGGTTGGTCGCTATATTCCCCAATAATCCGTGTGTTGGCCACAGCGTGATGTCGTCGGCGTATAGAGCGTATCTGACGCCCGGGACGGCATCAACTAGCAGGGGTAGACGACCAATGGCGAGGTCAAATATCAGTGGAGAGAGACCACCTCCTGCGAGGTACCCCTTGTGCCAAGTTGGTACGGCCCATGCTCTGCGTCTTGAATGCGGAGATAGGTTTGCCAATCAGATAAGAATTGTCGAATCTACTGAATGGTGTTTACTCCACAGTTTGTTTCCGAAAGCTGTGTGAGTATGACACCTTGCTTGACGTTGTCGAAAGCTCCCCGGAGATCCATTGCGAGTACTACCTTATCATTCCCGGAATGTTCGACGGGTTCGATGACCACGCGGTGTAGTTGTAGGAGGACATCCTGCGCTGACCGGTGTGGGCGGAATCCGTGCATGGTGTCCGCAAATGCGCGCTGGGCTTCTAGGTGTTGGGAGAGGCGATCTCGTACCATTGTCTCCATTACCTTCCCCACACATGAAGTCAAGGTGATGGGTCGGAGATTTTTGATGCAAAGTTTTTACCGCGTTTTGCTATAAATGTAACCAAATGCCATTTTCCACTCGATTGGAAGGGGTGTGTCCTCATGCCCAATCGGTTGGTATGCCGGGTTTGGGAGGTTAGCCAAGAGCTTAACCATCACAATATCCCGCCCGGGGGCAGTACCCCGTTTAATTTTCACCAGGGCTGCCGGAATCTCGTGGAGCTGGAAACGTTTGTCCAGCTCCGCGTTCTCTCAACCTGCATAAGAGTACGCTGGGCCGCGGGGATCCTGTGTCCTGTTCAGGTATTTATCTCGCAGGGCAGAGGTGAGTTGTTTTGTGTCTCCTTAAAAAACGTGAATCGCCCTTTGTAGACATTTTTGGGTTTCTGTGCGCGTTTGTTGCGGATCAATAAGCGCACGGAAAAGGCGCCGTGTGTTCGGTGTTGACATTTGCCTCGCGGCAGAATTGGAGCAATCCACCCAGGTTGAGTAGGCCAGCTGGGCCGCTTAGTCGGCCGCCTCTTCGGTGAGCGCTGCAATTCGGAGTTTCAGCTGACAGTTGTGTTTCTGCCGGTGCCACCGGAGGGACAGGCTCTGCCGGGCCTCCCAGATGTGCATGACGTGGTTTATCCACCACCGGCGTTGCCTCTGAGAGTTGAACATACTGTTCAAACTTACGAAGCTGCCCTATCAGATGTGTAGTTCAATTTGTGTGCCGTTGTTTTGCTATGGGTTTGGTGTTATTGTATTGCTGATGAAATTTAGTCCAGTCCGGGAGTGTCGCTTTGCCGTGTGGGGTAATGAGTGGCTTGGTACGTATTGTGGTAAGGAGGATGCAGTGGTCACTACCGAGGGTTTCCTTGGTATTGAGCCAGTCTGCATGCCGGATGCTTTTGGTAAACGTGAGATCGGACTATGTGTCCCGCGTCACAGAGTTACTAATCCGTGTAGGATGCGCGGGATCCGTGTGAAGGGTGAGGACCGTTCGAAGTTGTCGGCATGAACCGGTATGTTCCTTCGCCTTTAACGTCTACAGGTCATCGGTGGATTGAAACCATTCTCGATCAGTTGACGCGGTATACGGAAACTTATGCTCTACGTACAGCCTGTGCCGCTGATGTCGCAGATTTTTTACAGCAACCAATACTCTTATAGCCTTGACCACCAGGTACACTCTTAGGTGACTGCGGCCGAACGTTTCTGTCACTAGTCCTTGAGGAAGTTCTCCAACTGCTCGTACAGAGCAAAATACCATGCCTCGCTATCATCCCCAGACAAATGGACTTAGAGAACGGTTTCATCGTACCCTTTCCGACATGAAATCTCGCTATATAAACCCGACCACACGAAGTGGGCCGTAATACTTCCCTTTCTTACCTTCGCTATAATATCGTAGTTCGAAGGACCACGGCATTTTCACCGTTTTTTCTGGTCTACGGTCGCCATCCCCCATCAATTCTCCACGCATCTTTCTTTTCTTGCCCCGTGGATACCACAACTAATATCACTAATCAATTTGTTTCCTGGCTAGCGCATTCTTGGAACCTCGCCCGGTTGAACACCAAATCATACCAAACGAACTGCAATTTTCGCTACCACGCAGGTCGCCCAGAACTTGGATTTGAACCTGGGGATGACGTTATGCTTTCGACACCGCCCCATGTGTCAGTACTATATGAAACGTTTATGCCGCCCTTCATGGGTCTATACACCGTACTAGTGCGAAACACCCTAGTCAACTACGTGGTTGCTCCACATTGTAGTGTCGTTCTAAGTCGGTGCCGTGGCATCAAGACTGTGCCCGTTTCGCGCCCAAAACCATTTATGCTCCGATCCTCATCTCTGATTTCAGACCAGGATGGCCGCTTCGGCCGCTGGGACAATAGTGTGAGCACCGTGTTGACACTGATTTTCTGTGTAGCCATTCTCTCCATGGCTTCCGCTCACTCTATCATCAGGATTACTTCACATCACATGCCTCGGGGAGTTGCTATCGTAATCACCGGGACCTCTGTTGGCTGCTTAAAAAAAATCCGCAATAAACGCTCTCGGGCGCTAGCCCTACATTCCTTTATTAATACATTGTTACGCCCACCTTAGGAGCCCTATATTCGCCAATGCGTTTATTACATTTCACGGTCAATCATCTGAGCAAGCCGAACGGAAGAAAAGAACGAGATTGCGCTTCGTCTTGGCACCATCATTCACGGACCGCTCTTCCATCTACGATCGTCCTACACCTTCAAACCTAATTGTATATAAATACATCTAGTAACAGTGTGGTGGAGGAGCTGGATACGCCACGCCAGACCTCCAGGATTTTCGCGGTAGCTGACGTATCGCGGATATGCCACCGCTGTCTCCTATGATGCCTCAAGGCGGGAACATTGTACCAGCCCCCACGCCTGGCTGGCATCCCCGCGAGAGCCCCGTATATTCACTGGCAATGCCGATGAAGACGTTGAAGAATGGCTGACGCATTATTGACGAGTGAGCCGGTACAACCGCTGGGATACCGCTGCACAGCTCTCCACCGTCGTGTTCTCTCTAGGTGAAACAGCACTGGCCTGGTTATAGAACAATTAAAGCAAGCTAACAACCTGGGACCGTTTCGTCGAAGATATTTTGTCACGCTTTGGCGACTACGACGGAAAGAAACGGGCTGAACAGACGCTGGCTCATAGATGTCCGAGTACGCTGGCTCATAAATGTCCGCTGAACAGATGTCCGAGTGAAGGGTGAGGATGATAAAGTGCGTCACAAAAATAATGGTATCGCTGAATAGCTTTACAACATTTAATTTGGATGTGAAAATTTGGAATTGGCATCAGACGTTCTCCAGCATTGTCGCACCTTCGAGGCATAGAAGTAGCGTCATATTACACCAAATGATGATGATGGTTGTATGTCAATGGCGCAAGGCCAACTGGGGCAAAGACTGCCAAAACAGTGGTTATTATGAAGGATAAAGGTCTAAACACTAAAATCACTTAACAAGAATGAATGTAGAATCATTAAAATACAATGGGTATGACTGGTGTAGGTCAGGTTGTGATTATGCGTGGTATAAAAATAGGTCTAAGAATTTTGCTTCTGCTAAATATTTGAAGATAGAGTGGACAGAAAACATGGGATCGTCAGAGAGGAAAAGGGTTGGGTGTAATGGGATGTGTAGTCTGTGCAGTTGTGGGAAGTGTTTGCGTCGTGTTGTGTTCGGTCACCAAGGTTCGGTCGCTTGGTTAAAGTAACCACTGTGGCAAGCGTTGACGTGAACACACCACGGGACTTCGCTGAAACTATACGGCGCACCATCCGCGAGGAATTGCTGCGACACCAAAAGCTTCGGCCCTATACTAGCGGCTTGCATGTTAACGAAAGTTAGCTGCTACAAGGTGTACAGGCCAACAGCCTCTCGCCCTCAAGTGCTCAGTCCTGTGATCCTAACTTTAAGCCTGGCAATGAAAGCCCGATGAGCATCGACAATTGGGACTAACTACGCTACAGTCGCGACGTCCCGCATTACTCTTGGTGCTGTAAACGTGCAACTGACTACCAGAATCCTCAGCGTCCAGCTTACGATCATCGTTTTGATAGAATCTACGAGACATCGCTCCCTCCCCTTGAGCGTAAACTTCCCGTCAGCTACAACTGTGATTTTGATGTCCACAATTCTCGCTACTGCCCTCATCGCCGCAAACCACCACGATAGCAGCAGGCTCCCATGTGGAACCACCCGAACGCTCGAAATTCCCGTTAGGACACTCGCCTGCCACGAGGTTTGTTTTTGGAGAGACCACCGTGCCGCGATCCACCGGCTTGTGACCACCGATTAACCCCACCCACTTCGCAACAGCGGCGTTCACCATCACTCCTGCGTCTGTCACAGCCGCCGAAAAACTAGCCAGCGCGGACAATGAAGGTGAGGCCGCGGTACAACTGCCTCGTTAAATGCCTCTTACCGGACAGTCTAACTCGGACCCACGTTCGCTTGTGCCTTCTAAAAATTACTGTAGAAGTATTAATCGATGACACCCAAACAATGGCTTTGATCGATACGGGCGCAACAGTGTTGGTAATGAGTTATGCATTTAAATCCCGCCTTGCCCGCAATGTAATCTTTGACTAGGGGAAAAAGGTAACATTTCTAGGCGTTGGTGACCATTTGGAATCTGCTCAGGCAATGTTTCGTTTCGCAGACACACATTCAGGGCGGAGTTTGCAGTATTGCCGCGGTGAACTCACGATGTTATTTTAGGTCTGTACTTCTTGAAGCAGTGTGGTGCCCCATTTGACTGTCGTAACAAGGATATATATGTCGACAGGATCGCCCTATCTGCCTTTGTTCAGGATTTTTGCCGCGATACAACCCGCGCACTTTGCGTATTGAGTGACATCATCATGCCGGCGCGGTCAGCCGCATTCGTGTCAGTTCTTTGCACGGGAACTGATCTGGATAAATTTAAAGCTTTGCTGGAGCCGATCCCCTGAACGGGGCAAAGAAAAATGTATTGGTGCCTCCATCTGTTGTTACGGTACTCCAAGAAAAAACCTCCGTGTGGACCACCAATTCTTCGGCTGAACCCACTGTACTTCCACGCAGGTTGAAACTTGCCGAAGTGATCGAATGTGTTTCGCTTCAGTAGCAGTTTTGTCCGAAGCCTTCAATCCATCCCCTGATCTTTTCCTGGTTGAATCTGCAATATTGAAAAGTATCGTCGCCGAATCCCTTGAACCAGAGAAACGTCGGGCGTTGGCTGCCGTGCTCACACGATGCTCACGCGTATTTGACTTCAGATGAATTCTTCGATGCTAGTCAATACTGGCCCTGGGACCCACCTTTGAATTTATACTGTCGCAGCCAGCCCGATACGGCAAAAGCCGTACAGCGTTTCACCGTCCGAGTGCAGCATTATTATGGAAAAGGTGCAAGACATGTTGCAGAATGGCGTGACTCGAGATTCTTCATGTCCCTGAGCAGTGCCGGTGATATTGGTCAGAAAGAAAGACGGGTCACGGCGCTTCTGCGTTGACTATCGGTGTCTAAACAAAATATGCCTCAACAACAACGCAATAGATTGGCTTTATTCGGCGTGTCGTGTTTGTCTTCAGTAGACTGGCGATCAGGCTACTGCCAACTTCCTGTGATCCCCGACTATAAAGAAAAAACAGGGGTTATCAGAAATTATGGTATACTTATGCCGTTTAGATTTTTAACGCTCCTGCCACCTTTGAGCATTTCATGAATACGGTACTTCGGGGCCTCAAGATGGAAGGGCATGTGCTACCACGACGATAGCCTCATTTGTGGTCGCACATTTCGGGAACACAACATGTGCTGGGCCACTGTTTGGACTGTTTAGAAAAGTCTGGTCTCATATTTAACTCAAAAAATGACGATTCGAAGAGCGGCAAATTCTTGTCTTAGGCCTCCTTATCGACAACCAAGGCGTCAGACCAGATCCACAGAAGATACAAGCAGTCAGCTGCTTTAAGAAAACCACCTCAGCGAATCAACTTTGCAGCTTCCTGGGACCCTGCTCCTATTTTTGGGGTTTTATCTCTGGCTTTGCTTACATAGCCCACCCTCTTACATGTCTTCTTTAGGAAAACGTTCCATTAAATTGGATAACTGATTGTTCGATCACTTTTCGTCACATGAAACATCTGAATTCCAGCCCGATTATACTGTCACGAAGCCAAGGACGACGCAGTTGTCTTGAAGGAGAAACAAGTTTATTAGAGCGAACTTGTGCTCCTCTAACCACTCAAAAGAATACAGAGGCGGCGAAGCAGCGGTCAACTAAGTGACTCGCGTCCGCGAACGTCGCAGAATCGAATGCCGAGGCGTCTGCTCTGCAGGCTTTTTATCTTTCGGCGCGAGTCTTTCTGGAACCGTCGATTCACATCCAGAACATTGTAGATCGCAGACGATTATTCTGAGCTAGCGACGCTAGGGCTAAACAGTTTGCTTATCTCAATGTGATAGCCCCTGTCGCATAAAAATAAAGAATGGAAGACGCGCTTTGCTTGTAACGCAGATAACACCGTGGAGGGGGGAGGGGCGGCAGTAAAACAAACAATAAATAAGCAAGCCCATACATGGTTCGTGGCATTACCCCCTGTCTAAGAGTGCATCGACCCGATGCTAAAGTAAAAGACATCAGAACAAACAACAACAACAACAACAAAATAGTCCGTCATCTTGCATATTAAGGTTTCAAGCGAACCACGTGGACGACTTCGGGCCGCGTGCGTGGTCGTGATGTTCCGGAATCACCATCGGGGATCACCTCGTAGGTAAGTTGGCCGACACGTCGTAGAATTTGGTAGGGTCCGAAATATTGTGCAAAAACTTCTCACTGAGTCCGCGTCGTCGGATGGGAGTCCAAACCAAACACGGTCCCCTGGGTGGTACTCGGCGTCTCGGCGTCGGAGGTTGTAGCGCCCAGCATCCACGAGCTGCTGGCGCGTTGTATAAACTCTAGCCAGCTGGCGGGTCTCCTCCGCATGCTGAAGGTATCCTTGGACATCGGTGTTGAGGTCGTCGTCTTGTACGTGCGGAAGCATGGCGTCGAGCATATTAGTTGGCCGTCTTCCGTAGACAAGCTCGAACGGCGTCAGCTGCGTCGTCTCCTGGATAGCCGTGTGGTACGCAAACGTGATATAGGGACAACTTCGTCCCAAGTCTTATGTTCAACATCAACGTACATTGACAGCATATCTGCGATTGTCTTGTTCAGACGTTCTGTTAGTCCGTTCGTTTGGGGGTGGTACGCCGTCGTTCTTCTATGATCCGTGTTGCTGTAGCGTAATATTCCTTGCATCAGCTCCGCAGTAGAGGCCGTTCCGCGGTCCGTGATTAGGACTTCCGGGGCTCCATGTCGCAGCACAACTTAGCTTATGAAGAACTTTGCGACTTCCTGTGCAGTGCCCCTCGGAAGAGCGGTGGTATCTGCGTAGCGCGTCATGTAGTCTGTCGCCACGATAATCCACTTGTTCTGTGATTGTGACGTAGGCAGCGGGCCTAGAAGGTACATTTCAATCTGCTGAAAAGGCCTCGACGGGACGGCGATCGGTTGCAGAACGCCGGTGGGTCTTGTGGGCGGCGTTTTTTGTCGCTGGCAGTCACGGCAACTCCGAACGTAGTTGGTGACGTCGTATGTAAGCCGGGGCCAGAAGTATTCGCCATGATTTTTTAAATAGTGAGAGCTGTGCCGGGATGTCCGAAGACGGGTCGTCGTGGCACGCTTCCAAAATTTCGTCACAGAGCTCTGCAGGGATGACAAGTAGGTAATGCGTTCTCGTTCCGGGGCTGAAATTCTTTTTCACGAGGACGGAGGTTTTGAGGCTGAATGCTGGCAAGTTCCGCTTGAACGTCGTAGGCACCGCGACATTTTGTCCTTCAAGGTAGTCGGTCATGACGCGGAAGTCGGGGTCGGCACGTTGCTGGGCGGCTAGGTCGCTCTCCGTAACGACTCCGATGAACGCGCTGTCTTCATCGGAGTCTAGTGGTGTCGGGCCGACGGGGGCGCGGGACAGGCAGTCGGCGTCGGAGTGCTTCCTGTCGGATTTGTAGACGATCGTAACGTCGAACTCTTGCAGGCGCAAGCTCCACCGCCCAAGACGGCCAGAGGGGTCCGTGAAATTGGCGAGCCAACAGAGCACATTGTGGTCTGTGACAACCTTGAATGGTCTACCATATACGTATGGGCGAAACTCGAAATAGCCCTGACAATTGCGAGGCACTCTTTTTCACAGGCTGAGTAATTTTTGCTCCTGCTTCGACAAAACACGGCTGGCAAAGGCGATTACTTTTTCGCTACCGCTTTGCTTTTGAACGAGAACGGCACCCAAGCCGTTCTCGTTCACCCACACAGCTGGCACCCACACCGCTGGCGTCGGTGTGCATTTCTGTTTGGGCGTTTTCGTCAAAATGAGCGAGCACGGGAGGGCTTTGCAGCGTTTTTGCAGCTCGCAGAATGCCTTTTCTTGGTCGTTTTCCCCGTGAAGAGGCGTGCTATATTTCGTCAACCGTGTGAGTGGCTCTGCAATGCGGGCGAAGTTTGCGACGAACCGCCGGTAGTAAACGCATAGTCCGAGAAATCTTCGCACGCCCTTCTTGTTATTCGTCCTTGGGAAGTTCGCACTGGCCGAACTTTTTGCCGGGTCAGGTAGGACTCCCTCGGCGTTGACGACGTGGCCCAAGAACTTCAGCTCCTCATACGCGAAACGACACTTTTCGGGCTTCAGCGTGAACCCCGATGTACGAATGGCCTCGAGTACAGACTCCAACCTTGCAAGGTGTTCGTCGAAATTCCGGGCAAATACCACAACGTCGTCGAGGTATACGAGGCAAGTGTGCCACTTCAGGCCAGCTAGCACACTGTCCATGACTCTTTGAAACGTTGCTGGCGCCGTGCACAGCCCAAAAGGCATCACCTTGAACTCGTATAGGCTGTCCGGGGTTATAAACGCAGTCTTCTCTCGGTCTCTCTTGTCCACTTCAATTTGCAGTAGCCGGTCTTCAAATCCATCGATGAGAAGTACTTGGCATGGCAGAGGTGGTCAAGGGCGTCGTCGATTCGTGGCAGGGGATACACATCCTTTTTGGTTATTTTGTTTAGTCGCCAGTAGTCAAGGCAGAACCTTAATGTGCCGCCTTTTTTCGTTACGAGTACGACCGGCGCAGCCCAGGGGCTTTTCGATGGCTGTATAATTTCGTTACTGAGCATGTCGTCGACTTGAGTCCGGATGGCTTCTCGTTCGTGGGATGAAACGCGGTATGGTGACAGTCGGTTAGGTCGGGCTCTATCTTTAGTTATAATACGGTTCTTCGCTAGGCTGTCTGACGTATTTTTGAACTCGACGAAAAACACTTGCTGTAGCGACGCAGCAAAGCCAATAATTTGTTGCGTTGTTCTTGCGGTAGCGCCGGATTCACGTCCAAGGGCTGCGGAATCTTGAAGGTGTCATCGGGTGTGCGTTCAAAGGCGGCGACCGCGATCACATCACTTGCTTCTTGCGATTCTTCGAGGAACGCAATTGCAGCTCTCTTGTTTAAATGCAGCTACTCTTCGGTGAAATTAGAGACAAAAACGTGAGATTGGCGTTTCCTAAAGTGCGCAATGCCTCTTGCGACAGACACACCGCGGTCGAGAAGCAACCTTCGATCACTCTCTACGACAGCGTCGTTGTCAGAAGCAGCATCCTCACAGTAGACGGCGATCATCAAGCTTGCGCGGAGCGGCAGGGTGATGTGATCGCCGGCGATCCTGACAGCAGCACGGTGATCGGGTTTCGGCTGCGGCGTCGTGGATTGGTGGGAGAAAAAAGTTATTGACTTGGTCTGCAGATAAATTATTGCGCCGTTGTCCGTCAGAAAGTCCATTCCGAGAATTACGTCGCGGTAGCAGTTAGGCAAAATAAAGAACTCAGCAGGGTACGTAGTGCCGCCTATGGTGACGCGTGATGTGCACGTTCCACTTGGAGTTTCGAGATGGCCTCCTGCTGTGCGTATATGCGGACCGTCCCATGTTGTCGTAACTTTCTTCAGCTTCGACGCGAATGAGCCGCTCATTACCGAGTAGACGGCTTCCGTGTCGATGAGGGCGACTACGTCAAAGCATGCGATGGACAACTGGACGCCGGACGCCGCTTTCCTCGAGTTTCTGGTGCGTCGGGGCGTTGTATCTCGGCTTGTGCGTGTTGACGGTCGGGCACCATTCGTCGTCATTCCCGTCATCTTCTCAGCGGTAGGCTCTGTCGTTTCGGCTACGCGTCGCGTCGTGTCGTCGTCGGGTTCGGGAGTCACGTCCGGGTTAGATCGAGTCGTTGGGCTGCAGGTGCGGTGTTCGGTGCGGCCTTGTGTCGTTGGAGGATTTTCGTTTTTTCGCCGTTCTGCAACTTCAGCTCCAGAAGTTGCTGCGTTAATTTCCCCCGCGTGGGCTGGGGAACCTTCCACGTGAGAAGTCAGCGGTGTTAAGGCGGTTTGGCGACTGGTACTTGTAAGGCGTCGGCGAACGGTTGAAGCGGGCAGGTCCTCGGTTCGTGTTGGACAGGTATTCGTCGATTTCAGTAGAGCGCTGGCCGGGTCGGGGGCGTGGTGCGTCGAAGGAGAATCCTCGCAGACCGAGCTTCTTGTAAGGGCAGCGACGGTAGATGTGTTCGGCCTCTCCGCAGTGGTAGCACAGTGGGCGATTATCGGGCGTTCGCCACACGTCGGTCTTCCTTGGCGTCTGGAATTGGTCTACAGGGCGTCGGGTGGGCGGCATTAGACGGCGGTATGGCTGGGCCTCTAGACGACGGGTTGGAGCAGGGCAGGGTTGACGAAGAGCTGCAGAGAAGGTCATCGCTTGGGGCTGAGGGGGTGCTTCTGAAGGCGTAGAAGTTCCAATGTTTGTTGAACCTCTTCACGGATGACGTCAGTCAGAGAAGCCACTTGAGGTTACGGCGTTGTTTGAAAAAGCTTATGAAGCTCCTCCTTGACCACTGCTCGAATGGTCTCGCGCAATGTATCGGAGCTTCCAGATGCGGCACCAATGGTCTCCGAGAACAGCGCGTTGACAGGGCGGTCGTAATGCCTCGTTCGAATTTCTCGCGTCTTCCCCATCGCGGCCGCCTTGGACGCGAATTCAGCCACCGTCTTCGGCGGGTTACGGACTAGACAAGCAAAGAGATTTTGCTTCACTCCTCGCAATAGAAACCTGAGCTTCTTTTCATCGGTCATTTCTTGGTCCGCACGGCGAAAAAGTCTCTCCATCTTCTCAAAGAAGATCACGACCCCTTCGTTGTAGTGCTGCGTTCGAGTTTCAAGCAAAAGCGCAGGTCGTTCTTTTCTAACGACGGTAGTGAAGGTCTTAAGAAACGCCCTTTTGAATTGAGTCCAGTCGGTCAAAGAACTCTCATGGTTCTAGAACCAAGTTCGATTAGTATCTTTTAAGTAAAAGAAGACATGCCGGAAAGTTTTTTCGTCGTCCCACCTGTTGAATATGCGGACGCGCTCCAGCTTCTCCTACCATTCTTTGGTGTCTTCAGCGGGGGCTCAGAACGATGGCGGTTCCCGGGGCTGCTGCAGGGCGATTGGCGACGTTGTTTCTTGCACCATGGTGTTGGTTGCAGCGTTCCTTCTCTTGGGCCCATCGGGCTTGAGACCGAACTCGGGTAGCAATCCTTGCAGTCGGGGGCTTTCTCTGGTTGGTCTGGGTTGGCGGCTTCCAGATGTCGTAGAGAGCATAAAGGGCGAGTACCCAGCACCTCCACCAGATGTCACGAAGCCAAGGACGGCGCAGTTGTCTTGAAGGAGAAACAAGTTTATTGGAGCGAACTTGTGCTCCCCTAACAACTCAAAAGAATACAGAGGCGGCGAAGCAGCGGTCAACAAAGTGACTTGCTTCGGCGAGCGTCGCAGAATCGAATGTCGAGGCGTCTGCTCTGCAGGCTTTTTATCGTTCGGCGCGAGTGTTTCTGGAACCGTCGATTCACATCCAGAACATTGTAGATCACAGACGATTATTCTGGGCTAGAGACGCTAGGGCGAAACAGTTTGCTTATCTGAATGTGATAGCCCCTTCGGCATAAAAATAAAGAATGGAAGACGCGCTTTGCTTGGAATGCAGATAACACAGCGGGGCGTGGCCCGGCAGTAAAAACAAACAATAAATAAGCAAGCCCATACATGGTTCGCGGCAATACGCCATTTTGAATCCCAGGCGTCTATCGAAGCGCCCACTAATGCAAATTGGATGAGATTGGGGGCCGTGCTTGTTCAGCGCCATAGTGACGGTGAGCATGCTATTGCTCGCGCCAGCCACACTCTCAGCAAGTCGGAGCGGTATTATGCTATCAAGGAGGAAGAGTGTCCGGAAGTAATTTTTGCCACACAGATTTTTCGCCCCTATCTTAATGGTCATTATTTTACCATCGTCAAAGACCAACACCTCACCCTGATGGCTCGTCAATCTTCCCCATCCTTGTGGGCGGATGGCCACGCTGGGCTCTCCGTCTGCAGGAGTACGATTTCACAGTATCCTTCAAAAGTGGCCTCAAGCATGCCAACGTTGACTGCCTCTACCAGCTGCCACTGGAATCAGTGGCCTCTGACGATGACAACTTTGATCAGAATCTCGCATTCATTACGACACCTTTCCCTGTGCCAGCTATTTTGAAAGGGGAACAGTGCAAAGACAAAAGTCTAGACTCTCTTTTCGCTTTAGCCGATGAGTGGAAGCCTACTAGCCGTTTCTGCGTCCCAAGCGAAATAATTTACAAGAACTATTTGGCTGTCGGATGTCGTCACATTCTTGTTGTGCCACGATGCCTCCGTTGCACTGTACTACGTTTTGTGCATGAATACGTCACATCCAGCCACCTGGGGTTCGCGCGCACTCTTCACCGCGCTCGATAACGCTATACTAGCCGAACATGCGAAATCCTATTGAGCGCTATGTGGCCACTTTTACCCAATGCCATCGGTAAACAAATCCAACAGCTATTCCAGCAGGCCGACTCCAACCTTTTCACCCGCTAAGTCGTCCTTGCAAACAAGTTAGGATTAACCTATTAAGACCTTTCCACCTCTCATCGCGTGGTAATCGCTGCATCATTGTATGCGTGTACTATCCCTATTGCCATTCGGAGACGACTGCTTTACCGTCTGCGATAACTACAAACATCGAACCTCTTTCTGCTTCGTTACATTTTTCTATGCCATGCACAACCCCAAGTTATAATCAGTGACCGTCGATGTCAGTTTTCTGCAACCATCATTGAAGAGTTGCTTCGCCTTTGTTCCGTGCAATTTGGACGTGCTATGCCTTACCAACCTCAAACAAATGGACTAACGCAACGTGCCAACCATACGTTAGTGAGCATGCTATCTAGGTATGTCAGCACGCACCACAAGAATTTGGACGATCTGCTCCCATTTATCACATATGCATACATTACTGGGAAGCACAAAACAACAGACTACAGCCCCTTCATCCTTTATACCCGCCAACCCGGTAGCTGTCTCGATACCCTTTTCCCTCTCTTCAAGCATGACGACCCTTCTTTAGCTAGGACGCTCTGCCTTGCCGAAGAAACCTATCGGTTTGGCGCCTATAAATTCTGTGCTCCCACAAGCGCTCGAAGCAGCGTTACGACAGTCGTCGGGGTGGCGCAACTCAAGCACCGGGTGATTTAGTCTGACTTTGAGCACCGCTGCGTAAGCGTGGATTGTGTGAGAAGCTTCTAGCCAATTACATTGGTCAATTTGTTGTACTGCAACGTCTCAGCGATGACACATTAGTTGACTCGCGACTGAATTCGACTGGCCGTCAGAACGCATCAACGCAAGTGGTCCATCTTGCCCGGCTCAAACGTTGTGAATACCGCTCTACAAGCTGACTCGCCCTGCGGGCTTCATCTGCCACGGGGGAAATGTTACGCACACCTTAAGCGACGTATACTCGCCGATGCATTTATAACATTTAACAGTCCGCCATCTGAGCAAGCTCAACAGAAGAAGAGGAGAACGAGATTGCGATGTGTCATGGCAGAATCATTCACGGAGCGCTTTACCGTCTACCGTCGTCCTGCACATTCCAACTTCAAAGTAAATGTATATATATATAAATATATTATATATATATATATCTATATATATATATATATATATATATATATATAGTATATATATATATTATATATATATATATATATATAAACATATATAAACATACGTCAAAACTTGGGTGCAGACACTTGGAAAACACTGAACAAGGGTTTTATTGTTCCCAACAGTTTCGAAAAGATAACTTCTCTTCTTCAGGGGTTATTTTAGAATAGACAGAAAAACGCTTATACACACTTTGCCTCCGTGGGCTTCGCTTTCTCCTCACCCTCGTCAATGAGATCTCTCGGGGAGAGTAAAAGAGGGGGAGAGTAAGAATAAGATGACGTAACTATACCACAGAAGTTTGGAAAAAGCAAGAGAAAAGGAAGGGAAAGAGGAAATTTGTAAATGGGAAGCAGTGACAGTTGCGATATTGATAGACAGAAAACAGACGAATAAAGTTCAACCTATGTGTGTCTACAGAGAACACGGCGTGCTGCGTCTGCGTGCGGAAAGAGAGAGATACACAAAATTTGGAGAGTCGAAGCTCGAAAGCCTGAACGAAAAGTCTGTGGATGGCAGAGATACATGCCAACCTCTGCCTACTGGTGATGAATGGTAAAAAAGAACGAAAAAGAGGCATTTCTTAATGGCGGTTTTAGGTCGTCGTTAGACAGAGACAAGAACCACATTGCCGCAGGTGCCCGAAGGAAGCGGATCGGGAAACGAAACATGCGTGGACAGCTTTGAAAAAAAGGATTAGTGAGTCCCCAATGCGCGGAGACTCGTACGGGTCCGTCTGAGTGAAATCGTCTCGAAAGTTTGCGTAGAAACGATTTACGCCTTGGAAAGAACCACAGGCGGAGAAGGATTTATCACCTCACCGCCGCCGGAGGGGCAGTCGCCATGCCAACCGTCCCGCCCCGCCACCCACCCTCCCATCTCCCCCCCATCAACCCCCTCGTCTCACAGATGCCGGCACAATGCGGTTCCCTTCAGGGGCGAAGGATGAGCTCTACGAAGTTAAAAGAGACAAAAGAAGGGGGGGAGGGAGGAAAAAAATAAAAAAACTAGGGGACAATTATTCGTTTCGCCCTCCCTCAAAACATCTCAGGATGGTTACGTCAGTTTCGAAAGCAACTCAATCTCCCTTTGGTTTCATTTATTCCTTCGGCAAACGTCCGAAATTTATGTATAAAGAAGGATTCTCTTTGTTCCCGCTCGTATGTGCTGTAGAAGCCGGACTGAATTAAGACGGCCTGTATCTTTGCAAACGAGTGACCCGGTAGTCGGAGATGCCTGGGCAGCGGAAGGTCGGGGAGGCCCTTCACGTGTGACTTGTGATTATTAAATCTGTTGAGGAAATATGTATTTGTTTGGCCGATATATTCCTTCTCACCGACAAGGCAGCGGAGTTTGTAGATTACATTAGGGATGTCACACTTGAGGTTGTCTTTGATACAGGTTGACCTGGTTGCCTGGGCAACGTTAGTGGTCTCAATGTGGGGACAAAGTTTACAGCGCGGTTTGCCGCATGGCCGGCAGCCTAGAGTTCTCTCACGTACTTCTGTTTTTGCCCTGACCAAAAGGTCCTTCAAGTTTCTGACCCGTCGGTACACACTGTACACAGCCCCGGGGGGCCGCTGAAAACTAGCCGACAAGCGCTCACTCTGGCTTATGATATTAAAATGTCGTCAGGATGTTGTTTATTTTGGAAGTTTTGGACGAGTACGTAAGGACTAAGTTAGTCTCACGGTGGATTTCTTTTAGGGTTTCAGTCAGAATGTCTTCTCTTTGTAAATTGGTTGCTCGGCAAATCGCATCGTCAATAATTTCTTCTGGATATTTTTGATCAATCAGGGTGGTCTTTAGTTCCTCAGCATGGTTTTCGAAATCACCCCGTCCAGAGCATATCCTGCGGTTCCGGTGTGCTTGTGAGTAGGGTATACTTGTTTTACAATGGCGGGGATGGCTGCTGTAGAAGTGAAACTATCGTTGGCGGTCAGTGGCTTTCCTGTAGAATGTTGTACAAAATGTACAATGTACAAATGTTGTACAATGTACAAAAGATCCTAAATGACACGTCCGGGAGCCTGACGAACTCAGATCAGCTGAATTCGTAAAACGCCAGCAAGCAATTGTCTTTAATCCGGAACAATATGAATTGGAAAGATACGAAGATAAAAAAAGAAATTTGCGGAAACACAAAAGGCAAAAAAATGCAAACGGGACAAAATTTCAAATCGCGGTGACGACTGCGCTCTGATGGTGGTTGCCGGGGTGGAGGCCAGGGGAGGACAAGGGAATCTATGCGACTCAAAAAACAGCCCTAATTTCTCTAACGTTTAGAACCTCCGAAATTAGCAGCCCTGTCCCGCTGAGCGCAAGCACTCGCATTCTAACGTTGTGAACATCTCAAGCAGGGAGCTCTCCAGCGGAAATCAAATTACTGTGAAAGGGCCTAAACTTCTGTCCTTCAGCAGGAAACGTTAATGAATGCGAACTTTCTCAGGACCTGGACAACATTGCGTGAAACCTGCGCCTTCGGGAATACTTTCATGGGCGTCCACCTGAAAGCAAAAAGCTACTTCCTATCCCTTCAGACCAAATGTGGACACCTAATGAGCAACGGGATAAGAACTTGAATCTATACATTTCGGCCGTGCAAAAAGATATAATCAAAGAGTTCGAAAAACGGTTGGCCATCCGCAGCACCCTCGCTAGTGACGAACGTGAAGCACTGAAGTGCCTGAGTGAGGACACTGCCATTGTAATAAAACCTGCAGACAAAGGGGGGGCTGTGGTAATTATGAACAAGACTGACTATTTAAACGAGGGACAGCGACAGCTAGCTGACGAGACATTCTACCGCTAGCTCGCAGACGACCCAACATTTTGATTAGAAGCTGAAATTGTAGATGCACTAAAGTCCTTGCTGCGTGATGCAATGCTACTAAAGCAATGCTAACCGCCTAAAGCAATGCTACCCCAAAATTCTAAGCCATGACGTTTCTATCTCCTATCTAAAATACACAAAGAAAACAATCCTGGTCCTCCAATTGTATCCAGCATTGAAACGGCAACAGAAAAAATATCCAGTTTAATTGACCACCTAATTAAGGACATTCCGCAGACTTTCCCCTCATACGTAAAGGATACAGGTGACTTTCTCCGCGAGTTTTCAGGCCTCGAGGTCCCAACAGGCCGTTTTCTCGTCACCATGGCTGTTACGTCCCTGTACACTAACAGTCCTCACTCTGATTGCATCCTTGCCGCCGTCTCATGCTACGGTGACTCTAATTTCTGCTTGTACGTAACCCTGGAACACTGAAAACCCACCTCCACCTCGTCCTTGAGTACAATCACTTTGAATTCGAAAATAGCCACTACCTCCAAATTAACGGCACAGCCATGGGTACCAAAATGGCAACTAAATACGCCAATATCTTTATGTCGTCATTAAAAACAGAGTTCATTGCAAAATTCTGTCGAAAACCTATCATTTATAAAGGATTTCTCGATGACATATTCTTAATTTGGAATAATGATGAGGCAAGCCTCAAATAATTTATCTCAGAAATCAACCCTCTGCATCTATCAATCAAACTGACCTATCAGATATGAACTAAAACCATACATTTTTTGGATGTCACGCTCATATTGAACGAAGGGAGAGTCTCAACAACATTGTACAGGAAACCCACTGACCGTCAATGATATCTTCACTTCTACAGCAGCCATCCCCGCCATTGTTAAACAAGTATACCCTAATTACAAGCACACTGGTACCGCAGGATATGCTCTGGACGGGATGATTTCGAAAAACATGCTGAGGAACTAAAGACCGCCCTGATTGGTCAAAAATATACAGAAGTTATTCACGATGCGATTAGTCGAGCACTCAATTTACAAAGAGAAGACATTCTGACTAAAACCCTAAAAAAACCCACCATGAGAATAACATAGTCCTTACGTACTTGTCCAAAACTTCCCAAGTAAACAACATAGTGAGACGGCATGTTAATATCACAAGGCAGAGTGAGCGCTTGTCGGCTATTTTTCAGCGGCCCCCCATGCTGTGTACAGACGGACCAGAAACTTGAAGGACCTTTTGGTCAGGGAAAAAACAGAAGTACCTGAGCTAACTCTAGGCTGCCGGCCATGCGTCAAACCGCGCTGTAAATTTTGTCCCCACATGGAGACCACTAACGTTGCCCAGGCCACCAGGTCAACCTTTAAATATGAAATCAGAGCCAACCTCAAGTGTGACGCCCCTAATGTAATCTACCAACTCCGCTGCCTTGTCTGTGAGGAGGAATATATCGGCCAAACAAAAACATCTTTCCGCAACAGATTTAATAATCACAAGAAACACGTGAAGGGCCTCCCCGACCTTTCACTCTCCAGGCATCTCCGACTCCCGGGTCACTCGTTTGCAAAAATACAGGCCTTCCTAATTCAGTCCGGCTTCCGCAGCACATACGAGCGGGGACAAAGAGAATCCTTCTTTATACATCAATTTCGGACGTTTGCCGAAAGAATAAAGGAGACCAAAGGGAGATTGAGTTGCTTTCAAAACTGACGTAACCATCCTGACATGGTTTGAGGGAGGGCGAAACGAATAATCATCCCATATTTTTTAATTTCCCACCCCCCTTTTTTGTCTCTTTTAAGTTCGTAGAGCCCATCCTCAGGGGAACCGCGTTGTGCCGGCATCTGTGAAACGAGGGGGTCGATGGGGAGGGGGGAGGGGAAAGCGGCAGGGCGGGTGGCGGTGCGGGACGGTTGGCGTGGCGACTGCTGGTCCGGCGGGGGTGAGGTGATAAATCCTTCTCGGCCTGTGGTTTCTTTCCAAGGCGTAAATCGTTTTCTACGCAAACTTTCCGGACCATTTCACTCAGACGGACCCGTACGAGCCTCCCGCGCATTGGGCACTCACTGATCCTTTTTTTCAAGGCTGTCCAC